>CM061066.1:179071116-179735955 GCA_030762895.1 Sophora flavescens
AGTCTTGATGATGCTCTTTGGGCTTACCGTACGGCTTACAATACTCCTATCGGGAAGACACCCTTTAGACTTATTTATGGTAAGCCATGTCACTTACCAGTCGAGCTTGAGCATAAGGCCTTGCATGCTATTAAGATGCTAAACTTTGATATAAAAACCGCTGGGGAAAAGAGAATCCTTCAACTTCATGAACTTGATGAGCTAAGATTGGATGTTTATGAGTCCGTATGATCTTACAAGGAGAGAACAAAGAAGTGGCATGATAAGCATATCCTTCGTAGAGAATTCCATGAAGGAGAACTGGTGCTACTCTACAACTCGAGGTTGTGGTTATTCCTAGGAAAGCTCAAGTCTAGATGGTCCGGACCATTTAAAGTAATGAAAGTATTTTCGTATGGTGCCGTCGAGGTTTGGAACCAGGAACGTGGAACATTCAAGGTCAATGGACAGAGGCTGAAGCACTACCTTGGAGAACATCCACTTGAGCAGGAGGTTTCAATTTCCCTCCTCGATCCAACATCAAAGGTTTGAAAGGACTATGGTCAAGCTTAGGACCATAAATAAGCGCTTCTTGGGAGGTGATGTCATGCGAGTGCACGTGCGATCCGGCAAGTGTACTGGATTGTCGCCAAGTAATAAAAAGATATCGATCCCACAGAGATCGTGATCTCGAATCACAACTAATTATCAAATCGATAAAACTGGACTATAAAGAAAGATTTTGAAAAGGTTTTGATATTTGAAATAAGTACTCAAAATCAGAATCAAATAAACAGAAAGTAAATCTATTAATGGTTTTTCAGATGTAAATGGATTCCTAGGAATTTGGGTTACTAACAAGATCGTTTATGTTACTAAATTGATTAACCCTTGTTCATTATCGAAAATTCCTTGAAGGCGAATTTATCCTCAAATAGTTTAAGCTCTCTCTCGGGTTACAAAAACCGTGCCCAATTAAACCAACCCCTACTCTCGTGGTAGTCGAATTTAGATTGAACCCTTTACGTTTTGTGACAATTCGTTAATCCTCGAAGGACGGCTTCTAACTCTCGTGATTTCAGTCATAAGTCTGATTCTATAGATCCGACACCTAAGTTCACCGCTAGGTTCCTCCTTAGAATGTCTACGACATGCAAATAAGTGCGCACCAGATTTACAAGTATTTAAAACACTAGAAATCAGATCTAAAGCAAAATTGCAATTAACAAAGATAAAACATCAATTCATTATTATAAACAAACCTTGGGCATAGCCCCAATCCCTAGAAATTAAACTACTACTCAAGCCTTGTCATGGTGATGACGAGCTTGGTTATCAACATGAAAATAAAAATAAGAGAAGAGAGGAGGAGAAGAAGAGAGATCCTAAATAATAGCCTAAGTGGTAGCAGCCAAAAAAATCTCCCTAAGTCCTCTGCCTGATGCCATATTTATAGATTTGGGAAGTTTGAATCCCAATCAAACACAAATCAGATCCAAATCAGTTGCTTCATATCCAAGTAATGCGCGTCACGGTCGTGATGGATTCTGCCTTAGGCGCTTCTTCAATTTTTGGTCTGTCACGACCGTGATGCTCATCATGGCTAGGCCGTGATCAGTTCTGCCTGTGAGGGTCTGGTTTAGCTGACAGGTCACGGCCGTGACCAGTTCTGACTTTTGCCTTCTTTCTTTCTCAGTTTTGTTTGATCATGGCCGTGATGGTCATCATGGCTAGGCCGTGATGGGCTCTGTTTGGCTCATTTTCTTCACTTTTAAAGCTCCATCTTCATCCAAGCTCCATCATGGTCAATCCCGAGCATTTTACCCTTAATTCCTGCAAAACAACACCACAAAACTACCTTACCCGTTCCAAGGTAAAAATTAACAAAAATCAAATTAAAAATGCATAAACTACATGAAAATTCTTGCAAAATGATAAACAAATATGAGGTGTAATCACACTCATCAAGAGGCAACCCAAGCTTTCTTCCCCTTCTTAGTTTGTTTTTGAAATTTTTTTTGAATAATTTAGAAGATTGAGAGAAGAAAGATCACAATTAATGGATTTGCTAAGTGTTTTCAGGTCAGGAAGGCATGAAGAGTGAAAAGAGCATGGGAAATGAAGTCAGAAGAGATCATGGCCTGCCCCTGATGTCCATCATGGCCATGATGTGAGACCAGAATTGATCACGCCCAGGCCGTAACAAGGGTCGCGGCGGTGATGAACCAACAGTTGAAAGTCGGACAGTATCACGACCCAGCCGTGATAGCCCTCACAGGCGTGACGTGAAGGTCCCAAAAGATCAGAACCCATCACGGCCTAGCCGTGATGGAAGTCACGGCCAAGATGTGAAGACCTGAAAGTCAGGAAGGATCACGGCCATGCCGTGATGGTGGTCACGACCGTGATAGGCCAACTCCAGAAGACCATAGTTCTTTTAAATTGTTGGCAAGGAAATTCTTGTGAGGGAAGAAACTTTCTTAGACTCAAGTTTGTAAACATGTACCGATCATACATTTTTACTTCCCTGAATTTGTTAAAGAATCTTTATGTACAGAATATTGTTGTATTCTTATCGGATTGATGAAATTCTTTTATAGACTTTCCTGCGAGAGTATGACTTTGGGATTAAGAGATCCTATTCATTGTTGAGTCACAAATTTTCGAGGACGGAATTTTTAAGTGGGGTAGTAATGTAACACCCCGATTTTCGCTACTTCCAAATATCGGTAATAAATATATAAACATATATATTTTTATCCAAGACTCAGAAAATGATTTTGGGTAAACCACTATCATTTCTATATCATGCTTTATATTATAGGGTTATGATGAAATTTTGGGTTGAAAATTCAGACGGAACCCGGTCTGTGTTTTCACTGACAGTAAAAGTTTACTGCTCAGAAAACCTAATTTTAATTCGTGAACGAGATGAAAAATGTTTTTATCGTATTTACTACGATACTAGAAGTTTTGAAAAATTTAGCGTAAAAATTAAAATATTATATTTGCTGCGGGCTAATATGTCGAGATATCTCTAGAAAAAACATGTGTCAAATGAACTAGGGAGTCAGCAACGGGGCCGAGGTGACGGATTTGACCGATGTGACAGGCATTTATGATGATCCTATCCGCGTCATAATGGCCATAATGACGCATTTATGACAAAGGAATATTTTTCCTGGAAATGACGATTTTACCCTTGGCTCTTCATGATTTTTTCAAGTCATGCCATTGTAATTTTTGACCAAATTGTCCCTAAAACTCACGGCTCCTTCATCATAACACACTTAGGCAATTTCATTCCTTCATTTCATGACATCATTCTCTCCAAAACTCATACTTTTCTTTCAAGAACAACCATAAGTGTTCATATTCGTCAGATTTTACCTAGCGATTCTGACCATTTTCTATTCTGAATCTCGAAACACTTTCTACATGAAAGTTGTTCCTCTTTCTCTCTTCTTTCCAACGGCATAAATATCATTAAAAACGGATAATTATATTGAGAGATATGTCCAAATCACCAAAACTACTCTAGACTTTTCAAGAACACTAGAACACAAAAGCTTGATTTTGTGAAGCAAGTCCTTGGATTTTCACTTGTTTTTTATCTTCAAGAGGTGAATCCTATTCTCCTTACCTAATCATGTTTATGTTCTTCAATAAGTTTCATGATTCAAAGTCTATTTCATCTTTGTTCATCACTTTTAAGTTTTTAGATCTAGAACTTTGAAAATTCATAACAAATTCTAGAAAAATCTCATGATGTTGAAACCACTTCATATGTTCTTATAATCATGTATACTATATGTATCTAAGAGCATGTGATGATCAAAAATTTTCTTCCCTTGAAACCCATCTTGGCCGAATCTTAGAGGAACGCCGAATCCTAGAGGAAAGGATGACAATGCTTGAGTAGTCGTTTTATTTCTAGGAATTGGGGCTATGCCCAAGATTCGTTTATTGTGATGGATTGACGTTTTGTTTCTTGTTAATTTTAATTTTGCTTTCGATTTGATTCATATTGCTTGAATTACTTGTAAATTTGGTGGCCACTTATTTGCTTGTCATAGATACTCTAAGGACGAACTTAACGGTGAACTTAGGTATCAGATCTATAGGAATCAAACTTAGGACTTAAATCACGGAGTTAGAAGCGGTCATTCGAGGGTTCACTAAATTGTCATAAAGTTTAAAGGGTTCAATTTAAATTCAATTACCACGAGAGTAGGGGTTGGTTTAATCGAGTACGGTTCTTGTATCCCGATATGGAACATTAACTTATTTAGGATAAATTCACCTTCAAAGCAATTTTGATTTTTAAAAAAAGGAATATTCAATTTAGTAACATGAGCAGTCTTGTTGGTAACCCAATTCCTGGAAATCTCTTTTGATATTGAAAAATCCCAGATCTGATTTACTTCCCTATTTTGTTCTTGATTTCGTTTAATTGCAATTTTAAATTTGATTGCTACTTGATTCCGATTTCAAAAACCAAATCTTTCCCAAATCTTAATCCAGTTTAGTTAAATCGATTTAATAACTAATTGTTATTTAAGATCACGGTCTTTGTGGTTCGATCTCTTTTTATTACTTGACGACGAAGCTGTTCACTTGCGGATTCGCGCCCATCACAAATTCACCAAAAGCCAACTCCTCCAATCAACTTACAAGTATTTTGGCCTAAGAAATACTTAATCTTAACCTAACCAACCTAATCTTAACAAATTGCCTCAACTATAACTTAATCATCCATTATTGACTTTGGTCAACCTAAATCATAACAAATATATCAAAAGTCAACCTCATCTAAACAAGTTGACCTTGGGGCAACCTAATCAATTTACTAATATTTTGCCCTAAGCAAGTCTTAATCTTAACCTAATTTTAAATATGATGATTTATATTGACTGGCCACTATAATATGTGTGTTTTTTAATTTTCTCTTAAAGTAAAGATAACAATGATTTTGTTTTAATTAAAATAAATAATATTCGAAGAATTTACCCAATCACTTTAATATATTTGTTTTATTTTATTTTTTCCTGATATTAGCCAGAAATATTTATTGTTGGACCAAATAACTATTGGGTAAAATTTTATGTGAATTATGATTAAATAAATTTAGGAGAATGCATACACAATCATTAAGGTATTCTTGAATGAATCAAGAAAAACCATTTCCATGAGGAATTGACGTATTTAATTATTAAAAATGTGAAATAATTATTGTTTCAATAAAAACTTACTTCCATTGATTCCTTATATAGTGTCCTAAGGGTACTCGTTAGTACTACCTCCGGACTTAAATATAAGTAAAAAATTAGCTACATTCTTTGTACACAAATATAAGCAAAAATCAATTAAGGCAACACTATTAAATGTTAGTATTGCAAAAATCAATAAAATTAACCAATTCACCATTTACTTTTCCAGGAGCATTGTATATTCCCTAGACAATTAACTCTATTTTTTTTATACAAATCAAGATAATTAAACTAACTTAACCAACTTTCTTAATAAGTGTGATTTAGTTTTTTTTGCTTATAATTAGGTCCGAAGGTAGTATAACCTATAAATTTAAGGAGAATGCTAATGAATCCCCTTAAGACACTCTTAAAGAAATCAAAAAAGAAAATTTTTCATAAGGAATTGATGTATTTAATGATTGAAAATGTTAAATAATTAGTTTTCCAATAAAAATTTGTTTTTTTGGACTCCTTAAAGAGTGTCTTAAGGACACTTATTAGCATGATAAAAAAATTAAATAGCCACCCTAAGTTATGCAGACCCTTACCATCAATTACAGCACCACGTCCCGTCACCCCGTAATTTACGCCCAAAAAAACTCCAAAGGCAATCAGAAATATACACGATGCCCAAGAAAGCCTGCCAAATGGTACAACCTGCTTCTTCAACTGCACACACTTCCCACTTCAAAATCCAGAAAACTGGCGCCTAGTTCTTAAAAAAACTTCAAATTATTTTTCTTACCTCCTCTTTTGAAATCATCATCGTTGTGGCACCATAATAATCAAGTAAAAATCAACATTTTTTCATCCGTTCCATTATATTTGGTGTTGCCTTTGTCAGTTTTTTTTTCATGCCTCGAAAGTAACTACACATCATTGGCTATTTCCAATAAATTATATCCATCATCTTCATTTAATTAACAATTCTTTTATTCAAAAAAATGTGGCCTATATTGTTAAAATTATGTAACGATAAATGATCCCTCCAATTAATGACTTTTTTTTTTAATCTGAACATTTCAATTCAACAATGACTTGGACTGGGATACACCTTTGACTTACAAATATAAGGCGATCCATTGGGCTACTATGGGCCGCTAAAAAAGAGGCCCATTAATCCGATCCTCCTTTCCAAATTCCTATAAACAACCCGGTTGCAACCAAGCTTTGGGCCTAATGACCCAATACCAACGTAACCCTTCCTTTTGACACTTGGGCTTTTTTTTTTGTTTCTATTGTTCATCTTCTCCGGACAACTCCGGTCTTCTGCACCACAATCATTCACACTCCGGTGTTTTCACCACCGCCGCCCCACACCAGATTGAGCAAGTTTACTGCACCAGTTTACGAACGAAATTATAAAATTAATAAAAAAGGAAGGGGAATGGAATCTATAGTCATTTATCACCCTTAAATTATTCGTAACCCTAAAAGTCATACAAATAGAAATTTCTTTAAAATATATAGCAAAATTTTTTACTCCCATAGGCCGTCGGCAAAATCGTGCTATTGAGTAGATCTCAAAACAAATCTGGTATCTCGCTGATATATGCATACCCAGGTGCTTCGGGTCTTAACTTTATTAACTACAAAAAAACGATCTCTTTGTCGTTCATACGCTCGTCCTATAAGCATAACCACCACCGCAAACGACCACGAACAACTGATTCGGTCTTCCCGACCTCGGCAACAGTTCCTCACCGCGGGCAATGATCGAGGGACACAACACGCGAGCTTTGACAAGGGTTTTCATATTACGCACAATGCTTGCTACGGAACCCGCCACTGCTAGTTGCCAGTAATACTCTAGACTCGACGGCGGCCATCCTACAATCATCCCTAAACAAATCAATGTCATTCCTGATAATAGGCGAAGTACACCGCACCTAGCTACTCATAATATTCGTAGGGGCTGATTTGCAAATTCCAGACTTTGGCTCTCAACCGGTTGCATTGAACAAATCAGGGACGTCAATTTTTTAAGTAAGAAGTTGAAGGATCAAATCAGGCCTCTCACCGTGAGAGACATCATGAGTTTGCTCACTCTAGAACTCGTCGGCGGTTGTATTACCGAATGTCAAACACTGCAATTTCGTTTCCCACGGATCACTCCATAGCCCATACTCCATACATACGTGTTTTGATGGCTAACTTCGTGAATATCATTTGTTATCGTCGCTTATACTTTTTTTTTTTGATGAAGAAGTTATTGTCGCTTATACGATTCAATGCTTAGAGAAGAATAACTGGTCCCACATTCACCTTATTTAAGAATTTCACACATTCACTAATTTATCTTAGTCAGTTGTCAAAATTTCATTCACTCATCTTTACATTAATATATATTTATTTTACACAAAATTTTAATCTTAATCAATGATCAAGATCTCCTTGCATTCACAAAATAAGTACAGGGATTAGCCTGTACTTCATTATTTCATTCCAGAATAATTAGCCTTATTTAATTATTTTAATGTAGTTAGTACCACGATAATGGATTTAGTTGGCAGTTTTATTCGTTTTTATTGGTGTTGAGGTTTTGGTGATCATAGATAAATCAAACACGAGGACTTGAGGAGAAAAACTTTATTGCCGATACGCCTAATCATTAACAAGACTAGAGGAAACATAGGATAATAATATGAATGAATATCGTTTAATTTAACAAAAGAGTCGAGACTGAATAAAATAAACAAAGGTGGTTGGAAAACAGTGTGGAAGTTGAGAATATGAAAAATGTTATAAAATAGAATAAAAACGTTAAGGACCCATGCATTATTATTTAGGAGACGGAAAATAAAATTTACATTCTTCATCTATGGTGGATACTACGTTTAGCACTAAATCAAGGTTAAAATGGCAAGCAAAATGTTTACATTAACCTTTAACACTCCTATAAATCCAAATTAATTTTAAATTCACTGATCAATGTATATATTCTACAAAACAATACATGTTTAATTTTAATTAAATGCATTGAGAAATAAGCATATCAAACTTTTTTGGGGGAATAATTTGAAAATGTAAAAATAAAATAAATCAATAAAGGATGATTTAGAAGATATATATTTGTTAAAAATAACTGGACGTAACTTCACTCTAAAAGCTTTATGTCAAAAAAAAAATCACTTCAAAGACTAGTTCATAGAAGGAGGATTGCGCAAATTGTTATAAATGGTATCCATAGGCTTTTTTTGGTTACAAGGGTGAAAAAATAAAAAAATATATATATGATAGGTTTTGATATCATGTTATAATAATTAAGTCTAACTCCAATCCAAAATTTAGATCATAACAGAAAAACTGCCTAAGTTATTATAAATGACAGTATGCTCATATTCAATACAAGACTTTAACCCTTAATCTTTTGATTACTTGAGCGTGAGTAGAATGAACAATATACCAATATTATCACTCTATAGAATCCTATTTGAATTCGAATTTGGTTTACATTTTGAAAATATTTATAGATGCCGCCGTGTCAATCGTAGATGGCAGATCAAGGACTGTATTTATAGGAGTATTTATAATTAATTAATGTTCATCTGATAATTAATATGGTTGGTGAATCATCACCTAATTTATTAGAAAATAAATTGGCCAAACGATCCAGCCAATGGTGAGGACCCCCAATAATTTCACTACTCCTGGCATTGCCATGTGACCTGGCTTTAAACATTCCAACCAAATGGGGATAAAATTATTTTAGAACAATATTGTCACTAAAATAACTAATTATATATATTTATATAGGTAAAAATATTTAAATAAAAAAATCAATTCTCAAACTATATTTTTCCCAATTTTTTGTCAAACTACATTATCTTTCCAATTAATTCCCAAAATACACATTTTTTTTCCAATGAAAAGTCAACATTTGAGGAGTCAATTTTCCTTCTGCTGTTTTTTTTTTGTCGGGAACCTAATTGCTTCTTTTCTTCTTTGTTGGGAAGTTTGACTTCCCCTGTTACTTTTTTTCCTGAAAAAAAAAAGGAATTTATTAAATGATTTTGATACTTCAAAAAACATAGAAGGCCTATTGGCTATCACTACTAAAAAAAAGGAATCAGTGACAGACCAAATTCGTCGATAAAAAAAAATTGTCGCTAAAATAATTATTGACAAAATTAATGATGTAATAAATTTTGTAAAAAAAAGTTCTGTCGTTGAATTTAATGACGAAATTTATATGTCGTCGTAGTCAGTGACGAATTCTATCCATCGCTAAGAATGAAAATTTCATCGCTAAAAGTGTTCAAAAAACGTATTCAGATACGTCGCTATTGGCGACGTATTCAGATTTGTCATTGTTTGCAACGTATTAATATTTGTCGCTGTTTACGACGTATTCGAATCTGTCACTATTTACGACATATTCAGATCCGTCATTATTTGCGATGAATATATGTCTATCGCTGTTTACTAACATGCTCTTGCAACATGGTCGACGCTAATGTTAGCGTGGGTCAGACCCACGCTAACCAGTAGCGAGGGATAGCGTCGGCTTGGCCTACGCTACATGTTTTTTATTTTATTTTTTTAAAATTGTTACCTTTAAAAGATTATATATATATATATATATATATATATATAAATATAAACCATTACCAAGTCATAAATATCAAAACCAACATAAAATAAGCATCATAGTGTTCAATACAAAAATACATATGAAAGTGTAAGGTCGACCAAAGAAAGTATTGAATTCATGTAACGACAGCGACGAATTCAAATCCATTGGTAAATTCAAATAAAAATATCAGCGACAAATTTAGCGATGGGATGACTTATGACGAATGTTTTTTGTCGCTATTTCCATCAATAATGTCAAAGAAATAATTTTATGATGGATTTTGCTACGAGATATTCAACGACAACATGTTTCGTCACTGAATTTGTCGCTAAATAGAAAATCATTAGAAATTGTAAATCAAAACATAATTAGTCGCAGTCTGCGACAAATATGTTTCCGTCGCTAATTTTAACATTTTTAGTAGTGTATTAGGTTTGAAAAAGATAATATAGTTCGGAAAATAATGGAAAAAAGTGTGTATTTTGATAAATAATAATTAGGTTTTAGTTTATTTTAATAAATTTTCTTATATATATATATATATATATATGTATATGTGTGTGTGTATATATATATATATTAAATTTGATGAGTTAGAATCACTACAAGAATAAGGTTAATTAGCGACGGAATTTTTGCGACGGCCTCAAATCCGTCGCTAATTTTATGTTCAGTCGCAAATCTGTCAGTAACGTTCCCGCCATTTTACGCGAAATGTTGGCGCCAATTTGCGACGGGCATGGCCGCCGCTAATGTGCAAATGTTTGTCCAAGGTCATTTGCAACGACCATATTGGTTTGCAACGGACCGTACTTTTGCGACGGTCATTCTCAATTTGTGACGGAATCATAATTTGCGACGGCCTAGATGTCGCTAATATTAAAAGGCCGTCGCTAATTTCCAATAAGTAACTCGAACAGTTATCTTCCTCCCTCAGTTGTCATCTTCGCCATTTCTGCTCCCTCTGCTCCCTCTGCTCCGTTTCTGCTCCCTCTGCTCCGTTTTTGCTCCCACATCGCGCCACCCAAGCAGCACCTGCCGAAGACCAACGAAGACCAAACCTCTGTCGACGTTTTTGTAACAGTATCTTTCTCCCAAGGTACTTTTCTCTTTCTCTCAAGATTCTGTGATTATGTGATCATCTATTTAAGTGTGAAGGTCTTCCGTTGTCAACTTCACATTTCTCTTGTTCTTTAGATACTCGATCCGCATTCCAATCTCTGTTATAGGTACTTTGTTCTTCAATCTTCAATTTACCCTAATATCTCGATTCCATAATGTTCTTGAGTTGAAAAATCTGGAAATTCCAAACCATTGTTACCTATTTCTGGATTCTCTATCTCAATTTGAGAAAGTAAATACTCGAATTTGGAAATTTTTTGTTTCATGCTTGTCTAAACTTATATAATGTGCCTTTTTATTTTGGGCTCATATTTCAGGTTTAGGTAATTATATTGAATTGAGGTTCTGCCCAAACAAGGCAGGAAATAAGCAAATTTGAGTTCTATTTTAGTTCTGTTTAGTGAAAGGTATATGGGTCATCTACATTTAGTTGTTATGTCATAATATATAATATATTCATATAAGGTGAAGGTCAATATTATGTAATGCGACTATTGAGTTCTATTTTAGTGGATTTATTTTACTCTTGTGTAACACTCCCCTGTATTGTTTTGTTGCCTGATATCATAGTTGGTGGAGTCTTTTAGTTTTAGAGGACTGGAACATGTGTTAGAAGAATAGTATTGCTTATATCTAAATAAAGTGAAATGCGCTAGTGTTTTTATACTTTGTTTTTGCTCTTTCTGGTCACACTATACTTTTTAGCTAGTTTAGATATTATATATATATATATATATATATATATATATATATATATATATATATATATATATCTTTCAACATCAACATTCTGTTGTCAAGATAATCTGACACTCTTATTGAACTTCTTTCTTGCAGAGTCTTCTGTATCTGAAAATTGCTAGATGTTATCTATTCTTTTGCCATTCCCTCTCACGCAGCGACAGTTGGAGTAGAATCTGGTTTGGGTTCTTCTCCTCATAGTAAGGTTTAAGTATTTATCTATGTTTGCACATGTTGAGATTGTCACTTTGGCATTAATTTGTAGTCTCCATGTTCTGGTTGGTCTGTTGATGCAAACACTTGATGAGTTTATTTTTGCCTGTACTAACTTTTATGCTCTTTAAGATAGTTTAGAAATCTTACTTCAATGTCCTGAGATATAAGAATATTATGTGAAACTTGATGTGAAAATTGATAAATTTGTTAAAATCTGGTTTGTTGATACTTTCACTGTCGTGACTAGTCTCTATATGTGTTAAATGTTGGTTGATGAGTTTGATTGCTTTTACTGAAAATAATTTGGCTTTGAATTTGATTGCTTGATTGTACACTAAGCATACCACATGTAAATCCCAAATGGAAATCATCTATGGACTCATTAATTATCTCAGACAGGATAATAGTTCAATATGTTCACTTTGATAACATGTCAATTATTTAGGTAAAAAACTTGAATTGAATTTCCCTTAGGTGTGAGGGTGAAGGACTCTTTTTTTCGCTTCAGCAGTTTTAATTCTTCTAAGAAGGGTTAGAATTTCTCTTATTGTATTTTTTGTTGTGGAAATATGATCTAAATTTTGAAGGATTTGTTTTAAGGAGGTTTGAACTTGAATGAAGACTTAATTTCAAAATGACTGTGGATTTTGTTAGCTTTATAAAAACTGATTTGGGCTAGATATTTAGAAGAGTGTTTCTTTTTTTTACAAGATACAAGTTATTGGAAATAAGCAATTTGTACTTGTATATGATACATGACCAACATCTATTTTTCTGGTTTCAACATGTTAACAGGTGCAAAATCATTATTTTGTTTCTCTCTTCTTCAGTTTTGTGTTGGATGGTTGTTCTTATCCAATGGTATTTAGATATGGTTATTTTTCATGGTGAGTTTCAGTAAATTTAATGAGAAGAGTATGGCTAGGATCATCACTTATTAAGCTTCTTTTATGCTACTGTTTGATTTTGCCACTGTGATTTGAATTCAGCAGTCCTTGAGGATTGTTTTGTCCTGAACTCCATTTTTAATTGAATTCAGTCGTGATTTGAATTCAGCTGTGATATGAAAACATGATTTAAACTTAAGTAAAAGTGTTGTCGAATATTGAAGCTTCATTCAATTTGGGGATTCAGTTTGTACATTGTCCTTTTGAAGAGAAATAAATGGGTATCAGTTTACATGATAAATTCCAGTGAAATCAAAGTCACGGTAATGGTTCAAGTTCAATCAAATAAACATGTTACTCCTGAAATCCTAGTTTTTACTTCCAAACAGCCTCACTCATCTATGCTTGTTAGTTGTAATCATTGTCGTTAGCAGTGTTTGAGTGCAAAACTACTTGTTGAAGGATAATTCACACTATTTCATAGTCAACTTGCTACTAAGAGCCTCAAATTAAATGGCTTCAATTGGAGACCAACTATGTTAATCAGATATGCTTAGATTTTAAATTAGCTTTTGTATATATTATATTTTAACGTGATTCCTATAGTTTCTTTTACTCCCGAGTCCTGAGATTTTAAAAGTTGGCTTTTGTATATATCTTGATGAACTTGAAAATGATGATAGTTTCCGGTCCAGTAAATTAATTCACATAGATCAAGTGAAACCCACATCCATCCTAAGGTTTCCTCATCCTTTCTATATAAGGATACTTTTGTGTTCTATGCACTGTGCAGTCACTACTTATTAGTGACAAGGGAGCCTGTTCTCTTTATATTTTTGAAATTTGGTTCTCCGGTTAGAGTTTTGTTTCTTCTAAAAAATCATTGATCTTTATATCTGGCTACATTTTACCTTCAATTGTTTAGCACTGATGAAGAATGATGGTTGAGTGGTTTATGTGTGGGGTGTGTGTATATTGTACATATTGTCTCCTATATGTATCCAATTTGTTTGATGAAAGATTTAAAAGACCTTTTTGTTGTTGATCTAACACTGTTAAGCATTATGGTATTGGTGAAACTCTTGTTGGCATTGCTGGAATATGAAGACTTGGAGTCTTAAAAAGCAATTTATTTTATTGAATCTGTAGCCACTCAAAATAGTTGATTGATGTTTGATCTTGGAAAGAGAGAAATATCTATCTTTGATTTCAAGTAATTTGGGTCCAAATAAATGTTAAGTTAATATCATATCTAAAATTAAAGGTTGATTATACTTATAATAGCATGAATCCTTTGATTTTAATATGGTGCACTTGGCGTTGGTGTCCTTTCCTACTTGAGTAGAAGAACTTTGCTAAGACTAGCAATACCCATAGACAAGAAAAGAAAGCTAGTGTTGCTCTCATTCTAATTGGTAAGTGATTTTAATTACTTTTTCCTTGTGGTTTAATGTAGTCTATTAAGTGGTTACTGTTGATGTTGTCTTTGCTCTTTAAAAATGAACTATTATGTAACATTAACAAATAAGATAAATGAGGATAAACATGAGCATGATAATAATATTACACAATCAACTATGCATGTAACCTGACAATTTTTTTATGATTGTGCTATCGTTTATAAACAACACCATGTGCTTTGTTTTTTCCTTATTCACTATATGGTTACTACAATTGAGTTGAAATTTTGCATCATTAATTTTTTTTCCATATTTAATCTCATAATTGCTGCATATATTTGTTTATGAATTAGTTCTGGAGAGTCACGTTCGCTGAGAGAGTAAGAACGCGACTTTGAGGTTCAACAAGGGAAAATCGCTTCCAAGCAAACAAAGCAAGAGAAGGTGTTTTTTTTTTAGTTAATTGAAAGAATGTTTGATATTGATTTGATCATTTTTTGGTGCACCTTGATATGGATATTGTAATTGTTTTGGTAATATAATGCCTTTTGATTGATGTCTATAATCTGTTTGTTGAATCACCTAAATGCTTTTAGGTTGGAATGTGGTCATGTTATAGGTGGTTGTGTTAGTTTTCTTTTGATATTAATGGCTTAATTGGTGAGTAGCTTGAATCATAATCTCTTCTTGTGCTGAATGGACTATGAATTTTCTTTATTGGTTTTGTGTATTTTTGACAGGGTTATGGTTATCAATATTATATTAAATGATCCTTATATCTTTTTGTTCACTTTTGCCTATATCTGTTAAGTGTTTTAAGTTTCTTCCCTATATTATATTAAATGATTCTTATTCTTGTAATGTTGTTTATGTTTTGTTTCAAGTATGTTGGGGATATTATAAATTGTCTTTATAATAAATATTTATTTTCTAGATGAGTTGATCATCGAGAAAAACCTTAGTTACCCGTTTGAGGTGCAATATTTTAGAGCACGTGTACTGTTGCAAGTCATTGTGCTCTTGATATTGGACCTCGAATTGTCCAAGTGGGACAGTTTGAGAAAAAACTTTTTCTTTACTAGTATAATAGCTATTCATTAATTCTTACGTGATATATCTGATGAAAATTTGGTCTGACGCATTACCATTTGTTCTCTGGGTACATACTTGATTGTGATATCTCACCCTGGTCAAGTCATGTACTTGGAGACCAATGGGAAATGCTGCTGAAATTTCGTCAGATATTAGACATGAGAAGTGATGAGTAACTATTATACTATTGTTGAAAAAGGTTTTTCTTGAATGGGATAGGGCCATACCAAATAAAGAAATGGAGCAGTTCTGCGAGTTTGCCCAAAATAGGTTTTCATTATAGTTATCTATTTTTGGCGCAAATGCAGAGGATGGAATTTGTTCCTTTGAATCGTACTTGGATGTATGATAGGGTTTATCTGCGTAGAGGGGGATTAAAACAATCTTTCTTAGATGGTGTTGAAGAATTTATTATCAAGGCAAGTCAGCAAGATACTTATAACAATGGGGGGTTGATTAGATGTCCTTGTGTGAAGTGTGACTGTACCCGAATTAAGAATGTAGACGATGTGAGGGTCGACCTGTATAAAGTTGGGTTTAGGCCTAATTACTGGATTTGGACAAATCACGGAGAAGAAATGCCGCAATTTGATTTTGGCATTGACCAGAATTGCACCGGTGGTTCAAGTAGTGGTGCAGAAGCTGGATATGGAGATCATATTGTTTCCATGGAGGAGATGGTGTGTGATGCTCTTATGATGTCCGGGTCGTTTGAGTCCAATAATACAGAAGAGCCTCCTAATGCAGATGCAAAAAAAATTTATAATCTCCTAACAGAGGCAAATAAGCCTTTGTGGGAAGGGTCCCCCGACTCGAAGTTATCGATGTGTGTTCTACTGTTGTCTGCCAAGTCCAATTGGAGCATACCCGAGTTAGGCTTGGATTTCATTGCCAAAATGGTTTTGGCCGGGACGCCTTTCAAAGGAGGATTACCCAACAATTATTATGATGCGAAGAGGTTAATGTCCAAGTTAGGATTGGAGTCCAAGAGGATTGACTGTTGTCAGAATGGGTGCATGATCTTTTACGATAATGAATTCGACAAAAATGATGGCGCATTGGTTGAGTGCAGATTTTGTCACGCACCAAGGTATCGTCAGCGCAACGCAAGTAGAAGTAATCTGAAACCAGTTCCGGTAAAGTCGATGTTCTACTTGTCAATCATTCCTAGATTACAAAGGATGTTTGCATCGATGCAGACTGCAGGAAAAATGACATGCCACCATTAGAATAGGAGGAATGCAGGAGTGTTACGCCATCCTTCTGATGGTGAAGCATGGAAGCACTTTGATCGGGTGCATCCGGATTTTGCCGTTGATCCTCGTAATGTACGACTTGGGTTATGCTCGGATGGCTTTACCCCATATATCCAAGCCTCAGCATCACCTTATTCATGTTGGCCCGTTGTTGTTACCCCTTACAATCTTCCTCCCAAAATGTGTATGTCAAAGCCATATATGTTCTTGACTTGCCTGATTCCGGGTCCATCTAATCCAAAGGCAGGCATTGATGTATACTTGCAACCTTTGATTGATGATTTGAAGAGGTTGTGGAATGGTGTTATGACGTACGATATTTCTTGAAAACAAAATTTTACAATGAAGGCAGCGTTGATGTGGACAATTAATGACTTCTCTGCGTATGGCATGTTGTCTGGCTGGGGGACGCATGGGAAGCTTGCATGCCCGCATTGTATGGAGCATACTAAGGCATTTACCTTAAAATACGGGGGGAAGTCGTCCTGGTTTGATTCCCATCGCAGGTTCTTACCGAAAGATCATCAATTTAGAAGGAATAAGAATGCCTTCATGAAGGGGGTTGTTGAAATGGATGGACCGCCTCTGAGGTTAACACCAGAACAAATTTGGAGTAGAATCAGGGACTTGCCAAAAGTGACTGAAGCTGGGGTTTCCAAATTAGATGGTTACGGGCAGTGGCATAATTGGACAAAGAGGAGTTTTTTTTTGGGATCTTCCTTATTGGAAAGATAATTTATTGAGGCACAATCTTGATGTAATGCACATTGAAAAAATTTCTTTGACAACATTTTCAACACTGTGATGAACGTGCATGGCAAGACCAAAGACAACGATAAGGCTAGAATGGACTTAAAGTTGTACTGCAGGAGACCGGATTTGGAGCTGAGACATCAGGATAATGGGAAGATGTACAAGCCAAAGGCCAATTATACCTTGACTATCCAGGAAGCAAGGTTAGTTTGCCAATGGATAAAGGGGCTCAGGATGCTTGATGGTTATTCTTCTAACTTGGCAAGATGTGCTGATGTTATAAAAGGCAAGTTGCATGGGATGAAAAGCCATGATTGTCATGTGTTTATGGAGTGCTTACTTCCTATCGCCTTCAGTTCGTCCCCCACCCCCATGTTTTGAATGCCCTTACTGAAATAAGTCATGCCCTTACTGAAATAAGTCAATTCTTCAAGGACTTGTGTTCTGTAACTTTAAGGGAAGACGATTTGACCAGGATGGAACAAAACATTCCACTCATTTTGTGCAAGCTGGAGAGAATATTCCCCCCGGGCTTCTTTGATTCAATGGAGCATCTTCCGATTCATCTTGCATATGAAGCCAGACTTGGTGGTCCAGTTCAATATAGGTGGATGTATCCATTTGAAAGGTAATTTAAGTACCACAGTTATTGATCCACTTTCATGCATATTAGTTAATTAATAATAACCTCGTCATTTTTTAATAGATTCATGGGCGAGTCAAAACGATCGGTGAAAAATAAGGCTAGGGTTGAAGGTTCGATATGTGCGTCTTACTTACACCGTGAGACAATTCATTTCTGCTCTCATTATTTCAAACACATGGTTTTGTCTCCAACAACTAGAAGGAACGAAACGGAAAATGAAAGTGGAAGACTACCTGGAACCTTATCAATTTTTTGTCTTCCCGGTCGTCATTCCGGAAAGGAGTTGACACATTATTTAACGGAGGCAGAGTGGAACTCAGCTCGTGTTCATGTATTGATCAATTGCGCCGAGGTTAAACCATACCATGAGTAAGTATGAGCTTACAATTTTTATTCCTTCGATAGCATATATCAATTTTCATTGATGTTATCCATATATGTTCAGTGCATTCTTGTCTTCTCGTGATGCATCTGCTCGTACTCATGAAGGTTTTCCAAAATGGTTTAAGCAACAAGTAAGTATCTTCCCATTTATCATTCTGTTATTCACTATAATGTATGCGGATAAAAACATATATCGTTAAACTTTGTGAATAGGTTTACAATGAGGCACCTACTATCATTAATCAACATTTACGAAACTTGGCTGACGGTCCTCTGACACAAGTCAAAGAATGGCACACATACTTCGTGAATGGGTACAAATTTCATACTCAATCATGGACAGAAGACAAAACAACAATAAATAGTGGTGTTTACGTAAAGGGTGAGCCAGGCGGAGTTGCAGATGACTTTTATGGTGTCATACAACACATATATGAGTTGTCATATCGTTATTTAGATTATCCTAAGAGAATAGTGTTGTTTTATTGTAATTGGTTCGATCCATCTAGTAGAGGCACTAATTTGAATAAAAAATATAATATTGTGGACATCCAAATGAGTAGAAGATATCATATGTTTGATCCGTTTATCATGGCACATATATATTATGTTCCTTATCCAGCAACTCAAACAGAAAAACGAGGTTGGTGTGTTGCAATCAAGACAAAACCAAGGGGTCGCATTGAAATAGATGTTTCATAATTGGATGAGCCATATCAAACGGATGAAATGTCACATGCAAATGAGGTCATTGAAGTTGAACCAATCTCATGTTTACAAGACACACAAGTTGTAGGGGAAGAAGTGGATACCTCCAGCTTGACATCAAATCAAGTCATTCCGGATGAAGATGTTGAAGAAGCAGAATCAACAGAAGATGAAGAAGATGAAGATGGCTATGAATATGACACTGGCTCAAATTCTGAATAACAATTACTTTATTTATTTTAGTGATATATTTTGTATTAAGTTGTATTGTCATTGTCATAACTTTAAGTTCATTATGATTAGCATCATTTTCCATTATTTACAAATGTGTGTTTGTGCTTACTTTAAGTTAATTATTATCACCATCAATTTCCATTATTTGCAAATTTGTGTTTTGGTTACTTTTAATTAATTATTATTAGCATCATTTTTCACTATAGACATGACTGATGGTAAGGGAAAGGGTAAGGCACCTGCTAGAGGGGCACGTTGTCGTGGTCGACCTCGCTTTGTGACATGGACAGTCGATGACGGATTTGTGTCCCTCCCGTCTACATCTGTTACACTACGCCCACCGCCCACACCCATGCCTCCACATGATATGGCACCGGCACCCCCACCTGTTGCTCTTACACCATGTCCATCGCCCACACCCGTGCCTACACATGTTCTGACACCTCCCTACCGACTTGTTGCTCCACCCACTCAGTTCATGGACACCTCCATTGGGATCACGATGATGCCCACCCCAAGGATTCCGACTCAGACCCATGGAGACAATTCTAGACAACCAGATGCATCAGGGGTGGATTTGCCCATGGACGGTGATCATCAGTCTAATGGTGACGACGAGGAGACTTATGGATATTCCTCGCCTATATCATCAGATGATGAGGAGATCGAGGTTATGTCAGATGGCCGAGTTATTGTTACCCCGACCGGTAAAGGGTAAGAAAGATCTCAAATATTGTTAGTTTATTGTTGAGTACAGATTTTATATGTATGTGTATTGATTGTTCTCATGTTCTATTAATAAGGTTCCTTCCGTCGCGAAAAACTGCAGAGGCCGTCACGTATGCAGTTACATCTCAGTTTGATCGGGCCTGGAAACATTGGAGTGAGCTTGAGGATCAGGATTAGGATCGGGATCGATTCTTTGCGGCTTTTAAGGTATTTTGTACTTTTGAATTTACTTCCATTTTTTAGTTACTTTTAATGTTTCTTTAGTTTATTATTATCCTAAAAAATATTATATTCTCCTTATTTACAGGAGAAGGCTGCTTGGAGAGTAGAGCATTCCACTGATGTAGAGATAATTTTTCATCAAAAAGCAAGCAAACGCCTCTCCGAGTTGTTGACGAGATATCGGAAAAAGGGACAGCGTCCAAAATGGTGTTTCCCACCCATTTGGGAGGAGCTATGTGCTTACTGGGCTACACCTGAATTTAAGAAAAAATCCGCCCAGGCAAAGCTCAATAGGGCCTCGGGAAAGGGTGGGAGCCTCGCACACCGCGGCGACATCGTGAATCGGGAGCATGCTCGACGCCTTGTAAGTTCCAACATCATATTTTGTTAATTCATTAGATGTCTGGCTATTAAGGTAGTGTAACTTCAAATATGAACAAGTTTTTTTTGGTGCAGGCTAGGGAGCTTGGCCGTAGCGTCAAGCCGGTTGAGCTTCATGCCCGAACTCATACTAGGAAGGGTACCGGCGAGTATGTAGATGAGCGCTATAGACGCACTCAGGTGATTTACATGTCTCTTTGTTGGAAATTATTTTTATTTTATATTTAATAATTATGGTCATTCTGTATGATGATGTGCATCAATTTTAATGACAGGAGGACTATCGTGATAAGTTATCTCAGGTTCGGTCCTAGGCAGCATCATCTTCCCCTTCCACCACACTTGACCCAGAGGTGGAAGCCCAATTGGAGTTGCAGGCATGGGTCGAGGTTGCTGGTGGTAAGAACAAGGGTCACATATACGGTATGGGAGACCTAGCCGATAACTATCGACGTGGGTGCTCTAGCATCTTCACTCAGCAGAGTCGAGCATCGTCCAGTACTAGGCCCCGCCAGTCTCATGAGTCTGCGGAGATGGTCAAGATGCGACAGAAACTGGCAGCTCAGGATGAGATCAATCGGCAGCTGCTTACTCAAGCAGAACACGAGATGATGGAGCAGATAGAGATGATGGCAGCTACAGAGAGAGAGCTCATGCTGCGTTTAGGAACCAAGCACCCCTCGCCCACAATCGCGGCAGCAGGACCAACACCTTCACAAAGACCCCTCGCCCACGGCCCACCACCGTCCCGACCGAGGGTCATCAGCAGACCAGTGACGAGGATGATCAATCATTTACATATTTGTTAATGCGGGGCTATAGAGAGGGTTATTAGTTTCTTTAATATTAGATTTTATTTTGTATGATGTATGCACTCTGTCAAAACAATTTGCTTTTATTTATGAATTTCATTTATTGTTTAAAATTATTATTCATTTATCATAATATAGTCTAAATTATAATTAATATAAAAAATAACTAATGTTTATATTAATTTTGAATTTTATATTAAATATTAAATAATTAATTAAAAATAATTCATATTTTAAATAATTAATTAATAAAAAATTAGTTAATTAAATTATTTAGTTTTATAAAAATGTGTTTAGCCGTCGCTAATTTCTATAATTTGCGACGGTCATGCCGTCACTAATTTCTCATAATTTGCAACGGCTAAGCCGTCGCTAATTAGCGACGGTCATTTACAAAAACCATCAGAAACTGTTTGCGACGACCCAACATGTGACGGATTTGTGGCCATCGCAAATCCGTCAGAAACATGTGTTTTGCGACGAATTTAAACTGTTTGTGACGGCCTTTGGCCCTCGCTAAATTCATTTTTTATTGTAGTGAATTCTCACGCACTTTATATTAAATTAATAACAATATAATTTCATTCATTTTCTTGACTTTTTTTTATAATAAAAAGGTTTAATGGACCATCTATTATATATATTGTTTACAAAATAAGTGCTTAAAAGATTCAAAATATAATATTTAGTTGATATCTCACTTATATTTATACATATTATACATTCGTTCTAAATTAACATTCAATATATAAGAATAATAAATATATTTTCATCATGTACAATTTTAATTATATTAAATTAAATTATTAATATAAAACAAGTATAATATTATTTGATGGATTCATCTACATATATAACTTAAATCATGAGGAACCTTTTTTAGATGAAATCATAGAGAACTCTTAAATCTTATGGATGAGTATTGTATTAATAGTCTTCTTATTAAAGCATTGCAATTTAGGTGGTGTTTGGAAGAGCTTACTTAAGCTCCTTTTGATTTATCTGATGACATAAGCTCTTATGCAGTGTGTTTGGTAGAGCTTATAAAAATAACTTATGTCATCCCATAAGGAGTTTTTGACTTATTTTCATAAGTCACTGGGAGAAGCTTATGGAATTATCATAAGAGCTTATGCACTCAACACCCTCTCCATGTTTTTCACTATTTGAATCCTCTCATGTCCCTTTCCTTCTTTTTCTTTCTTTAAGCGCTTATAGCATAAGCTCTCATGCGATAAGGTCTTATGTGATAAGCTCTTAATTAAGTTGTTTACCCAAACGCACCCTTAATATACTTGCAACTTTTGATTACTTTTTTATCAATATATATAAATCTCTTCTACCCAAAAGTACTTTTGTCATTCCTAAACTAGTTTCGTTTTCAAGGATAAGAAAAAGGTGAGCATGAATTTTGCACACAAAGTGAACTAGTTCGAATTATCAAATCCAACTTTGTGTTTTAAAAAAGCACAAGAGAATCGAACCCACATTGTCGGCAAATACAATCTTATGAAGTATGAATATTGAACAATATGATTGCGATAAGACATGTCACATTGTATGAAAAATCTCATTGCACTCCACTACTACAGTTATGGGTTATAATGGAGTGTTAATCGCCACTGCGAATGATATTCCTGAGACAGGAATGTTATTATTAGTAATGTGGTTGGTTAGTATTTAGTATTTTTAAAAATGTTTTTAAAATTTATTTAATTTAAATATTAAAAAAATTATAAAATGTAAATAAATGTAGTAAAATAGGTGGGAGTGGAAAGTTAGAGTTGGTTAAGTTTTATTCTCATGTTAGATTCTCATCCTTTATCATGGAAATAAAAGTGAGTAAATCATGTGTAAATATTATTCCTGGGAATAAGTTAAAATATACCCGAAAATAATTTTTAAAAGCTTGAAACAAACATGAGAATGTTACATTCCCTACCCCATTTTCCAGAGAATAAAATTATAATACTTGAAACAAACCCACTCAGATATATAAAAATACATATATATCACTCCACTTCTTAACTCCTCCACCATAATCACCAAGTCAATCTTATAACCCCTTTCAAATGATTGGAATTAATTGCACATATTTAGTCATACAAGGAAATCGATATATTTAACCAAGGGTTGATATAAGGAAGTATATTATTTAAGAGATTAATTTTAATATATTATCACTTTAATTTTTTTTACTTCATTAACCAAATACACATTACCAGACATGTGACTTTTGAAATAATTATTGAGAGCCTCTTTTTTTTTTTTTAATAACAACAATACATGATTTTATGATAGTACCTTTTTTATAATAACATTATATTAAAATTAAATTCTTTTTTTTTTTACCAAATAAAATTAAATCCATTATTTAATTGTTGTTTGAACCTTGAATGACCTAACATTTAAAAAATCAATTTTTATCTCAACTTGAACGGAATTAGAATCATTGAGCCAGACATGCTAACCATGACATGTATTCATGGTCATCCAACTCTTCTAAAAAAAATGAGTAATTGAAATAAAAAAATATATAAGTTTCTTAAATTTATAATATTAATGTGGATACCAGCATGTGGTTGATCCAAGTGGTAAGGGACTTAGACACCTTAAGCAAGTGGTCAGAGGTTCGAATCCAAATTCTTGAGTATGGAGAATGGTTGGGAGGGGAGAACTCATGTGTCCAACATGTTCCCCGACGGAGATTAGTCACTGTTAACGATGGTGGATACTTGTATATATCATGGTTACCCAAAAAAAAAAAATATTAATGTGGATGTTATCTTTTAAGATTATAAAAATTATGGGGAGAAAGAATTGATTTCAATTAACGCAACGCTAAAAAGAATTAGGATACTCTTACCATAAAAAACCAGGCAAACAAGACGTTTATCTATCGACTATGAATTTATTCACTAGTCATAATTATTGGAACAATGTTAAAAAGTGGAAATGAATTATTTACCATAGAAAAAGAATGGAAGAAGTAATTTTTAAAGGGGTGAAAGACTAATAGGTTATCTATATGATCATGTTATATATTATTTCTATTCTAAAATTTAACGTATTAGATGAGTTTTATTATGATGCATTGTTTTTTTTAACAGATTATGATGCATTGTTAATAATGTTTTTTTTTTTTGATAATATCAACCAATTATACATTATTTTATGCATGACCTTAAAATAAATTATTATTGTTCCTCCTGGAATCGGTCTAGGCCCAATACACAAAGGCCCACCTTAAGGAATTAAATGAGTGGGACATAGCCAGCCTACGATAGTACACGTCCTCCAGTTGATCCCAAATTTGAGGCAACAAAAGGACCCGACATAGTAGCAGGCATCCCGATGTATAGTAGCTTAGCTCGTGCTCTTCCGAAGCTCGAATTGAGGAACATCCCTCCAAAGATTGTTAGGCATACTTCTGATCGGGAAGTGCGTGATGTAACAACTGAAGCTGTGCAACGGATGACTCCCACACCACTCCCACGCAACAACCTCATGGCATGTGCACAATATCACTCATTATGTAACAACCTCGCACCACACATGACGTTGGCACGTGCTAGATGAGAGTATATAAGCAGTGCTTCAACCATGTGAAGGGGTCGTGGTCTTCTGTACTTTTGATTAAGCATCTACATTATTTCATCCCTTTGTACGTATTACTTTTTTTGGTTTCACTATATACGGGTTCGAGTACCCTTGTTACCCCTTTTTAATATATTTTTGCTTATAAAAAAAACATGGAAAAGGGTTGTTCATCATTACTATTCACACAATACTAGAGCTAGACCTTAGCATAGGACCTTTATAATACTTTCTTAGTATTGTTTTCGTTTAGGTCGGAACAATTATAAAAATAAAAAAAATCAATATATAATTAATTGATGGTGTAAAAAACTTTTAAACTATGAATACATTTGAACTAAATCCATAAAAGATAACAAAAACTGTTGCAGGATTCAAAATTATAAGTGGTGCATCTTGGAAGTTTTCCCAATGACTCGGCAATGCTCTTTTTCCACATCCTATAGTTGCTATCTTGCTATCTTAGTTGATAAGAAATGAATGTGCATCGGCTTTGTGTTCTCCACTTGCAAGCATTTTCCACGGCCTCAATGCAAACAAAAACTGAGTACCCCCCATAACTTCTATAACGTGTTAAGGCTTAATTGGATCATGGGTTCCACTCTTTTTATACATCTTGCCACATCTCATGGTTCTCCACATTGCTTTCTCCTTTATAATTCATGGTTCTATATATTCTTTTCCGATTTTAAAAATATAAAGTTAGCATGTGATGTAATTTAAGACATGGCATGGCGTAAAAGGAAGTGAAGAATAAGTAACTTTTTACAAATGGCTTCTTCTTTTCCTTTTTTGTTAGATACAAATGTTTCTTTCTGCTATTCATTTTAATAATAGTAAATAATTGCGATTCTAATACAACCTTTTATATATGTGAAAGAGATTTGACATCCAATTCCTAAGTATGCCTTTTCTAGGGTGTTGCTTTTTACACCACTAACTTTTTTTAATACACCATATTTTTTGTGTGAAAAAGTTACTGTGTAAAAAGCAACACTCCCTTTTCTCTGAGTGAATCTAACGGAGCCCGTGAGCGATATCCGTGGCGACCTGCATAAACAATAACTAGAGGCTAAAATAAAGAAGGCATCTTGTACCAAAAAAGAGAAAAGAAAAAAGAAGGCATCAATTTACTGTTTTTTTTTTCCGGGTTCTCCGATGTATCATTTATGTGCATAATCCCTTTGGATGATATTGAATGACCGACCTCTCATAACTAGTTTTCTCTATATGTAAGAGTCAAGGATTGAACCCCCTAACCACTTGTTTAAGAAGTTTAAGCTCGTTACCACTTAGATCAACTGTCTGCTAGTATTTACTATTTAATTTATGGTGTAAGGGTTTTTATAATGGTAGATTAATAAATCATAACGTATTAGAGATTTTAAACCATTGTCTAATAGTAATGGAAGTAGATATCACTTAGAGCCCGTTTGGATGAGTTTTTTTTAAAAAAGTGCTTCTAAGATATAAAAGTAGAAGCATAAACTATTATTAGAAGCAGAAGTTATTTTGTGTTTGGATGAACATTATAAGAAGGGATTTTAAGATATTTATTTTAGGGACATTATTGTCCAATAAAATATTAATGATATTCTCTCTATTCTATTACTTCTCCTTTTTTTAGAAGTTAATAATTGTAACTTCTTGGGACTTGTTTGTATAAGATTGTTGTCAAGGCAAGGGGAATTTCATGCTTCCCAATGCACTTTATTTGAAAGCTCATAAGCTTAACTTTCACTTTACACGGTTTGAAATGACATTTTGTATATGGGTAACTATAAAACAAACAAATACTTAAAAAAAAGTTCAAAATATGATTTTTTTTTAACCGTTTTTGCTTTTTTTTTTTGAAAATCCATCCAAATGCTTATAATTTTTTTCACTTTTATTTAAAAAAACAAGTGTTTTTTTCCAAAAATAAAAAAAACTCATATAAATAGGCTCTTAGTCAATAAATAATAGCTATAAAATCATATAAATATTAACCAAAAAAATATCTTTATATATAGATTTAGACCAAAATGTTAAATTAAAAAATATATAGATATTTAATGTGTAAGTTTTTTGTTTGTGTACATGCGCATATATAATTTTAGTTAAAGTATATATTACTCACTAACTTAACAAACTCACATATGTGTCTTACCAACTATGCATAATTTATCGATATTTGCAACGGGGATTCAATGCCACGAGGAATGATTTTTTTTATATTAAATCAGATATCATTTGACGTTCCATTTGTTTTTTGGATGTATTTTTGAGAAACGTGTATATAAAAATAATAAAAAATAAGTGAGAGATAAAAATAAACATATACGATATCATATACGGTGTCCAAAATTTGTATTTAAATATTATAACTCTACTTTTTGTATTCAATATTATCGTGGGAGTGCCATTATTCAACATTGTTACGTATTAAACTCCAGATGAGTCATTATGCATGGGATAAATTGCCAAGTGGCGTTCATCTTTGTGATTACAACCCACGGGACAAAGAATCACTACTATTCGACAACTTTTATTGCAATTTGTGCACAAAATGCTTGTGTGTGTTTGGACAAGAGTTCAATTACTCTTAATTTTAAATAATTAATCTTGTTTCATCAACTTAGATGTAACCATCACGTCAGAAAAAAATTAAAACCTGGATTTAACCATATCAACGATTTTTTCAGAAAGAAAACTTATGCCAGTAACGCCAGTAAACAACATCTATTTTTATTTTATTTTTGATGAGGTTATACGCGTGGTGCTCAACACGCAACTTCTCATGCCGAAAACATTGTTCAAAATTTTTCTAGCTGTGAGAAGTTGGGCTCGGGCAAGTGCTTTCTTGGCTCAATGATGGGCCGCTCTGGAAGATTAATAACTAGCCCATGTCATGGGGGCTAGGAAATGGGTTCTATCCATGTCAAATGGATTGAAAAAGGGAAGATGCAAGAGAGGGATGCAGATTTTCTATTCCATTTTTCTGTCACATTCTCAGTCTCCCATTAATAATAATTTAAAATAAAATCATTATTTATTAACATTTATGTACATCCCCCGCCTTTGATTGACAAGAGACACCGAGACATCATTTTTTGGAAAATAAGAATATTGTTCCCCGAAAGAGATGGTACTAGAGTAATCCGCGTAAATAAAGGAGTAGGTTGAGTTGTCATTATTACTTATTAGTTATTACAGACACCATTAGTATGTGAGGACTAATCTGGTATCCATATTTTCTTCAAGGACTAGTATATATAATTATACTAGTATGTGCACCCGCGCCCAGTACGAGAAAAAATTGTCTAATATGATTATGAATGATACATATATGAATGATTAATAATATGATATATAATCATTTAAAGTTTAATAAACATAAATATATAGTAGAGGAAACTGGTTGATAAACATAATTCACAAATTTGTCGAGTTAGTAATTTAGATAAAGGTTTAGAGACCCAAAAAGTTAAACATCATTTAAAACAACATTGGTATTGACTCTCATAAAAAGGCTCTAAACATTTTTAGTCTTCACATATATTATTTTCTGATCTTCAACATTCACTTTCAATTCAATCTTGCTCCCTTTACTCAGCTTGTTTCTCCGTCAAAGTTGTACCCAACTCTCCGTTATGTATCCTTCAAATTGTCTTCTCTCCATCCATCTACTGTTGTAAGAAAAGCTTCTTTTTGAATAATTTTGATAGTACAAATGACTGGCCTACAGAACAGTTCCTCTTTAACAAATCGAGCATGCAAATTCTACAATTACAAAAGTATATTTGTTAGTATAATTAGCAAATATGTTCTATTAAAACACATTTTCTCTCTTAAAAATTTATTTGATTTATTTCTCATTTTTTTTCTTGTGCAAGTTAACCATTTTTAGAAAATATTTTTCTTTATCATATTATTATTTTTCATCCCTCATGAAAATAGATTTGATATCATCTTTTCATTGTGTAAGTTGATTTTTTAAAAAACATATTTATCTACCATATTATTTTTTATTCTCTATGAAAATCTTTTTGATTTGTTTATCATAAATTTGTGTTTTGTAAGTTATCTAAATTTGTTTATGTTGAACAAAAAAAAATGAACATTTAGACATTGTTAAAATGTTTCACATATATTTCGCATATGTAAAAGCGCCCAAACCACTCGACATAATTTTTTTTTTTGTGATTAATGATTCAAATAGATGATGCTTAAAATATAAATTTCACATTATAGTCGGATTATAGGGAGAAGATGTATATTCTAAGGAACATTGTAAGGCTAAAACATTATGATATATAGCATAATAATGCAACTGATAAAGTTCTTGATGTATATTCGTACAATAATAATTGAACTGATAAAGAGAAAATGAAAGACTAATCAATCAAGTAGCACTATTATTATCATCTGGTTTTCGTTATATTAACTAAGTGCATGATTCTATCCCCCAATTTCTAGAAAAAAAAAGTGCTTTCTCCCTCCAAACCAATTTTTTTTTTCCAGAAGGTTTCATATTTCTGATCAAGATAAGCTTGTATTCTAATCATTCCCGTATTTATCTAATGATGATTCAAATAGATGTTACCCGTACAATACACGACATATAAGAATGATTGACGATAGTGTAAAAAGTTTATGAATTTTAAAAATTATTTACAATTTGAGAATTAAAAAATAAGATGACTTCATAGTCTGATTTAAAATATGAATATCATTTATATGTAATTCATAAAAATAAATAATGCCTTTAATAGTTTGATTTATACATTTCCCACATATAACTTAATGCCCTACACGTATATATATGATAAATCACTTATCATATGTCGGGCAATATGTATCGAAAATATAAATTTTAAATTTTTTATGCGAAATATTTGAAGTTGTTGTTAGATAGTATATAAAATAAAAATCATTTCAGTTGATTAAAAAATAAAAATCATCTTGTAAGTTTAGATTGTACACTTAGATTTTTTTAAAATATATATATATATATATATATATATAAATATATTTATATATTATTATTTTTTTGTCTCTTGAAAATTTATTTGAATTATTTCTACTATTATTTGATGCAAGTTCCAAAACCCATGTAAAAGAAATCAATAACATCCAACAAATCTAAAATTAGGAAGGCCTAACCTATTGCAACTAAAACCCATGTTTTTTGTATTCTTTATATTTTTTTCACTTTTTAATAATATTGAGTTAGTTTCTTGACTGGGATCGTTGTTGGATATGATGTCAACCTAGTTGGGATGATATTCTTCATTGAGAGCCTTGTTACTACTCTACTTTTGGTCCCCCCAAAAAAATCTGATGCAAGTTACCCATTTTTATAAAATATATTTATCGATCATATTATTATTTCTTTTCCCTCTTTTTTCCACTCAAGTTAATCATTTTTATAAAATATATTTATTTATCATATATTTTTTTTCCTCTCTCTTGAAAATCTATTTGACTTGTTTCTCTGCTTTTTCAGTGACCTTTTTTAGAAAAAAAAATATTTATCGAATATTTTATTATTATTATTCTCTCTTGAAAATCTATTTGATTTAATTATCCTATTTTTCAGTGTAAGTTAACCAATTTTAGAAAAATATTTATCTACCATATTATCTTTCTTCTTTTTTGAAAATCTATTTTATTTTTTTATCCTCTTTTTCTCGTGCAAGTGTAATCATTTTTAAAAAATATATTTATATTTCATATTGAACATTTTCTTCTCCCCTTAAAATCTATTTGATTCGTTTATCTTCTATTCCCATAAAAGTTAACCATTTTTAGAAAATTATTTATATATCATTTTTTCTTCCTGTTAAAAAATTATTTGATTTTTTTCTCCTCTCTTTCATTCAAGTTAACATTTTTTTAGGAAATATATTTATTCTCTCTTGAAAATATTTTTCTTCTCTCTTGAAAAACATTTAGATTTAGTTAATTAACTGTGATGGAATTTTTTAATTAATTATTTAACATTTGTTATTTATTTTTAATTTAAAAAAGTTCCAATTATATAGATTACTAATATATTGATTTTGTGATTTATATTAAACAGATGAGTACCCTAATTCCCAAAATGGTTCGTCCATTTCCTAGAAATTTCACAAAGGGCAATTTGTTACAATAGTATTTTACTATTTTTGCATAAATGTTCCTCTTTTTCATGTAAATGAGGTAATTACATTTATTTTATTATTTAATTATTTGTTACATTAAAATGTTACAAGAGACTGCTGCACTGTCATGAAGAATGGTGCATGTTTAAGTCTCCTCTATTTTCTAAACTAATTGTGGTAATTAACTTTAATTGCTTATATAGTAACACATCAATCAAAGTTTTATGGAGAATGCTGCAAGATTATGGAGAAAACAGACAATTTCTAGTTACGTAATTTCTAATAAGGTATGATGTCTAAGTATAATGTAATTTTGAACTCTACACCATTAAGGTTATATAGTAATTTCATATATAAATCATTTTATTGGAATTTGTTTTAATTGTTGCATATATTAAAGCAATTTTAATGTAATTTTAATAATAATACGTTAATTTTGAATTATGGATGGTAATGGTAATATAGTAATTCTTAATAAGATTATTTGAAATTTTGGATGGTTAATCAATGATTTATATAATATAAAAATTTATATTATCATAGTAAAAATTTATAGAGAATGAAAATCAAAATAGATACTTTAAATTACCCATTGTCAATTGGGAATTTGTTATTAATATCCTTCAATCATGATTTTGCATGTTTTAAATAATATAAGTTTGAATATAACTTTGATGATAATTACAATAATAAATGGTGGACGGTTATGGAGAATTGTGATTGTTTATTCCATTGTCTTTTTCGATACACCACCCTTAATTAAGTTGAATTAAGAATTCAAATAGATCCTAGTTGAGTTTTTTCTTGATTCCAAATGGTCACAATGGTATGGTTTGTTATATTATTTTATTTTTATTTTACTGATTTATTTAGACTTGATTTAAATGAAAGATTCCGGGTATGACAATGATATCAAAATGCAGAAAAATTCGGTAAATAATAATTTGACGATGATATCAAGATCTGGTGTATGACAATGATATAAATTGTTTTGAAATGTTGGAGTTGAGGAACAATAAATCTGTTTACCAAAAAAGAAGAACAATAAATCCGACAATGATATCAAAATGCAATTAAAGATAATGAAAATAAAATCAAAACATTAAATAGAAATAATACGTTAACATAAAAAATAAGCTAAATAAATAATGATAACTGATAGTAATAAAGGGAATTTAAAACATTTCAAATTTCAAAACAAATTATTTTAAAATAAAACAAAATATCCAACAAAATCTCCATTGTAATCTAACATAATCAAACAAATCAAATATTCTTATCTAGCTTCATTGTTTTCATCAGCTTGTTGCTTGTCTCTTTAAGGGTTATTTTCAAAAGTCTGAGCTTCAATGTCATGGTTCTCTATTCCTTCTTTGAACATCTCATTTCCAAATCATGAAATTGCATTAGCTTTGAAGGAGAAACCTCAAAATTTTTTCTCTGCAGATTAGAAATTTCATATCCATTTATTCATTTTTCCTTTTGAACTCCAATATCAGTAAATTGATTTATAATATCAACACAACCACTAGATAATATCTCAGTAGTGGAAAAGCTTTAATACATTTGAAATTTAAAATTTAAAATTTGAAATAGATAAATAAAATAATTAAAATCAAAATGAATATAATATTAGGTTGTCATCCACAATCAAAAGCATATGTACAATTATCAAAGTGCTTTTAATGTATTTTTAATTATTGGACTTTGAAAATGTTGAATGGGTATGGGAAAGATACACATCATTTATTTTATAACAATAAAAACTATTGTTATTTCCCAATTTTGTTATTTTCCATATCAATTTAAATATTTTTATATCAATTTAAATTATTTTTTATTTCTAAATATGGAAATGATTTAGAGGCCTGCAGAGGAAGCCATTTCACGACATCGTGACACCTGTCCATAGTTTCTTCCTAATGAGGATTAGTTTATATATTGTATAGAAGATTTAAATATTTTTATATCAATTTAAATTATTTTTATTTCTAAATATGGAAAGGATTTAGATGATTGCAGAGGAAGCCATTTCATGACATCGTGACACCTGTCCATACTTTCCACCTGATGGGGATTATTTTATATATTGTATAGATTTGAAATTTAAAAATTAAAAATTGAAATAGATAAATAAAATAATTAAAATCAAAATAAATATAATATTAGGTTGTCATCCACAATCAAAAGCATATGTACAATTATCAAAGTGCTTTTAATGTCTTTTTAATTATTGGACTTTGAAAATGTTGAATGGGTATGGGAAAGATACACAAATCATTTATTTTATAAGAATAAAAACTATTGTTATTTCTCATTTTTGTTATTTTCCATATCAATTTAAATATTTTAATAACAATTTAAATTATTTTTTTATTTCTAAATATGGAAAGGATTGAGAAGCTCGTAGAGGAAGTCATTTCATGATATTATGACACCTGTCTATACTTTCCTTTTAACGGGGATTAATTTATATATTGGATAGATATGCTGAACTTGAGTGCAATAATAATGCATAATAAATTTCTATTAAACAAATGCTAACTAGTAATGATATGCCAAATACTTTACTTGCTTTAGCATGCCTAAATTATATGTACACTGGATTTATACAACAATCTCTGTCAAGACGAGAGCCTACTGATTCTTGAGTCAATACCATGTGCCTTATATATTGACTCTCACGACCTGCTTATGGTGACTTTTCTAACCACGAGTCATGGCTGATCAACACGTACTGCCTAAATTTGCCACTAGCTATTTTGGACCAGGTCACTGGTGGTGATGTTGGGAATACTCTTCCAAGTTCCAAATCCAAGACCAAGAGCTCTATAAATAGCAACAACACCTATCAGCATTGAATCATCTCAGATTCAGATAGAGTTACACATCTGAGAAGAAAAATAAGAAAAAAGAGTCAGTAATGGAGAGGAAATCACTTGCTGGGCTGTGCTTTTTCCTCATTGTTCTCTTAGCTGCTCGTAAGTCCAATTTTTATTTTGATCATATGTCTTTTTTTAAGTCCAGTTCTCCAAAGCTTAGTATCTAGCTAGTTGAATGTGTATAAATAAATACAAATTCTTGCTAAGGACGGGCACTAGTTAAGGAATACACAAATAATAAGTTTTTAAGGACACTTGTTATCGTTCACCATAAATATACAAGTGATTGCTCAACCTTTTGTTTGTTTGGGAAATTGCAGAAGAAATGGTGGTGCAGACTGAGGCTTGTGAGAAACCGAGTGCTTTGTTCACTGGTGGATGTGTTGGCTCATCTGGCAACCAACAATGTGACTATCTTTGCAGGAGAGGAGAAGGCTTACTCAGTGGTTCCTGCAAAGGTCTGAAGTGCGTTTGTGCCTGTTGAACAATTAACTCATCACCACTATGAGTTATGAGTTATGAGATATAGATAGATAAATAAACATGGCTACATGTTCATGAAATAAACTATAAATTAATTCTCTTCCCTTCGGGGACAGGAGAATTAATAATAATTAGTATGTATCTCATGCTAGCTAGCTCGCTGGCATGCTGTTCTTGGTCTATATATTCAGCATTTGTGCTTCAGTATTACTTGTTGACTGTGAAATATATATATGGGCGGAAAAAATAAAATTGAACAACGTAACCACTAATCAGTAACCAGCAATTTTTATTTATTGCAAAAAAAATTGGAATGTTAATTCATCTAATCAAATAGACTTAAATATCTTTGTCAAAGAAGATGACTAACTTATCCCTCACATAGAACTCCCACTTCAATGGAGAGTAATATACGATTGATAAGATAATTACAACAACTTGTTAATTTTATTTTGGTGAATAAATAAGGCAGAAGCTCCAAAGATTTAAAATAACATGTTATCTTTACGCTTACAAAAAAAGTTCCAACTCATTATATACTGATATTCATTGGATTTAGCACCAGACTCCGATTCCAATTTATTTTTTTGAATGAAATTGGAAAAAGCTATTTTCATTAACGATTTTAATTTCTTTTGAGAAGAATTTAAGGTTAGATAGCTATTATTTAAAAAATTATTATAAGAATAATTTTGGTAATATAGAGAGTTTAGTTTTCATAGATTATTAGTATAATATTTTTATATTATAAACCAATATAAGATCATTATGATAAGAATTCAAATATTTTCAATGATGTGATAATTTATGATTGATTAATAATATAATTTTTTTACACTACCAATATATACCAACTAAATTCTAATATATATTATATATTTTTATTATCGAGTAAATAAATTCAAGTAAATAGTGAACACTTTCTAGTAATTTGAAAAGAGTGCAATTGATCTTGTGAGGGAGGACCTCAATTTGAATCTCTCAAAACACATATTTGTGGAGGGTCGATGAACGTTGACTGTGACTAAGCATCCGGACGAAGATTCGTCTCATAGCGGGTCCAAAACATCTAAGCTTATGAAGATACTTCGTGGATTCAGTGGGGAGCCAAATATCCTAATTACGGTGGGTTCCAAAAAAAAAAGAAAAGAAAAAAGAGTGCATCATTCTTCTTGCTCATAAAGTATTAATTCCTCGTTCAGTGGGAAGCCAGATATCCTAATTATGATTTTTTTTCTTTATCCGGGTATAGACAATGACACGTCTTTAAAGAGCAATGTTACCAATGAAATAGACAACTATAAACACGAGAAGGGGGTTGAATTGTGTTTAGCAGAATTTAAACAAAGTTGAAATCTTTTCGCATACATAAGCTAGGTTTGGACGAGTGGAATGATATAGGATGGACGAGTGACTTTTGGCAAATACACCACTTGATAGACGTAAGAAAACTAATGCAACTAAAGAGTTTAACGAAAAAGAGATTGACACAGTTATTTATCCTGGTTCACTCTTCAAAGCAAAGAGCTACGTCCATTCCTTGACAGCATCGAGATTTATCCACTATAACTGATCAGGTTACAGACTCAAGTATTGTTTGCACACCTAGCCTTTTCAGGCTCAAAGACAAGTATTCTTTGCACACCTAGCCTCTTCAGGCCCAAGACAAGTATTCTTTGCACACTTAGCCTCTTCAGGCTCACTCAGGTTTGTTTGAGAGATTTGGTTTGTAATAAATACAACTTCTCAGAGACAAATCTTTCACTGACACTCAGAGAGTGGTTTAAATGTAAAGCTTAGGAAAGCCTGCATAATAACTTCGAATGATTGAAGAATACAGAATGAAAGAGTGAAGATATTAATGCGTGGAGTAATGGCTCTTTAATGCTATGTGTATTCTCTCTTATCTGTGCTTCATCTTCAATGACTTCTGTATTTATGGTCTTCAAGCATTTAGGACCCGTTAGAGACATTCCCTCAGATGTTGGCTTTTAGCAGAACTTCATTAAATGCAATAGAGTCGTTCTGGGCAACCATTAATGCAATAGAAACGTTGTACTCTAACATGAAGGATCATGACTTTATGCATCGTGATACAGCCATATCAGAGTTATGCAAAGAGCGTTTTGTACTTTGTTGAGTACAATTCCCTTTTCGTGTAAGGACCAGAGGTACTAGGGAATGAAACATGTTGGAAGCATTCTTTAACTGGTCTTTGGTACTGATATCCGAGGTTTCTTGAGAGAGTAACTTCTGACTTTTCTTGATTCTGGTTCTTGAAATAAGATTCTGATAATTCTAAGAGAATTCGCGTTCATAGGATAAGCGCGTCCATCTTGAAAATAGCTGCGTCCATCTAGCCATTTAAGATTTTACATTCGGGCTAGTAGACGAGCTCCAAATGCTATGTCATTGGACGGATACTCCTTTAACTGGTTGAACGTAACCTAGTAGACGAGCTCCATATTAAGGACTCAGCAAGTCCAAAGACTTATGTGGACGAGCACTTCTGTTACCTTAGAGGATGAGCACTTCTATCACTTCAGTAGACAAGCACTTCTATCGCTTCAGTAGACGAGCGCTTCTGTCACTTTAGTAGACGCTGGCTTTTATCACTTTAGTGGACGCTGGCTTTTATCACTTAAGTGGACGCTGACTTTTATCACTTTAGTATTGGACGTGAGATTCTATCACCTGCGTTGGACGTGAGCTTCAATCATTTCAGTGTTGGACGTGAGCTTCTATCACTTGTGTTGGACGTGAGCTTCTATCACTACAGTGTTGGACGTGAGCTTCTATCACTACAGTGTTGGACGTGCGTTTCAATCACTTGCGTTGGACGGATGATTCTATCACTTGTGTTGGACGGATGATTCTATTATTTGTGTTGGACGGATGATTCTTACAGTTTTAATCTGCACACTAGATTGACATGCTAACAACCAATATGAAGGTTAATTAAATCATTAACCAATATTTAATTCTCATCAAAACTTAGGAAAATGCATATCAGACATTTTAGAGACTTAACAACCAACATACTCTTTTCAACGCTCTCTGCAACACACTCTTTGTTATTGAATGAATTTTATGTGAGGCCATAAGTTTTATGTGGGACCTACTTTACCTAGGCGAGACCCACATGAAATTCATCCAACAACAAAGAATGTGTTTAAGAGAGTGTTAAAAGAGTCTATTGCTAGCATTTCTCATATGTAAGACTAAACTTCGATTAAGGGGTGATTTAAGCAAAGTCATTTTGACTATAAGATTCGAATATCTGACTAGGGGTGAGCGTGGGACGAGTTGTGATGGGTTATTCTTGTATCTTACCCGGTCCTAAACATTGATAGGGTGAATTCTCTGAAACCGAACCCGTCCTTAGACCCGAAGGAATTTGATCATATGCGAGTTGGTTTAAGATCGAGTCTAGAAGGGAAGAGACCGGGTTGACCCGAAGTTAAATAAATTATTTATAAATTAATTAAATTTCAGTGGGAAAAATGTGATTTTTTTATAAGCCAAAATATCAAAAAAAAAAATGCTACCTAAAAGCCATCAATTGATCTTGTGTCACCAAATAGATCCAAAACTAGATGTTACAAAATATAAACAAATAGATCATTTGTTAGATGCTTCCTTGATGCTCGTGTTATCAAAACCACATTATCAAAAAACATTATACTTTCATCAAACATGATTCTTTCAATGTACAAAAGCCACAAAATGCTTCCTAAAAGCCACTAATTGAGCCAGTGTGAGACATGAGTTGTGTGAGTAAAAGTTTAGTAATTTACTTCAGACTACTTAATGGTCGCGTGTGTGCAACATGAATTAGGGAGGGATAAAAGTAAAAGTAGATTTTATTATATGCGACAGGTTGGGTAACCCGAGTTGTCGAACCCATTCCTAACCTAACACTGAGTTACTAAATGGAATGCGAGTTCGTCATTTCTCTTTTACAGATTAGGATCAAACCCGGTCGAACACCATGGGTTGGAACACGTTACTGGGTCCGATCGGGTTTTTGCACACCCCATATCTGACCTTGCAACTAGCAATCTACTTCGTAGGTGTTTGGACCCACGTCCAAAATCCAGAGGACGTGGGTTTGAGAAGCAACTAATAGTTGCTTTTGAAAGGTAGAAACACATCCATGAGTACATGGCCATGGAACCAAACACACTATTCTACTTTTAGTCTTTTACTGTGATCAACCAAGGTGATTAATTATGAATTTATAATAATCATATTATTTTCGAACATGTTTTTTTTATCAGCATTATCTATCCTCAGACTAGAAACAAGGCAAATAAACCCTAATAATCCCCTTCCGGAAACATGCATCGCGCAGAATAAAGACAACAGCTCTGAAACAGTGAGTGGAGCCGTATCCAATTTCCGCGTTAGGGCACGCAAATTTCCAAATTGAAGAGCTTGCTCAACTCAAACACCTTCGTTTATGGCTATTTGCTCCACGTTGGATTGAGGTATTTGCTTTACCTGATCAACCCCTTCATCCTCTAATTTTGATCTTTATTCTTCTTACATGTACCAGATTTCAAAGTTGTTACCTTTTCCACCTTCACATGACATGAAGCATTGTGCGTAGTCTAACTATCAACATGCTACTTTGAGTGAAAATGTTCATCACAAGTATTTTGGTTCTTATATGTTACAGTTAATGTAGTTCTATTTCCCAGCACTGTTTGCTCTAGTAATCTCATGGACCCCCCAAAAGAGAGAATTAAGAGTGGATGCCAGAAGATTCTGGATGGAATAAATTCAATGTCTTTGGTAAATTTAGATGATCAGCAAGTCCATTCCTTAGTCATGATGAGAGAAATAGCTCGTGGGGTTGTCGATGATCGAGATAGAAAGGTAAGACAGATTAGCAGCTACTGAAATGTTATGAGCAATTTACCTTGTGCTGAGCATTGCCCTCACTCACAACTTGCTTCCAATTTACAGGTGACTAAGAATGATGTGGTTACTGCATTGCGCTACAGCATTGAGAAAATGGTTCACAGTGCTTCTTTCGTTGATTAATTTGTGATGGATTATGTCAATGTTAATGTTTCTATATCTCAACTGACTTGATGCAGTTTGCAGGTGTGTGCATCCAGGGATATAATTCAAGTACTAAGTAGGATGTCCTATGAAGGCTTGGATGACCAAAGGATGCATTTAGTATTGAGGATGAAAGAAATTGCACATGGGATTGTTGATAAACAACCGAGAGTTGCAATAACTAGGCCTGACTTACTTGTAGATCAAGTAAGGGATTAAGACAGCTAACTTTCCTAGTATTTTTTGAATTTCCCCCCCTTTGTCTAGATTTCTCTTAAGGTACATTGATCAGTTTTACAGGTTGACTTTGTGGATGAAGGGATGAGAGATAGTCCCATGGTTGAGTCAACCAAGATTTGCAACGGGGATTCTTTGATTGATGGGGCTCAAAGCATGACACATGAAGATGACATGTTGGATGTGGAACATGTTTTAAGATTTGAAAATGGTGTAAATGAAGTACAGGAGTCTCTGTTGCCATCATGCTTTCAGCAATTTCTTCTGTGGCCTCCTGATGATTGCATCACCTTAGAATGGGTTCAGGACATGATGTTCACCCTTGAGCAGGCTACACAGAAGATGTTGCCATCTGAAATTTGTCATGTCATGCCTACCATTTTCGTGGATAAATTGATGGATGCTGCTTGCAGTATTTTACATGCAGAACCAAACTGTCTGGAGATTAATTGTCAAGCAGAAGATTCAAGAGTCATTGTAGTAGGCGATATACATGGGCAGTTTCATGATTTAATGTTTCTTTTTAAGCATGCAGGAGTACCCTCTGAGAACCAGTTTTATGTTTTCAATGGAAATTATGTAGATAAAGGAGCTTGGGGCATTGAAGTATTTTTGGTCTTGCTGGCTTGGAAGGTAAGGTGATGGCTATGAAACAACATAACTGTTGATATCCTTGATGACTTTGTTGGTGGTTACTGCCTTGGTGTATATTCATCTGGAGGAAGCAGAAAGAGCACCAAATAATACTACCTCCGGTCCATATTATAAGAGACAAAACACTAAATCACACAAACCAAGAAAATGTTTTGAAATGAGCTAATTGTAATTAATCCTCATATAGATTTCCAAAAATACCCCTTCTAATTGATGAATCAACTCACTTGCATGGAAAATTGATATGTATCTTGTAAATATAAATATAAATATAAATCTTATATAAATAAGGGATGCACTGGTGATATAGTCATAGGAATAGCTTTGCTAACTTGCTAAAGGAGAGGTTATGCAGTTAGGATATGAGCACACTCTGGTTCTGTTTTACACTGTTACAGGCTTTTTATTTTGGTATAGTTTTCTTAGTGCATGGTTCAGTTTTTTGGTATACCATTTAACACTTTTAGGCTAATGTCTAAAGCATGAGTGTTACCTTGTATATGGGTTGAGTACCCATGTATTCTAATTCAATTCATTTTGCTTATAAAAAAAAGGGTAATATTGGAAATTAACATTTAATATATGTGAAAATTGATACATGTTTATAATATTTTGGACCAAAAAAATGGACTCATTTGTTTCTTATAATATGGACCGGAGGTAGTACCATTTTGAAATATTTATACGACCTAGCAACTATTATGTGTCCAAATAGAATATTGACATGTATATTACCCTCTGAACATTTATTAATATGTAAATTCTGTTATTGCATATTCAGGTCTTGATGCCTCACAGAGTATATCTACTTCGTGGGAATCATGAATCAAGATATTGCACTGCAAGACATGGTTTTAAGAAGGAGGTGTGGACCAAATATGGCCATCAAGGAGAAGCTGTCTACAATAAATTTCTAGAGTGTTTCAAGGAGCTTCCGTTAGCTTCAGTTATAGCCAACTGCGTTTATACTACTCATGGAGGGCTTTTCCGTAGCCTACATGCTGCCTCTTCAAGAAAGCCAAAACGGAAGAAGACACAAAGAGTAGATCTTGGTTCTCTAGCTGAGTTATCTGAAGTTAAAAGAGCCTGTGTAGATTCCCCTTATGAAGGTCCTAACATATTATTGAGTGACATTCTCTGGTCAAAACCATCTAAAAGGGATGGTTTGAGGGATAATGCAGGTCGAAAATTAGGTTTATGGTGGGGTCCTGATTGCACTGAGGCTTTCTTAAAGCAGCATAATTTAAAGGTAATATTTAAAATTATAATTTAACTAATATATGTTCTGCTTATTTACTCATTATAACTAACTTGTCATTGATTGTTCTAGATGGATTGCATGTTTAAATGTGTATAAAAGAACTAACGTGTTAGAGAATATTATTTTACTGCCTTGTCCCTCTCCTCTTTTTATAGAATATTTTGCTTTTGTTTAAAAATTAGCTCAATTCTTTAGTTTCCAAATACATAATTTAGCTTCACCTCGTCGGTTATTCTTAACTTTCAATTCAATATCTGTTACTGCTAAGACTGTGGTTTCCTATTCTTGCTGCATAGCTGATCATCAGATCACATGAAGGACCTGATGCAAGGGCTGGTCGGGATGATTTTGGGGATATGTTGAGTGGATACAGCATGGATCATGATGGAGAATCAGGGAAACTATATACAATTTTTAGTGCTCCAGACTACCCACAGGTTCAAATTTGCATAAGTAATTAGCTTTAGCAATTTTCTATTAATTCTTTTCATTTATCAAAAGGTTTTGCATTTGTTGCACCTGTAGCATTTCTCATGGCAATATTGTAATTTTGAATACTTTTGTTGAAAAGTCAAAATGGTTTCACTTTTTGGAAACACGAAAGACACAAGCTCAGTCATAGCCATATACGCTAGTATGGATGTATTGGAATCCAGTATATGCCATTGCATATTAAGATGGTCAGAATATTCTCTGCACAGTAGAATATTAAGATGGATGGATGTGATTGCTGAAACTCTTCGCAAGGCATCACGCAATGCTTGTTTGGAAACCTAATATTTAGGAATGCGTTTTTTCCCTTCAAATCTAATCCTTAAAATGATAAAATTTCATACATAATGAATATGTGGGGTACATTTCATTAGAAACTCTGCTCATGGGAACTGTTACAGACATAAGTTTTATCACTTGAAAGAAAAAGATCTCATGCACTTATTGTGTTTGAGTGATGAAATGTAGCTTAGTACTAGGAAGTGTGACTCTTAGATCTGCAGCATCTGAAGTATTATATCTCTTTAAAAGATCTTTTATGTTGCAGTTTGGCAAAAGGAGATATAACAATGAAGGAGCATATGCAATATTGGAGTCGCCTGATTTTGCAAGTCCTTCCTTTTACTCGTTCAAATCTGCAGAAAGACCAATGGTAATGAGTACTTATCTAGCTAACATACAATGTCTAAATGACATATATTCTTTTCTACTGTATGGGATCAAATGCAAACTGGGGATTACTTACAGTGGGTAGAAAATGAGAATTGTGTTCAAGTCTGGAGAAGACTTCAAAAATAATCTAATCAATTTAGAAAATTATAGGTGTAAAGGGATTTTATATGGTAAAGTATTTTACCATCTGAGATTTTTGACCCTTGAGAATTTTATATGGCAAAGGGATTTTCTACATAAAAAAAATTATTGAAATGGTTTTTTCCTTTGTTAACTGTGTCTGGCTTTGGTATTACTTGCTTCCCAGGTGGATCCGTATGTTGATTTTGATGCTAATGAGATGGACTTGAGTCAATTAGACTCTTCTCAAATGGTATGCTAGCAAAAGCTTTTACAAGAAGTGCTCCTCAGCTTTCCTTTTCATGTGATAGCTATAGGATGAATTAGTGTAACTGCATGTTAGAGCTTCGTGAATTCTAATAGAAGTAGAGAGTGTTGTGCTGCATATCAAATTTCACGTCATATAGTCATTAGGCCATTGGTATGAAGCTTTAATTTGTAAATTTTACATTGGTTAGCAAATGGAATTAATTCAATTGTTTAATCTCATTTGTTTATTGCTGGTAATGTGAGGGCTTTTTCTTCATTCTAAATCTGTATTAGCTGATAAATATTAAACCCTCCCACATGTATAAGTTAGAATGCTCAATACATCGTTGAAATAGCAGTGAACTATTAATTTCTAAAGATATGTGATCTGTTAGGAACCCAAATCCCATGGCCGTTTAGGGGCATTAAGGGCCATTGGATTTGGGTTCCTAACATGATCTCTCTCTCTCTTTTTTGATTTTCATGTCCAAAGATATGTGATCTCTTTGAAGTTTGAACTTTGCAAGGGCAACATTAAATTTGAATGTTAATTTTCTCTCTTTTCCTCCCTCAGCTTGAATTAAGGACTTATCTATCATTGGATTAGTAGCAATCTTAAGAGTATAAATAGGGTTGAATGCTTTTGTCACAACATGGTGAAAAATGTGTGAAGCTGAATAACTAATAAGACACACGATATCTGAAATAAAATTCAGAAGCCCTCTACCATTCCCATGATATAAGATTATGCAGCCAACCATGCTTATATTTTTTTCACTTAGAGCTGTAATTAGAATGTACCTCTTTTGCACGTGTTAAGACTAAAGATTCCCGGAACATGATTTTTCTCTTCATCATTTTGTATTGCTTACTAATCACCGGAAACACTGACCCAGCTTACATTTTTTTTATAAGCATGTGCAAGGCTCAAGCTCTGCCTTTTCTGCCCCTCAAATATTTTATCCAAATGGAATGAGACCAGGGTTTGACTTTGGGGCATTGGGCATATATAATGCCCCAACTTGGGGTGTTCAGCTTCCTGATGGTTCAGGAGGCACTCAAGTTGTGCAGGTTCCAAGGGCTCCTGTGGTGGAAGGATTGCCTCTGCCTCCCAACATACAGGTAGCATCATTTATGATTACCAACATCTTTGTTAATATGGCATTATGGCTAGTCCTAAACTGAAGATTCTTTTTGCAGGAGCCTCACAAGTCTGCTTATGAATATTTGTTCGAGCTCGTTGCTGCCCTGAAACATATGATCACAACAAGGGTGAGTTATGAGTTATGACTCATGACAGGTTTTTGTTTCTGGTACATTTCTTTTGAGAAACTGAGTTGGTCTTCTGATTTCAGGAGAATGAGAACAGGGCCCGTGTGTCAGGTTTGAGAAGTAGAGCTAGGAAACGAAAGGGTAAGGATAACAGTTAATGGGGCACTGGAGAGACAACAGCATGTGACAAAGGGTGCTTGCAATCCTTTGATTAAATTACCTCTGTAACATATTTACTTGTACTTTATGTAGGTATTAGTTTGACTCGTTAATTCTTGCTTCAATGCAACAAACTAACAATTCAGTGTTAGCTTTACTTTTTCAAGAGCATGGACCAACTTTTTTGGCATGAACATCAAGTAAACTTGCCTTTATGTTTCCTAAACCCTAAACCCAAAAGTAAACTTGCCTTCCATTTTGTCTTGTAATTAAGTATTTCATTTTGATACATCAATAAGTCGTTATTACAACATGAATTATTGCAATTTGAAAATACAATCTTAACTTAAAATCCCTACGTAAGCTACTAAGTCCACATGGCACATGAGTTTGCGAACAATATCATGCACTTTAAAATAATATCATCCAATAAATTGAGCTCTAATCACAATATTAATGATAGCCATTGATGCTTGATTCCAAAGCTATCTGTAGAGTATATAAACATTACAATTATTAAAATATAAAGTTCAAAAGGAAAAAAATTTCTGATGGGCGTTATAAAGGTAAGTGAATTTTGTTTTCTTCAATACTAGATGATAAGTGCTATTTTATGATAACGTGAAAGGTTTGGTATACCCAAGCATAATGTGCTGTCACGTTATTTATAACCTAAACCTGTCTGACATGATCTACACGTCCAAATTAAAAGGCAAATCCTCCTCCCATGAAGAATATTTATGATTCTTTCAAGCATTCGTTATTGCTTCTAATCATGTTCTTACTTTTTAGGCCATTAATTGGCAATTCAGGTTTTAAACAAAAAAAAAAAAAAAAAAGAAAGAAAGAAAAGGAATTGCTATCAGATTCAAATCGGATAAGCACTAATTAATATTTTTAGTTGTATCCTGCTATCATCATAGTGATTGCTGGCTACACGACATGCACCTCTTTTGAAATGCCTTTTATCCTGTTGACTTCTTCCTTCATTACGCCACCTTTCATCCTTTTTCCAATCTCATTTTCATGGATGGCACATCAAAGTTTCATTAAAAACAAAAAAAAACATAACATTATTGTGCAGAAGTAATATTTTTTTACTTATTTTAATATATATATATATTTTTTGACAGACTTATTTTAATATATCTTATAATTTTATTTTTGTCTGATTGATCAGGCATTTAAAATTTTATTTAGAGGCGACTAAAGTGGCATTAAAGATCATTTCAAAGAAAAAGTGTGGCGTTAGAGATGCATTGAAAGCTTGTAAAAGCTGTTACGTGGGGCGTTGGCTTGTAGACTTTGTCAAATTAATTTGATTAGTACTCCTTCTGGTCCAATTTATAAAAAAAAAAATCCTAAAGTTTTTGGTTCAATATATAAGTAAATTTTGTTTTTTAATGATTCATTTAATGATATTATTATCAAAATATCATTTATTTAATATAAATTTTAATGACTCATTTAATTAAGATTGAAGTTTTAAATGAATGATATTTTAATTAATCATCTTAATATATGTGTTTCATTAATTTTTTCTTATAATATGAACCGGAGGGAGTACGATCTAGATTTGAAGACTTTAAAACAGATTTATGCCTTATTTAAAAAATAGAGCAAGTTCTTTGTTTGACTAGAATCTTATGAGTGCCACGGGTAACTAAATGGAGAAAATTAGAAGAATGGTTCATTGTAAAGTTTTTTTTTTTTGACTGGATGGTTCATTGTAATTTTGAGATTATGAATCCACTTCCTTCAACACACCCTCAGGCTCAGACTCAAGACATGAGTACATATGATTTATTAATTTATGGACTATTTTTGTATGTCTTAATTAATTGAGGAAGTCCTTGCCCGAATTTGATAATTGATATGTGTCAAAGGAGGTTCAATATATAAACACCACACAGTGAAATAATTCAAATAACACACATGCCCCAAATCATAATAAATTTGAATAATTATAAAGTTGTCACTAAAGGTTTAATATAGGAATTTCTTAATGTAACTGGGCATATAATTGTTCTTTCATTTTATTTTAGTTTGTTGATTCACACTTAAGTTTAAACATCTATGATCTATGCATAAAATGAAAGATAAATGTCACCAAATTATTTTTCATGAGTGTAATTATTCTTGTTTGTATCTTCTATGACAACAACAAAATCCACATAATATAAGATGGCAAAGACAAAAATGGCAGAAACAATCAATCAAATCTTGACATCTATAACTATAATTGAAAAACTATACATTCTTCCCTCAAAATAAATATTAAAAAACCTATTGGGTGCAAACTTGTGGGAAATGATCTCGATTCGAATTCCATCGAACATATTTTTCGTGGGAAGGGAAAATCTTAATTATAACTAAAGACAGAGCCTAGTTACATTTGGTTCCAATAAAAAAATCCTAGTTACATTTGGTTCCAATAAAAAAATATTTTTTTTTAAAAAAAAACAGAGCCTTAACCTGATTCATTCATTACTTTTCTTCTTCACTCTCTTTATTTAAAGATCCCAATCCCAATTTTCCAAGTTTCTCTCTCTCTCTCTGAAAAGCAAGGAACTTTGGAAGCTTTGTGTTTGTGTATCCACGTAATCGCCGTTAGAAGCGGTCTATCATCTAATCCAATTTCCTTTTCAGCTCAGCGCTTTATCGCCTTCTCCTTTTTTCTTCTTTTCCCTTTCTCTCTCGTTAGGGTTTTTGAATCTTCCAAATTCCCAATTCAAATTCACCATCATCACCACCCAGTTCCTGTTTCACAGAATCTTCATTTCATTTGCCCCCTTAACGACGTCGTTCCAAGATGATGCCCCCGGGCCTCGTTTCCAATCTCCAAGAAGCGCTTCTCAACAGAAAAGGCGCTCAACAACAAGAACACGAATCAAAGGACAATGCTGAACCCCCAGAAGCTGTTGAAGCTGAAATTGATCCTTCAAAGCCCATTGTGTTGGTCACCAACAGCGATGGGGTTGAATCCCCTGGCCTCACACACCTCGTCGAAGCTCTTGTTCTTCAAGGCCTCTACAATGTCCACGTCTGCGTTCCTCAATCGTGGGTCTTTTATTTGTTCTTTGTTGCATAATTTGTTAATTATTCATTTTCTGGTTTCTGGGTTATCTCTAGTTTTGTTTATTTTGTTCAAAGTTTAGAAATTTCTCATGCTGTGTGTTGTTATTGAATCTGGGATATGTTTGTAATTTTGTTAGTTGGTAAAATGGTTGCTATAGGGACAAATCGGTTTCAGGACACTCTGTAACTCTTAGAGAAACCGTGGAAGCGTGTTCTGCTAATGTTGGTGGTGCCACGGCTTTTGAGATTTCAGGTATCAATTCAATTATGTAGATAAATCCTTTCATCTTTGTTTGTTCCATTCCCTATGTATCAAGTTCATGTAAACCTGGTGCATTTATGATGTGGATTTACTTGGCTTCTAATACAATGGAATGGAGTTACATAATTTATTTGTTTTCGAATTTATAATTCAGGAACTCCTGTGGATTGTGTTTCACTAGCATTATCTGGGGCATTGTTTTCGTGGTCAAAGCCTACACTGGTTAGCATATATATATCATAAACTGAATGTTATGCAGGTGCTTATTCTCCTAACAAAGTGCTGAAGATTTATGGATGATAATGTGATTTCAATTTCAGGTTGTTAGCGGGATTAATCGGGGATCAAGCTGTGGTCACCACATGTAAGTTCGTCACTTTTGGTTGGGGATAAATATAAATATGTAAATCTAAGTTAGTGCACAATCCCCACCACCCCCCTTTAAATAATTCTATCTTGGCATTTAAAGTTGTGAACTTGTGAGTATATTGTCCAGAATTCGTACCCTCTACATATAGAGCAATGCTTATCTCATGCTTTAAAATGCACCAGGTTCCACTCAGGTGTTGTTGCTGGAGCTAGAGAGGCATTATTATGCGGCGTACCATCTTTGTCAATATCATTAAACTGGTAAGTTGACGATTCTTTATTTTATCTACTTTTATTTGTGCTTTGCTGCTGGAGATTATGAAATGGTATCTACATATCCTGTTGTAGGAAGAAGGATGAAAGTCAAGAAACCGATTTCAAGGATGCAGCAGAAGTCTGTTTACCATTAATAAATGCAGCTATCGTTGGTATTGAAAAGGAAACTTTTCCCAAAAGCTGCTTTCTGAATATAGAAATTCCCACATCACCTTTGAGTAACAAGGTGTGCAAATTTTTTTTGGGGGGGCCTTCAAATTTTTTATGTATTGGAATTGAATGATTTTTTTTTTGTACTTTTAATCTTTCTACCTCAGTCTTGGATGTGCTTATTGAGTATATTCAAGAGTTGGTGTCATTATGCATGCTTTGCGCAAATGAGGAGAATCGAAAGAGGAAATAAATGAGAGAAGCTAGAGATGTGGAGACAAGCTTTGAAAACACATGACATTCTTTTAAGTAGAAGTAAGACGGGATATATGGAATGGAAGTTTAGCAAGAGACGCATCACTCCTAGCTTAGAGATGAAAGTTGGAGACTATACCATACCACAAGTTAAACGGTTTAAATATTTTGGCTCCATCATACAAAACGACGGGAAGATAGAGGGAGATGTAAACCATAGGATTCAAGTAGGGCAGATGAAATGGAAGGGTGTGTCAGGTCTTACATCTGATAAAAAGGTACCACTCAAGGTAAAGGGAAAATTTTATTGCACAACTATAAAACCTGCGATGTTGTATGAGACTGAATGTTGGGTGGTAAAAGGCCAACAAGAGAATAAACTCAATGCAGCAGATATGAGAATGTTCCGCTGGATGGGTGGACATACTGGACAAGATAGGATTATGAATGATTGCATTAAAAAAAGAATTGGGGTAACATCTATTGTAAAAAGGTTGATTTAATCATGCCTTAGGTGGTTTGTGTGGAGAAGACTTATAGAATCCATAGTAAGAAGAGTAGTTCAAATAGAGGGTAGCCCAATCCCTATAGGCAGAGGGAGAACGAGAAAAAATGTAGACGAAACCGTTTAGAAGGATTTAGAGGTCAATGGTTTGTCTATAGACATGATTTACGATAGAACATTATGGCGTTGTTTGATCCATTTAGCCAATCCCGCCTAGCAAAAAAAAGGCTTGGTTAGTGTATTGGAATTGAATGAATTTTTTTTTCCAATTTTTATGCAGCATTATGGAAATGTCTGCACCTCAAGGTTTTGGGCCATGTAATTGTACAAAATCTAGTCTGCATGATATTCTTGGCTGATTAGATTTTAATGATTTAAATATTTTATAGTTGTTTTTTTCTTTGTGGGGATATTGTTTACATGGATACAGTGTTATCCTTTTATTGATAGGGCTTCAAATTGACCAAGCAAAGTATGTGGAGATCCACTCCAAACTGGTTAGCTGTTTCAACTAGCCGCTATCCAGCTGGTCATTTCTTGGCCAATCAACAAGGTGGCCTTGGTCTTCAGTTTGCACAGCTTGGACGAGATGCCTCTGCTGCTGTATGTTTGCTAAGTACTTAAAAATCGTGTGTTTATGTTCAGTGTAATCTGAAGGGATTTTAATGCATGCCATCTATTAAAGCTAATATTCAAATCTTTGTCATCTTTGTCTACTTCAGGGTGCAGCTCGTCGATTGGCTACGCAGAAAAAGAATTTGGAGATCATTGAATCAACTGGAGCTGCAGGAAAACCTGATTCCAACAGGGTGAAGAAGTACTTCAGACTAGAGGTAAATAGGAAGGGGGGAAACAATTTTTTTTTATAAAATTTTGCTGAAATCGTGTCGTGTATGAATCCTATTAATATTGAAGTTGGTCTGTTTTTCCATGCAGTATATGGAACATAGCAATTTTTAGAGAAAAGGTTATAAAAAAATGAATTTGTTTTGATAAGTTACCTGCAAAACTGCAACCTTGAAAATATTTATTTTAACTACTTGACAGTGACACTTCTTCACATACGATTTGGGTTGCTAGATTCACTTGGTGCTTCTGTGTATGTTATATTTGTATAGCAATTAAATGATTTTAGATTGTTTGTAGAAGTGAACTTAGCTATACTCTACTCGTGTCTTCAGTTTTTGGACAAGCAGCAGGAAGATACAGATGATGACGATCTGGATTACAGAGCACTTGAAAGTGGATATGTAAGTAGGAACATTAAATTATTATATTCTCAAATAACATTAGTTTTCTTAACTAATAATGGATGCATGCTAGTATCTTCAAGGGGCTATTGTTATACAAGTACCAAGTTTTTTATTTATTTATTTCTTCTTGCTGATTCTTGCATCCGATTTGGAGGAACAGGTTGCAGTGACTCCGCTATCTCTTTCTCCTCATATTGAGACTGATATTCAAATGGCAACTTCTGATTGGGTTTCTGCTGTGCTTCCTGGTGAACAATAATTTACAAGTTCGGTATGATTGTGTACATTTGAGATTTATGATAATTCTTTTCCTTTTCATTCCTTAAAGCAAAGATCAAGCAGAAGTGGTAGTCATGCCAATTCAATAGTTGATTTCTTTCTGTACTATTTTTTCCTTCTTATTTTTGGTTTAACATTTTTTTTTTTGGGTTCCCTTCTTCATTGATTCAGTTCCTTTGGTCATTTAGTTATTTCCTGATGTGAAGCAAGTGCTTCTTGTAATCTCTTGGGCATATTTTAGAAAAATGCCATTTCGTCTGTTTGTAATGTTAATTACTAGAGCAAAACACTGCAACAGTTGTAATTTTCCATTTCTTTCTTCGTTTGGAGATAGTTAAACGTTGGATTGATGATTTCTTAGAATGCACTCTCTGATCTCTAGTAAAAGAAATTAACATTTATACTTACGAGGAATTTATATTAAAAGAATTAATTTTTAAATTGAATTTGTTTGGATGTTTTTCAAAAGAAATAAAGTTTGAATATATTTGTGAGGGTACTTTAAATAAGATTAGCTTCCTTTTTTGAAAAATAAGTTTTATTGGTGTTGATTTTAGGGATGTTTCTGGAAAAAAAAGAGAGAGAGATGAATCTAGGGTGAGAACTAAATTGGAGGTGAATTAAATGGCTCGGTAATTTTTTTAGATAATTACTGTTTACCATGTGCATCTTATTTAATATTAAATATTTGCAAGATTATGGGGTTCAAGTGAAGAGGGTATTAATTTTAAAAACAAAATGCTTTCACATTTAATTATTAAGTGAAGTATTTAAGAGATAATGTAAGTAATAACTGATAAGCAGCGTGCACATTATGACTCTTTGTTTGGTTTAACGTCGAAAACCTCTAGATTTGATTATGTCCTCTGTTAAACGTGATTTTAGTAAAAATGAGATGTTTGGTTATTGTCAGGTAAAATTGATTTTACCTCCGGAAGTGATTCTGACTAGAAGTTACAAAAAATAGCTTTTAAGTTGAGTTGAAAAATTTAACAAAGTTTTACATCAAATTTGTTTTCAAAATAAAAATATCCAAACATAAATTACTTTACTTCAAACTTAATTCTAATTAAATCAATTTTACAAAATCAATTATATTCAAAATCATTTTTATCAAACGTTCATCCAAATATACACTCAAGTGTGAAAAGTCACGTTTGATGCAAAAGTGGGCTCCTTATGCACGTGAGAATTGTGAAAGCTTGACCAAGAAATCAGAATATCAGAATATAGTGAAGAGCCGCACCAACATGAACGTGGTGTAATCAATGTTTGCAGATTGAATCCTTATAAATGTTAGCATGAAGGATCTGAAATGTTTCTCATTAACATTTTTTTAGGTACATTTCATTAACATTGTTTTTAATGAGAGTAAGAAAGAAGGTACTGTTAGAACCAAAGTGATTTTGGATTAAAATAATCTCTTAAATTTTGATGTTAACAAAAATGTTAAATTTGTATGGCAAAGTATTTGTCAAGATCTAACTCGTTTGTTATAAGTGTGCAGGGATTACTTTATTTTATGCGAGTCAGAGGAATTAAAATTTAAAGTATGGAATCTACAGATTCTAGTTCAAACCTCTAGACCAGTCTACAACTCTTGGTAAAATTCTGAGTCTTTAGCTTTATGGTATACAAGATCGTTAAAATAAGAATAGACGAGGTCTTAGAGTTAACTAAGGTAGAAGCGTTACTAAGTCTAAAGAAAAATTAAGTAGACGAGACATTGAAATATAACAAGTCCAAAGACTTGATAGATGGAGTTGCTTCACTATACCCACATCAGCAGACGGAAGCAATTAGCTAAGAAAAAGAACTAAAACACTAAGTAATCAAGTAGACGAGCTTTATATGCCACGTCCTTGGATGAAGCTTCTCATTAAGGACTTAGCAAGTCCAAAGACTTTAGTGGACGAGCGCCTCTATCTTATTAGTAGACGAGCGCTTTGTCACTTGTGTGGACGAGTGCGTCTGCCACTTTAGTGGACGAGCGCTTCTGTCACTTTAGTGGACGAGCGCTTCTGTCACTTCAGTGGACGAGCAAAATTAAACTCTTGAATAGATGCGTTCTTAAAACTAGGTAGACGGTTATATATGTTCTATACGTTTGCTACCTTGAATATGAGATTTAATGCAATCTGGTCCACTATGAATTTATTTCAAATGATTGCTTATTTAATTCAAAGAATATATGTCTTTTACCTTGATGCTTCTTTTGTATAAAATCTTTATCTCTTGGATAAAAGAACTTCGTTCCATCGAAACCATAAACCTTTGTACTCTGTCAAAATACTTTGTTGTAAAGATCAAGTCAAGTACAAAGATGGTAAGTCAGAAAGCAACCTTTGGTACAATAGAGAAGTGACAGTTTTACTTTGAGCATTCATCTGTTGAACAAAAGCACTTCTAAGTGAAGCATATCAAGTTATCAGTCTCAACGGATCCAAGCATTTAATGCTAAGTCTAAACGGATACAATTTGAAGACCGTTGAAGAAGATCTAGACAGAGAAGCACTTCAGCTATATATATACTTGAAAAACTTCAAGGAGCAGAGAGACATAGATTCAATATATAGATATACACAGTAACACAAGCTCTGATATCATAGTGCAAAAACTCTGTTGAAATTGTAACACAAGTTTACTTGTAAATCTTGTTGATCTTAAACTTTCAAATCCTCACACATAGTGAGTTCTTAGATCAAAGCTTTAAATCTCTTTGTTAGAATTAGAGCCTGAAGAGGCTTGGTAAGAAAGGAATACTTGTAGCTTGAAGAGGTGTTGAATACTTGTAAAGCTATTGGATTATAGTGGAGAAAAACCTTCAGGTAGAAGGAACTGGACGTAACTCTTGGTTGGAAGAGGGTGAACCAGGATAAAACACTTGCGTGAATCTTATAAACCTTTATCTTTTACAGTTTTTGTTTATACTAACTGTGGGGTTCTGAATCTGAGTTTATTAACTATTCAAAAACGTTTTCCTGTTTGTGTGTTGTTTTTATTGTTTTGCTTGTAAAAGGTTTGAGAAAAGACTTTTTTCGAAAATCTGTTAAACACAATTCAACCCCCCCTTCTTGTGTTTCCCTGTGTCAACTTCAGTTGGTATCAGAGATCGGTCTCGAAAGGGTTGAGCATCTAGCAAGTGCTGAGGGAGTACGATCCAACAAGCATGGATACAGAAGGACATGCAATCAACAGACCTCCTCCCTTTGATGGTAGTGATTATGACTACTGGAAAAAGAGAATGATGGCTTTTCTTGATGCACAAAACATGGACATCTGGGAGCTAATTGAAATTGGCTACACTGAGCCAAGAGGTGGTGCTGGAGCTGTTATTCCTAGAGTTCAATGGACTCAAGAGCAGAAAAATCAACATCAACTCAATCTGAAAGTTAAGCCCTATTTGATGTGTGCTATCACTAGATCTGAGCATAATAAAGTCTACAGCTATAACACTGCTAAGGAAATATGGGATACTCTTGCCTTAGCTCATGAAGGGTCATCCCAAGTTAAGGAGTTAAAAATAAGCATGCTGGTTCATCAGTATGAGTTATTTAAAATGTTTGAGCATGATACTATAGATCAAATGTTTGGAAGATTCCAAACTATCACCAACAATCTTAGATCTCTTGGAAAAACCTATGAAAATAGAGATCATGTTAGAAAAATTCTGAGGAGCTTATATAAACAGTGGAGACCTAAGGTCACTGCTATTCAAGAAGCAAAGAACCTCAATACACTCACTTTGGAGGAACTTCTTGGATCCTTAAAAGTTCATGAGATTGAGCTCAATGAAGAAGAAAGTTTCAGGAAAGGAAAATCTATTGCCTTAAAGGCAAAGAAGGCTAGCTCTTCCAAAGTTCTTAAAGTTGAGGAATCATCTGATGAAGTAGACCCCTGTGACAGTGATGAAGGATCTGATGATGATGAACTGTCTTTCATCTCCAGAAAGATTCAACATATGTGGATAAAGAAATGTGGTTTTAGAAGGAAGAAGTTCAACAAAAAAGTTCATCAAAGAAAAATCAGACTCTAAGGATCTGGATCTGTCTTCATCTGATGAAGAGAATGAAGCAGAGGAAGAGGCAAATATCTATCTCATGGCTGGTACATCATCAGAAAGTGAATACACCGATGCTGAGGTAATGGATTCTAACCCTTCCATTCTTCAAGATGCTTTTGGTGAATTATTGCATAATTCATCAATTCTATCTCATGAATATAGAAGTCTTAAAAAGAATTTTTCAAAACCATCTAAAGAATTTGATAGGGTTTGCATGGAGAAAATAAGTCTTGTAAATGAAAATAACAAACTGAAATCAGAGAATGTCAGTATAACTAACAAACTCAAGTGTGAGCCAACTTTCTCCTGTGAAGTTGCAAAACTGAAACAAGATGTAACATATTTGACAGACACTCTGTCTAGATTTGTAGGTGGCTCAGATAAGCTTAGTTTAATTTTAAGTTACTCTAGGTCACCACATGATAAGTCTGGCCTTGGCTATGACAAAGAAAAGCATGAAGCATCTTATAAAAAATCAAAACCACATGTGCATAATAGAACCTCAAAAGCTCAAACACAACATGTCAAAACTAAACTATGCTCGTCCAACACTTACTGTAAAGTGTGTGGAAAAAGTGGTCAGTTAACATCTAGATGCATACATTATAAGCATATTAAACATGCTAGTCCAGTGACTACTAACAAAAAAGGACCCAAGTCAATTTGGGTGCCCAAAGATAAGATTGTACCTGTTGCAGACTTGCTTAACAACAGGAAATAAACACACATCCTGGTACTTGGAAAGTGGTTGCTCACGTCACATGACGGGAGAAGGGTGTATGTTCCAAGACCTTAAACATAGGGATGGTGACTAGTTACCTTTGGAGGTAATCAGAAAGGGAAGATCACTGGAGTAGAGCTTGATGAAGTTATTGCAGATTTGAATCTCAAGGACTCTGAAATTTAAGCAAATGTCAAACCTGATGATCAAGTGGACGACCTTCAACAACATGAGTTAGAAGCTTCAACCTCTCAACAAGAAATTGTTTAGAGATCTTGGTACTTCAGGAATTATCATCCACAAGATCAAATCATTGGGAATCCTAATGATAAGCTAAGAACCAGATCTACATTCGAAGAACAAGATGATTCTGCCTTAGTCTCTAAGTTAGAACCAAAGACAGTAGACGAGGCTCTATTGGACGAGGACTGGATTCTTGCAATGCAGGAAGAAATGAATCAATTTGAGAGAAGTGAAGTATGGACTCTTGTGCCTTTACCAAAAGATAAATCAGTTATTGGAACCAAATGGGTGTACAGAAACAAACTGGATGAAAATGGTAAGGTAGTAAGAAATAAAGTGAGACTTGTAGGACAAGGTTATTCTCAAGAAGGTATAGACTATACTGAAACTTTTGCACCAGTTGCTAGATTAGAGGCTATTCGCATCTTATTATCATATGCTTGCACATCATAATATAATGTTATATCAAATGAATGTAAAAAGTGCCTTTCTAAATAGTGTTATTAGTGAGGAAGTATATGTTATGCAACCTCCGGGTTTTGAAAGTGAAACCCAACCTGAACATGTATATAAGCTAAAGAAAGCTTTATATGGTCTTAAACATGCTCCTAGAGCTTGTATGAAAGGTTAAGTTCATTCTTAATGGATAATGGATTTAGTAGAGGAAAGGTGTAACACCCGGGAGCCGACGAGGGTGGGGAGTGGTCGCCAGTGCAAGAAGGCACGGACAAGGAACGACTCCTAGCAGGCTTCTAGGAGGAGGGAGACATGAATGAACCGATTACACACCCAAATGAGAGGGATCCCGAGACTGTGTAGGTATGAGACTATACAGTTGAGGAAGGCTTGTATGAATTGATTGGTACTACCTATTAAAACAAGATGCATCTTCTTTTCGGTAGCCCATCACTTAAAAACTCCACAGTTAGGCGTGCTTGACTTGGAGCAATTCTGGGATGGGTGACCTCCTGGGAAGTTTTCCCAGGAAGCGTTTGAGTGAGGACAAAGCACGCAGAAAAGACCCATGTTGGTCTGTGGGGTCAGTCGTCAATCCATATAGCAGCCAGGGATGTTACAAATGGTATTAGAACGGCACCTCTCCCAGAGTCCCAGTACGATGTGGTTTGGGGACGAACCAAGCGGAAGCTGGTGGGCATGTAACACCCGGGAGCCGACGAGGGCAGGGAGTGGTCATCGGTGCAAGAAGGCACGGACAAGGAGCGACTCCTGGCAGGCTTCTAGTCGGAGGGAGACATGAATGAACCGATTACACACCCAAATGAGAGGGATCCTGAGACTGTAGGTATGGGACTATACAGTTGAGGAAGGCTTATATGAATTGATTGGTACTACCTATTAAAACAAGATGCATCTTCTTTTCGGTAGCCCATCACTTAAGAACTCCACAGTTAAGCGTGCTTGACTTGGAGCAATTCTGGGATGGGTGACCTCCTGGGAAGTTTTCCCAGGAAGCGTGTGAGTGAGGACAAAGCACGTTGAAAAGACCCGTGTTGGTCTGTGGGGTCAGTCGTCAATCCATATAGCAGCCAAGGATGTTACAAAAGGTTGATACATCCTTATTTAGAAAATCCAATAAATCAAGTTTTATTGTTGTTCAAATATATGTTGATGACATAATCTTTGGTGCTACTAATGAATCTCTATGTAAGGAATTCTCTAAGCTTATGCAGAAAGAGTTTAAAATGAGTATGATAGGAGAACTCAAGTTCTTTCTTGGACTTCAAGTGAAGCAAAATACAAAGCACTATGGCCTTATCAACTGCTGAAATTGAGTATATTTCGGCTGCTAATTGCTACTCACAACTTCTACGGATCAAACATCAATTGGAGGACTACAATGTATTTGTAAGTAGCATTCCACTTATGTGTGATAATACTGCTGCAATCAATTTATCTAAGAATCCAATATTGCACTTTAGAGCTAAACACATAGAGATTAAACATCACTTTATTAGGGATTATGTGCAAAAAGGTGTTTTTGATATACAATTTTTAGATATTGACCATCAATGGGCAGATATCTTTACTAAAACTCTTGCAGAGTACAGATTCATATTTATTAGAAAACATCTTAATATGATTTGTGTGGATTAACTATGCGTCCAATACTTGCGTCTATTGCATAAGTGTGTCCAATGCATGTTGCATGCACGTCTATTGCATAAGTGCGTCCAATGCATGTTGCATGCACGTCTATTGCATGAGTGCGTCCAATACATGTTGCATGTGCGTCCAGTGAGTATTGCGTATATTGATTGTTTGCATGGTTTTATCAGACTCGTTTATGCTATCTATTATTATATTTGCATTAATTTATGTCTAAGACATATTTAATAATATCCTTATGCTGAGTCAGTTATTTCCTCCAATCCCATCAATAGCTTTTTATGGTTTCATAAACCTGCGCTGCATCAGTACTCATTATTCCTTTTCTCACATGTTTTCATTAATTTCTTTGGGAAATCTCTTCAAATTCGAAACCTTTTTAAGTAATACTCTTTCCCTCTGAAAAACCTTTCACAATCTTCTCTTTTGAACCCTCGAGTGTACTCTGTTTTCTTGCTTCCAAATCCTAACTCTCAAACCTTCAACAATGGCTTCCTCTTCTGGTGGTTTCAATGTGGACAAGTTGAACCTTGCTTCTGAACATCATTTCAGCTTTGGAATTATGCAAGAATACAAGTTGGATGTAAGCAAGAATGTTAATGCTGCTGGCTGGGGAGGACTTTTGGTGGAGAAAGTCTCTATCTACCCTAACCTGATTAAGGAGTCTTGGGGAAACCTTCAAGTTTCAATGTCTGAGATTTCTGCTGAAGTTCTCGGAAAAAGGATAGTGGTCTTTGACAAAACCATCTCTGATGCTATCAACTGCCCTCAAGAAGGAGTGGTTTTCACTGATTCACGAGAGACAAACCTTGGTGGTTTTGAAGTATATATGCTGCTACTGCCTTGGACAAAACAGAAGAATTGATGAAAATCAAACAGGAACAAGTTGAGCAGAACAATGCTAATGTTTTAGAGCTGAAAAGAACAATGAGAAAGAAGACTACTGCTGTTAGGAAACCTTATGCAAGAAAGTCTGCAGCTGGAATTATGATAAGGGAATCTGAAGCTGTTGCCCCTCAACCTGCTCCAACTCAGAAGAGAACAAGGAATGTGATCTTTTCTCATAATGAAGATGAGGATGATGAGAACAGTATCCCCATCAGTGCTGTTTTGAAGAAGCAAAAAATTGTTGTTGTTGCTACTGATGTTTCTGTTCCTACAAAGAGAAGGCAACCCTCAAGAAAAGCTTAGTCCTTTGTGACTTCTATGGTAAATGTCTCTACTAGTGATCATGTTCAATTAGCAGTAGATGACTTGGTAGAGAGTTTAGAAAGTAAGGATGATACTGGTATTGCTGTTATGGTTGTTGACACTGATGTGTACATACCCACACTACAGCCTTACCTACAAAATCACCTATAAAAACCTCACCAAATATACCACACTTTCAACCCATAATACCTACAGATGATCCCTGGTTCAATCAACCAGATGATGTAGGGATTAACCCTAGAGCCCCCTTCAGTTCTCTATGATGGCAAAGCTGAAAGCTGGGCCAAAGTAAAAGGAGACTGTAAAATCCTCTACCATCAACATGAACCTAAACTTGTTTCAACCAGACCTTTCTATCCTTTACCAGAATATGAGTATGAACCTGAGTCCATACAATACCAGAATACATACGCATTCCATCCACTCTGCAAACCATAACAATCTTCTTCCATCCACTCTACACAACCACATTGGACCTGCCCTTACTCACCTTCCACTACAAAATTCCCACCTAGAAAAATCTACCCAAACCTCATCAAATCCCCTCCTTTCAAACCTTTCACAGATGGTGTCAACAGGCACATCATACCTGTGTAGGAAACCGACCATTGCAAAGCAAATGCTCCATCAATCATCCATAAAAGGTTAAGAACAGAAGGAAGACCAAAATTCATTCTGGACAGAGAAACTTCTTGGGCGACTTTCAGACATCCAAGTATTTATGACAGAGCTGTGAGTCTTGTGGACCACCTCATGTTGGCCTTCCTGCATAATGAGTTTGAATTACCAAGATATGTCAGGGCTGCAAACTTTGTCCCTCCAACTTGGTTGTTTCACACCAAGAAGAAGACAAAGATTGGTGTCAGACCCTATATGATTGCTACAAGATTACCAATGATAGATCCGAACAAAGACAAGGATCTGAAGAAGCAGAGGAGCACTGCAAAGACATTAGAAGACAGTTCCTGCTTTATCAATCCTGATACTGTTGAACCTTGTGATCAAAATATGATTAATTTCTGGTTGTCACAGCCAGTTGAAGACATTGATCAAGATTCTACTTTTGCCATTTGGGCAAATCACATGCTGGACTGTGCTAAGGAAGCTTCTTCTTCTGGTCTGAGTGATGAAGAGAATAGAAGAATTCCTACAGTTAGTGACTTAGTGGCAAATGTGGACTCTCAAATGCCATATTCTTCATTTACAAGGACACTCTTTGGATTCCTATCATTAGTCCTGTCTATGAAGAAGACCCTGTCCACTGGGCTAAAGAGCTGCCTCCTCCTGTGCTCACCTTTTCTTCATCACCACCACCATCTCCACCTTCAGAGCACACTGATGAGGAAATAATAATTGAAGACCTGATATGGATGTTGACTTTGTTCAACCAGTTGCTGAGGTTGAGGAAGTTACTGAGTCTGTTCCTAGACCAAGCACTTATGAGAAACACTCATCTCAGCCAATGGTTGTCTGTCATTCATCCTAATGAGCACCCTCAAACTTCCAGAGCTCTAGACACTGTTCCAAGCCAAGCACATGCTCAAGACAGTGCTGAAAGTTCAAGGCCCTCACTGCCTCCAAACTTTGAAGAGACAATTGGAAAAATTATAGAAGAGGGAGTAAAGGTTGAGGTCAAGGAACAAGCGAGAGAGCAAGTTGCAGAATCCCTGGCTCCAACGAATGTAATGATCAACCAGATGATGAGCATTGTGCAAAGTTTTCAACAGAGTCACAATTTGCCAACTCAACCTCATCCACCTCCACCAAACCAGACCCCCCCTTAACCACCTCCACCCTCTTCTTAGCCTTCTTTTATTCCTTTATATTGACAATGATGGTCCACCCCTGTTTCCTTTTTGTCTGATGACAAAAAAAGGGGAGAAAGGATATAGAAATTAAATTTTCAGTTTTTAATTTGGTTATACATATCTGTTTTCACATGCATACTATTATGCTGCATACTTGTGCTTAATATGATCTGATTTTGCTATCTGTATTTGGACTTGTAAGCTCTGCTAAAATAGTTAACTCTGATGCTATGTTTTCAACATGACTGATCTGATATGTTAAAACTGTTATATGCTGCTGCTTATCTATTTTACATTTTAAGTCTGAATGCTTTATCTTAGGGGGAGCTCTGTAGCTCTTTTAGACTTTGCTCACTCAAATTTAATTGGTTTTTGTCATCATAAAAAAGGGGGAGATTGTTAGAACCAAAGTGGTTTTGGATTAAAATAATCTCTTAAGTTTTGATGTTAACAAAAAGGTTAAATTTGTATGGCAAAGTATTTGTCAAGATCTAACTCGTTTGTTATAAGTATGCAGGGATTACTTGATTTTATGCGAGTCAGAGGAACTAAAATTTAAAGTATGGAATCTACAGATTCTAGTTCAAACCTCTAGACCAGTCTATAACTCGGTAAAATTCTGAGTCTTTAGCTTTATGGTAGATGAGATCGTTAAAATAAGAATAGACGAGGTCTTAGAGTTAACTAAGGTAGAAGCGTTACTAAGTCTAAAGAAAAATTAAGTAGACGAGACATTGAAATATAACAAGTCCAAAGACTTGATAGACAGAGTTGCTTCACTGTACGCCACGTCAGCAGACAGAAGCAATTAGCTAAGAAAAAGAACTAAAACACTAAGTAATCAAGTAGACGAGCTCCATATGCCACGTCATTGGACGGAGCTTCTCATTAAGGACTTAGCAACTCCAAAGGCTTTAGTGGACGAGCACCTCTATCTTATTAGTAGACGAGCGCTTCTATCACTTGTGTGGACGAGCGCTTCTGTCACTTTAGTGGACGAGCGCTTCTGCCACTTCAGTAGACGAGTAGAATTAAACTCTTGAATAGATGTGTTCTTAAAACTAAGTAGACGGCTATATATGTTCTATATGTTTGCTACCTTGAATATGAGATTTAATGCAATCTGGTCCACTATGAATTTATTTCAAATGATTGCTTATTTAATTCAAAGAATATATGTCTTTTACCTTGATGCTTCTTTTGTATAAAATCTTTATCTATTGGATAAAATAACTCCGTTCCATCAAAACCATAAACCTTTGTACTCTGTCAAAATACTTTGTTGTAAAGATCAAGTCAAGTACAAAGATGGTAAGTCAGAAAGCAACCTTTGGTACAATAGAGAAGTGACAGTTCTACTTTGAGCATTCCTCTGTTAAACAAAAGCACTTCTCAGTGAAGCATATCAAGTTATCAGTCTCAACGGATCCAAGCATTTAATGCTAAGTCTAAATGGATACAATTTGAAGACCGTTGAAGAAGATCTAGACAGAGAAGCACTTCAGCTATATATATACTTGAAGAACTTCAAGGAGCAGAGAGACATAGATTAAATATATAGATATACACAGTAACACAAGCTCTGATATCATAGTGCAAAAACTCTGTTGAAATTGTAACACAAGTTTACTTTTAAATCTTGTTGATCTTAAACTTTCAAATCCTCACACATAGTGAGTTCTTAGATCAAAGCTTTAAATCTCTTTGTTAGAATTAGAGCCTGAAGAGGCTTGGTAAGAAAGGAATACTTGTAGCCTGAAGAGGTGTTGAATACTTGTAAAGCTATTGGATTATAGTGGAGAAAAACCTTCAGGTAGAAGGAACTTGACGTAACTCTTGGTTGGAAGAGGGTGAACCGGGATAAAACACTTGCGTGAATCTTCTAAACCCTTATCTTCTACAGTTTTTGTTTATACTAACTGTGGGGTTCTGAATCTGAGTTTATTAACTCTTCAAAAACATTTTCCTGTTTGTGTGTTGTTTTTATTGTTTTACTTGTAAAATGTTTGAGAAAAGACTTTTTCGAAAATCTGTTAAGAAACACAATTCAACCCCCCTTCTTGTGTTTCCCTGTGTCAACTTCAGGTACTATATCTTTAAATTATGAGTGTTGCTAACCAGTGTTCTTACTCCTTAATGCATTGGTTAAAGAATTAAAAATTTGTATTGGAAAGCTAACTTTAACACTATTCAATACAAGATTTCCTGTTTTAATTTGTTAATCAGTGCCATTAATAATTGAGATCTTTATGCACTTCAAATCAATCCTCCTTATTATTTTTACTTTAGAGGAGCTTTATTCAAATTCAACATCTATGGTTTTTGGTGGTTTTTGGTAGATCCTAAGCTTAAGGAACCAAAACACGATGTTTTTATTGGAAAGTACAAGTTTTAAATATTTAATATATAATTAAATACATCATCTTTTTATAAAAAAAATTGCGATACTTGATTTGACACACTTAAAACACACCAAAAAGAAAATGATGGAGGAACACAAACAATTACATGGTTCGATACTATTTGCCAACATCCACAAGAATATTTTAGAAATATTCACTATCTTAAGATAAGGTTACAGGTATTATTATTATTTTTTTGGTTGAAAACTTGAATTTAAAAAATCACCTCAAGATGTGTATCATCTTACAGACCCGAATACCTCAATAAGAGTTATAAAAAATGATAAACCCACTTACACAAGAGACATTCTTGCTATTCAAATGATCATTCACGACTTTTGGATGCTCCATCACTTTACAAGGCTCTTTTCTCTAAGCATAAATGTGAATTCATCAAAATCAAATATGAATTCCAAGAGCAAGCAATTTACTATACATGCTAATCAATTAATCATCATCAAACACTACAAAAAAAGAACTGTTTAGCGACCGGGATATTTGGTTGCTAAACATTCTAATTTGGTCGTTATTTATGTTAGTGACCGAATTAGCGACCGATTCATGGTGGTGGCTGATAACCTGGTTGCTAAGCTTTTAGCGACCGAAATAATAATTCGGTCGCTAAATGGCGACCATATTTTCGATCGCTAAATAATAAAAAACGTTCGCTACAAGGTTGGTCGCATTGTTTGGGTAACCATTTTTTGTGGCCGAAAATCGGTCGCTAGTTCGGTCGCCAATGTTGGTTGCTGTTAACCTATATTAGCGACGGATTTTCGGTCGCTAGACCACAATATGTCAATGTTAATTAAAGTTTAGCGACCGAATTATTGCTTTCTAATTCGGTCGCTAAACTGGTTTTTTTTTTTTTTAAATTTAATTTTTAAAATAATAAATTTTTTCTGTTTTTCTTTAACTTTTAGCAAAATTACTAATAAAACACACCAAATTACTAATGAAATATACAATCATAAGAAATAATGAATATATATATATATATATATATATATATATAAATAATCCAAAGTGTCGTACAAGAATCGTTTAAAGTCAAAAATATGAAGGAAGAAAAATCAGTCATGATGAGGGAGAGGTGGAGGAATCCAATCATCCTCAGCGTCCATACCACCGACGTCTGCTATCTGATCGTCCTCTACAGTAGCAGGATCAGTAGCTGGCGGTGGAACTGGAGGAGCGGTAGCAGGCGGCACAACCGTCAAAGCATCACCCTGAGCGACTGGAGTCTGGATCCTCATCTGCTGCAACACCAGTCGCAATGTCTGGCCCTGTTCGATGCTCGTCTGCATCAGCTGCTTGTTGACGATTCTGGGCAAGTATACCCAGTCGTGCAAGTAATACGGTGGTGAGACCGATTTATCGTATCCACGGGGATTGGATGTCAAGTACCAATTCACAAACTCAGCAACTATCTAGACTAAACAGAGAATTCAAAACAAGCAAAAGAAAAGGAATAAAATCTTTTTGTCTTTTTGGGGACTTTTGACAAACACTTGGGGTGCAGAAAGGATATGTTGGGACTAGACTTTACCAAACCTCTAACTCATGCACTATCAGGACTAGATACCTCCCATTCATGCTTCAGATATTAAAATCAATCCACTAAATTACTCAAACCCCGATTCCTCGGATGGCAAGAGCCTGAATCCACTAATAGACCCTAATTCCTTAGGTGGCCTAGATTAATGAATTTGCATTAAGATTAGGGATTACGCGATTACTAGTAAACCTAACTCCATTCCTAGATGAAAGGGTTACTAGGTGATTAAATTCAGTTCCGGTTCTGATATGAATTTCCCAATTGCATACCAAAACACAAATCGAGTCATGGGGGTGCTAGCCACAACAAGCATTAAGCACAGAAAATTAATCACTAATACGAAGACATGAACACAGAATAATCAGTCAAGATAAATACATAAACAATCAGTATGGTTACATCTAATCCCAACAACAGGGATTTAACTATTCATCACTACAGAGAAAGCCAAACCAGAAAAGCAGTAGAGAAAGGAAGAAAGGGAGAACTCCATTGAAGCTTCCCACTGTCGTCACAGCAACCCCCTAACTCAGCTCCCTTCTAGGGTCGGCACCCTACCCAGCCGCAGCCTCCCAGTGCTTCCCCTCCAAGAACTCAAAACCTAAAAACTAATGATCCCTCAGTTCTGCCCTAAAACAACAACTTATACCAATTTGTTCTGCGCTCGCTCGCGAGGCGAATGGACTCTCGCGAGGCGAAAGTTAAAATCTGCTGCTTCAAAGAATTTCACTCTCGCGAGGCGAGAGATGTTCGCGACGCGAGGCCATAAATTGCTTCTCAAATATGCTCGTGAGGAGCATCAGGGTCTGGGCGTGATGGCTTCTGGTTTCCAGACTCGCGAGGCGAACCAGAAAGGCTTGCATTTTCTGGAACAGTCAGCTTTCAGGGTCGCGAGGCGAATCCAGTCTCGCGGGGTGAATATCCAGAATTCTGCTTGGCTCAATTTCTTCTCTTTTCAGGCTCTATTTCATCCAAGCTTCATTATGGCCAAATCTGAGCATTTTTCATCAATTTCTGCAAAACAACACACAAAACCACCTTCACCCGTTCCAAGGTAAAAACTAATAAAAATCAAACTAAGAATGCCTAATCTATATGCAAAATGCATGCAAAAGTGTACAGGAAATATGATGTAAAATCACACTATCAAATCACCCCAAGCTTATTCAATTGCTTGTCCTCAAGCAATCACTAAGGCCAGAAGATCAAAACAGAACATGGATAGTGAACTAAGAACCCGAGTAAATGATCCAAGTAATAGGCAATTCAAACAATTCAGCAAGAGACAATCAATTCAAGTCCAATTAGAGGCTTAGGTTCCTTAGACTCATATTCTCACTGATTTGGGCACTCTTTCTCACATGAAGCTCACCCCAAGCTTGTTCATTTGCTTGGCTCTCTTTCTAACCTCACTCAAGTGTTTAAGGTAATAAGACAATTCGCTCCATTTTCCTCAAGGAATGATTCCTACCATAGGCTTGACTATCAACCAAATCTCTACTTTATTAATGAAAACAATTTAGAATCAAGAGGTCTTTCACTTGGTTGTAACGTGGCCATGGGATTAATCGTTAGGTGGGGAAATCAAGAAAAGGATATTTCAAAAGGCTACACAACATATCAACATTTGCAAAGCATGACCTTCCCGGCAACGGAACCACGAAAACTTGTTGACGATTTTGGGCAAGTATACCTAGTCGTGCAAGTAATACGGTGGTGAGACCGGTTTATCGTATCCACGGGGATTGGATGTCAAGTACCAATTCACAAACTCAAAAACTATCTAGACTAAACAGAGAATTCAAAACAGGCAAAAGAAAATGAATAAAATCTTTTTGTCTTTTTGGGGACTTTTGACAAACACTTGGGGTGCAGAAAGGATATGTTGGGACTAGACTTTACCAAACCTCTAACTCATGCACTATCAGGACTAGATACCTCCCATTCATGCTTCAGATATTAAAATCAATCCACTAAATTACTCAAACCCCGATTCCTCGGATGGCAAGAGCCTGAATCCACTAATAGACCCTAATTCCTTAGGTGGCCTAGATTAATGAATTTGCATTAAGATTAGGGATTACGCGATTACTAGTAAACCTAACTCCATTCCTAGATGAAAGGGTTACTAGGTGATTAAATTCAGTTCCGGTTCTGATACGAATTTCCCAATTGCATACCAAAACACAAATCGAGTCATGGGGGTGCTAGCCACAACAAGCATTAAGCACAGAAAATTAATCACTAATACGAAGACATGAACACAGAATAATCAGTCAAGATAAATACATAAACAATCAGTATGGTTACATCTAATCCCAACAACAGGGATTTAACTATTCATCACTACAGAGAAAGCCAAACCAGAAAAGCAGTAGAGAAAGGAAGAAAGGGAGAACTCCATTGAAGCTTCCCACTGTCGTCACAGCAACCCCCTAACTCAGCTCCCTTCTAGGGTCGGCACCCTACCCAGCCGCAGCCTCCCAGTGCTTCCCCTCCAAGAACTCAAAACCTAAAAACTAATGATCCCTCAGTTCTGCCCTAAAGCAGCAACTTATACCAATCTGTTCTGCGCTTGCTCGCGAGGCGAATGGACTCTCGTGAGGCGAAAGTTAAAATCTACTGCTTCAAAGAATTGCACTCTCGCGAGGCGAGAGATGTTCGCGACGCGAGTCCGTAAATTGCTTCTCAAATATGCTCGTGAGGAGCATCAGGGTCTGGGCGTGATGGCTTCTGGTTTCCAGACTCGCGAGGCGAACCAGAAAGGCTTGCATTTTCTGGAACAGTCAGCTTTCAGGGTCGTGAGGCGAATCCAGTCTCGCGGGGCGAATATCTAGAATTCTGCTTGGCTCAATTTCTTCTCTTTTCAGGCTCTATTTCATCCAAGCTTCATTATGGCCAAATCTGAGCATTTTTCATCAATTTCTGCAAAACAACACACAAAACCACCTTCACCCGTTCCAAGGTAAAAACTAATAAAAATCAAACTAAGAATGCCTAATCTATATGCAAAATGCATGCAAAAGTGTACAGGAAATATGATGTAAAATCACACTATCACTGCTGCTGTGCCTGAGTCAACTGTGCAATCTGGTTCGCCATCTGCTTCTCTCTCTCGCTCTTCTCCCGATGCTCCGCGTTCAGCTGCGTGATGGTGTCCTGCATTTGGTTGAACTGCTCCTGAGGTACGGTATCGGCGTAGGAAGGAGCAAGCGTGCCAGATGATGAAGCGATAAACTCGCCTCCCAGGTGTCTGAGGCCATACATGCCCCTTCTTGTTCCTGCCCCCGACGACCTCCAAATAAATGGCATTATCGTCGACGGAGATAGGAGAGCTGGGCCCATCACCAGTCAAGGCCTCATCTTGTGACTGTGAGGCACGTGATATGGCATCGTCCTTCTTCTCGTTGAAGCCCACCTACAAAGAATAGTTGAAGAGATTTAGTTACAATTATAATCAATATTAACAAATCATTTATAATAAATTACAAGTAAACACTAAATTATTTTTTTGCTTACAACATACTTACGGGCCTTGTCGTTGACCCATGTCCCCGACTTCAACTTCTTCGTCCTCTCCACCAACTCCATAGCAGTGGGGGCCCGCTGTTTCTGTGCTTTCCGCAAAGAAAAATATAATCTTAAATTCATAAGAATAATTGAAAATGAAAACTAATTAATAAAATAGTATAATAAGTCAAAAGGTTAATGTATTACCAACTCGTCGTAGTGGGCGACGGCTGATTTAGACCCGCCGGTCCAAGCACATGCGCCACCATCAGAAGCTCGATTACGCCGAGCTGTGGCCTAGATCTCCTGGAACTTCTCAGTAGCCCAGTATTGGTCCAGCTGCCTCCTGATCTCAGGATCCACCCACTTCCCCTTATTCTGACCCTTCCTCGGCCTTTCGTCGCCGATTCTTCATGACCAGTGAGCCTTTATGCTCAAATATGTCCCTGACGAGACCCTCTAAAGCTACGTCCCACCTATACTCTTTCTGCAACGTACAGTTTTTAGGAAATTCGTGTGTGTGTATATATATATATATATATATATATATAATGTAAATTTAATTTAAATAACTTAATAAATTGTTACCTTAAACTCTAGAAACAACTGATCCCTATGGCCCCTTGGGATGACCTTCCATGTAGGCCATGGACCATCAAACTTGCGTCGTAGGATCTTCGATATCGAATCAGAAGGGTCCTTCGTGAGCAGAAAGCTGCAGCAAAATTAGAGCATTAATAAATGTTATAAATAAATAAAAAAAAACAAGTAAATAGAAATTAACGATATTTTATATTTATTAAAAAATTAAATTAGCTTACTCGTTATCCCCCTTGGGGATAAGAAGAATCCTCCTGTCGGATGGACCACGACTCTCCTGTCCCGATGATGATGATTGATGCGTGATTTTTAGAAATATAAAGGCAAGTGCACCTCGTCGCAATCAAGTAATACGGTGGTGAGACCGGTTATCGTATCCACAGGGATTGGTTGTCAATTACCAATTCGCAAACTTAACAACTATCTAGACTAAAATAAAGTATGAGAGATTAAACAGAAAATAAAGAAACAAAATATTTTTGTCTTTTTGGAATTTTCTCAAACACTTGGTATGCAAACAGAGATGTGGCTAGAATTGTCAGGGTTAGACTACACTAATCCTCCCTCAGTTGTAATGAAATGGCTTCTAACACAAGTCCTAATTCAATTATGACAATCAAGCCTTTTCTAAAATACTCAAGCCTAATTCCTTAGGTGCATTGAGCCTAAAACCCCAAATCAAACCCTAATTCCTTAGGTGGATTAACCTGAGATTTTGCATTAAGTCAAGACTTATAAGATTGCAAGCATTCAACACCTATTCCTAGATTCTTGAACTACTTGGCATATGATTCATGAGCATGCCTTAACACCAACCTTCCAGTCATCTATCAAAGCAACAAATCATTCCTATGGGTAGCTAAGCCAAGGAAAGCATTAAACACAGAATCACATACTCATAAAGAAATAGAGACTTGCATTAAAACACCAAATCAAATACAACAAGTTCAGAAAAGTTACATCTAACCCCAACAATGGGGATTTAACTACTCATGATAAAAGGAAATACAAAACAGAATGAGAAAAGGGATGGAGAACACTCATAGACAAGCTTCCTCCATCTTCTCCCCATCCAAGAGTAGAGAAAACACCCCCCTATTTGGGTAGAAACCCTCTCCAGCCGCCAGCCTCAACCTGCCTCCAAGTGCAGATCACTAATTCTGTTCAGTGCAGGTTTATTTATAGGTCCGTCGCCCGTCACGGCCGTGATGGCCATCACGGCCAGGCCGTGACGCTTTCTGTCCAAGGCGTGTCTTCAAGTTTTTAACTCTCGCGAGGCGAGAGAAGTGTTCGCGACGCGAGCCCTCATTTTCTGGTTGGTCACGGCCGTGATGTCTGTCACGGCTAGGCCGTGACAGTCTCTGACTTTTGCCTTCTTCTCTGCTTGATCACGGTCGTGATGGTCATCACGGTCAGGCCGTGATAGGCTCTATTTGGCTATATTCTTCACTTTTCTAGCTCTTTTTCATCCAAGCTCCACCAAGGCTGATTTCTGGGCATTTTTCCACTGAATCCTGCAAAACAACACACAGAAACCACCTCATCCGTTCCAAAGGAAAAACTATACAAAATCAACACTAAATTGACCTAACTATATGCAAATGCATGCAGAAATGTACATGGAAAATGAGGTGAAATCACACTCATCAAATCACCCCAAGCTTAAGACTTTGCTTGTCCTCAAGCAAAAACTAAGGCCAGAAGAGATAAACAGTCAAAGCATGGATAGTGAACCAAGAACCCGAGTAAAATGATCCAAGCAACAGGCATTCAATTATTTCAGCAAGAGACAATCAATTCAAGTCCAATTAGGGGCTTAAGTTTCCTAGACTCACATTCTCACTGATTCGGGCACTCTTGCTCACTTGAAGCTCACCCCAAGCTTGTTTATTTGCTTGGCTCTCTTTCTTGCCTCACTCACTCAAGTGTTCAAGTATATATAACAATTCGCTCCATTTTCCTCAAGGAATGATTCCTACCATATGCTTGACTATCAACCAAATCTCCACTTTATTTATGAAAACACCTAAGAATCAGGAGGTCTTTATTTGGTTGTAACGTGGCCATGGGATTAATCTTTAGGTGGGGATAACAAGAAAAGGGATATTTCAAAAGGCTAAACCAAGTATCAAACATTTCAACACAAGACACCTTCTAAAATACCTTCTTGGGTTTTCAATACATTTTTCCACCTTTCTTTTCTTTTATTTTTCACTTCTCTTTTTTTTTTTTTTTGTCATCCCCATCTCTTTTTATTTATTTATTTTTTATTTATTTTTTCTTTTCTTTTATTTGGAGAAGGGGAAATTTTTCATCTCAAGAGAATTATTTTTTTCTGATTCTTTCATCCCAAACTTTCAACTACCTTTTTACCCTTTTGTAATACTTTAGAAGGTCCCTTATCAAGTATATGTATCAAAATTTTTCAGGGTACCAATAAAAGCATTTTATTCATTCAGGCTCAAAATTGGGCAACTAAGGGTAGCATTTACACGTTCAAAACTCAGAAGGCCAGAAAAATACCTATTGCCTCAATCATTTTCAAAAATGTTTCCAAAAAATTTTAAGCTTTAAAATGGTTTTAAGTCAAGTTCTAGAGAAAACAAACCAAGAGGAATAACACTCTACACAAAGAATGGGGGCAGATTTAGTGAGTACCCCCTAATGGCTCAAAAGCTCACATTTATCAGTTCAAGAACCAGTGAAAAACACAAGTCTATAGAAACATATGCTAATCATCAACTATCCAAGATCATCTCAAGCATATTCATTTGCAGCCATATCACAAGAATAAACAGAATTGGGTTCAAAAATCCACTATCACAATTTAATTGGCACTTAGTTCTCACAATCATAAGCTCAATCTAAGCAGGGGTAACCGAATCATGTGATCATGCAAACTTAAGCCTATATGAATGCAATATTTACAATGCAAGCAAAAACATTACCCCTACCCCAAGCTTAAAGATTTACATTGTCCCCAATGTAAACAATCAAGTTGGAGAGAGGAGAAGAAAAATAAAATAAAGCAAAAAAAATTGGAACGGCTTACCGAGGCGGTAGTGGGTGTTGGCTCACATGCTTGTTGGCTTTGTTTCTCCCTGCTCTTTTTCTCCTTCCTTTATTCAAAATCTGAAGACACTTAACAAAATTATTAACAAACCTCTTGAGCTTCTCAAATTATTCAAGAGGTTAAAGCAAAAACAAAATTAACTAAAGAGAAGGGTTAAGAAAAGTTGGGTTGCCTCCCAATAAGCGCTTCTTTAACGTCACTAGCTTGACTTATTAAGAAGCATCCACCTGGATCCCATAACCTGTGGTATAAGGACCAAGGAATGCTAACCATGTAAGATCCTTCACCTGGATCCCACGGTTTGCAGCAAAAATGTGGAAGTGAGCGCTCGAAATTCATGCTGACTTCTTCAACTGGGAAGCGCTTTTCAATTCCTCTCGGGTCAAAGATGACCCCTTTATCCATAAAATCTTCCCAATAAAAATGGGGTTCAACCTCAGGCAGAGGCATGAACTCCATTGTTGACTGCTTTAAAATGTGAGGTGGCAAACAATTCGAGAGGATCATTGGTGCTGTTTCGCTTCGTACAATCTTCACTCTCAGATTGCCAAATCCATCACCTTCCAAATATGCAGAAATCTCCGCACAAACCACACAAGTGTTTCTCCCATCACATTCCACACATGCATAGGAACCAATAGCACCATCTAATTCCAAAAGTTTTTCATCATCTCCAAGCATGGTGAAATAGATGTCCTCCAATTGCCTCTTCCTTTCAGGCTCCTTAGTCAAGGGTTCAATGGGGAATGGTGCAACTATGTTCTCCAAAACAGGGTCTTCACTTCTTGACTCGGTTGCTCCCACTTCTTCTTCTTCCTCCTCATCCATCATTGCATCATCTTCATCATCATCCATCAAGTTCCCATATGGCATTTCGGATAGAAGGTTAGAGAGTTCCTCAATACGTACCCCGAGACTTCGAATGGCATCTTCTTGATTCTTTAATTCTTCCATTGTTGTTGCCATGAAGTTCTCCAAAACAGCCTCTAAGTGAGGTTGACTATCCGGGATAGGTTGCTCAACCTCGACTAGGAATGCGGATTTGAAGTTCTCCCAAGCAACTTCCAATGGGGATGGCTCATCATACCAAGGTGTGGAAGATTCCCAATGTTCCCCTTCATCCATCAAAGTATTGTTTGGAGGGTTCCCCCACCATGGAGTGAAAGTGTTGGGAAATTGATTTCCCCATTCAGAACAACCTACCATTGGTGGAGGAGAGACAGTTGCCCTTGACAGCTCATTACTCACTTGTTGGATGTTTACGGCTAATTGCAGCATATCTACCCGCAGCTGCAACTCAGATATCTCCAATTCTGCATTAGATGGCTGATAATAATTATAGTCCATGATCCTGCCAAACCAATTTTCACCTCACAGACAATTAAGCCCAAGATCAAAGAAACAAAAATTCAAATATATACAAAACTAACAAAAGAAAAATATCAGTTATATACAGAAAAATAAAATAAAAAAAAATGTCTAAACTAGTTGTCTCATTTGTTACTAATGATATTGACAAAACCAATCCCCGGCAACGGCACCAAAAACTTGATGCGTGATTTTTAGAAATATAAAGGCAAGTGCACCTCGTCGCAATCAAGTAATACGGTGGTGAGACCGGTTATCGTATCCACAGGGAATGGTTGTCAATTACCAATTCGCAAACTTAACAACTATCTAGACTAAAATAAAGTATGAGAGATTAAACAGAAAATAAAGAAACAAAATATTTTTGTCTTTTTGGAATTTTCTCAAACACTTGGTATACAAACAGTGATGTGGCTAGAATTGTCAGGGTTAGACTACACTAATCCTCCCTCAGTTGCAATGAAATGGCTTCTAACACAAGTCCTAATTCAATTATGACAATCAAGCCTTTTCTAAAACACTCAAGCCTAATTCCTTAGGTGCATTGAGCCTAAAACCCCAAATCAAACCCTAATTCCTTAGGTGGATTAACCTGAGATTTTGCATTAAGTCAAGACTTATAAGATTGCAAGCATTCAACACCTATTCCTAGATTCTTGAACTACTTGGCATATGATTCATGAGCATGCCTTAACACCAACCTTCCAGTCATCTATCAAGGCAACAAATCATTCCTATGGGTAGCTAAGCCAAGGAAAGCATTAAACACAGAATCACATACTCATAAAGAAATAGAGACTTGCATTAAAACACCAAATCAAATACAACAAGTTCAGAAAAGTTACATCTAACCCCAACAATGGGGATTTAACTACTCATGATAAAAGGAAATACAAAACAGAATGAGAAAAGGGATGGAGAACACTCATAGACAAGCTTCCTCCATCTTCTCCCCATCCAAGAGTAGAGAAAACACCCCCTATTTGGGTAGAAACCCTCTCCGGCCCTTGACCTCAACCTGCCTCCAAGTGCAGATCACTAATTCTGTTCAAGTGCAGGTTTATTTATAGGTCCGTCGCCCGTCACGGCCGTGATGGCCATCACGGCCAGGCCGTGACGCTTCGCCCAAGGCGTGTCTTCAAGTTTTTAACTCTCGCGAGGGCGAGAGAAGTGTTCGCGACGCGAGCCCTCATTTTCTCGGTTGGTCACGGCCGTGATGTGCATCACGGCTAGGCCGTGACAGTCTCTGACTTTTGCCTTCTTCTCTGCTTGATCACGGCCGTGATGGTCATCACGGCCAGGTCGTGATAGGCTCTGTTTGGCTATATTCTTCACTTTTCTAGCTCTTTTTCATCCAAGCTCCACCAAGGCTGATTTCTGGGCATTTTTCCACTGAATCCTGCAAAACAACACACAGAAACCACCTCATCCGTTCCAAAGGAAAAACTATACAAAATCAACACTAAATTGGCCTAACTATATGCAAATGCATGCAGAAATGTACATGGAAAATGAGGTGAAATCACACTCATCAATGATGATCCTGTCGTAGGTGTGGATGATGAGGGTGCAACCTGTGTCCCGACCACATGAGGCTGGGTAGGGGGTGCAACTCCATCACCCTAAGGAATCCCATCCACAGAGGTGCTGGTAGGGTGGTCTCGATCTGAAGACTGTGGGTCGGCCGGCGAAGGGACTCTCGCAACACGACCTCTGCCACGACCTCCACGATGACCCCTACCTCTAGAGGAATCTGCCATCTGTGTAAAAAAATGAAAAGATGGTTACACAACAGTGTAAATAATACAAAAATAAATTACCTAAGTAGAATGACATTTACACAATGAATTATGACATAAATAAATTACCTAAGTAGTAGGGCTGGACACCGGTCGGTTTCGGTCAGTTTCGGGCCGAAAATTCCAAACCCGAAGCAAACCGACCAGGCAAATACCTGACCCAATCCCGTCCGACCATGCCTTCGGATTAGGCGGGCTCGGTTTTGGAGGGTTTGCGGATGAAACGGTCGGATTCACACGGTTTTGCTTAGAAAAAAATGGAATCACTGATTTATTATGAAGAAGAGTAGAAGAAGAGTCATAGAACACAGAACACCAAACCTGCAAACCAAACTCAGAATCAAATACATATAATCATCCCAGAAGAAAAAAATTCGAACACTCAACAAAAAATAACAACTTTCAACCAAATCTGAAATATATTTTCAGATCTGATGCCATATATGATAAATCTCGTAGGGGTGAAGATATCTGCAATATATGTCCTTCGTCGCGCTGTCGCGCACGCGCCAAAAAGAACGAGCGGGTTTTAAAACTGTAGTTAGGGCGACAACTCGGATGTCGTCTAACAAGGACTCTTAAAGTGTTATTTTTCACAAAAATAAGTTTTTTTTTTTTTTTTTTTTTGGGGGGTTGGATTGGGATGCAAATAAGTAACAAGTAAAACAAAGCAATTAAAACAAGGCAATTCAAGAGATTGTCAAATAGCTAAAAACCGATTAATCTATTGTTCTTGATTTCCCAACTATCATAGGTTCATGCAATTTCCAAGCCCTAAGCAGATTCTAATCCCCTCCCGATTGTAGCAACAATTTACAAGCGAAACCACTACTACAGATATATGTCCCTATTCCCGAATTAAGCAAACGGGGTTAAGCCCTTCGTGAACTAAGCGAACACGAAACGTACACACGCGAATTAAGCAAACGCGATTAATTATAGGAACATGATATCACCGAAAATAAATCAACACAATACAAGATACTCCTGAATTAAGCAAACAGAAATATAAAGCATGGCATTGAAAAGGGAAAAGCATACAAAACAGGAAATACAAGAACCTCAAGTATAGTGGAAATCGATTACAATAGATTAATCCTAGAAACTTAGTTCTCCATAGAAAACGAAAACACACAGAAAAATGCAAAAACAATGGAGAAGCGAAAGTCCTTCCAAGCTGTTCAGAACAACAATTTATACTATTCAGAAATTAAGTCTAGTCGCGAGGCGAGCACACCTTCGCGAGGCGAATCTTGTGAAGAGTCAGCAACCTTTGGCATTCTCGCGAGGCGAACAACGGATCGCAGGGCGAAGAACTGAAGAGTCATCTTATTACGCCCGTTATGAAAATCAGGGGCCAACCGTGATGCTTTATGACTTCCATGATCGCGAGGCGAAGAATTTATTCGCGAGGCGACCCCGAGAGCTGGCATATTTCTGGAACAGTCACCCTTCAGTGTCGCGAGGCGAAGAGCTATTCGCGGGGCGAACCAGAGAGGATGACATTTCTACTGTTCTGCTGGCTTTCAGGTTCGCGAGGCGAAGACACTCTCGCGAGGCGAATCCCCTGTTTCTTTATTCCCTTAACTTCTACTTAACCTGAAAACAAAGACACAGCTATAAGTGTATTATTTGACTCAAAACTGGCTAAATTAACCTAAAACTACTCTAGAGACTCAAAACCTTGCTTGAGGACAATCTAATCTAATTCGGGTGAAAATAGGATATAATTTGCACAAAACCCTGGTCATACTAGCCATAAAACTAGATGAGCCAGAGGCTTATCAGTCGTCGTCGCTTAACCATCTCACGAAATGTGAGTTCCATCCTCACTGCAACCGTCCAGCTCTTGAGGGGAGTGAGCTTAAGTTAGGCACAGCGGCGAGTGGGAGAAAGGGCAGGGTCGCACAGTGAGGAGATGATGAACATATGAAATGATGAAAGGGAAGAGGACTTGGTGGGTGTCTGTGTGATGGTCTTTGAGGGATGATAATAGTCTATGAGATAAGAAAGGGAAGGGTCACGCATGCTTCATCAAAATTCAAAGAGAAGTGCATTTGAAAAATACTAAAGAAAGTGGAGGTCAGAAGGCTAGTCTTGATAAGAGAGAGCATTGATGAGAGGCACGATAATAGAGGAGAGAAAAGTGTGATGGTCAGAGAAGTGTACAGGATGCACAGTATCCTAACAAAACATAATATATATTGTTAATTTCCGGTCGGGTTCGGGTACCGATGAGTTTAATTTTTCAAAACCGAACCCGCCCGAATGAACCCATTCTTAACTCTTTTCTGTCATTTTTCAACCCGAAACCCACCCCAAACCGCCCGCTTCAACAAATTGGGAACCGGGTTTTTCGAGTTTCGGTCGGGTTGCATTATTTTGTCCAGCCCTACTAAGTAGAATCTCCGTCACTAAATTCACCCGCACTCTCATCAGTCTCACTTGATCGGAATGTGCCTTCGGTAGATGCGTCCAACTCGGATTGATCCAATAACTCTCTTTCCCCATTTCCGGAAGTGTCCGCCAGAGAATTAACAATAATGTTCGGCGTAATTTGCAACGGTACGTGGGGTCTTGAAAACTCATCATCTTGGTACGGAGCATCTTTTTCAGGCTGGTTGATTACATTATCAGTAATTATACTGCGAGTCTTTATCTTAATAACACCCAACCAGCCTTGATGTCCTTCGGGATATGGCGAGTAATAAACCTGATCTGCCTGTTGTGAAAAAATGAATGGGTAGTATGCCTTATTATACCTTCGAGACAGCCTAACTTGAACAATACCATATTTTTTATCGATTTTTGTCCTTACGTCAAGAGTAGGATCAAACCAATCACACTTGAAGATAACTAACTTCATCACGGGGAAACCGGTATAATCGAGTTCAAGGATGTCAGTTAGAACCCCATAGAAATCATCCTCTAGATTGCCATCAGTGGCTCGCACACAAACACCATAGTTACACGACTGCATTCCTTCATTCCATGTTTTTGTGTTAAATTTATATCCATTTACAATATAAGTATTCCAAGATGTAACCCATCTGTTAGGCTCCCATGCCAAATTTGTCAACAATGGATTTTGAACATTGTTTTCTGGATCTAGTACCTAAAAAATCAAATATTATATTATTCTTATACATGCTATATATTTAAGGAGATAAAATGTATTGCAACAAATGAAGATGCTTAACCTACATATTTACTGAACCACGTAGCAAAGTGAGAAGTAATTTCTTGATCAACCTGATCGTTTGAAATGTCAGGTTGGAGATCCCTTAGAAAATTGTCGTACATCCTACATATGGGAGATTAACAGCAGGACGATTAATAATCATAAATGTCAATTGAACTTATAAAAGACATTGTAGAAACCTACTCTAAATATGGCGCCACCTCTTCACATTTTTGAATGATATACAGATGAGCAGCATTAATGTCACGCTGCTCCAAGAAATATCCTTTTGATTTGCCACTAAATCTGCCCGGATAGTTGAATATTGATATAGGAGGACTAGTTGAACTTCCTTCGCCCGAATCAACGTTTCTAGGCATCCTTGTCCTTCTTGTGTTAACTTCGTCCGGATAGTAATAAGAGGCAAAAGTGGAAGTCTCCTCTACTAAGTATGCTTCACAAATGGAACCCTCCACTCGTGACTTGTTCTTGACTTTGTGTTTAAGGGAGTGCAGGAACCTATTAAAGAGGGATACATACAAATAATTACTAGTTTTAGGGAAAGCTAAACTACGATATCGTGTTCGTGAATTTCATATGTATTAAGTAAAATAGTTGATGTTGTTTACCTCTCAAATGGATACATCCAGCGGTATTGGACTGGGCCACCAACTCTTGCTTCGTAAGGTAGATGAACTGGCAGGTGTTCCATGGAATCAAAGAAACTCGGTGGGAAGATTTGCTCCAGCTTACATAACAAAACGGGTATCTTGACTTTCATATCCTTTAATTGATTCACATTTAGTGTTGTCGATGTAAGCTCCCTGAAAAAGTGGCTAAGCTCAACAAGTGGGTTCCAAATTTGCTTCGGTAATGCGTCGAACGCAATTGGAAGCAACCGTTGCATGAACACGTGGCAATGATGACTCTTCATTCCATGTAACTTTGCTTCCTTAATGTCAACACATCTACCCAGATTGGAAGCATACCCATCTGGTAACTTTAGTTCTTTAACCCACTTACAGACGACCACTTTCTGTGTTTTGCTTAGTGTATTACTTGCCTTCGGTTTGATAAGTTTGCCACGACCACCGTCCTGGAACTCAAGCTCCTTCCGATTACAAATTTCAGCAGATCCAATCAGGCTTTATTTGTATCCTTTGTCCTCCCCTTGATGTCCATCACAGTGTCAAACACATTCAAAAACACATTCCTCTCAGTATGCATTACATCAATGTTGTGACGGAGTAGCTGCGTCCTCCAATACGGCAACCTCCAAAATATACTTTGTTTTGTCCAATTATGGTTGACGCGATAATCAGGAATATGTTCTCCTTGGGATTCATGGACGAGCGGTACTGTACTCTGCGCCATACATTAGGACCAGTCTAACGTGGTGGAGGCGGGGTTATCTCCGCACAACGCTTCTTGAATGCATTCTTGTTCCGCCTTTAAGGATGATCTTTTGGAAGGAATTCACGATGACAATCAAAATATGAGATCTTTCGACTGTTTTTAAGCATGAATGCCTTCGATCGCTCCATACATATTGGGCATCCAAGCTTCCCCGCGGTCATCCAACCCGACATCATCCCATAGGCGGGAAAGTCGTTGATTATCCACATCAAAGCTGCTTTCATGATGAAATTCTGCCTCAAAGATACGTCAAATGTCAACACACCATTATTCCACAGCATCGTCAACTCATCTATCAGCACACCAATCTTACCTTTTGGATTAGACGGACCCGGAATTATGACTGTTAGGAACATAAACTCCCGCTTCATGCACATCCCCGGGGGAATATTGTACGGAGTCAGGATAACCGGCCAACAAGAGTATGCTTTTCCAGCCTGCCCAAAAGGACTAAATCCATCAGTAGATAACCCCAATCGGACATTCCGAGGGTCCTGCGAAAATGCCATATGAACCCTATCAAAATGCTTCCAAGCTTCTCCATCAGATGGATGACACAAGACATCTTGCTCCCTCTCATGCTCACTATGCCACCTCATGTGAGCTGCAGTGGCCATCGAAGAGTACAATCTTGTAAGTCTTGGCATGAGCGGAAAGTACCACATCTTTTTTAGCGACCTTTTCTTCTCAATGCCCATCCTAGTGGTTGTCTTATACCAATCCGCACCACAAAATCGACAACATGTTATGCTTTCCGCTGAATCACCCTTATAGTACAACATACATCCATTCGAGCAACAATCAATTTTCACACACCCCAGACCCAAATTTTTCACAGACTTCTTAGCATGATAAAAACTAGTAGGCATCCGATTGTCTTCTGGCAACGCCTTGAACACTGACCTGGTGAGGCGATTAAAACAGCCTTCTTGCATATTGTAGTAAGATTTGATACTCAACCATTCCATGCACATCGACAACTCTGTGTACTCCCGACATCCTTCCCACAACGGAGATCGTGTAGCACTCAGTATATCATAGAATCTTTGAGCTTCGGGATTCAGATTCTCCTCTATGTATTGGGAACCCATTCCACCATCTTCTCCCCCATCTTCTTCTAGTACACCACCAATCGATGGTCTAGCATGATCCATTATCATCTGCTCGTATGGATTCAATTCTTCCCTCCGGTCACCACTTCCATAGTACGAACCTTCAAACACAATCGGGTTTAAATCAGGCAACGTCTCACCATGGTTACTCCACCAATAGTAATCAGGCATGAAGCCCTTCTCATAAAGATCGGCTACAACTCCATCCACGCTTTTGCAAGATTGACACTTGCATCTTTTGCAAGGACACCTCAAATGATCACCGCCCACCCGGATAAATCTCTCCTGACTAACAACAAACTCTACAAACTCACCCACTCCAACTCTATACTCTTCCCTAAGACGTTTATTCTGATCCAACCTACGATACATCCATTTCCGATTCTCCGGAATATCCATTGCTGGCAATTAAATAGCCTGACCAAAAAAACATTAACACTTATATATTACGGTGCATTCCAATAACTCCATCAATCTCGTTCTTTTGACAAGGTATCCCGTTCGAGAAGAAACCTTTACCACACTCGGCTAATAATAGTTATTCCCTTATTCAAATACCTTATGCTTAACAAAATTTCGACAGCATTTCCCATCGGTCTCTAAGTACACGACTCGAGCACGGTGAGCATCACCGTGATCAAGTATGCACCGGGAGAACAAAAGGAAATGCATCAGACCGAGATTTCAACAAGTATATATATAAGGCATTTGAACATGAAAATGACTATTGTACGAGTGTGAAAAAGTTTTTTCCCAAACTGTCCCACTTGGACAATTCAATATTCAATACAATGAGCATGCATACCTTGATAAGTTACGCATGCTCATTAATATTGAATCTCAAATAGGAAACTAAGGCTTTCGTAAATTAATTATTAACTCTAACAGAAAATAAAACCATTAACCTATAAATATTGCAACTTTGTTAAGCTTATATAAATTGCAGCGTAAATCAATACAAACTTAGATAAAATATTGTAGCAAATATCCTATTGAGCTCCACTCTCCACTAACAAGTAGCAGTTAATTGTCAAACACATGCATAATTTCTAAATTATCAGCACACAACCAGCATCCCGCCTTTCGGACATGATCATATCCTATTGAGCTCCGCTCTCCACTAACAAACAACACATATTGACAAACACATGCATAAACATTAAATTATCAGCATACAATCAGACAAGATCACATCCTATTGAGCTCAGCTCTCCACTACCAAACAACACGATAATTCACATAATACATTACACTGAGTGTTCAGAGAACTTACCTGAGAGAAAAAACACAACCAAGTAAGGATAAGGGGAGGAGCCAGAGCCAACAGAGAGTAGAAGAATATGACAACAAGGACCTATCGTGCATAAATGAAATTAGTCCTTTCAAATCAAATCACTATTCTATATATACAGAATCCAGTACAACTATTTATAAGACTAGAAACACATAAATTAATATAAAATAAAATCAATAATATACGGTTACAAATTTAGAACAACTTGCAACTTGGTACGAGTGTTATCTATCAGAATCAAGTGATTCCTTTTTTTCTTAAGTAATCCCTTACTTCCCAAAATAAACGTAACATATAGAAATATCACCTCACCGTGTTAGCTTAACTTTTTCCAAAGTACACCTCTATACCCATCTATCCCCCTCCATAGGAATAGTTGCCCAATCTAATGTTTTTTTGCCTATGCTTTAATTAATAAATCATTATGACCTTAAGTCATTCACTTACCATTAAACAATCATGTGCCTCTGTTAACAAACATGGGGAAAAATCACAAATAAAGATATACCTAACTAAAGCACATAATCCAAAGCACCAAGCAGTAAGCATACTCAACTTACAACAACAAAAGACACACATGGTTAACTGATCCTCCTACCTAAGTCTCTAACCAAAGAGACAAGGAAGAGCACGTTGAAATTAATAATAGAAATAATATATCTAAAAACATAATCTGTGCACCAAAAAGTTGAATTACTACTGACTTTTAACATCAGTTCATGAAGTTTGAAGAAGCTGAAGCTACTCAAAATATATAAATCTATCTCTCTTTTTGGCGTATTCTTAGCTTCTCATCTCAGTACTCGGTAAAATGGATTGCACCAAATTTCCGGACAAAGTAAGTTGTTGTAAACATCAATGTACTGATGAACTTTGTTTATATGCTCAAACATGACTGCAAACCCATTTTGAGTCCTAAACTCACTTATGGATAGAAGCAAAAAAATTGTTAGTTATGTGTTTTGCCAAAAATTGGTTTGAGTTTTTCAACTCCTTTACTCTTACCACAGTAGCCTTAAAAATTAATCCCTTCTCATATTCGCTTAAATCAATACGAATGACACAATCAAAATCACATTGACTCTTTTGAACACTGTTTTAACATTACAATATTTAAATACATAAATCAATTACTACAGTCTCATTTCTAATTAAATCCTCAAGTATAAAACTCAATTTTTCAAATGTACAAACAGCCCAAATTCACATTGACACTAACTTATGTTTATATACATTACGCCTAACTGATAAATACTGACACAACATATAAACAAGTTGTTGCAAGCGTGAATGTACTGATCAAAATCCACACAACAACAATTGAGTAATTTGACATAACAGAATATGATAGCAGGGCAGTGGAAGCAATAGAGAATTTAGGGTTTAGGGTTTAGCAAATAAAGAGAAATGGAAGCTTACACTTTGAAGAGAAATGGAGCCACAATCAGTCACCAATGCAAAGAATGGGGGAGAGCTGAAAACACAAACCAGAGAAGTCAGAGAAGAGGAGAAAACAGGGAGATGGGGAGGGGGTTGTGCACGATGGGGAGAGAGAGAGGGAGAGGGGGAGAGGAAGAAGGGGGGTTTAACTTACCTTGATGGTGGCGTTGCGGTGGTGGCTTTGCCGACGCAAACAGTGGCCAGAGGAGGGAGGAGGGGTGGTGGCGGATATGGGGCAAAGGGAAAGAGGGAGGCCAAATGGGGAGAGGCGAATGGAAAGGGAGGAGGTGCAGAGTGGTGGTGGTTGCGTTGCGGTGGTGGCAACAGAGGAGGTGCTGGCCGGCGAGGGGCTGTTGCGGCGCTGCGTGTGAAGAGAGGAAGAGAGGAAAAGAGAGAAATGGGGGAAGACAGGAAGGAAATCGCGATTTAGGGATTTTAGTTTTAGCGATCGAATAATTCGGTCGCTAAAATGATTAGTTTGAAATTTGAATTCATAATTTTAGCGACCGATTTAAAATTCGGTCGCTAGCATGCTCTATTTTAATTTTTTACGCACCGTTTAGCGACCGATTTAATATCGGTCTCAAAAGATAACTTGATTTTAACCGTTGCATTTAACTCGGTCGCCATTTCGATCGTTAAAAAGTCATAAATTTTTTACTTTTATTTTCCTTTATTTTGCGACCGAAATAGAGACCGATAACTCTGCTACGCTCTATTTCGGTCGCAAACAGCAACCAACAAATTCGGTCGCTATTTTCGATCACTAAATAAGTTTTTTTTTTTTAGTGAAAATTGTCTTGACATATTCTTCTTCTTTTCTCTTTTGTCAAATTTAATTTTCCTTGAAAATAACGAAGTAGAACTAAATGCAATCAAACTGTAAAAATTGTGTAGATGTGAGATGATGTGACTAAAGTGTATGTGGCTAAAATTATTAGATTGATAATATGGGCATCTAGCACAACCTAGATTGTTTGCTTTGTTCGTGTGTGAATGGTCAAGAGCCTTTAAAAATGCGGCCTAGGGGACACACTTTATATGTAGAATTGCCTGATGGGCAAATTCACATCAGAATAAGCACCAAGGATTACAGCTTAGTCACAGACTTTGGAGATAAAGATTCAATCATAGCGGACTTCATGCCAGCATTTCCACTTTTATTTATTTATTATTTAAAGGAAGAGGGTTTGTATGTATGCATGCAACAGTGTTGAGTGCAGTTTTAAGTTCTAACTACTGTGTATGAATATTGAAGCTAAAGAAAAAATATACTACGTATTAATTTTTTATTGTTTCAAGATTTTGTGAATTGGCATTGTTATCAGTTGCAAAAAAACTTGTTATCATGATATGATCTAATCTTCAACTGGTGAAAGATGAATTATGGAGGTAGTATACTAATATTTGTTTGAAGCTTGTTGCAATTTGTTTAATAATAACTAGCAGCAAAGGTTAGATGTGACGAATAAACGAGTTTTACACTAAGGAGACCTCAATTAACTCAAGAGAAAATAACTGTTGAAAAAACCTTTTAATTAGATTGATATTTAAAAGTTAATTTCAAGGCACTGCCGGTGAGAAAGGGGAAAAAGTAATAAGTCCTAACTTCTCTCGTGCCGATTCCTAGATGTATAAGAATTTTATACGATTACCTTGCTTCATTATTCTTCCTATGAGGAATAGGGACTTGGATTCCTTAAAGTAGCTTTTTAACGAATTCACACATTCATGTATTAAACATTGTTGGATCAATCTTAAGTTTTATCAAACACCGTCAGTGATTGATCCAATTGAATGCGTGAATGATTGAATGCAAGAAATCTATTTTGAGGTATAGAGGACATTCTTCTAGGATCAAGATTCCCTGAAGTCAAGGGAATCCCATACTCACACAATCAGTCACTCTATAATCATTGGATTTGCTTCGCTCACCCTCTCAACCCTTGATTTGCTTTATTAAAAAAAAATAACAAAAAAAAATACAAATAGAAAGAGATAGAGATAGAGATGGATGAATGAAGGAAATATTCATCATTTTTTCTTTGGTCACCGTGGAACATAACACAAACAAATTAAAGAAAGGGGGAGGGGGTCTCCAAAAAAATTAAAAAAATATATCCCTATTAGATTTTTGTGTCAAAAGATATTAGAAAGTGAAAAGATAGCCTTTATTTTTCTTTTCTCTTCTTTCTTTCCTTGCTCAATTTCCCGTGAAGAAAAGAATGGCCTCTTAAAGAAAATGAAATGATTCTGAAGAATCTGATGGCCCATAAAAGAAAGAGAAAAACTTTCTAAGATTCTGAGCTATGGAGGTTGATTGGAATGCAAAATATATGGGTCACCCTTTGTGTTATGATAGAGCAAGGAGTCCACTTCCAGAGTTCTGGGCCCTTCAAAATTATTGAAGGCAACGCTGTGCAGGCTGTCAGCAAGTGGGCCTTGCTGAACTTTCTTCTTGCTCTCTCTTTTATCCAAAAATCAATGATAAAAACTCACATTGATCCAAGCATATTCCTCCACAAAGTGAAGCAAAAACAAAAATGAAAATAAAAAAAATAGATTGGGGGATAGCATCTAATGTCCCATAAAATGTATCATAATATTATGTTATGCATTCTGATTCATTAAGGAACGTCATCTTTTATTATTGATTATGAGATATTTAAATTAATTTTTCAATCAAAATTCATGATACATGATTTTGACACATTTTATAAGAAAATAGATATTGTCCTACGACATGAAGGAGCCATGTCACCCTAACTTTGATTTTTTTAAGAAGATTCCATACCACAATCATAATTTGGCAATGCTCTTGATTTGATTTGATGAACTTAATTAGGGAATCATTGTGAAAGTAATGTGAAATTTTCTCTCTCTTTTTGTTTGACACGTTATGAATTATTTGTTACTTTTTGCTTTATTATGATACGGACAGTAATTAGTACACAACATAAGGGTTTTATTTTTAAATAACAACCTGTACTCGAACAATGTATAAATGTTGAAATCGCCATTTGGTTAATGCTGTGATCAAAGCAAAACCAATATTTTTCCTTTAACTCTTTTCTGTTGGGAGGTAAAACCGTTGTTAATTGCCCAATATATAATCAGAGTTAGCGGTAAAAAATTATTTTACTAATTAATTATATATAAATACTTTTCTATAACTGATGATGACAAAATCAGTTTAACATTTCAAAATGCTATCTCTGAAATCTTAATTTCAATCTTTCATTTATATTAGCTTCAAACTCTCTCTCTTCTCTCTACACACAGTCGCGTGCCACCATTAGAGGGGGTGGTTTTGAGTATTTTTTGGCTTGGAATCACCCCTTTATTCTGTTTTTTCTCCCATTTTATCTAAATAAGTGGTTTTTCAACATAGATCTGGTTTTTTTTCTTCTTCTTGTTTTTCATGTTTTTCGTCTTCTGTGTGCGACGGTATTGTCGTTCGTCGTCTTGGTGAGGCGTTGCTTGATTTTCCGTCTTGGTGCGATGTTTGTTTGATTTCCCGTCTTGGTGCGGTGTTCGTTTGGTTCAGATTGACAGATTTGCTTTGATTCATCACATATTTGATCAAGAGTTAGGCGTTAATGTTACAGATCCGGAGACATGGGTATCCCGGTGACTTTGATTTTGTCACTTTTGTAGGCATTTTGATTTTGCCGTGTTATGCTATTAACCTGGGTGTTGTGAGTTTGTTCGCAGATTCATCCTTTTCGGTTTTTAGCGATGTTGGATTTTGTGTTGTTCGATGTATTTTATCAATTTGAATAAATGAATATCTTTTTAGTAAAAAAAAAACAGTTTATATTTGAAGATAATAGCTGAAATGTAATTTTAAGATAATTTTTTTCATTTAACTTACATAAAAGGAATCATTTTGTATATTAAATTGTCAAATGGGATATAAAATAATTTTTAAAAATTATTTGGGTATAAAAAATAATATTTATCTGTTATGATTTATGAATGTGAAATAATTACAAATGTAAAAAATTCTTTTGAAAGTAATGTTCAAAATTCAGCTTGTTGGATAAAAACTTTTTACTATGATAAATTTTGTTTAAAAAATAATCCAATTAACATCCCGGTGTTCGAATAATAACTCTTGTGTATGAAGAAAACCTTGTTGGGAGTAGAGAACCCACCTTGTGTGCCCTACAAGTTTGCCGACAGAGATTAGTCACTACTAATGATGGTGGATACTTCGTATCTATAATATGGCTAAAAAAAAATTTAACATCCCGGTAAAAACAACTTTTATAAAAAAACATGTTTAATGAAAAATTAATCATTCTCAATCATGCTGTAGTTTTGTTACAAATTAATCATTCTCCATTTGCAGCTGTATGAATTAATTCACAAAACAAAACTCATATCAAGTTAAGTTTGTCTACAAATTTAAGATTATAGTGAATTTTATAAATTTTTAAAAATAGCCCGTATTAATAATAATTAAATCCACAAACTACTGTGCAAGTAGTTTGTGAATTTAAGGCAACTTTGGAATCTTTATAATTATTCCAGTTCAGGAGCTTTCTCCAACATTTTACCCTCCCCAAACTGTTTTTAATATTTCCTTTGCTACAATTTAGTTGCTTCTTTTATAATTGGTCCAAAATTTCTCTGGAGAGTTGACTCACAGTTTTTATGACAATGAACTTGAATTTGAATTCTGGGATCCCTCAGTGATGAGCGATTCACGATTACATTATAAATTGTCGTTGATATTGATGGTTTGTCCAATCTTACAATGGTGAAAACTTCATCTCACCCTAAATTATTTTGCTACCAAAATAAGTTTAATTTGATGATCAAAATAACATTTAAAAAATTAGTCAAAAGTTTAACCAATATAATTATAAGCTGGACCAAAGTTTCCCCGTGTAAAACGCGAATGCAAGACTTAAGAATCAAACTAGGATGGACATAACGTACGATATCAAAGTAATTCAACAGTGTGATATGTTTTGGACTTTAGGAAAAGGAAAAATTGATGGATGATGCCAATTAAGTATCATCACTATAATCAATCAGTGCCGAGGAATCTTAATTTATTAAACTGTTCTCCTCAATCATAAGATGATTCATATTGGTGCATGTTTTAAATTAAACTTGTTAAATTCTTTTGACCCCCAAAGAAAAAAAAATTGTTTAATTCTTATGGACCACGCCAAAATATATGCTATGTCATATATATAAACGCCAGAACACCCCTAGCTAGGTCGCATTTAAAGGCATTTTGGCCTCAAGTGCCAACAAGTTGACCATGGTATGTGTACGGCTTTTGTCTTTGTTTTTGACATCATCATCCATAAATGTCAAAGAGAGAGGGAGAGAGAATGAGAGAGGGAACAATGTGTCAACTTAAAGTGCATTACTAGCCATATGATTGGTATACAATTATACAAGTACTCCACAAGAGAAATAATAAACCCACACCCTGTCAAAAAAAATAAAAAATAAATAAACCCACACAAAAAACTTACTTTTAGGCGACAAACATGTGAGAGGACCTAGATATATTAATGGAACTTCAGCTCAACCATCACCTAAAGGAAGAGCCTGAACTAGTAAGGCTCATGTTTGCCAATGGGAGATCTACTCTCCCTTTTATTCCAAAGTCCAACAGATAATTAAATGCATGGAATAATATTATATTTTTTTTGCCTTAAATTGCATGGAAAATTAATTGAGCTCATCACATATATAGACTCCTCAGTCCTCACTACTCAATTATATATACATAACCTTAATTAATAGGGATTTGGCCCCTCTAAATAAATGAATATATAAAATAAAAAAAGTAAGGGTGTAATCATTAATTAATTAAAGTTCATTAAGATCTTAATCTGTTTTAACTGATAAAAAATAATCACACACTTACTTTCTTACTTTATACCTCCATTTACTTTAGAGAAGTCAGGATAGTATCAAGTACCAAAGCTAGCTCAGGACTCCCAGCTTGAAGGAATGATAGGTTTTGTGACTATTGATGAAGATGTTGTTGAGGATGGCAAAGATGACATGAGAGCATCAATGTACTCCACTTGATTGGCTGTCACCACAGTTTGATATTGTGGACAAATACTAGGTGTGTAACACTGAATTTGTGCAAGAGCCTCATGTTCCTGTGAAGCAGATGAATAAGGGATGCTACAAACATAATCCTCAATGCTCCCACTCTCACAGACTTTTGGCACAGTATTGGGTTCCACCAAGTGACAGTCATAATGTTGCCATGTACTTGGATTGATGAATTTCTCAAGAATATAATGTGGGGTGGCAGTGGCATCAGCTTTGGTAATTTGATTTTCTTGATTTGGATTAAGATGAAGAGGTACACAGCCCAATGACCACATATCTTCATACAAAGATGGATTATCAGATGGCACTGTTTCTGGCATTGGATTCTGATGAATATGTAGGAAATTGGCATTATAAGTGTTAATGTCTAGCTTGATATCATTATGATCAAAACCTTGCAGGATTGGGGATGGGATTGGAAGGTACAAGTGGTCTAGATGATGATTATGATGATGAGAGTTTAGGATAGGGTTTTCAGTTAAAGGGAAGAAACTTTCCACAGAACCATTGCCAGAAAATGTGGCTAAAGAAGGGACAACATCATGAGAAAGGAGCTTCTTCTTTATGCTTGAATTCCAAAAGTTTTTCACCTCATTATCTGTTCTTCCAGGTAGGTGCTTGGCTATCTGAGCCCACCTGTCCAATGAACAGTACCCTCTTGTTGAAGTGAATAAAGAAACCTTTTGATCAAAAGCAACAACGTGGAAAGATAGGAAAATTAAGAAAAAGGAATTAAAAAAAAAAGCTAGCTATAGCAATGGCTGCTATACCTGTTGCCAAGAATACTATGGAGTTCTATAATGAGTGCTGCTTCTTGAGGAGAGAAGCTTCCACGCTTTAAATCAGGTCTTAGATAATTTATCCATCTTAATCTGCAACTCTTTCCACACCTTTGCAGGCCTGCACACCATGAAATATATGTATATAGGAAGCTCAAGAGTTTTAATTTGAGAAGTATATAGTAATCAATGAAAGGAAATGAGATAAAGTAGTGGTAATGAGTTAAGTTAATTACCAGCAAGTTTTGGAACAGAACTCCAGCAACCGTGTCCATAAGTTGTGATGTAGTTGATGAGCTTTTCATCTTCTTCAGGTGACCATAGCCCTCTTTTGACTTTCTGCTTGTTGCAGCAAGAGTGATGCCCCATTTTATCTCCTTTCTAAGTCTCAAGCACTAGCTAGTACAAGCCAATGGGGGAAAACAAGATCAGTTTTAGTACTATATAATATAAAAATGAAGGGGAGCACAAAGGAATTAAGTTATAGACTTATATATAGGCTTCTAGCTTTAGCCCTAGTTTACAAAGAGTTTATATTAAAATGTGAAGAGAATGATGTAAGGGGAGTGAACAGAAATGGATGGTATGCAGAAGTGTGAGTGGTCTGAGGTGGTGAATTTAATGTGGGAGCTGTACCATTGTGGACCGGTTAGGGTTTGTAGCAAAGGGCTAAAAGCTGCATTGTCACCCTGCAAGACTTGTAGGCCTTATAATGGATCCTTTCTTTCCTCACTCAGGGATGGGCTACCTTATACACGTGTCACACATGCAGGGTGGTGGGACCCTTTTTTAATTGTTCACATTTTACTGAATTTTTTTTTTATTTGGAACTTTTTCTTGATGTTAAACATGTAAATTATTTTTTAACATATGCAAAATTACATGTTTCATAATAAAATATACACATACCTCTACTAATACAGTTTTATACATGTTACAAATAAATTTGAATACCTAAAACAAAAAGTTCTCTTCCAAAAATCTATCCTATGCATGTAGGTGCATGTTAACAGAAATGGTTGTTGGACACACTTTCGAGACATCGAAGTAGGGAACACAGTATGTTTCATGTGTAGATATCGGGCCTGATAACTTTTGTAGAAATTAATAAAAAAATACAGTGTGTAACACCTCCTGTATGTCCAAATAATAGTGCTGTTATGGATGGCTTACCAATTTACTTCTCCACTTTTGTCCTTTTGAGGTAATAATTAACGGTGGAATAGGCGAGTGGTTGGAGCGCCAAGGTTATATTTGCAAGAGTGAACGATTTGACATGGATCACTTTTTCATTCAGCGGAATTCATCAAAACCCCAGTCTTCCAGCTGTAATGTAAAAGAAAAACTGAACTATATAGTAATTATAAGCAAATAACAAATTTAAAATATATGATTAAAGGTAGCTTGACCCTTTTTTTTCTCTCTTCTTTTTAGTAAATATTCGATTATCTGCTTATTGCTAACTATGAGAAAACGTTTATTTTAATTGATATATTGCATGCATATATAAAGTTCTAAAAGATATCGCGTGAAAAGCATCCAAATTAAAGGTGAGAGGTATGGGGAAGAGAAGGGTGGCCAAGGCCTTCTATAATGTATGATCGATCAAATTGATTATTTTATCTTCACTGCCAAAGTTTGTGCTTCCCGCAACTTGGACCCCCAGGTCCTCCACAGTAACATCATGTACAAGATTAATTATATTCATTAAGCTTTATGTAATTTACTTTTATCCGTAAGAAAATTTATTTACCTGCACCATGTACTATGAGACTTCAGTAATTAATGTTAGACCCGACAACAATACTGATAACGCCGACAATTATCGCATGTCAAATTATAATATATTAATTTAAGCAATTGTATAGTTAGCAAAAACATAAAGTAGAAGCAGCAAAACAATTTCATGAACTAGTTATCTAATCTAATTTGCACATAAATTTGCATTTAAATCCAAAATACTTTCTTCTTAGGATGTTTGTAGAACTAAATAAGTTTATTTTTTTATAAGATAGCATTTCGTTGGTTAAAATAAAAGGAAATCATAATTCTCAAAATAAAATCAAAAGATTCAAAACAGAATACAGCCCAAAGGTCACTCCTAAAAATATCAGAGGGGCAAAATAATCAACAGTGTTATTTGGTTCGAGCGATTTTTTTGCGAAAAGATGACCAATGGATATTGATCACCAATTAGGGGCTTTGAACATAGTTAAAAAGAGAAAGACAGAAACACACACAAAAAACCTATTAAATCCTATCCATCAAGACGGGTGACAATCTCTTATTTTCCCCTAACATTTCTGTAAGTCTACTTAATTTTGAAGTCGGTGGAGCCGTAGAGGTAACAAAGTCAATTTCATATGTACATAAAATCTTTTGGAAAATTGCAAAAATAAGATAAGCAAAGAAGAAAACGAAGAGCGTCGCCACCAAATCATTGGAGTGGTTAGAAGCATTCATTGGTTCAGATTGACCTGCTGAACTCGAAAATCTGAACCATATATAAACTAATTAAATTGTTTATATTTTTTTTTTTTGTGTTCAGATCCGAACCGAACCAAATCAATCCCAAGTCGTCAGTTCAGCTATCGGGTTCAAGGATTTTGGATCCGAATTAAAATATTTTTATATATTTTTAATATTTACTATTTTTTAATATATATATATATATATATATATTAGTTTTTCTATCTTTATTTTTATTTTTATTTTTTTTGAAGAAACTATTTTAATATTTATATATATTAATATTTTCCGATATGAATTGAACCAACCTATTCTTGATCGAGTTGGTTTGGTTTGAATTTTCCCAAAAAAAAATATAAATCTAATTGAACCAAACAAATTGATTTTGATTGCTGATGATATGTTCCCTCCTTTGGTTAAAGAAGCTTGGCATTACGAGGTTAATTAATTTGTGATTCTCGTTGTCCTATTTTTCATAGTGTTATTTTTCCATATCAGTTGGGTTTTTTAATAAGCAAACATTTTATAATAAAAGAGCATAAGGCCAAAATTCTATGCGTACATACTCGTATGACATATTTGTAAAACAATTATTTAGATCTCGGAGACCAAGCATGTTACACTGAGTAAATAAAAAAATTTAATAACATTTTTACAAAAAAAAAAAAAAACATTGAGAGAGTTTAATTTATATGCATTGTCAGTATAATGAAGTTTTACACGGTCATCAAATGATATTTTGACAAATCAATATTATTGATGTCTCTCTCTCTCTCTTGATAGGCAAATGTTAGTATGTTAATGTTAGTATTTTTATTAGTGGATGAGATTTGAACCATCAGCCTCCTTATCACTCAACTCCTTAACTCTCCCCCACCCAAACCACCTTGACCTCATTATCTCTCTTAATATTTGAAATAAAAGCACATGTGTGGAAATGTTATTGAATTTTTTTTTTATAAGCAAAAATATATTAATATAGAATACTAGGGGTACTCTAACCCATATACAACGATATTCAAGACCAAAACCTATAACTTTAAACCTATAACACCTGCCAAATGTTATTGGATTTCAATGTAAAACAGTTTAGACATTGACAGTGTATATCACTTCAATACAACCAAAAAAAATTTAATAGCACTCAAGTAATTAATGTGACTTTTCTAACTAATAAATTAATCTTTAGAGTTGGGTTATCTATAAGGGTTTTGCTAACCCTTGCCTTAAGAACATTGATTAAGGAATCTAAAGATAGAAATTTTCTATTGAAAAGTGCAGCTTTTAAGAATTCAATGATTTGAATACACCACTTTTCTAGGTAAATTTTCTATGTTTGGTTCCTTAATCAATGTCCTTAAGACACTCGTTAGTATTTTTCTATCTATAAATACTTCGGATTTGGCTCCTTTAAAGTAGGCAGATATTAGAATTAATAATCTCAACCTTTTATGTGAAAATCAGGGATTTGTATTCCAACATATTTAAGATTTGTCATGCATGTGAACTTAATACCAATTCTTGATTTTCTCATCAATGATTGATATTACTTGCTTTACTCTCTAAAATAAATTACTCCCTTTAGAAGAGTTGAATGCAAATACTTCACATTAGTGTTAACTGTCACATTAATTTATGTAGAAGACTTTTTTTTATAAGCTAATTTATGTAGAAGACTAGTAAGTTCATTTAACAGATAAGAAAAATGTTATCAAAACAAATCAGTACTAATTAATCCAAAAGTAGTTTTTATATTCAATTAATTATTAATTATAATTGAGATGTGTCCAAAAGAGTGGTCCGTATTAACTTTAAAAAGATGCCACCAAACGCGGTCAAATGTTGTGATTATTCGCTGGATTACTTAATTATGCACGTGTTCCCATTTTAGGGAAACCAGAGCTTCTAAAGCAGATCCACAAATCTTATATAATAGAGTAAGGCAGTAAGCTATATCTAATTGACAAAATATATTACAGGGAAGTTACATTTCACTCGAAAAAAAATGTTATATTTCATAGTACAAATAATTAACTGGTCCTATTGTGATGACGAACACATCAAAGCTAAAAGAAATAAATAAATAAAATGAAATATGTTATTGTCAAAGATTTGTTATCTCGGTTCAGTGTATTCGGATGTGTTATCTCTTGTCCTGCTCCATTCCTAGTGCCTCTACTTATAGTAGGCTTCGTATTTACCTCTCGTAATTGGGTCTCTTCACTCTCGGATAGCCGTTGCCGTCTTGACAATGATAGTCGGACGACAAGTATTAATACTTGTCGTTATCTTTCATTCATGAGTTGACTGTTCAGCCGTTATATGTTTCACCCTCTGACTATCCGATTTCTCCATGTGATTTATCTAAATCTTGGGCCTCTAGCTAGTCAATAGCTCAACCTCGAATGCCAAGTCTTTTATTTCTCGACCCAAATCACTATTGGATCCGTGTTGCTAATGAAGTCGGCACCAAGTATACAAGTCGGCCCCGAGTATATAACTCTGACTCCCATAACATATGCCCCCCAAGCCTCAAGTCGTAAGCGACGAAGGGGCTTATATGTTATGCTAAAGTCTAATTTTTGCTAAGAGTTTATACTCACGGTATTGGACTCAAATATGCATACACCCAATAATTACATTCTTGGAAATTCAAGCCCATAATTATCTTCTCGGGTCCCATTTATCTTAAGCATTTTGTCCGTTACGGTAGCCAAGTGTCCGCTTTTATGAGCTGGCCATTTTCCCATTGAGTCATTATTAATCGGCCGGTGTTCGTTAAAGTCTCTTAAGTACGTCCGTTATATTTTCTACAAGTCGGTAGGAACATTCCAGAGGTTGGGCCCGAGTTGATACAAGTCGGTCATAACATTTCAGAGGTTGGGTCTAAGTTCATACTCGGCCCATGCCGTAAGTTCTTGCTAACATCTGGTTGATCAAATTCTGACTGAAACAAAGTAGATAAGCATTTCTATGTATGAACTATAAGGGTGATTTGTGGACATAACCTGACAGAATGTAGCATTCTACTCCTACGTATCCCAAATGGGAATCAAGACTAACGTAGTTCTAAGTTGAGGGAATGATGATAGCATGAAGTTGGCCTCGAATATGAAGTCTTCTTGTCCCTTAGCCCAAGCCTCCAATGGACCTTTCATAAGGATAAAATCGACCCAAGCATATAAACTCGGCCACACAAGGTTTGGCCCGAGTTAATACATGACCCAACTGTAACATAGATCCAGTCGAGAATCAACGAAGAGGCTTAAAATCTCTCTCATATGATGTATTTGACAATAAGTTGGGTCCGAATTAATACACTGCTCAAACCATAATATAGCTCCTCAGCCGACTTTATCAAAGTTTTTCTTTGAATGATATATGTTAGGTTGCCTTAAATACTCAACACACTACAAAAAACAACTGTTTAGCGACCGGAATATTTGGTCGCTAAACTTTCTAATTCGGTCGCTATTTAATTTAGCGACTGAATTAGCGACCGATTCATGGTGGTGGCTGATAACCTGGTCGCTAACCTTTTAGAGACCGAAATAATAATTCGGTCACTAAATGGCGACCGTAATTCCGGTCACTAAATAATAAAAAACGGTCGCTACACGGTTGGTCTCATTGTTTGGATAACCATTTTTAGCGACCGATAATCGGTTGCTAGTTCGGCCGCCAATGTTGGTTATTGTTAACCTATATTAGCGATGGATTTTCGGTTGATAGACCACAATCTGTTAATGTTAATTAAAGTTTAGCGACCGAATTATTGGTTTCTAATAAAACACACCAAATTAGTAATGAAATATACAATCATAAGAAATAAAGAATATATATATAAAAAAATAATCCAAAGTGTCGTACAAGAATCGTTTAAAGTCAAAAATATGAAGAAAAAAAAACCAGTCATGATGAGGGGAAGGTAGAGGAATCCAATCATCCTCAGCGTCCGTACCACCGACGTCTACTATCTGATCGTCCTCGGCAGTAGCAGCATCAGTAGCTGGCGGCGGAACTGGAGGAGCGGCAGCAGGCGGCACAACCATCAGAGCATCACCCTGAGCAACTAGAGTTTGGATCCTCATCTGCTCCAACACCAGCCGCAGTGTCTGGCCCTGCTCAATGCTCGTCTGCATCAATTGTTGGTGTGCCTGAGTCAACTGTGCAATCTGGTTCGCCATATGGTCCTCTCTCTCGCTCTTCTCCCGAAGCTCCGCGTTCAGCTGTGTGATGGTGTCCTGCATTTGGTTGAACTGCTCCTGAGGGACGGTATCGGCATAGGAAGGAGCAGGCGTGCCGGATGATGAAGCGATAAACTCACCTCTCAGGTGTCCGAGGCCATACACGTGCCCCTTCTTGTTCCTGCCCCCGACGACCTCCAAATAAATGGCATTATCGTCGACGGAGATAGGAGAGCTGGGCCCATCACCAGTCAAGGCCTCATCTTGTGACTGTGAGGCACGTGATATGGCATTGTCCTTCTTCTCGTTGAAGCCCACCTACAAAGTATAGTTGAAGAGATTTAGTTAAAATTATAATCAATATTAACAAATCATTTATAATAAATTACGAGTAAATACGAAATTGTTTTTTTGCCTACAACATAGTTACGGGCCTTGTCGTTGACCCATGTCCCCGACTTCAACTTCTTCGTCCTCTCCACCAACTCCATAGCAGTGGGGGGCCGCTGTTTCTGTGCTTTTTGCACAGAAAAATAAAATCTTAAATTCATAAGAATAATTAAAAATGAAAACTAATTAAAAAGTATAATAAGTCAAAAGTTTAATGTATTACCAGCTCGTCGTAGTGGGCGGCGGCTGATTTAGACCCGCCGGTCCAAGCACATGTGCCATCATCAGAAGCTCGATTACGCCGAGCTGTGACCTGGATCTCCTGGAACTTCTCGGTAGCCCAGTACTGGTTCAGCTGCCTCCTGATATCAGGATCCACCCACTTCCCCTTATTCTTACCCTTCCTCAGCTTGTTCGTCAGATTCTTCATGACCAGTGAACCTTTATGCTCAAACATGTTCCTGACGAAACCCTCTAAAGCTACGTCCCACCTATACTCTTTCTGCAACTTACAGTTGTCAGGAAATTCGTGTGTGTATATATATATATATAATGTAAATTTAATTTAAATAACTTAATAAATTGTTACCTTAAACTCTTGAAACAACTGATCCCTATGGCCCCCTGGGATGGCCTTCCATGTAGGCCATGGACCATCAAACTTGCGTTGCAGGATCTTCGATATCGAATCAGAAGGGCCCTTCGCGGGCAGAAAGCTGCAGCAAAATTAGAGTATGCTTTTCCAGACTTCCCGAAAGGATTAAATCCATCAGTAGATAACCCCAATCGGACGTTCCGAGGGTCCTGCGAAAATGCCATATGAACCCTATCAAAATGCTTCCAAGCTTCTCCATCAGATGGATGACACAAGACATCTTGCTCCCTCTCATGCTCACTATGCCACCTCATGTGAGCTGCAGTGGTCATCGAAGAGTACAATCTTGTAAGTCTTGGCACGAGCGAAAAGTACCACATTTTTTTTAGCGACCTCTTCTTCTCAATGCCCATCCTAGTGGTTGTCTTATACCGATCCGTACCACAAAATCGACAACATGTTATGCTTTCCGCTGAATCATCCTTATAGTACAACATACATCCATTCGGGCAACAATCAATTTTCAAACACCCTAGACCCAAATTTTCCGCAGACTTCTTAGCATGATAAAAACTAGTAGGCATCCGATTGTCTTCTGGCAACGCCTTGGACACTGACCTGGTGAGGCGATTAAAACAGCCTTCTTGCATATTGTAGTCAGATTTGATACTCAACCATTCCATGCACATCGACAACTCTGTGTACTCCCGACATCCTTCCCACAATGGAGATCGTGCAACACTCAGCATATCATAGAATCTTTGAGCTTCGGGATTCGGATTCTCCTCTATGTATTGGGAACCCATTCCACCATCTTCTTCTAGTACAACACCAACCGATGGTCCAGCATGATCCATTATCATCTGCTCGTATGGATTCAATTCTTCCCTCCGGTCACCACTTCCATAGTACGAACCTTTAAACACAATCGGGTTTAAATCAGGCAACGTCTCACCATGGTTACTCCACCAATAGTAATCAGGCATGAAGCCCTTCTCATAAAGATCAGCTACAACTCCATCCACGCTTTTGAAAGATTGACACTTGCATCTTTTTCAAGGACACCTCAAATGATCACCGCCCAACCATATAAATCTCTCCTGGCTAACAACAAACTCTATAAACTCACCCACTCCAACTCTATACTCTTCCCTAAGACGTTTATTCCGATCCAACCTACGATACATCCATTTCCGATTCTCCGGAATATCCATTGCTGGCAATTAAATAGCCTGACCAATCCTACAATAACACTTATATATTACGGTGCATTCCAATAACTCCATCAATCTCGTTCTTATGACAAGGTATGAACCTATCCCATTCAATAAGAAACCTTTACCACACTCGGCTAATAATAGTTATTCCCATATTCAAATACCTTATACTTGACAAAATTTTGGCAGCATTTCCCATCGGTCTCCAAGTACACGACTCGAGCACGGTGAGAATCACCGCGATCAAGTATGCACCAGGAGAACAAAAGGAAATGCATCAGACCGAGATTTCAACAAGTATATAAGGCATTTGAACATTGAAATGACTATTGTACGAGTGTGAAAAAGGTTTTTTCCCAAACTGTCCCACTTTGACAATTCAAGATTCAATACAATGAGCATGCGTGCCCTGAGAAGGTACGCATGCTCATTAATATTGAATCTCAAATAGGTACCTAAGGCTTTTGTAACTTAATAATTAACTCTAGCAGAAAATAAAACCATTGACTTATAAGGATTGCAGCATACTTTAACAAATATATATTGAAGCATATTTCAATACAAACTTAGATAAAATATAGTAGCAAACATCCTATTGAGCTCCGCTCTCCACTAACAAGTAACACACAATTGTCAAACACATGCGTAACTTCTAAATTAGCAACACACAACAATCATCCCGCCTTTTTGACAGGATCACATCCTATTGAGCTCTGCTCTCCACTAAGGCTATTCGAACTCATTAACCATAACAGAAGATACAAATTTAACTCTATATACAGAGCACAATTTTAGCGACAAAAACGTTAATAAGGACATAAAAATGGCAATCAAGGCATATAATTGACACATCCATCCTATTGAGCTCTGCTCTCCACTAACAAACAACATATAAAGTTTACAACCATATGCATCAATTTTATTCTACCAGCACACAACCAAAGATCCTATTGAGCTCATCTCTCCACTAACAAACAACATATTCAATTGCAACCACATGCATCATTTCTAATCTACCAAAGACACAACCGTAATCCTATTGAGCTCAGCTCTTCACTAACAATCAACAAATCAATTCAAAGTCTTCAAGAACCACTAGCAACAAAGAAAAAGATAGAGTATTTGACCTACCTCAACTCCAAGAAAATAGTGAAAACGGGTGACGACTAGAGCGGTTGTCAATCGACAAAGAAAACTGTAAGAAAAAATAATAACATCATCAAAGGCTCTTGTGATAAAAGTATAAACTCGGAAATAATTAACCTATTTGCACACTTGCCACTCATGAAAGTATAAACAAAACATTTTCATTACATGTCAGTACGATAGCTTGTTTAAGACGGGCATTGTTTTAGTGGCAAAACAATAAAAAAAAAGGTATGTTATGTACTTCAACAACTTATATAAGTGTGACCAAAGTGTGCTGTGTGCAGGTGGCGTGAATGGAAGGGAAGAGAGTGTGGGGAACTGATAGTGCAGGAACCCTAAACAGAGAGGTAAAATAAAAGAAGTAATAAAAAGAAAAGTGGTAAAATGGAGCAATGCACATGAGACAAACCAGCGTAGCATGTTCACCAAGATGACTTGCGAAAACAAAAATCCTCTTAGGCAATAACCATAGCATAAATATCATAAAAGGTCAATCAAATTAAAACAATGATCATTCAGTTAAGTTATTTTCATTTTTAACATCACAAAAATATTATTTACCTTTAGCTACACCAAAAGAGGGATTTAAAAAGTATAAACAAAACCAGATTAGAACCAATTGGATATATGCGAAAAGGTGGCAGACGTATAATGATCCTATAAACACTAAAATATCATAACTCAAGTAGTCATAAAGCAAGCAATTTTAAAGTACAATTAAAAACCAATCAGCACCTGCACCAACTAGCAAAAATATATACTTTACAAATCATGGTAATTCATGCTTTTCATCAAACACCCTGCTATCATTACCCTCAACACCTATCATACTGTTTAAACAAGACAATAATCCCAAGAAACTTTACCCATTTGATCAATACCAAACAGTTTAGCAAGTAACATAGAACAGAAAATCTAATTTTCAATGCTTAACAGCTTCAATCATCAACAGGCAACATCACATAGATCAAAGGTTTAACCAGTATAACCTACCCTTCACAATTACAGAGACGGCGGTGCGGTGACCCAAGAGGGTGCTCTCTCAGTCGTGCAAAACCTGTAAACAGAGCATACAAACCGCGCAAAACCTGCAAAGAAAGAGAGACAAAGGGAGAGAGAGACGCGAGTGAGAGAGAGAAGGAGAGGGAGAGAGAGACGCGAGTGACAGAGAGAATGAGAGGGAGAGAGAGATGTATGCTTACCGTGTGGAGGAGGTGGTGGCTGGAGAGGAGTTGCTGCGCCGCTGCGTGTGAGAGAGAAGAGAAGAAAAGAGAGAAATGGGGGAAAAGAGGAAGGAAATCGTGATTTAGGGATTTTAGTTTTAGCGACCGAATAATTCGATCGCTAAATCGGTCGCTAAACGGGTTAATTTGAAATTTGAATTCATAAATTTAGCGACCGATTTAAAATTCGGTCGCTAACACGCTCTATTTTAATTTTTTACGCGCTGTTTAGCGACCGATTTAATATCGGTCGCAAAGATAAATAAAATTTAACCGTTGCATTTAACTCGGTCGCCATTTCGGTCGCTAAAAAGTCATAAATTTTTTACTTTTACTTTCCTTTAATTTGCGACCGAAATAGATACCGATAACTCTGGTACGCTCTATTTCAGTTGCTATTTCGGTCACAATATCAACTCTAATCAGTGATTGATTTAGATCCTACAATCGGTCGCCATTTCAGTTGCAAATAGCAACCAACAAATTCGGTCACTATTTTCGATCGCTAAATAACCTTTTTTTGTAGTGACATCTGATCAGCAACGAACATCTCGTTCTAAATAGATTATGATCGTTATTGGCCGAGATATAAACTACGCTTTTACGGTGTCGAGACATAAGTTGGGTATCAAAGTGCCCAAATAGGTTTTGTTTTGTAGTACAGAAACATAGGTCGGACTTTAAGGTGCTGAAACATTAGTCGGACTCTACAAGACGAAACATAAGTCGGGCTTTAAGGTGCGGAAACATAGGTTGGGCTTTATGATTCTGAAACATAGGTCGGACTTTAAACTGCCGAAAAATAGGTCAAACTTTATAATGCCGAAACATAGGTTGGGCTTTATGATTCCGAAACATAGGTCGGACTTTAACATACTGAAACATAGGTAGACTTTATGATGTCGAAACATAGGTCGGGCTTTATGATGCCGAAACATAGGTTGGGCTTTATGATTCCGAAACATTGGTCGAACTTTTTGGCGCCGAAACATAGGTCGGGCTTTAATATGCTGAAACATAAGTCGGACTTTACAATGGTGCCAAGATAAAGACCGACTTCATGTTCTTGTTTGCCCTCTAAATTATTAATTTTTTTTCATTCGGGATTTGAATATTTGTATATCCGAATAATTGATGAATAGTTAGTGTCCTTTAATGGATAATGGAGAGCAGTGATAATAGCATTGAGAGTAATAATAGGCATAAAACGATATGAATAATGATACTACTATATTGGTTTAGTGTGTCTAGTAACTAGGTATTCCCCATTTCTCAAACCTCTCAACCTCTACTTATACTAGGCTCCATGTTAATTGTCGTAGTTAGACCTCTTTATTCTCGAATAACAGTCGTCTCCCTATTAATTATAGTCGGTTGACTGACATTGATGCATCTAATCATCCACATTTATAAGTTTTAACTGTTTTTAACTCCAACTCCTGGCTCTCTAATATGACCTTTGGGTCATTCTATGTGTTCAATATTGGGCTAAACACGAACTCGTCCCCAGCATCAAGTTTTTCCGTTTCCAAGTGTAGTATAACTTCTATATGAGCAAGGTGGATCCGAGTATGTACTCGGCTTAGCCATAACATTAGTCCCCCAAGCCTCAAGTTTTGAGCAACGAAGGGGCTCCTATATTAACAAAGTCGGCCCAAGTATAAACTCGGGTAACCATAATGCAGTAGTAGACCTCTAGGCCTCCAACCATGCAAGACTAGTCTTTCTTTACCTGTCACCATACTTTAGTCTAGGCAGATAAGATGGGGCCAAGTTCATACTCAACTCATCCATAACAGAAGTCTCCTAAGCCTCAAGTCGAGAATCGACATAGGGGCTTAGACATTCCATATTGAGTGTGAGACCTTGGTTCACATGATCAAGGTGGGACCCGAGTTAACACTCGGCACAACCGTAACATTAGTTGGTCCGAGTATAAACTCGGCCTAACCATAATACTTTAAAAAAAAAACTCATGATTATAAACATTGTTAATATCATGTGCTCGTCCATCGGGAGAGCTTCTTCCATCCTTATACTCGTCTGACCTGCTTTTTTGGAGCTTACCGACTTTGACAAAATGTCAATTTGCAAGTTCTTCTCCCTTGTCAAATGTTTGATATCAAATTCAATAAACTCGGATATCAAACTATTGAACTTATTCCAATTCCCAGATCGCAACTTCTCCATCAGTTGATAACCAACCGCAAGGCGTTGTAGTACTCGGGTGATGTAACAAACCGAACGTTGCTCCTTTCCAATCTCCTAGATGATGAAAACACAAATAGCAAGCTCCGTTAGTGATAAGTATAAATAAAACATCTTACCTGGGACAATCGGATCAGAATCGGGGGGTGACATGAGGACATTCCTCTAACTCAGTAAAGGCATTCTCAGCCTCGGTCGACCACGAGAACTCGGCAGGATTATTCAATGATTGAAAGTATGGTTAGATTTTCTCTGTCGATTTAGGAACACTCAATCGTCCACGAGAACTTGGCCATCTTCTTCAGCAATTGAAAGTACGACTTGACTTTGTCTGCAAACTTGGGTAAGAAACACTACAAAGGAATTCGCATACTCGTCCGTCCACGAGAACTCGGCCGACTTCTTTAACAATTGAAACCATGGCTGGACTTTGTTTGCTGACTTAGGCACACTCAGTCGTCCAAGAGAACTTGGCCGGCTTCTTCAACAATTGAAAGTACGACTTGACTTTGTCTGCTGACTTAGGCAAGAAACACTACAAAGGAACTCACACACTTGGTCGTCCACAAGAACTCGACTGAATTCTTCAATGATTGAATGTACGGCCTCACGATCGTCAGATCTTCATCATAATCATGCTGCTCTGAAACTTGTTCCTACCTTTGAACTTCACGTAATGGAAGTCATCCATATGTTTTCGTATATCTAGGTTGCCATCCAAATTGTTCTACCGTGTATACCAATCACGGAAAAGAATGCTCGGCAGAGGGTTGTGACCCGTTAACCACCATTGAATGATAATTGGGAGTTTCCTCCCGAGCTCCAGCACGACTCGTCTTTCCCTTGAATAGCGAAGGAAGAGTTTTACCAGAGCTCCACGGTGGACACCAAATTGTTCTTGCCAAAGAATTGCTATCTCGCCTCAGTGTATTCGAATGTGTTATCTCTTGTCCTTCTCCATCCCTACTGCATCTACTTATAGTAGGCTTCATATTTACCTCTAATAATTGGGTCTCTTCACTCTCGGATAACCGTTGCCGTCTTGGTAATGATAGTCAGATGGCAGGTATTAATAATTGTCGTTATCTTTTATTCATGAGTTGGTCGTTCAGTCGTTGTATGTTTCGTCCTCTAACAATCCGATTTCTCCATGTGATTTATCTAAATCTTGGGCCTCTAGCTAGTCGAGAGCTCAATCTTGAATGCCAAAGTCTTTTATTTCTCGGCCCAAATCTCTGTTGGATCCATGTTGCTAATTAAGTCGGCACCAAGTATACAAGTCGATCCCGAGTATATAACTTGGACTCCCATAAAAAAAAAAAGATAAGCAATTATTTTCAACTTACGTTGAAGTGAAAAATTATTCGAGACTTGAAAGCAGCTAAGTAATTTCATGAACCATTTATTTATTGTCAAAAAAATTCATGAACCAGTTATCCAAGATATTTCAAGAAAAAATTATAAAAAAATGCTTCAAATCCGTTTTTATTTATTTTATTCTGTATGAAAATCCAGTCTTTTAACTTAAGGCTCGATCGGGTACGCATTCAAACCCACATAAAACAGCTTGAATACGTACTTAGTGAATAAATGCTTAAGTAATGATGATTAATCATTATTATGCTTAATGAGACTATCCAAGTTTAATTGACAAGTGACATGATAATGTACTATCGTTCCTAATTTACGATAAAACTTCGAGGGTCATATCTTCGAGAAGAAGAAACATTTGAATTGAAGTGTAGTGTTGTTCAATTGGAAAGTCATAAATCAATATATGATTATTATAGAAGAGAAAGACGTTTACAGTAAATTTATCCTATAAAATAAGAACTTCTCAAAAATATCCTATAAAATAAAAAAAGTAAAATTATATTATTTTTTATTTGATAAAAATATAACTCATTTTATTAAATTAAGGATAAATATATTTTAATATACCAAATCACTTTAAAAATTAAACAAACTCATTTCAGACGAGCTCTTTCCAAAAAACAACGAAGTGATTTTAAGTGAGAAAACTCATCACAACTAAAAGGCGGCTATTCAATGATTTTGAGAGAGAGGCAATTATAGTTAGCAAAGCATCGATTGTTTAGAGAGCTCTCAATGTTATAAAATCGATGCATGCAATTAGCTAATTAATTAGCTTGTCCAATTAATAGCTTTTTCTAATTCATACGTAACTCTTTCGGATGTTGACCACACCATAATTTGCATTGGCATTATTTGTCCTTTTTCCCCCTTTCTATCATGGTATCAACGAGAAAATTTTGATTTTTTTTTCATTTTCATTTTTATTTGAAAAGTTAAGTATTTATATTATTGTTCTTCAATAAAAAAAAAATATCACGCCTCTTCCTTTTTAGTCATTTCTTCGTTTTTTTTAAAGCTTTCACTGATGAACTATAAGGAAATAATAGACACTATATTTTTATTAAAATAAATAGCAACACGAGCAACCAATACATTTTACTTAAATTTAATCTTTTCATTTAAACAACATAAATTTTCAAACTCGACAAAAACAAATCCTCCCTGAATTTCCCCCTCAATCCAAAAAAATAAAAAATCAATTATCCATTAATCCAGTTCGATAATTCGTCATAATTAAACTCAGTATATTTTAGATCGAGTTTGGTTCACACTTCTGTTTGACTAATCTGTTAGAATCATAATTATTTGTGCCTAAACATGTTTCTTATTCCTTAAACATCATGTAGACAAAATCAATATCAACAAGAAACATGTTCATCTTCAAGAACAAATACAAAAGAAAATTTTATCTATAATCCCATGGCAATTCAAGATGATTATCGAATGCGGAAGCGTACCTGGAGGATCCATGAAATCTTGTTGGAAATGTTGAAGTTCCTGATAAAGTAATGATCTTCCAATTGTAGATTCTCCTTAGCCTTAGTTCCTCCTCTAATGGGATGAAGATAATTGAAATTCTTTTCCTTTTTGATTATTTCTACAATTGGGGACCATAACCCTTTATTTATAGGAATTGCATGCCCTTTCACGAAGAGTGATGTCCCTTCGGATTCAAACTTTTTCATGAAGAGTCATGACTATCCACACATTTCTTATCTCTAATTTTGCCCATCATAAAAATAGAAATAAGACCTTATGGTATCTACACAATAATTTTCATAACAATTATGTCCATAGCCATAAACCTTACTTGAATTAGATCACTTTTAATTTGACTAATTAAAAAATAATGACCCTAACACATTTAAACATTACAAGTGTGACCCAAAAACAACATAAATTTTCAAACTCAACAAAAACAAATCCTCCCTGAATTTCCCCCTCAATCCAAAAAAATAAAAAATCAATTATCCATTAATCCAGTTCGATAATTCGTCATAATTAAACTCAGTATATTTTAGATCGAGTTTGGTTCACACTTCTGTTTGACTAATCTTCACCTAATACTATAGTTGTTTTATAACATTTTTTAGCAAGCTAATAAAGAATAAAATTTCCCAATTTAAGTTAACACATTTAGATAATATAATGATATAGAAAATGTTAATGAGTGTCCTTCGGACACACGCTAAGGAACCAACAAAAGAAAGTTTATATAGGGAATTTGTGTGCCCACTATTTGAACAGGTGAAATGTTTGGTTTTTAAAGAAAACTTGTTTTTTCTTGATTTCTTAATGAGTGTTCTAAAAATACTCGTAAGCATGACCCTAATGATATATTTGTATTTATTATAAGTTATTAATCTCTTAATTAGGAAGTGCATGTGTTTGCTACCCAAAGGCCAAAGCCGTGAAACACCGTGTCGGTGTAGCCTCTACCTCACGCTCTGTCATCTTTTCCAACTCAGTCACCATTTTTTTTTTTATAAGCTCCAACTCAGTCACCATAGTCTGTGTTGTATTCGCAGTTCGCACAACCATCTCAAGTCGTGCGACGGGTTTGAGTGTTGGCATCTTGGATTGGGGGTTTGGTCGTTATCGGGATGGGATGGGATGGGATCAGCACCGGTCTTGAGATTATACAAAAACTCAGTTATCAATATAATTTTTTTTTTCAATTTTCTCTAACACTCTCTTAATGGACATTGTGATGATGAAAATCAATCGCTTGGATGACCAACAGTGTGTCTAAAAAATTGAGGATGTATCAACCATTTGTATCAATCTGTACACTATATAGTATATACTATATGTGGTGACGATGGTATTTAGTATATGTTTGGATGAACGTTTGATAAAAGTGATTTTTAATATAATTGATTTTGTAAAATTAGTTTGATTAGAATTGAGTTTGAAATGAAGTGATTTATGTTTGACACCAAAAACAAAGATGACACCATTTGATGTCTCATTTTGATGTACAAAAATCATTCCTCTTGTTATTTATGATTTTTGAATTTTGTTAACTCTAAATTACTTTTAGATTTATCTTAATAAATTTTGTTATTTTTTTTAATACTGAATTTGTTACATTTATTTATATTGTTTGAGACTTGTTATATTTTATAAAACTAATTACATGATTTCTTAATTTATTTTGAATATATGTAATTTTTCATTGTGATATATGTATAAAGAATTTTCAATACCGTATTCCGTACTTATTTTAGGTGTTGTTTTAAAACATTTCAGCTGTTCTTTTTTAAACAAATTAAAATGCAATCAGGCTCAAAAAATATATTTTTTTTTTAAAAAAAATTCTCTTTTATTTTACCCTAGCTCTGCGCCCTAAACCTAATTATTAGAGCTATGGAGATCAATGATTAGCTGAAACATTACTGTGCAAGTTTTAAAAATAAAGTTGAATATAGAAATAAGGGTAATGTTAATCATTGTCTTAATGATGAATATTAGTTAAGGATATTGATTAAAATATAAAAAAAATTCAATTAATATTCGATTATATATATTAAAAAAATTATTAAAAATTGATATATTTAATATTTTAACAAGATAAATATTTTATTAAAATTATATTTGTATTCTACGTTACCAAAATTCTTGGAGTGTATAATGTTTATATGTATGCTTGAACACATTGTTAGTTTTTAAAAATAAAATATAAATATATTTAACATTTAAAAAAAAACTTAATTTTTTTTTATAAATTTCTTAATCAATGGTGTCAGAATATATATTTTTTTAACCTCCACGGTATGTAAAACGTGAAGAAGCTAATCAAGCTTTTTGTCGGCCACTTTGTGAACCGTAGGACCGCATCTCATTTTAATATATATTGACTAAGGGTTGGGTTATGGTGTATCACCCATAAGTTATACCAATCACTATATCATTTATATGATAAATTTTGGGTCAATTAAATTGTTATTTAGGTTGGTCAAAATTTCAAACTTTCTAGTTGTATTATCAGAGTAAACTATATGAATACGATGAGAGCTGCAGGCCCCCCTCTTCCTCACCCTCAGATAATCCCTCCCCTCAGTTCCTCCTCTATAAATAGGTATAAGTAGGAAATTTTATTTACTACTTGTAATATTATTTGTTACTTGTTATTAGGATATTTTTTATTGTCTCTTATTGTTTTAAATAAATACTTTATCATTAATGTCATCCTTACTCCCTATACTTATAGTATAATTTTTTTTTGTAGCGGTGTTCCTTTAAAATTGCTGGTGACTTTATTTTAATTCTTATAAGGTAAATTATTTTTTACTACTGTAATAATTAATGAATATTTATTGGTGTAAATTGTTATTACTATTATTTTTTTATGCCTCCTGTGATATTATTTGCTACTCGTTATTACGAGATTTTTTTTATTGCCTCTTGTTGTTTTAAATGGATACTTTATCATTAATGTCATCGTTACTCCCTATGCTTATTTTTTTTTTTTGTAGCGGTGTTCCTTTAAAATTGTTGGTGACTTTATTTAAATTCTTATAAGGTAATTTTTTTTTACTACTGTAATAATTGATAAATATTTATTGGTGTAAATTGTTATTGCTATTATTTTTTTATGCCTCCTGTGATATTATTTGCTACTTGTTATTACATGATTTTTTTTATTGCCTCCTGTTGTTTTAAATAGATACTTTATCATTAATGTCATCATTACTCTCTATACTTATAGTATAATTTTTTTTGTAGCGTTGTTCCTTTAAAATTGCTGATGACTTTATTTTAATTCTTATAAGGTAATTTTTTTTACTACTGTAATAATTGATGAATATTTATTGGTGTAAATTGTTATTGCTATTATTTTTTTATGCCTCCTGTGATATTATTTGCTACTCGTTATTACGGGATTTTTTTGTTTCCTCTTGTTGTTTTAAATAGATACTTTAATTAAATTTATCATTAATGTCAGTATTTATTAGGGCTAAATTGATACTATAATTTTCCTTAATTATACAACTCAATAGATTTTATTATATAATTTATATAACTGTAACATTTTTTTTAATGTCAGGTGATAGATATGGCATCATCTAGCTCACAAACAGGGGCAAGATTGGTAAACCTCGGCCCGGTGGATGACTCACTATTGAACCTGCAAGAAAATCATGTTTCCTAGCACGTATGGAATGGATCACCCGATCCAGTTCTTAGAGCTCGACGTGGACTGACATTTAATCCTGCTGTTATGGATCTCCCAGAGTCTGTCAAAGCTAATCTTCAAATAGTCGGTTTCTTGGGGGTAGCCCAAGTAAATATAACCCAGCTTGATCATAATTTGATTACTGCACTTGTTGAGCGATTGAGACCGGAGACACATACCTTTCACATGCCGTGGGGAGAATGCACCATCACACTGCAGGATGTTGCTATTCCCTGTGGACTACGCATTAACGGTCCCGCTGTTATTGGTGCAACTCATATACATTGGAAGCAATATGTCGGTGAAATGCTAGGCAGAGTTCCTAACGATTCTGACATGAAAGGTTCAAGAATAAAGTTAAAGTGGCTGGAAGATCATTTTGGGCACTTCTCTCAATGGAAGGATAATCAATGGTGGAGGGTTGTATATACACGAGCGTATATACTCAGGTTGATAGGAAACCTATTGCTCCCGGATCCCTCCGGTTCACATGTATCACTGAGATATCTTCCACTATTAGAGAATTTTGAAGTAACAGGTCAGTATAGCTGGGGTTCGGCTGTATTGGGTTACTTGTATCGAGAGTTGTGCAAGTCTACGAATTAGAAAAAGAGGGAGATTTGCGGGTTCATGCCGTTGGTTCAAATATGGGCATGGGAAAGGATGCCTTCCATTGCTCCGCAGCTCGTGATTGACCAACGAGATTTTGGTACATTATACGGTACACGGTAAGTAGCATGTAAAATTCGTAATGCCCTCATTGTTTGTAGCTTATACTTGATCTGATAATCCTTTTTTAAAACAATGATATGTGGCGTTCAGGGGTTACTTATAACAGGCAGATGCACCACCTGACGTATTATCGTGACTGATTTGACAAAATGAAGCATCCCGATGTAAGTATAAATTTTCAATTTAAATAAAAATTAGGAATGTTTTGTATTATTTATGTTGTTTCTATCTTATGAATGTAATTGCATTATTTTGTTCCATGTTGGTAGATAATCTGGTGTCCCTACGACGACATGATGATGCCAACACTACGCATGGTCTCTCTAGAAGCCATGTACTTATGGAGGGTTGTTCTTCCTTTGATATGCTTCAACATTGTCGAGTGGGTTCAACCAGATCATGTGATGCGTCAATTCGGTCTGCAGCAACATATACCCAATGAACCTTCCCAACTAGAAAATCGCCACGATCTGTCACTTAGGGGCAAACAATCAGAGAATTGGCCACTCATGTTGGATAATGACATTAGTTTCTAGAATGATAGACACATGAAGGTGATTTGTCATAATCAACCACATATTGGTCTCCTAAATAAGCAATCAGAGTATATGCGGTGGTACTTGTGTAGGACACGACGATGGGTTGGCAGGGAAGGTGCACTCAGAGGATATTCGGTAACGTTTTGGTTTCCCATCATATTGTTTTTTTGGTTGAATTATATTTTGATAAATTATTGTTAATAGTTATTAACCTTGCTGTAGGCTGATGGGATGGAGCGATTGTACTACTTAAGTACTCCCGAGGGTCAACCAGAGTTCACGTTTGGTGAACTTAATCAAGAGCTTGCGGCTATTATGGCAGCATCGGACGAGGCGGATAGCATCATTATACCTACTGTCTCAGCTGTACCTCTCACACAAGCCGTGGAACCGATTCCTCCGTTCGCACGCGTGCCAACAGCAATAGTGGAGGGTCAGTCTTTTGGTAGGAGAAGATAGCGTCTGGAACAACATAATTTCTACACACCGCCTATGCTGGGACGTGGAGAAGGATATTATTATGCGCCCACCCAGGGTCATGACTTTTCACAGGAACCCGCTCCAACATATTTTCATCATGCCGACATGGCAGGACCATCGTCCATGCCTGCCCATTCCTCATCGTCCATGCATACTCATTCCCCCATGCATCCAAATTCACCCAATTTGTTCTTCACACCACCCGCATATAACCCGACTGCTAACACACCAGGAGCACCCAATCCCATGATTGAGCAAATACAAAACATCCCAATATACTCTTCTGGATACGTTGGTATGGGTATTGACTTGAACGTCGACTTCTCCGCAGTTTTAGACTCTGGCTCAGCAAGTGAAGAGCTAATTCAAGTTGAGCCCAATGTTAGAAGAAATCCACGTCGTGAGGCTCGGGGTAAACAACGATAGTGCATCTCGTCTCCCTTTCATCATGATGGTGATCACGCTCGGTAGTCACCTTACAGTTGCATTGTAATTATGTAGAATATTATCTAATTGATATTTTGTACCAAACAGACATTTATACCAATTTTGTAATTAGTGGAGTAACTTGATATTTTGTTTCTTATATTTTTGTTTCGTCTTGAAATTACAGCCATTTATTATTATAACAAAACATACTAATTATATGTCGTAACATTTGACTATGGCAACACAAAGCATTGGAAATCATACATAATAGGGTGTAATCTAAATATTTTCTTCCATACCAACTCCTCCACTTCTTGATCCTCCAGCTCGTTGAGGGCAGTGGTGCCGGTTATGACCCTGAGACCTACACAATCCACATCGTTGGGTCGGTTGTGACTCTACCTAGTCCATCTCATTACGAATGCGGGTTGACTTGGGTCTCCCTTTCGGGCGTAGCATCGACACATCCAAAACTAAGGTCCAAGGCTGTTGTATCTCGGGTATTTCTTCCTCATTTCCGATTGGAAACCACTGGGCAGCGTAAACATTAATGATACCGTGCCATTTGTAAACATCGTTGACATACTGATCATGGTCGAGCATCATGGCCGCACAAGCAGCAATGACATGTGAACATGGCAAATGATATGCTTGAAATTTTCCACACTGACAATGTTTAATTTGTAAGTTAACCCTCCAACAGCGACCCCCTCTCTGGGTGACCGGATTGAAAGCCTCTTCAACCTCGAATCGTAGATTCTGGGTGTCATATCAGTCGGCCTGATGCGTAGAAGCATCTTCTTGATGTTTCAAGAGCTTCTTCATTGCCTTGACAGAATATCGGTGACCAGAACTAAGCTTGCATCTTGCTTCCGCACCCCGCTGAACAAAATACTCAACGATCCTACCATATGAACACTTATCCAAAGCGGTGATTACCAGATTCCTAGCACCTTTTAAAATTTTATTCACGCATTCAGACAAATTGGTTGTCATGTGTCCAAATCGACGACCACCATCATCATAAGCCAGTGACCATTTCTCCTTCCTAATGCCATCAATCCACCTTTGTATTTCAGGACTGGTTTCACGGAATTTCTCAAGCTACCGATCGAAGTTTATCTTGCATGCGGTATACCCTATACAAAAACGTTAACTTATTTAGGTCACCATATTATTAAAGAAAACATAAATAAAAAAATTATGTAGTTTTAAAAAGACAAACCTAGAGTCATCAGTTCCTCCTTCAACTTTTTATTCTTGAATCTATGGTTGAAATTACTGGCAATATGTCGAATATAGTATACATGATAAGCATTTGGAGGCTGCCAACCTAGGTGAGGATTCGAAACGGCCGATTTAATGCTTTGGTGCCAATCGGAGATCAGACATATACCGGTCTTATTGGCAACATGTTCCCGGATCAATCCCAAAAACCAAGACCACACATCTAAAGTTTCTCCTTCCACAACAGCAAAAGCAAGCGGCAGTAAATGACTGTTTCCATCCTATGATGTGGTAATCAACAGTGTGCCACGATACTTACCATACAGAAATGTGCCATCAACCTGTATTATTGGTTTGCAGTGATTAAATGCATCACAACATTGTCTAAACGTCCAGAAAACACGATGAAACGTACGATATTGGTTGTTCACACGGTTGTCCACCACATATAGGTTGGTTTCGATCTTGTAAAATGAATCTGGTGAAAACAACTGCATATGTTGTAACCATCTAGGTAGCATGGCATATGATTCATCCCAATCTCCAAATACATTCACTATGGTCTTTTGTTTGGCTTTCCATGCTTTTCTGTAAGATATCTTGTACCCGTAAGTACTTAGAATTCTTTCGCGTATCAAAGTGATAGTCACCGATGGCTCTTCTCGGACCATACCTAGGAAGTCAATTTAAATATAAAGTTAGATTACACTTGGAATTAACAATAAAAACAATTATCATACTAGTAATCATCGTACCTAGTATGCACGAGCATACGAAGTTAGAATCCAGCTTTGTGTGGTCTTGCGACAACATCCGATTCACTTAGTGAATTTTTCGACAAGATAGCCCTCAGCCTCCATGGGTATCTTGTCAAATGATTTGAGCACTAGACATAATACTTGGTTGATTTAGATTCAACAACTTTGAAATCTTGAGGAACATTCATGGAATAATGTTTAACAGCCATTTGAACCGCTTGTTTAGTATCAAATCGCAAGTCAACATACAATTCCTGACCCACTTTCCACGATCCCGGAACATCTACGCCTTCAAATTCTATCTCCTGATCAGGATGGTCTCAATTTATATAATTATAATGGGGGGGTGAGTTGAAAAATGCACCATGTGATTGACCTATAAGTGAGTAAAAATGAATAAATTGCCAATTAGAGTAAAAATAATAATATTTATACAAATAAAGATTAATAATAATGATGTTGGAATAAAATTATTAATTGTTGGAGGAAACCAACCAACTTGATGCGGAACAAAACCACCAGGAGCCATCGATGAAACCGGAGCTGCAACAATTCCAAGTGACGCCAATGCGGACAAAACTATGTTGGAACCCTGTTCAACCTCCTCCTCGGTGTCCGATGAACCTGATGTTGGTATATCGTCTTCAACATCATCTGACTCATCCTCCATCTCGCTTGCCCAATCTTCATCTTCATCATCTTCGTCATCTGCATTTGACCCAAGGTTTACCGGCACATTTTGCTGCTCGGGATTACTACCCAATGACGGCACATGGAATGTGGAAGTGCCCGCAACATTAACATCAACAAACAACTCAAGTGTCGACATCCAGGGATTTTGGATTAAACCATTCAGCATGCACTCCACATCTCGATCATCAGCAATTTCAATAAGAATATATTTCGCCGGGTTGCCACATATCATATATCTTGTCACAATTTTTGAAACTGATTGATTTGGTTGCAACCTCAATTTCGAGTGAATCTTTGCTCTCAAACGCTCGTATCGGATACAATGTTTTATTTGCACAATTTCTTGGTCCCCTTCAAATGTAATTCCTTCTGTTCCATCAAAGACTCTCAAGTTCGAGTATACAAATACTGCAACTTGGCTCATGACGTCTGCCCTACAATAATATCGAATATATAAAAATAACCCATAAATTTACAGTTTCTAATAATAACAATATTAAAAATACACAACAACAAATACAAATAATGATATTAATAATATTAACATCATATTTAATATTAAAAATGTAAACTTAAAAATAGCATTAATATAACAAAATAATATCACTATTAATAATAATATTACAAAATAATATCACAATTAATAATAAATACCGATACTAATAAGAGTATTATTACTGTTATATTATAATGATAAACTTAATAATTAAACGAAAGTAGCAAATAATATTACAAGAGACAATAAAAAAATCCCGTAATAACGAGTAGCAAATAATATCACAGGAGGCATAAAAAAATAATAGCAATAACATTTTACACCAATAAATATTCATCAATTATTACAGTAGTTAAAAAAATTACCTTATAAGAATTAAAATAAAGTCACCAGCAATTTTAAAGGAACACCGCTACAAAAAAAAAATTATACTATAAGTATAGGGAGTAACGATGACATTAATGATAAAGTATCTTTTTAAAACAACAAGAGACAATAAAAAAATCTCGTAATAACGAGTAGCAAATAATATCACAGGAGGCATAAAAAAATAATAGCAATATCAATTTACACCAATAAATATTCATCAATTATTACAGTAGTAAAAAAAATTACCTTATAAGAATTAAAATAAAGTCACCAGCAATTTTAAAGGAACAACGCTACAAAAAAAAAACTATAAGTATAGGGAGTAACGATGATATTAATGATAAATATCTATTTAAAACAACAATGTGAACACCTAATTTTGTCCACGTGTCCTTTTAATCAGTGTTTTGAAAAAATTTAAATAATATAAAAAAAAATACAGAAAAACACTGAAAACAAGCAGAACTTCAGCATACAACCAAGAGGTACAAGCCAAATTCCTTAATACATTTCAGAAGCTTAAATGGAACAAGACAATGTTCAGCATTTGCAACAAAAAATGATTTCAAAATTCAAGTATCAACGAAGAAAGAACTGGAATATGTAATGTTTTGTCATTTCTCAAGCATGGTCAAACCTGAATCAAGAATAAAACCACCATACATAAACAAAGGAAAGTGGCAGCACATACAGATGAAGCAGCTATGCAGAAACACTGAGAAGGGAATGAATGAAAATGACTATCCATTGTGGCCATTGGGTTCTATTTTTGGAGTTTTGCAAGCAAGGAGGATTTAAAAAGGGAGAGGTTCAGAACAGAAAAGGGGGGAGAACCACACTTCATCTTCTCCTTCAACCCTCACAATCCCTTCTAACTTTTGGCCAAACCAACAGAGCAAAATCACTCTATCTTCACCATCCTCCATTCATATCATCCCATCAAACACATCTTCAGTCATCAAAGAAACTCCGTTCCTCAACCCATCTTCATGTACTTTCACTTAACTGAACCCCACAACAACAAACAAAACACAAATCAAAGAAAATCAACAGAACCGTGACTCCCCAGGTTCCCATTCGAACCAGCACTGTGTTCCGCCGCCTCGCCGCAAACGCCTCCACCAAAACTGTCGTCCGGACGCAGATCCGCTCCACCCACCACCGCTTCTGCTCTGTCCGCGTCCTCAGCCACTTCCTGATGCCGTCGACCGTCGCTCCGCCACATCGAGTCGTAGATCCGCGCCACTCAGCCATCGTACGACCAGCCCCACTTCATTCCGACGACCGTCGCGAACCCCCACCGGACGTTGCTGTCATCACCGTCGCCAGACCACCCCTTCACTGCTCCGCGACGCCGCTTCCGTGTTGGGTACTTTGGTTCAGATAGCCATTGATCTTCATTTCTGTTTGTCTGTTTAATCTTTATTTTTGTTGTTTGTGTTTATTTTATGTTGCATGATGGGCTTGTGGAGGGCTTTTTTTTTGTTACAATATGGGCTTGGATAATGTGGTAACCCACTCTTTTTTTAAAAAAAAAATACAAAAATGATAAAAAAAATTCTTTTAAAAAAATATTTTCTGGTTTCTTGTTTTAAATAAATGAAAATGCTTTTAAAAAATATAAATTTCACCTCTTTGTCTTGTAAAAAATATTTTTTAAAAAATCCTTTTAAAAAATTAAAACCAACAAAGCAACTTTTTTTTTTCCTAAAAGAACTACGTGGCTTTGAGTTTCCCATCTCACCCGGGAATACGTAGGAGCAAGATAAATCATCTTGTCAAGCCAAAACTAATTTTTCCTTTTTTGTGTCTCTTTTTATGTTAAAATAATTAATCAAAATAATTAAACTTTTTTCTATTTTTAGGGATGCCCTATGGACATGTTGCCATATAAAAATCTTTTGAGTTCACGCAACAACCTACGACGTCGATGTATGATTTTTCATCCTCAAGTGTCGTATGAACTGTAAGGGTTTATCCTATAGCTTGACTATCTTTAACCTTGTTCAAAAGTGAATTCCTTGAAAAATAAAATGCTTTCAACTTATTCTCGAGTCTTATAAAAATGAAAAATCTTTTCAAATTCACACAACAATCTGCGACGTTGATGTATGATTTTTCATCCTCAAGTGGCGTATGAATCGTAAGGGTTTGTCGTATAGTATCGCTATCTTAGACTCTGTGTAAGAGTGAATTTATTCTGAAATAAAATCTTTTTTAAAATAAAATAAATAAATCAAATCTTTGTCAAAATATAAAATCAATAAACCAATCAAACCCTTTTTTAAAAAAAGAACTACGTGGCTTTGAGTTTCCCATCGCACCCGAGAATACGTAGGAGCAAGATAAATCATCTTGTCAAGCCAAAACTAAATTTTTCTTTTTTGTGTCTCTTTTTATGTTAAAATAATTAACCAAAATAATTAAACTTTTCTATTTTTAGGGATGTTCTATGGACACGGTGCCATGTTCAGTCCCTTAGATTTGAGGTTACCCTTGGACTCATGTGTCATGTTCAACCTCATTTAGTTTTTTTAAACAATAAATTTAAAAATAAAAATTAATAAAAATTTAAAATATTAAGAGTTAAAAACAATTATTTCTTGTAAATAATTTTTGGGGTAAAATAAATATTTAAAAGGCTATTAAAATGTTTTTGCACAATAAACTTGAGGTACCGTTTTTAAACGGGCGATGTGGGGTGCTAACACCTTCCCTACTCGTAATCGACTCCCGGACTCATCTCTCTATTTTTTAGACCAGTTTTCCTTAAAATAAATGGTTTTTCCAATGTTTTTCCCAAATAAAAAATATTGGTGGCAGCTCCTCTGTCTTTCCTTTTCTTTTCGCGGCTCCCGGACGGGACGGTCGCGACAGCTGGCGACTCCACTGGGGATTTCAATGAGTCAGGCCTATCATAGTTGTTTGTGCAATTTCTTTTAATAGCTTTAAAAGTATTAAATTTACCCTTTTTGTTTATTTTCGTAATTAGCTTTAGTTGTTCTTATAAATGTCTTTGTATATTCTTGCAACCCTAGGGTAGAAAACTGTTTTAAATGTTGGCTGTTCTTTTGCAGGTTTGGGGTTAGTTTTTTTAGGTTTTGTGCAGGTTTTCTTGCTACCGGTACACACATCACCATCACATATTCACACCCTTTTGGGCTCTATACCCGAGTCTTGGAATGCCATAAGATTAGAAGGGGCTTCAGTGATGTCATTGTGATGCTTTTGCGTCCCTAACAGACATTGATTCTCCCGCTCAGATTGCTACCGGAACATGGACTGCCATATTGTGACTTATTGGTCCCTGTGGTGAGGTTCATGGATTTGGGTCCTCGTTTTTAGATGAGGGTAATCCGGGGACCATATGTTTAGGGGTATAGATCTATCCCGGAAGTCATGCACCTAAAATGCCATTAATAGCCTACCAAATTAGGGTCTTGACCTCAGAAGTTCAAACTTTAGGATATGACCCATGTAGGACAAAAAGGAGCGCATTCCACCTTTTTCTGCAACATGAATAATCACATTTGTATGTCATAATGATTTTCTGCATGCATTCACGCCTTAATATACCATTCATTCATGCATCGTGCTACACTCACTGCATGCTCGTGCATATAGTACTTTAAGTCATGCATTGTTAATATGTCATTCATGCATTATGTTACACTCTCATGCATAAGTAAATTTGCTTCCCAAATGTTATTAACAAATTTAAATTTCCCTCTGCAGATAATTTGGTTTGAGATAACACCTTTGATTACAAGAGATGGAAAAAGTCAGACACACTAGCAATGTTCCCACCACCAAGAGCTCCAGGGTGATATTGAACTCATTAGAGAATCTAAAAGAGTTGAGCCAATCGTTACCTTAAGAACGTCGGAGAAGCTTCGCCAAGAAGTATGGAGGGATCTTGGACCTAATTTTCATACCGGTTGAAGCTGCTGCTTTGAGTGCTTTGTGTCAGTATTGGAACCCCCACCTTAGATGTTTTGAATTACAAAACATGCACATTACTCCCACCATTGAAGAATATGCTTGCCTGTTAAGGTTGCCAATGCAGAAAAACCCCGTCGTATACTTTCACTTGGGGCAATACTTGACCACTGTAAGCATAGCAGGGTTACTAGGGCTTCCTGAAAATAATTTGAAGTTGACTGGGCACTCAAACTCGCGAAGATTAACCCGAACTCTTCTTGAAAATCATTTGAAGAAACTAATGGCTCGGCAAGATTGGGAAACCTTTGAGAGGGTATTGGCGCTAACAATATATGGGTTGGTTCTATTTCCATCAGCGCTAGACATGATAGATCAAGCGGCAATGGATGTATTCTTCACAATAGAAAGAAAGAAAAACCCCGTGCCGGTAGTGTTAGCTGAAACGCTTTTGACTCTAGAATTTTGCCAACGGAATCCAAAGGGGAAGCTCCGATGTTGTGTACAATTGATCTATGTGTGGGCCATGACTCATATGTATGCAAAAGGTTATATCACCCACCATTCAGATCCACTAAGAGGCTTCCATAACATCCCTATAAGACAGCTAAATGAAGAGGAATGGAAGAGCGAGTTTGACAAAGTGGAAAGGGACTCTTTTAGGTGGGTATTCCCATGGTACGAAGGTCAGTAGGGGCAAGATATAATTTATATTTGAGGTGACTATCCCAATGTTCCTTTGATTGGTCCAAGATGGTGCAAATCATAAACAACCGCCATAGTCTTACGAAAGCTTTGTTGTACGCAAACCGTGCCAAGAGAGAGGAACAACTCGGTGGATGCTGTTTCCAGTACGAGGATGGAGAGAATAACAAGTTGTTCGCAAAATCAGTCAGAAATTCATGGAAAGATGTGAAGATTTCATGGAGAGCACAATTTGACCGAACAATTCTAATCATTGTCTCTGAATATGAAGAATGGAGAAAATCAAGGAAAGGTCCCGTCAACTTTCCTGCATTAAGCATGAATTATAAAGAACACTCCCCTTTTGTTGGTCAAATGACAGATCAACTGAATGTTCTAGAAGCACAAATGAAGGAAATGGAACAACAAAAGCAAGATGCCGAGTTAAAACTAGCCATTGGACAGAAGCGTTGTGAGAAGTTATCCAAGGAAAATGAACACTTAAAAGATTTGTGTGCAGATATCTCCACAACCTCAAGAGTCCAGGATGAATACGGACAATGTCTCACCAAGCATCATGGCTAAGGTCCAAAATCTTGAAAGAAAAGTATTGTCCTTGACAACGGAAAGGTATCGGCTAAGCGTCAGTTAGAAGAAGAAGTCATCCAGCAAGAAGGTATGAGAAAGTCATTGGAGGCGGAGGTGGATCGACAAAGGGGAGTCAATAACAACTTACAGAAGCAAATTTGTGCACAAAGTAGGATGACTGATGAATTGGTACAAAAGGTCAAAGAACTAAATATCCTAATGGTCAAAATCAAGAAGGAGTTCGATTTGGGGTGGACCTCGGCAAAACATTATCATGATCACGTGGTTCAAGCAATGAATGCCGTGAATTGGTGGAGAGAATAAGCGCGAGAGCGAGGGATAGATATTGACATGTGGAAAAAGAGATATGTGAGTATGAGTTTGGGGCTAAGCCATTGCATTCAGAATTTTGTCCAAAGCTTTGAGAAGGCAGAACAACAAATTTGTGGGGACCCTATGCTTCGTCTCCGTCCGAAATAGACGACTTTATGCAAATGTGTGGAAGGTTTGCTCGAGGACTAAAAAGAAAGAGACCTAAGCTGTTGACTTTAGGATGAAATGTTGTAACAATGTTGAAAATTATGATTTGACAATTATGTAATCACAATCTATGTGTTGCTTCTAATGAAATATGTTCTTGCCTCTATGATTCCTTCGCACTCTAACTCTTACACTTGACTTGCGACGACACCTATCGTGGAGCATGGTCTCCCTTTAGTATGTTGTCAACTGCATCTTTGCCTTATAGGATTCTTCCTTCTGCGCAAAGGGTAGGTCGGGATGTCTCAATTCAAAATTCGCATTGCTAGTGTGTTTAAGACAACATCTATTGTGGAGAGATGTTCTTCCCCTAGATTTGTTGTCAACTCCATTTCATCTTATGAACACAATGCTCTCTGTGTGGGATGTAGGGACCATCTCATGTCAGTCACAAGGTGTTAACTCAATAAGAAAAAAATAAAATAAAATAATAAATAATAACTCCATAGGTGGTTTTCACTAAAGCTTTTTCTTTTTTTGCAATGTTCTTACCATTTTTTCTGATTAAAACTGTGACTCTTCTGAACAATTGCTCCGAGACACCCTTATCGCACTCGATCACAGGCAAGAGCCATGGCGGATGAACTAGAAGAAGTTCAAGAGATCAGGGATGAAGTCAGTCAAATCAAGGATCGGATGACTAAGATGATGGAGATCCTACAAGCAATGCAGAAGGAAAAGAACACAAAGGAGAACCCTCCAGCCTCGAACGAAGGACATCCAGTCACACCTCTCATCCCGCCCGGTTTTTCTTAGATTCCTATTCAAGTCTTCAACCAACCAGGGGCCATGATGCCTCTCAACCAAACTCATTTTTCATTTGACCCGAACAATACCCCATACGGTTTGCCTCGTGGATTTGTACCCCCAACAGCCCCCAGTCCACAAGATGGCATTCAGAACTCCGAACACATCACTCAGACACCAATCCCCACCAATGCTATCGAAATACCGCAAACACAAACTATCAACCCTATAGATGGTAACACCCCGATAGTGACACCTTCTGTCAATCCAAGGCCCCCACAATACACCCTACATTATGGACCCCAGGGGGCTCAAATGATGACAAACTTCGACTCCTCCTCCATGCCATATTCATTTCCCCATAATATGTACGGAGAAACTCCGGTGAATCAGTCGGGAGGGAATTCTCAATCTAAAGAAAAGCTGGAAGTACTAGAGGAAAGATTGCGGGTCATTGAAGGGGTAAATAGTTATGGTCTTCGGGAGACCTCGGAACTTTGTCTGGTGCCAAATGTTGTAATTCCGCCGAAATTTAAGGTGCCCGATTTTGACAAATATTGGAGAACCACTTGTCCCAAAAACCATTTGACCATGTATGTTAGGAAGATGGCGTCATATGCCCAAGATGATAAGCTCTTGATTCACTTCTTCCAAGACTGTTTAACTGGGGCAGCTTCAAATTGGTATACGCATCTCGAGCGGGCACACATCCGATCCTTCAAAGATCTAGCAGATGCATTCCTGAAGCAGTACAAGTACAATATTGACATGGCTCCCGATAGGATGCAACTCCAAAATATGTCAAAAAGGGACGTAGAGACTTTCAAAGAGTATGCACAACGATGGAGGGAACTGGCTGCTCAGGTGGAGCCTCCCTTAGCCGAGAAAGAAATCGTAGCAATGTTCATCGATACACTCCAGTCGCCCTTCTATGATAGGATGATTGGGAGTGTGTCATCAAATTTTTGACATGGTCATCATCGGTGAGAGAATTGAAAGTGGAATGAGGAATGACAAGATCACCGAGACTTCAGTAGGGAACGACCCAAAGAAAGCCCCGTTTGTGAAAAAAAAAAAGAGGGAGAAGCACATGCAGTAACCTTTGAACAGAAGAAACCGAACCAATGGAGACCGAACCAAACACCCGCCTTCCAAGCCCAATACGCCCCACATTACCAACCACCTCCATATCACCAAGCCAACCAGCCATACATCGCTACCGCCTCACAATTTCCAAATCCTCAACAGATGGCTCCTTCACCGACCATCATACCCCTTCTCGATCTCAAACACACCCTACCATGCCACCTCATATTGTTCAACCCCTAAATCCAAACCCAAACACCAGCCAAACAAGGCCACCGTATAACTCAGAAAGAAAGCCAGTGCGTTTTGACCCGATACCCATGACCTACACTGAACTATTCCGCCAACTCGTGAGCAAATCCGTGCTAACTCCTATCCCGACAAGACCAATAGACTCTCCTTATCCAAAGTGGTATGACCCAAATGCTCAATGTGAATATCACGATGGGGCCACAGGTCATTCCATCGAGAGTTGTAAAGCTTTGAAGTTTAAGGTGCAAGATCTGATTAATTCCAAATGGTTGAGCTTTCAGAAGGATGCTCCAAATGTGGCACAGGGTCCTATGCCAAATCATGGGAGTTCGGGAGTCAATGCCATTGAGAGCTTCTTGGAACATACTCTCAAGAGTAAAGTGGCCGATGTTAAGACTCCTATGAGAGTTGTTTTCAGAGAGATGTGCAAATGTGGATTGATCCAAATCCCGATCATGGAAGAAAAGGCTCTCGATGGAGAGATAAGGTGTGACTTTAATGGGAACATGGGGCATTCGATTGAAGACTGTTCAGAGTTTCGGCAAGTTGTGCAGCAGTTAATAGATATGAAGTTTATCTTAATTGGTTGTGAATCAAATGAGTATGCCATCAATATGGTTACTTGAATCTACGATTTCCCCAACCCCAATTAAGATAACCCCTTTTTACTGTTGTGGTTAATCCTCAACCAGTTCCTGAGCAAGTCACTCCGAAATCAGTGGTGATATACTATACTGAGAAGAAACCTCTGCCGGTTCCAAGTGGGCCAACACCAATCGTCATCCGAGTTCCAAGTCCTTTCCCTTACAAGGACACCAAAGCGGTACCATGGAAATATGAGATGCAGATTCAACCCAATCCTTCCGACGGAACTACTGTGGTTACCAACATTTCAGGAATTGGTGGAATGACTAGGAGTGGTCGCATTTACACTCTGGAGGTATTGCAAAGGGTGGAAATACAAAAGGAAGGAAAGGATGACAAATGGAAAGAGAAGGTGGAAGAAATTCTAGATGACAAGGAAGCAAACGGGGGTGAGAATAAAAAGGGTGTATCTGATGAAGAAGTAGGTGAATTCTTGAAGTTCATCAAGCAGAGTGAATATAGGGTTGCAGATCAGTTAAATCGAACTCCAGCTCAGATATCTCTTTTGTCTCTATTGATGAACTTTAAGCCACACAGGAGAGTACTGATGAAGGTGTTGAATCAAGCTCATGTTTTCCATGACATCACAGTTGATAAGCTCGATAACATTGTAGGTAACATAGTTGCTGATAATTATGTCACTTTCATCGATGATGAAATACCAGCTGAAGGTATGGGGCACAACAAGGCATTGCACATTTCTGTGAAGTGACGAGACCATGTTATGGCTAGGGTTCTCATTGATAATGCCTCTTATTTGAATGTAATGCCAAAGTCAACACTGGCAAAGTTGCCTTTTGATGGAACTCATATGAAGCCAAGCACAATGATTGTAAGAGCTTTCGATGGCACCCGAAGGGAAGTCATGGGAGAAATCGAATTGCCCATTCAGATTGGCCCTTGAACCTTTGAAGTACTCTTCCAAGTAATGGACATCAAACCAACTTACAGTTGTCTCCTAGGACGACCATGGATCCATTCGTCTGGAGCTGTACCTTCCACATTGCACCAGAAGGTGAAGTTCATTGTTGATCGTAAGCTGGTAATTGTTTCTGGAGAGGAGGATCTGTTAGTAAGCAAGCCATCAACAACCCCTTATATTGAAGCTGCCGATGAAGCTCTCGAGACCGCCTTCCAGTCACCTAAAATTGCCAATGCCACTTATGTTGGGGATAGTGCTCCACTCTTGAAACCTCGGTCATCTAAAGCGTCCATCATGATGGCCAAGGTTATGCTCGAAGGAGGATACAGAGCTGGAAGCGGTTTGGGGAAAAACAGCCAAGGTGTTACTGACATTCTCATGCTCACTAAGAACAAGGACAGGTTTGGATTGGGATACAATCCCACCAAGACCGACAAGATGAGAGTTATAGAAGAGAAGAAAAGAAAGAGGTTGGCTCTACTGGAAGATGATTATCCCGCAGATCATGGTGTCAATCTGGTGTATCCATGTTCTCCAGATACAAAGCTCAACAATTGGGAGATCATTGAGTTCCCCAGGACCATAGAGTCTTTTTCCAAGTAATTCTGTAATGCTTATCCTTTAGCTCTGCCCAAGGCTTTAGGAATTTTGTTGTAATGGGCTTACTTGTTTCTGTTTCAGTATGACTTATCAATAAATGCATGCATTCAGTATCTTTGTGTTGTTATCTCTCTTTTTTACTTTCGTTTTTGTTCACCATTCCTCACCAATAAATGCAGTCCCTCGTCTTTAACCTTTATTCATTCATCTTTCCCTGATAATTACCAAAATGCAGATCTAAAAGTGACTCTCTTGAAAACGACAGTGTTAGTAACTCATCATACAATTTTGACTATTCCGTTGATCATGCTGAGGAGGTTGTTGATGATGACGGGGAAGTTCCCCCTGAACTTTTGAGATTGGTAGAACAATAAGCCAGGGAAATTCGGCCCCATGAAGAGCCGAGTGAACTAATCAATTTGGGAACCAAAGATGATAAAAAAGAGGTCAAGATTGGCCTTTCCCTGAAAGAAAAGGAGCGGAACAGGTTGATCGGGTTGTTGATGGATTATAAAGATGTTTTCGTATGGTCGTACCAAGACATGCCAGGGTTAGACCCCAATGTAGCAGAACACAAATTGCCATTAAAGTCGGAGTGTCTTCCAGTAAAGCAGAAGCTACGAAGGATGAAAGCATAAATGTCTTTAAAGATCAAGGAGGAGGTCAAGAAACAACTGGATGCAGGTTTCCTAGAAGTTGTAAAGTACCCTCAATGGGTTGCTAACATCGTTCCTGTTCCCAAGAAAGATGGAAAGGTTCGAATGTGTGTCGACTATCGAGATCTGAATATAGCTAGCCCAAAATATGACTTTCCTTTGCCTCACATTGATGTTCTTGTAAATAATACTGCTCAACATGCATTATTCTCTTTCATGGACGGATTCTCGGGATATAATCAGATCAAGATGGCACCTGAAGATATGGAGAAAACTACATTTGTCACTTTATGGGGAACCTTTTGCTACAAGGTTATGCCCTTTGGCTTGAAAAATGCCGGGGCAACATATCAGCGAGCTATGGTGGCTATATTCCATGACATGATGCATAAGGAGATAAAAGTTTATGTAGATGACATGATAGCCAAGTCCAGATCCGAAGACGACCATGTTGATAATCTGCAGAAACTTTTTGAGCGGTTAAGAAAGTTTAAGCTCCGATTGAATCCAGCCAAATGCACTTTTGAGTGAAATCAGGCAAGCTTCTCGGGTTCATTGTTAGTCAAAGAGGAATAGAGGTTGATCCTGAAAAGGTTCGAGCAATCATCGATATGCCAGCACCTTAAATGGAGAAGGAAGTTCATGGGTTTTTAGGAAGATTGAACTACATTGCCAGGTTCATCTCCCAATTAACAGCGACATGTGAACCAATCTTTAAACTGCTGTGCAAAAATCAGGCAGTCACATGGAATGAAGATTGTCAAAAAGCTTTTGAGAAGATCAAACAGTACCTACAAGAGCCTCCAGTCTTGGTTCCCCGATGCCGGGAAGACCTCTCATCATGTATTTGACTGTGCTAGATGAATCTATGGGTTGCATACTGGGGCAGCACGATGAGTCAGGGAGGAAGGAGCATGCCATCTATTATCTAAGTAAGAAATTCACCAGTTGCGAAACCAACTAATCACTACTAGAATGCACTTGTTGTGCCTTGGCTTGAGCGGCTCGCCGTTTGAGGCATTACATGTTGTGTTACACTACCTGGTTGGTGTTCAAAATGGATCCGATCAAATATATCTTTGATAAGCCTGCTCTGACTGGAAGAATTGCTCGCTGGCAAGTCATGCTATCAGAATATGACATTGTCTATGTCATCCAAAAAGCAATAAAAGGGAGTGCTCTTGCAGAATATCTAGCCAATCAGCCAGTAGAAGATTACGGACCGATGCAATGTGATTTTCCAGATGAAGATATAATGGCTTTGTTTGATCGCGAGCAATCACCAAGAAAAGAAAAGTGGACCTTGTTATTTGATGGAGCTTCTAATGCATTGGGACACGGAATCGGGGCAATCTTAATCTCGCCAGAAAATGATTATTTCCCGGTCACTGCGAGGCTCTGCTTCGATTGTACAAACAATATAGCCGAATACGAAGCTTGTGCACTAGGGATCCTGGCAGCGATAGAATCAAAGGCAAGGATACTGGAGGTATATGGGGACTCTGCATTAGTCATCCACCAGCTAAGAGGGGAATGGGAAACCCGAGATGCCAAGTTAATTCCGTACCATGATTACATCAAAGGTTTGATTGAGCAGTTTGATGAAGTCACATTTCATCATATTCCCCGAGAAAATAACCAATTAGCTGACGCGCTGTCTACCTTGTCCTCAATGTTCAAAGTAAGTGACGAGAGGAACCTGCCACTCATCAAAATGGAAAGTCGTGATCATCCTGCATATTGTCAAGTGATAGAGGAAGAGTCTGATCAAAAATCGTGGTACCATGACATCAAATGCTTCATCCAAAGAAGGGAATACCCTCCGGGTGCTTCAGAAAATGACAAAGGAACTCTAAGAAGACTTGCAATGGGTTTCTATTTAGATGGATATATTCTCTACAAAAGAAATCATGACATGGTGTTATTGAGGTGCGTTGACGCAAAGGAAGCTAAACGGATAATTGAGGAGGTACATGAAGGATCTTTCGGAACACACGCGAGCGGTCATGCAATGGCCAAGAAAATCTTGAGGACTGGCCAATATTGGTTGACAATGGAGGCTGATTGCTTTAATTATGCGAAGAAGTGCCATAAGTGTCAAATATATGCTGATAAGGTTCATGTGCTGCCAGCTCCCTTGAATGTCATGTCGGCACCCTGGCCGTTCTCAATGTAGGGAATGGATGTGATCGGGCCCATCGAACCAAAAGCCTCAAATGGACATCGCTTCATTCTTGTTGCCATCGATTATTTCACCAAGTGGGTTGAGGCTGCATCATATTCCAATGTGACCAGGAATGTCGTGATCAGAATTGTCAAAAGAGAGTTAATTTGTCGTTATGGGTTGCCGAGTGAGATTATCACTGATCATGCGACCAATTTGAACAATAAGATGATGAAGGAGATGTGCGAAAATTTCAAGATAAAGCATCATAATTCCTCCCCGTACCGCCCAAAGATGAACGGGGCAGTTGAGGCCGCTAATAAAAATATCAAGAAGATTGTCCAAAAGATGGTGGTGACGTTTAAGGATTGGCACGAGATGTTACCTTTTGCTTAAAACGACTATCGTACCTCTATTCGCACCTCGACATGGGCAACGCCATATTCTTTAGTATATGGGATGGAGGCAGTGCTCCCGATTGAAGTAGAGATCCCCTCATTAAGAGTACTGAGAGAAGCAGAATTAGAAGAAGCTGAGTCGGTCCATGATCGACTAGACCAATTGAACCTCATTGAAGAGAAGAGATTAGGGGCATTGTGTCACGGTCAATTATACCAGAGAAGGTTGATGAGAGCTTATGAGAAGAAGGTACGCCCGCGACAGTTTCGGGAGGGTGACCTGGTGCTTAAAAAGATTCTACCAATACAAAAGGATCATCGAGGGAAATGGACCCCGAACTACGACGGACCTTACGTAGTGAAAAAGGCATTCTCTGGAGGGGCTTTGATTCTCACCAGGATGGATGGGGAAGATCTTCCACTCCCTGTAAACTCAGATGCAGTCAAAAGGTACTATGCTTGAACACACTTCCCAGGAAGAAAAAGAAGAAAAGAAAATAAAAAGTGAAAAATGAAAAAGAAAAGCTCGTTAGATTGAAAATCTAAAAAGATAGTCTAGGCAAAAGTGAGAGCAACCCGCTAGGCTGAAAACCTAAAAGGGCGGTCTAGGCAAAAGTTAGGGTTCAAAAAAATAAAATAAAAATATAACAATGGAAGTGTCGTCAAGCCGATGAACTGGGGTAGTCAGTAGGTTGGATGTATGAAGACTGGAGCAAACAACATCTCTGAAGCCAATTAATGAGCAGTCAAGATTGTATGAGGGATACTAACATTAGTCATTGAGAGAGACATCAACTGAGGAGATGTGATTCTACTCCGCAATGTTTTGCAATTTATACTTTGTACACCTTTTTCAATCCAAACATAATGACATTGAATTCCTTTATTTTATTTTGCTACCTTGGTCCTTTTCTCTTAACTTTTGTCATTTGTATGTGTGCATTTATCCTGACAAGTATATACTGAAATGTGAAACAAGTATTGGTGCTTTTTAAGTAGTTAGAATTCCTTGGAAAGCCTCAAAAGGTCATGGGGGGCACAATGCTTCCCCTATAAAGGGGACTGAAGAAAGGAGGGAATATTGAGAATCAACCATCGAGATAATCATCATCAAGAACGTCTATCATCAGAAGATAAAAGTGCAGGATATCTTTTCTGATAATATAGGACTTGTTTTAGTTCATCCTCAAGACTATCTGTGATCCATGCTTTTAAGGGGTAAAAAAAAAATTACCTTATAAGAATTAAAATAGAGTCACCAACAATTTTAAAGGAACAACGCTGCAAAAAAAAAAAAAAAACTATAAGTATAGGGAGTAACGATGACATTAATGATAAAGTATCTATTTAAAACAATAATGTGAACACCTAATTTTGTCCAGGTGTCCTTTTAACCAGTGTTTTGAAAAAATTTAAATAATATAAAAATAAAAAATAAGAAATATAGAAAAAACTGAAAACAAGCAGAACTTCAGCATACAACCAAGAGGTACAAGCCAAATTCCTTAATACATTTCAGAAGCTTAAATGGAACAAGACAGTGTTCACATTTGCAACAAAAAGTGATTTCAAAATTCAAGTATCAAAGAGGAAAGAACTGGAATATGTAATGTTTTGTCATTTCTCAAGCATGGTCAAACCTGAATCAAGAATAAAACCACCATACATAAACAAAGGAAAGTGGCAGCACATACAGATGAAGCAGCTATGCAGAAACACTGAGAAGGGAATGAATGAAAATGACTATCCATTGTGGCCATTGGGTTCTGTTTTTGGAGTTTTGCAAGCAAGGAGGATTTAAAAAGGGAGAGGTTCAGAACAGAAAAGGGGGGAGAACCACACTTCATCTTCTCCTTCAACCTTCACAATCCCTTCTAACTTTTGGCCAAACCAACATAGAAAAATCACTCTATCTTCACCATCCTCCATTCATATCATCCCATCAAACACATCTTCAGCCATAAAAAATAAAACAAAACAGGAAACTCCGTTCCTCAACCCATCTTCATGTACTTTCACTTAACTGAACCCCACAACAACAAACAAAACACAAATCATAGAAAATCAACAGAACTGTGACTCCCCAAGTTCCCATTCGAACCAGCATTGTGTTCCGCCGCCTCGCCGCAAACGCCTCCACCAAAACTGCCGTCCGGACGCAGACCCGCTCCACCCACCACCGCCGCTCGCTCGTCCGTATCCTCGGCCCACCTCGATGCCGCTCAACCGTCGCTCCGCCACCTCGAGCCGTAGATCCGCGCCGCTCAGCCATCGTACGACCAGCCCCACCTCGCTCCGACGATCGTCACGAACCACCACCGGACGTTGCTGTCATCACCGTCGTCCAGACCACCCCTTCACTGCTCTGCGACGCCGCTTCCGTGTTGGGTACTTTGGTTCAGATAGCCATTGATCTTCATTTCTGCTTGTCTGCTTAATCTTTAATTTTGTTGTTTGTGTTTATTTTATGTTGCATGATGGGCTTGTGGAGGGCTTTTTTTTTTGTTACAATACTTGGATAATGTGGTAACCAACTTTTTTTTAAAAAAAAAAAAGACAAAGAGACAAAAATGATAAAAAATAAATTTTTTTTTAAAAATATTTTCTGGTTTCTTGTTTTAAATAAATGAAAACGCTTTTAAAAAATATAAATTTCACCTCTTTGTCTTGTCAAAAATCTTTTCAAAAAAATCCTTTTAAAAAATTAAAACCAACCAAGCAAGTTTTTTTTTTCCCTAAAAGAACTACGTGGCTTTGAGTTTCCCATCGCACCCGGGAATACGTAGGAGCAAGATAAATCATCTTGTCAAGCCAAAACTAAATTTTTCTTTTTTGTGTCTCTTTTTATGTTAAAATAATTAATCAAAATAATTAAAAAAATTCTATTTTTAGGGATTCCTTATGGACACGGTGCCATATAAAAAATCTTTTGAGTTCACGCAACAACCTATGACGTCGATGTATGATTTTTCATCCTCAAGTATCGTATGAACTGTAAGGGTTTATTGTATAGCTTGACTATCTTTAACCGTGTGCAAAAGTGAATTCCTTGAAAAATAAAATGCTTTCAACTTATTCTCAAGTCTTATAAAAATGAAAAATCTTTTCAAATTCACGCAACAATCTGCGACGTTGATGTATGATTTTTCATCCTCAAGTGGCGTATGAATCGTAAGGGTTTATCGTATATCATCACTATCTTAGACTCTGTGTAAGAGTGAATTTATTCTGAAATAAAATCTTTTTTAAAATAAAATAAATAAATCAAATCTTTGTCAAAATATAAAATCAATAAACCAATCAAACCCTTTTTTAAAAAAAGAACTACGTGGCTTTGAGTTTCCCATCGCACCCGAGAATACGTAGGAGCAAGATAAATCATTTTGTCAAGCCAAAACTAAATTTTCCTTTTCTGTGTCTATTTTTATGTTAAAATAATTAACCAAAATAATAAAACTTTTATATTTTTAGGGATGTTCTATGGACATGGTACCATGTTCAGTCCCTTAGATTTGAGGTTACTCTTGGACTCATTTGCCATGTTCAACCTCATTTAGTTTTTTTAAACAATAAATTTAAAAATAAAAATTAATAAAAATTTAAAATATTAAGAGTTAAAAATAATTCTTTCTTGTAAATAATTTTTGGGGTATAATAAATATTTAAAAGGCTATTAAAATATTTTTTAACAATTAACTTGAGGTACCGTTTTTAAACGGGCGATGTGAGGTGCTAACACCTTCCCTACTCGTAACCGACTACCGGACTCATCTCTCTCTTTTTTCAGATCAGTTTTCCTTAAAATAAATGGTTTTTCCAATGTTTTTCCCAAATAAAAAATATTGGTGGCGGCTCCTCTGTTTTTACCTTCTTTTCGTGGCTCCCGGATGGGACGATCGGGCCAAACAAGAGGCAATAAAAAAATCCCGTAATAATGAGTAGCAAATAATATCACAGGAGGCATAAAAAAAATAATAGCAATAACAATTTACACCAATAAATATTCATCAATTATTACAGTAGTAAAAAAAATTTACCTTCTAAGAATTAAAAGAAAGTCACCGGCAATTTTAAAGGAGCACCGCTACAAAAAAAATTATACTATAAGTATATGGAGTAACGATGACATTAATGATAAAATATCTATTTAAAACAACAAGAGGCAATAAAAAAAATCCCGTAATAATGAATAGCAAATAATATCACATAAGGCATAAAAAAATAATAGCAATAACAATTTACAACAATAAATATTCATCAATTATTACAGTAGTAAAAAAAAATTTACCTTATAAGAATTAAAAGAAAATCACCTGTAATTTTAAAGGAACAACACTACAAAAAAAAAACTATTATAAGTATAGGGAGTAACGATGACATTAATGATAAAATATCTATTTAAAACAACAAGAGACAATAAAAAAATCCGTAATTACGAGTAGAAAATAATATCACAGGAGGCATAAAAAAATAATAGCAATAACAATTTATACCAATAAATATTCATCAATTATTACAGTAGTAAAAAAATATTACCTTATAAGAATTAAAATAAAGTCACCAGTAATTTTAAAGTAACACCGCTACAAAAAAAAATTATACTATAAGTATAGGGAGTAAGGATGACATTAATGATAAAGTATCTATTTAAAACAACAAAAGGTAATAAAAAAAATCCCATAATAACGAGTAGCAAATAATATCACAGGAGGCATAAAAAAATAGCAATAACAATTTACACCAATAAATATTCATCAATTATTACAGTAGTAAAAAAAAATTTACCTTCTAAGAATTAAAAGAAAGTCACCTGCAATTTTAAAGGAACAACGCTAAAAAAAATTATATTATAAGTATAGGGAGTAACGATGACATTAATGATAAAGTATCTATTTAAAACAACACGAGGCAATAAAAAAATCTAGTAATAACGAGTAGCAAATAATATCACATGAGGCATAAAAAAATAATAGCAATAACAATTTACACCAATAAATATTCATCAATCATTACAGTAGTAAAAAAAATTTTACCTTATAAGAATTAAAATAAAGTCACCAGCAATTTTGAAGGAACACCGCTACAAAAAAAAAATATTCTAAAAGTATAGGGTGTAAGAATGACATTAATGATAAAATATCTATTTAAAACAACAAGAGGCAATAAAAAAATCCGTAATAACGAGTAGCAAATAATATCACATGAGGCATAAAAAATAATAGCAATAACAATTTATACCAATAAATATTCATCAATTATTACAGTAGTAAAAAAAAATTACCTTATAAGAATTAAAATAAAGTCACCAACAATTTTAAAGGAACACCGCTACAAAAAAAAATTATACTATAAGTATAGGGAGTAAGGATGACATTAATGATAAAGTATCTATTTAAAACAAGAAGAGGTAATAAAAAAATCCCATAATAACGAGTAGCAAATAATATCACAGGAGGCATAAAAAAACAGCAATAACAATTTACACCAATAAATATTCATCAATTATTACAGTAGTAAAAAAAATTTACCTTCTAAGAATTAAAAGAAAGTCACCTGCAATTTGAAAGGAACAACGCTACAAAAAAAATTATACTATAAGTATAGGGAGTAACGATGACATTAATAATAAAGTATCTATTTAAAACAACATGAGGCAATAAAAAAAATCTAGTAATAACGAGTAGCAAATAGTATCACATGAGGCATAAAAAAATAATAGCAATAACAATTTATACAAATAAATATTCATCAATCATTACAGTAGTACAAAAAAAATTTACCTTATAAGAATTAAAATAAAGTCACCCGCAATTTTGAAGGAACACCTCTACAAAAAAAAATTATACTAAAAGTATAGGGAGTAAGGATGACATTGATGATAAAATATCTATTTAAAACAACAAGAGGCAATAAAAAAATACCTTAATAACAAGTAACAAATAATATCACAAGTAGTAAATAAAATTTTCTACTTATGCCTATTTACAGAGAAGGAACTGTCCGGAGGGGAGGGGAGGGGAGGGGAGGGGAGGGCAGGGGGGGGGGGCTGCAGTGTCCCACGTGGCACTGCAGGGCAGGTTGTCTTTTTTTTTAAAAAAAAAACCGGTAGACGCCAGTCAGACTAGCGCCTTTGATCCGCCAGAGTGTATTGGGAAAAACCCAAGTCCCACATTGACTAGAGATAGTATCTAATAAGAGCTTATAAGTAGTGGGTAATCTTCATCCTATGAGCTAGCTTTTGAGATTGAGTTAGACCCAAAATCTAATAGAGTGAAAAAAAATAAAATATGCCACGTATCCAAAAGGACCCCCCATTGGTAAATAGTTTCAGAATAACCCTAAATAGGTAAATAGTTTCTAAAAGGAACCTAGTTTGGTGAAAAAGCATATTATACTGTAGACAAACTATATGAATACAATATATTGTAGTATAATATATGTGTTTTTTGTATTTACAAATTTAACCTATATTAAAATAATGTTTTTTATTAAAAAACTGATTGTATCACAAAATATTATTGACAACGAATAGTACATATACTATACTACAATATATTGTATTCATATAGTTTGACTACAGTATAATACACCTAGAAAGTTTGAAATTTTGACCAAACCCATGTGGCAATTTGTCTACATATGGGTGGTGTAATGGGTGATGCAAAATATGGTGGTGCACCTTAGCCCAACCCATTGACGAAAAGCAACCTAGCAAAAGTATGCTTTTAAATCATGTTTAGGAATTCCATATTATTAACTGTTGCTTTATTTTAGATTTTGATGAAATTAATTTTATAGAATAATTTTAAAGGAGTTGATTTTAAAAAAAAATTGAGGTTAGAAAAATTGACTTATGTTTGGTAATGATATTTTAAGTTAGTTTTAGAAGAATTTGTATTATTTGAATGATAAAGTAAAATCAATTTTGATGTATAAATATAAAGGATTTGGTGGGTCCTATATATAAAATCAATTATTTTTAACGCAAAAGTTAGAAATTCTTACTTCTCTTAAAATCAATTTTACCCAATCTAGAATTGATTTTTTTACGCAATTTTATAAACAAACACCCTCAAATTCTCAAAATCACTTTTGTATAATCTAAAATCAAGTTTGGGTCTTCTGGAATCTTAAATAAGCAAGCATAAACCGTCAGTTTGTTTTGGATTAAATCCAACGCAAACGGAGAAATATAATGTCCGGAGGCACTTTTACTAAAAGCTCAAAATATGAGCTTTGGATGAAAGTGGTTTCAAACGGAGTTTCCGCATAAAAAAATAGGTACTAAGGGTTCGTTTGTTTTAGATTTTGATAGAATTAATTTTGGAAGAATCGATTTTGGAAAAATCAAGGTTATTGATTGTGTTTGGTAACAATATTTTAAAAGTGGGTTTAAAAGAATTGATTTTGTTTGGATGATAAAGTAAAATCACTTTTGAAGTGTAAATATGTAGAATTTTACCTACTTCTAGAATCAATTATTTTCAACGGAAAAACTAGAAATTTTTGCTTCCACAAAACTCAGTTTTACCCACCAGGAATCAATTATTTCCTATGGAGTTTCGTAAACAAATGTATAAATAATACCCAGATGCATGAACAGTAACCCCAAACTAAAAAAAATTATCGTTTGCGTTGAGAAGATTCTCAACCAAATAGACCCTAAGTAGTTCTAAAAGTAACTGATTTAGTCTCTTTTTGGTTTAGAATTTTTCCGTCGCAAACGAATAAATTAAAATCGAGTCTCGAGACAAGATTTTCATAAGCTACATGACACAAGTTTTTATTCAACTGAATTTTGAAACGTGATTTATGAGAGGTAAATCTAAAACAAACATAGGCTTAGTGTGTGTTTGGTTTGGTGGTGAAGACCCTCCAAAGTACTTCTCCAATGGTCATATGTAATTTGACCGAAAAAAATGATGTTTGACTTCCATGGTTGTAAATTGCTTCTAGCCCTAAAATCACTTTCAACCCAAAGCAGGAATTTGTAGCTTATGGCCCAAACGTGATTTCTAACCTTAAATTACACTAAGTTTTATATCAAACTTACTTTTAAAATAAAAACATCCAAACATAAATCACTTCACTTCAAACTCAATTTTATTTTGATCAATTCTACAAAATCAATTCTATCCAAAATCACATTTGTCAAACGCTCATCCAAACACACACTTAGTGTTTGTTTATTTAAGATTTGGGCAATTCAAAATTGATTCAGTGTGTGTTTGGATGAACGTTTGACAAACGTGATTTTGAATAGAATTGATTTTGTAGAATTGATTTCAATACAATTGAGTTTGAAATAAAGTAATTTATGTTTGGATGTTTTTACTTTGAAAGCAAGTTTGATGTAAAACTTAGTATAATTTTTCAATCCAAAAGCAGAAGCTACTCCAAGCTGCTTCTGGTAGAATCAATTCTGGATGCAAAATTGATTCCACAAACATGTTCTCAAACACCTCTTTTTTTACAAGAATCACGTTTGACAGGTACAGAAACACTTCTGGTGCCTCCAGAAGTAAAACCAAACACACACTCAGATGTAGTGAAAGTGATTTTCGAGGATTTCGAAGTGTTTGTTTACATAATTGCGGTCCAAAAAATGATTTTGGATTAGGTAGAACTGATTTTAAGATAAGTGAGGTTTGTTAACTTTTCTGTTGAGTAAAATTGGTTATAAGTGTGAGACTCACAAAATTCTTTATATTTATACCATAAAGGTATTTTTACTTTATCATCCAAACAAAATCAATTATTTCTTCTAAAATCATTTTTAAAATATTATTACCAAACATAAATCAATTTTTTTAATCTCCATTTTTTTTAAAAATAAATTCTATTAACATAATTTTTTTTAAATCAATTTTATCAAAATTTAAAACAATCGAACTCTAAGTTTATTTTTTAGTTGATACTTGATATATTTTTATTAAGTATTATAAAAAAAAACTATCATTTTATTTTCATATAAAATATTTTGTTACATCTTAAATATAATACTTAAATGAACTAGATGTCCTATATGCAATAAAAAAACGAAGTGTTATCTAAATATTATATTCTAAATGTTGAATTAACAAAACTTATTTTTATATAAGTGTGATTCATATGAAAAAAGATTGTGTATTCATTATCTAGTTGTTGTTGTTTTTTTTTGTCATAACATATTGATTTATAAACATGTTTTCTTTATTTATTTTCTTCTCGTTTTACTTCTTTTTTTTTTTTCTTTAGACTAAAAAAAGATATTCATTCATTCAAATTGGTAAAAATATATTGAAAACAACACAAATTCAACATCGTTAAAAACCAAAAAGGATGAATCATCGAACAAACTCACAGCACACAGGTTAATAGCATAACACGGCAAAATGCCTACAAATGACAAAATCAAAGTGACCGGAAGACCTATGCATCCGGATTTGTAATGTTGACGCCTAAGTCTTGATCGAATCTATAATGGATCGAAGTTGATCTGCCAATCTGAACCAAACGAACACCGTAACAAGACGGGAAACCAAACGACGCCGCAACAAGACGTCGAACAAAACACCGCTGCAGGCAGACGACGAAAACATGGAAAAACACGAAAGAAAAACCAGATCTACGTGGAAAAACCATTTATTTAGATAAAAGGAGAAAAAAACGATGTAGAGGGGTGATTCCAGGCCAAAAAATGACCCAAAACCACCCCTTTCTGGTGGATGAGAAAGGGAAAAGTACAAACACACCCTCAAAACTTTGGCTCATTTTCAAATAGGCACCTTTAACTATTATTTCTTCATAAGTAGTCCTTAAACTTCTACTGTTAGTAAAATAAATACTTCAACTATTTTTTCGTCCCAATTAATCTTTAAACTCCTGATATTAGTAAAATTAGTCCTTCTGTTAACTTTCGGTTAGATCACTAACGGTGAATAAATTTAACCGTTCATTTTGCTTAAGTCTAATCCATTTATTGTATATTTTAAAAATTTTATTTCTTTATTAAAAAAAATAAGAACAAAGCCTTGAGGCTTCTTAGTTGAAGGATGTATTTTACTAATAATAGTAGTTTAAGAACTAATTGGAACGAAAAATTAGTTGAATGACTGATTTTACTAATAGTGGTAGTTTAAGGACTAATTGAGAAGAAAAAATAGTTGAATTTGCCTATTTGCAAATGAACTAAAATTTAGGGGGTCTTTATACGCTTTTCCCTAAAAAAAATTATGGTAAATGTTAAGAGTTATAATATTTGTACAACAAAAATAACACTCAACAACGTATATTTATATTTTTCTACAATTTTATATTATTTTAATCTATCTATTCAAGTATTCCAAAGTTAAAACATCACTCCCCTGTACGATATCTGGAGGAGGGTGTTCAAAAATCATAACTAAAATGTTAATCAACGTCTCTAAAACACAAGTTGAATAAAAAAAAATAAAAAAACTAATATATTTAAATTTGCAATATAATTTTTATTTTTATTAATTCCTTAATCAGTGTTAGTTGGTAAGACCCTCGAACTATATAAACTAATATTTTTTTTTAGTGAGTTCCATAAGATGCATGCTACTGGAAAGAGGCTCATGGGGACAAGGTGAAGAATCTAATTACCGGCCACTTTGTGTACCCGTAGGACTCTGCATTGCATTTTGATGGGTGGAAGAAGATAAGCTTTTACATCTTGTTTAAAGACTTTGGCTCCTGACCTTACCAAAATAGCTACTATTTTTTCAGTCGGCTGAATTCAATATTAGACACTTGGGGTGCGTTTGGGTAAACAACTTAATTAAGAGCTTATCACATAAGACCTTATCGCATGAGAGTTTATGCCATAAGCGCTTAAAGAAAGAAAAAGAAAGAAAGGGGCATGAGAAGATTCGAATAGTGAAAAACACGGAGAGGGTGTTTAGTGCATAAGCTCTTATGATAATTCCATAAGCTTCTCCCAGTGACTTATGAAAATAAGTCAAAAACTCCTTATGGGATGACATAAGTTATTTTTATAAGCTCTGCCAAACACACTGTATAAGAGCTTATGTCATCAGATAAGTCAAAAGGAGCTTAAATAAGCTCTTCCAAACGCCACCTTGATGGTATCCCAAGCTTCCTTCTCCTTGTAGGCCCTGATGGAAAAGAAAACGAATCTCATTTCTTGGCGGTGAACATGTTATTAGGGACAATTTGTCTTGTGATATTCTTAATTCAAAACAAAATAATTAGATTAAGCTTAGTTAATTGAAATGTGTATTATCAATATAAAGAATTTTTATTCGAGTTAAATTTCTATGTAATGTAATGTCAATATAGAGTTTTTACTGATGAAATCAACGTATATGTTACTTTTATTCTTTATTTTTGAAAGTTTGGTGACTTTTAAGGTAATTAGAATAAAAATTAAACATCTTAACTTATGTGATATTTTTTGATTGATTGATTATTTAAAAATTCTTTATACTATCAAAATACATATCAAATAAATCATTTTTAATTGTGAATATCCGGTAATGACTTGTCATCAGAGCCGATAGCATTGGATCCTAATGTTATGTTATGTTGGACAGGAATAAATTTGATAAATATTGACAACTCTCTCATAGAATATTGGAATGAAAAATCCAATCATGCATTTTCAAAATGTTGGTATAATATGCATTCCTCCCAAAATTAGACGAAGTCCAATTTCTTGAAGGCTAAGCCAAATTGAATCTCTATTTTCCTAAAAGTTCACCAAAAAGGTTATATAAAGAGAATTCTAGTTGTGGGAGTGATGATTCATTAATTCTTAATTCCACCGGTATAAGGCCTTAGCATAGGATCTTTATGTAATACATTTTTGGATAATGCTAACTAGTAGGGTCCTAGAAAAGAAAGTTTTCACGAGGAATTGTTGTATTTAATATTTGAAAATGTGAAATATTTAGTTTTCTAGTAAAAACTTAATTTTTTTTTGTCGCTTAAAGAATATTCTAAAGACACTCGTTAGTATAACCTTACGTTCTTTATTGTTTTTACTAGGACTAAACAATATGAATTGAACCTGTGGCAAATTTTATTTGTATGGTTAAGAATTGGATCATGGAATTATCATTCTAGAGAGCCATACCTGATTGTGTAAACAATTGAATACATAAAAAAATTACACATCCCATTTCTTCCTTTTTCCTTCTTTTTAAGTTGATGAAATGCTGTGGCGAAAAAGTGGTTTTTACAATTGGAATGCTGATGGAAGAAAATGTTTATCAATAAGCATATCGATTACCTATCTTCCTGTGACTGTTTTGCTATTATTGTTGCATAATAATTGCTGTATGACCGTTCAACGTTCTTGCCAGGTTTCATTATACTGCAGTACTGCATATAGACACTGGAAGAGTAATTACTCTGCAATTTCTACAATTGCTCCAATTTGTTCTGCAGAAGTATGCCAAAGAAATTAACTAGTCTTTTTGAAGTTTCATTAGTAAGAGCAATCAATTTGGCTTTAGGATCATTTTAATTACAATTTGCATATAGCCCTCAAAAGAGTGCCATAACTAGTTTTTTTTTGTCCTTGCCGGAGGACTAATCTCCTGCAGGGGAATGAATGGCACCGCGGGAAACCCACTCTCAGCAGAAATTCGTTCTATATGCAAGAGTTGGTATTCGAACCTCAGCCACTTAGTTAAGAGAGACAAGTTCACCACCACTTGTGCCAACCTCCGTTGGTCCATGACTACTTAAAATCATGATATGTGAAATAAGATAAAAAAACAAAAAAACAAAAATCTTTGTTGTGGGGGAAACAAGTTGCCAAGGAACATGGAATTCCTGTAATTTGTTGCTTCAGAGAGAAAAAGTAGGAGATTGGCATGCTTATGTTAGAAGAAACAGCTGGTTAAAACAAGATTCCTAATTAATTGCTGCACATGCAACATTTAATACTACCGGCCTCTTTTGCTTTATTTGTTGAGCCATCAAAGGACTCTTGTTGTCAGACTCTTTTGTTTTTTCTCAACCTATTGAGATATCAAAACAAGTACATGAAAGAATGCTATGTAATTCTTTGTCCTCTCTTGATTCCAGATTGGTTTTGGTATGAGTCATTTTCAGTCAAATGCTCGTTTTCTCCTCTTCCTTTTTCTCTTCCCTTTTCCCCTCTTGATAGGGTGGAGAATTTTCCTCATTCAAGGAAAGAGATCAAGATGCCTTGTACCTTGAGATACAACAAAAACCTAAATAAAGAAACAAAGGTAGCAATTGCCTCACCTAAACTTATCTTCAAATCACATAATATTCCATGGTAAATAAATAGCCAGAAGATAAAGGAATTCAATAGTTTAGATGGCAAAACTTTAATTCTTGTAAAGTGTACATCCTAGAAATGATTAAAAGCTAAGCCGACATTTAAGTAATAAATGAATCCTGTTTATTCATTTAGAACAGTATAATCATTCTTATTTCATAGGCTTAAAAAGTCTGGATGCTATATTGCAATGATTAACCATGAGAAAACTTCTATCAGCCTAGCTTTATTGTACAGTAGCTCTTGGATAGCTGAATAGGCATAAGAGATTGCAAAGGATTGGGAGTCATAAAGTGATCAAGGTGATTTGGGATGTGGGACAAATTAAAGGTGCGGAGAGATATAAGGTATAATGTTTAAATTTCACCCCCTAGTAATATAACAAACTAACAATTAACATTTATATATATATATATATATATATATATATATATATATTTGTAAAGGGTAGATTCAAAACGCTGATGGAACCAAAAGTTCATCTGTATGATATAGATTCACATGAGAGATAAATACTTGCTTTGCTTACACACATGCATAACAATGTATAGAAAACAATCTTTTACACCAAGACATTTGGATGCAATAAAAAGATAAAAGAAGAGGAACAATTTTAACTTGTAGACAATAAATGCTCAACATGTTTTCCAATTGCTATTCAGGCTTCCATTAAATTTAAGAGGAGAAAATGAATAAACTTAAATTAAAAGTTTCCCAGTCAATCAATAATTGGCACTCCACGTTGGTCTTATCAGTATAGCTAGGCAGTGCAAATAATGGGAAAGTAAAGGAAAATGAAAACAGAGCTTATATTCTTCATAAAGCAATGAAACAAGAGTAGAATAGCCCCACAGAAAAAGGGATATCCAAGAAAATAGGCCTCTATAAGGTCCCATTTCGTCTTCCTTCTACTTATGGCAAACCCCCATGAAAGGAAGTTTGCATACTTACTCCAAACTGAAGAAAGCATCCCACACTTTTTTCTTTCAGAATCCCATCAAATGACATTCAAAATATTTTACAACTTTTGGTGGCATCCTGATTTCTTGCCTTCGTTAGCGCATAGGAGCCTCATTGTGAGCACGTAGGTCATGCAGTGTATATAGAGAAAGTCAAACTTTAATGCATTGGATTTTGGAGATACTGTCTAAGACCTTATCAGTATATGTACATGGTTCTGAAATGGACCAGTGAACCATTTTATCGTTTGGTCTATTTGGAACTGAAATTGTTTTATCAGTATTATTTGTCTATCAATCTTCTTTATTTGATATTTAATTAACAGTTAATTGATGCAGTGATATAACTTCAATGGTGGTGATAACAGTGGTCCTTTCACCAAAAGCATGAATGACCGGACCATACTAGATGTTGCATTATTACATATTATTATTAAATATGGACCACTTGGTTTTTCCTATTAAATTATTCTTGTTGCTTAAGTGGGGATAAAAAATGTCTAATAGAGCTTGTTGACCAATTAGGTTTATCCTTAGAGAATCAGGAAAAGAGAAAAAGTTGTAAACTGATAATATTATTACATATTTGATCCCATCTCAATCAAACTCCGGAAATAAATATAAAATAATTAACTCCTAAGGTTATTTCCTCAATTAAATAATTAATCAATAATGCTGGATGGTATGAATACGAAATTTGTCCCGCGGTGATTTTTAAACTTAAATGGAAACATGATTTTATCTTTGACTATTAGACTTCTATACTCAAAGCTGATTGGTTAATGTGTGTTTCGTAGAAATTCGTAGGGAAATACCGTCGTACCAAATAGCACTGTTGATAATTAATTGATTCCACAGTATATTCCAAGAGAGGTCAAAACAAACTACAATTGAGCCAAAGTAAGTCACACAAGTAAGACTTGATTAGAGCAAAATCTTTCAAGTTGGAGCAGAGCTAATCTTTCAAACTGGAAGTCGAGTCAATTTTTTGGTCGAAAACTAAGCCAATTGTTGGTTCGATTGGCAAGTGTACATAGTACAAGTAATAAAGTGAAAGTAAAGTATCATTCTCAACGATGATTGTGATCAAGTATCAACGTGGCTTAAGCAATAGCTATTTGAACCAATGAGTTTCATAGTTCCAATGAGTTTTTATGAATTTTTGTATTTAGAGTTGTCACACAAATGAATGAAACAATATCAATTAAATAATGAAGTCAATATAGGTAAAAACAGTTAGGCATCGGAATCCTCCAATTTTCACTTAACGAAATCGTATTCAATCCTAACTTCAATTCATTCCATACAATTGACATTCAAGTCACTAACCTAGATCTATCCCAAATTCCTTAGGTGATAATCCTTTTGTACCAATTAAGAACCATAATTCCTTAGGTGAATCAAGAATTAGCACAAACATTAAGCACAAGACTCATAAGAATGTATTGCAATGGAGCTCTATTCCTAGAATCAATATCACAATAGTAATCTACTCTAATTCTAGCATGAACACTAATTTTCCAATTATGCATTCACACTTGGAATCATTCCAATGTTGATCAATCCAAGAAAAGCATTAAACATAGAAGAGATTACTCAAATTGCATGAACTTGAATTAAAATCAGAGATCAAACATTCATTACATCAAGATTCAATTGGAATCATCCTAACCTAACCTAAGAGATCTAGCAACTCATAATAGAAAGAGATGAGATGAAAGAACTTGAGTGGATGTGAGTGGAGGAAGCCATGGAAGTTCCAAATCTTGTTCCCAAGCTTTAATCTCCAAAGAATCCAGAGAGAAAGTGATGAACCAAGGTGTGAAAATGTGAAAAATGAGCCAAAGGTCCTTCAAATCTGTCCAAGATTGAATTTATACAGTCTCTGCTCGTCCAAGACCGAAGGCCCCGATCTGATCCCGGCAGGCGTTACAATTCTTGCACGAAAACCTGCTCTTGGGTCCATCTAGCGCTGAGCGCAACTTCCCAGCGCTGAGCGCTGTTGCATTTTCTTCTTCTGGTGCTACTGAAGCTGAGCGCCATGCTGAGAGCCCGGTTCCAGAGCTGAGCGCTCGGCCTTCAATCCTACACATTTTCAACATCTTTTGAGTATATTTCTCACATAAAAGAATCAAAACTCTAATCCAATGAATGTGCACAATTTCTCTTCACTTTCATTCACAATTTCTAAGATTATTTACACTTTATTCATGTTTACACTTCCAAACTAACATATATTGCATATTCGTCACCAATCTATGGAAAGAGATGTTTAATCAAATAGAACTGAGTGGTGGAACATGAGTTGAGACTTTTTGAGCTGGAAAATTTTTCATATGGAGGACCAAACTTAAATAGTAATAGATCAACAATAGATCTGCAATATTCTTCTTGTTTATTTTGGAAAATTTGGAACTTAAGACAGTTTTGGTGGTTGGCTTCTACATAATAGTGTGGTGTTTAGAGGCATGTAACAAATATTCAGTCATTGTGGGGAGAGCCTTTAGTATTTAATGAGTGGTCATATATATACATGTCCTTTTTTCTTTCTTTCAGGTTTGGTTTTATGGGGTATTTGGGGATCTAGTTAGTTTTTCAACCTTGTGGATGTTTTTTCTTTTGGTTGAACAATTATCTTCCTCATCTTTAGTCTGGTGACTGTTGTGTATATGGGTTCGGGTACCCGTGTACTCGATTCTATAAAATTTTACTTATAAAAAAAGTAATAGATCAACAATAAAGAGGCAGCGGCTTTTACCATGAACCCCTTAAATAAGGGTGCACTGAGACACCCCGTTGTGCCCCATCATATTTTTACATTAAAACCTTAATATTTATTTACTTAATCGCTCGCTTATCGTTGAAAATACGTAAAAATTAAAACTTAATTAATAATTATATAACTTATGCATATATAAAACATACCAAAACTATATTACATAAATACACACCTGTTATTTATTACATTCCAAAAGCACTATTAAGGGTACCCTCTCAGTAGGATCCCTCACAGGCATAAACTTCACTACAGACATACTCATCAGAAATATAAATACTCTTTAGACACACTAGCCATACTGTCTATACTCTAATCGCCTTGAATCACAGCTCGACCTCCAGCATCTGGTTCGTAAGGAGTTCCATCCAACTCCTCAGCAATTGGTTCCTCCATCAGGTCTTCTCATACGATCACATCAGAAATAAAATACAACACACAGAAAGATATAGGGAATAAGAAACAGTTCTATCATCAAAAAGCGGAAAAGAATAATAGTAAATTATACAGTAATTGTCACAGACACGCATCACTCAAAATCAACAATCATCCTCAATTCACTATATCATCCTCTGCCCTCAGCTCATGTAGTCTAAACACTTATACTATCATAACTGTCTCTATTCCTTTCACATTCATTAGTAGTCCAGGGTAGTCCGATGCAAAGAACTCAGCATAGTACACTTCTATCTTTTGATAGGATAAGACCCAACATAGTGCCCTTCTATCTTTCGATAGGATAAAACTCAACATAGTGCCCTTCTATCTTTCGATAGGATAAGACTCAACATAGTGCCATTCTAATAAGACTCAACATAGTGCCCTTCTATCTTTCGATAGGATAAGACTCAACATAGTGCTCTTCTATCTTTCGATAGGATACATCAGATCTACGCGTCATGGACTGAAAAAGTATTTGCATCAAAGCCTCTATATGAATCTCACTATCTCAAATCAATAACAACCTTGTACCTCAAACTCCCATCATAACCTCAACTCGCATTCTATGCCACATCTCATCCATTAGATAACTTACTTAAGCTAGGCACCTCTAAGTCAATTCATTCTCTCACCCAAACAATCATCTCCCGAACAACATATATCCTTACTTAAAATGAACTAGGCATAGTATTAAAAACCAGGCAGATCATGCATAACACATTAATCAACAGAATATTCCAACATCTCAATATCATATAAGGCAATTTATCACAACCAACTCATAATAATCAAACCAATTAAATAACAAAGTCAGACTCTGTCACGGTCTGGCCGTGATAGCCATCACGGTCGTGACAGACAACAAAGGCAAGAATTCTACAAAACAGAACCTGTCACGGCCTGGCCATGACAACCATCACGACCGTGACAGACAACAAACATCCTCACAATCATAATTATTCAAACACCGAAACAATACGTCACATGCAGATGGAATACCTCAACCAGCGTATCACAAACAGTCAAAAGTAAATAATTCAAACATCCTCAAATACTTAAAATCAACTTAATGTCGATAAACCTACAATCCCCGAATCACCATTGGTTTTACAGAAAAGGTTTCCAATGTGATTTTGGTCTTGTCGATTACTCGACTACTAGTAGGGTTTAGGTCACCCTACACAATTATCATATAATCTACTACTTATCGATTCCGACGATAGGTTGATTCTTTTCCCCACCTGAGCTAGCACCGAAAACACGTACACGACGATCCTCGTTATCCCGCCACGAGTTAACACAACCACCTTCAACCAAACAACATAACTATAATTAATCAACTAACAACCATCTATGACACTTTAGGGCTAGGTTCGGCCAAGACTTAGAAAATTAGGTTTAAGGTTATCTTCTTAATGCCATCTTTTGGATCCTAGTTACTAGAGTCTTAACTAACATAGATTACTTATTACAAGAATAAAATTTGAAACAAAATCCTCTAACCTTTAGGGTTAGGGTTTCGGCTTCAACCAATTATCTAGGTTAGGAGAATTAAAATTTGGTTAACTTAAGGATTAATGATCCATAAGTTACTTAAGAAATGATTAATTACTTTAACCATGATTATGAACCAAGAACATGAATTAAACTCATCTAGTTCTAAGAACTAGGGTTCAGTTTTCTCAAGATTTTTAGGCTTGAAATTTTAAAATTTCATCAACTCTTGGATTTAATCAACATACAAAGCTTAGAGTTGGATTCAAAGATTACAAACAACTTTTGAATCACAAAACCATTAAGTACTCAAACCTAGGGTTTCGGTTTTGATGAGATCAATAGGTTAAAGTTTGATTTTTTTGATCTTCTATATACTTGAATAGAAGAACTATCAAGATATAAACATGAATCAAGACATGAAATTGAAGCAAACCCTAAGAACACAACTTTGACCTAGGTTCGGCAATTACCAGAATTTAGGGAAAGAAATTTCACATGAGCTTATGCTTCTAGATGATGAAAATAGAGATGATTATAAGATCATATCAATTGGTTTCATGTCAAAAGGATTTTTCTATAATTAGTTATGAATTTTTTGAATCTAGCTCCATGAACTTTGAAGTAAATGAATAACATATGGATTTAAGTCATAGATCTACAAAAGTGATGAAGAGAAATGATTTAAATGACAAGAGAATAAGTTATTACCTCTTGATGATCCAAGTAAAGCAAGATTTGGATGATATTCTTCACAAATTTCTCATGGTGTTCTTGAGAAACTTAGAGAAGAAGATGAACATAGTTAGGGTTTAGAACAGTTTTAGTATTTTGGGTAGCTCTCTCAACATACTTATCCGTTTTGGATGATCTTTATGTCGTTGGAAAGAAGAGAGAAAGATGAACAACTTTCATGTTGAAAGTTTTTCGATATTCATAATAGAAAATGGTCAGAATTTCTAGGCAAAATCTGACGAATTATGAACCATTTTGAATGTTCTTGAAGTTCTTATGGCAAACTAATAACTTGAAGAAATGGACAATGGAAGAAAATGCCCAAATGATGAAGACAAGTTGGATCCGTGCAATTTGGGTAAGGTTTGGTCAACTTTTCCAATGGCATTTGCTTGTAATTGTCATAAAAAGACAATGGCAAAATGGTCATTTCATAGCAAAATTTCACTTTGTCATAAATGTGCCATTATGGCCATTATGACACAGATAAACTCGTCATAAATGCTCGTCAAGTCGGTCAAATCCATCATCTCTGCTACATTGCCGACTCCTCGATTCATCTGGCGCAAGCTTTTCCTAGAGATATCTCGACGTATACGCCCGCAACAAATATAATATTTTAATTTTTTTACCAAAATTTTCAAAACTTCCAATATCGTAGTAAATATGATAAAAACATTTTTCATCTCGTTCACGACTCAAAATTAGGTCTTCTGAGCAGTAAACTTTTACTGTCAGTGAAAACACAGAAAACAGCAGACCGGCTTCCGTCTGAATTTTCAACCAAAAACTTCCCCGTAACCTTATGAAAATAAGTATAACAAGGAAATGACCTTGGTTTATCCAAAATCATTTTCCAAGTCTCGGATAAAAATATATATTTATATATTTATTACCGATATTACAGAGCAGCGAAAATCGGGATGTTACATGCACCGGTATATCCTTAAAATGAAATATTACTAGTATGTTACCCGTGCAACGCACGGGGTCGCACAAAGAAGTCATAATATTTTTGTAATATAAAAAATAGATAAATATAGATGTAATTTGTTTGCACTTGTAGAAGAAAAATATAGGAAATTTATCATAATTGATGTATAAAAAATCTCATTATAGTCAGATTACAAACAAATTATGCATATTTATCATTAACACTTAAAGTGTAAAATATTATATAGTAGTATAATAATGCAACCGATAAAGTTGTTGTTGTATATTGGTGCAAACACTGCATTAATTTAACAAAAAACCATTTGGTACATATATTTAGTATACAGATTAAAAAAAGAGAAGAATGTTAAATGTTCCCATGATTAATCAGTGCATCATATTTTATTTTATTTTTTGAACCACAGCATCATATTTGTTAAAACTTCCAAAAAAGCACTTATTCTTAAAACATGCATAATAGCCAAAAAAAAAAAAAAAAAAATCAATATCAGACACACATAGTGATTCTTTAAATAAAAAAAAAAAGGTATTGTTGAACTTTTAATTCCTTAAGTTAAATTGTTCTTATTAAACTTTTCATGACTTCTTTAGTACTGCAAGATTAAGTTCTTTTAATTCCTTTAGTAATGTAAGATTAACACAATATTTATGCAATATATTTATGCAATATAAAAAAGTACAAAAATTTAAATAAATTATTTGGATTTGGACACAAAAAAAAAGGAAGAATGTTGTTTTTGTTAAATATATGTTTATTTTAAAAGAAAATTTTAAACTGACGAGTCATAAAAAAAAATTCCATTACAAACAGATGATGTATTTTCGACAATATTGTATTTTCAAAGCAACAATTGTATTTAAACCTGATAAATTATTTCTCAATGTAATTTATTTAAATATTAATGTTAAACACTTCTCAATGATCTTGATCATATGATATTTTTTTCTTCTTTTACGAAATTATATTTATTGTATTTCTCCTCCTTTCACTAGTGCAATAAGTGCTTTTTACGTTAGTTAAAATTGATTTTTTAAGTCAGAATACTGACTGACGTAAATACAGCTGACATTAAAAGTTAAACTTTTAACGTCAGTTGAGAACTGACGTTAAATATAACACTATTAACGTCGGTTCTTTAATACAACTGACGTTAATTTTGTCAAAATTAACGTCAGTTCTTTAATAAAACTGACGTTAATTTTGTTAAAACTAACGTCAATTGTTATCAAGAACTGACGTTAAAGGTCTTAATTTTAACGTCAGTTGTAATAAACAACTGACGTTAATAGTGTATTGTATATTTTATATAATACTATTAACGTCAGTTGTATGATAAAACTGACGTTAATAGTATTTTTTTTTTAAATTCGGTTTTAAAATACCACTCCCCTCAGCCATCCCTGCATTCAGTAAATATCCCAGTAACACAATATCACACGTTACAGAATTGCAAAGGAAAAATGGAACAATGATCCATATGTATGCCTGTTCAGAAACAATATATATTTATTAACATAGGTTATAACTCAAAATAAATACAGAAATATAAATAAAAATAAATGTATACTAAGTTTAAACTATCTATATCAATATCCCTTCGTGATGATCATCACGAGTGGCACGTACATCGTCCGCCTGTGTCTCCTCGATTATAGTAGGCATGATTGTTGAAAAAGAAGGAGTCTCAGGAATATCAAGATTTGAATCTTCATTTTCATCACTACCATTGTACATGCTTTTTCCTTGGAGAACTGATAAGCCTCTGGCTTATCTAGTTTTATGACTAGATGAACTAGGGTTCATGTGCCTATTTATTCGAGTTCACTCTCGTTTTCGCCCAAATTTGCCTTGTTTTGTTCCTAAGTTGGACTTTGACTCATTTTGCGTATTTTGTGTAGTTTTTAGGTTATTTTGAATAGAATTACGCTTGTGGGTGCTTTTGTTGTTTCAGGTTAAATAAGTGAAGCTCCGGAAGTCAAGGAAAGTCGAAAAGCAGTGGAAATTGCAAGTCTGGAGACACTCGCCCATGAGTGTATGTATGCTCGCCCGCGAGCCACGAAAGTCAACAAAGCAGCAAAAGTCATCACTTCAGTCTCGCCACGCGAGAGGTGTCTCGCCTCGCGAGCTCATGAAAACCTGCAAGACAGAGACCATCACGGCCAAGCCGTGATGAATACCACGCCCGTGGCAGTTTAAGGTTTGAAGACTCGCCCCGCGAGAGGAAGCTCGCCTCGCGAGAGAATGAAGACTTGGAAGTCAGAGACCATCACGGCCCAGCCGTGATGAAGGTCACAGCCCAGAATTGAAGACTCGCCCCGCGAACACACTTTCACCTCGCGAGAGTTCAAATTGAAAGCACGCCAATTTTAATTCTCGCGCCCGCGAAAGTCTGCTCGCCTCGCGAACGAGCGCAGATCAGGAATCCTATTTAAAGGCTTTTGCAGATCAGATTTGGAGGGGGGGGGGGGGGGAATCGTGAGGATCCAGTTTTCCACTTAGGTTAGGGCAGTAGTTACGAACCCTTATTTCTCCTTGGAGTTGCGTCTCCTTTTCTCGTTTCTTTTTATTTTATGATGGTGATTGTGTCCGAGTGTTTGTCTATGAGCATGAGGAACTAATCCCCCTCGTCCGAGGGAACGATGAAGCCACCCATGGCGATGTAAATCCGATATGATGTATGTCTTTCTCCTTTAATTCAATTCTTGTTTTCCGATTCTGATTTGAATGTTTGATCATATGTTTTGCGTGATTAATCAGTTAAACGTGTTTGAGGCCTAACGGCGATTCGCGTTTCAGAACTTGAATCGGGATCATAAATGTTTTCTAATTCTGATTTGATTGTGTTAATCATATGTGTTGCGTGATTGACTTGTTAACGTTGATGAGGCTTAGTCAGCGATTCACGTTTAGAACTTGAATTAGGATCATCGATCGAATATTGCCACGAGTGAGTAGGAGATCGGTGCGACCTTATAGGGAACATGAATTAACAGAATTCGAGATTAGGATTATGAGACCTAGTAAGTAATTAATCCAATCGTCGAATACGTCCTAATGAGCACGAGAGTGGATTTAGGAGAATTTAGGGGTCCCGGTTGACATTGTAATTGAACCTAGGGAGGAATTCATCATCACTTGGGTATACATGTTGGGTAGGTGGATTTGTGACCTTGGACATTTTAATTTTCATATTTTTAGTTAATTATTTAATTAGATTGTTAATTGAATTTCGATTCCATACTCTCTCTCTCAACCACCTTCTTCCATAACTTGACCGAACGTATCCGATTTCCCGCGGATTAGTCGAATTAGTAGCCCAATCCCTGAGTTCGACCTCGGTAATTACTTACCGTGTTTATTTTTATTACTTGCGACGACCTGGTACACTTGCCGGAGTCACCAACAAGAACCACGGACAACCTTTTGTTAGAAGGATCAGTGATGTAGAACACTTGTTTTGCTTGGGAAGCCATTATGAAAGGCTCATTTATATGACCTAACTTGTTGAGGTCTACCAATGTGAACGCCAATTCGTCGGTTTGTACACCACCGTTACTATCAACCCACCTACATTTAAATACCGGCACCGTATGAGACACCCCGCTATGCCCCATTGTATTATTACATTAAATCCTTAATTATTTATTTACTTAATCGCGCGCTTAACGTTTGAAAATACGTAAAAATTTAAAACTTAATTAATAATCATATAACTTCTACAAATATAAAACACACCAAAGTTGTACTATATAATTACACACATGTTTATTTATTACATTACCAAAACACTGCTGAGGGTATCCTCTCAGTAGGATCCCTCACAGGCATAAACTTCACTACAACATACTTAGCGGAATTTTAAATACTACTTAGACACACTGGCCATAATGTCTATACTCTAATCGCCATGAATCACAGCTCGACCTCCAGCATCCGGTTCATACGGAGTTCCATCTAACTCCTCAGCAACTGGTTCCTCCATCGGGTCTTCTCGTACGATCACATCAGAAATAAAATATAACACACAAAGATATAGGGAATAAGAAACAGTTCTATCATCAAAAAGCGGAAAAGAGTAATAGCAAATTATACAGTAATTGTCACAAACACGCATCACTCAAAATCAACAATCATCCTCAATTCACTATATCATCCTCTACCCTCAGCCCGTACAACTAAAACTTTATACTGATGTGGCCATCTTCACTCCTGTCATATTAGTCAGTAGTCCAGAACAGTCCAGTACCAATAACTTTCGAAACGCATCAAAGACTAAACACTTATTAGTCTAAAATGGTCCAGTGCCAATAACATACGAACTCGTCAAGGAACATCCTTCCATAACGGTCCAGTGCCATGAACATTCGAACTCGTCAAGGAACATCCTTCCATAACGGTCCAGTGCCAAGAACATTCGAACTCGTCAAGGAACACCCTTCCATAACGGTCCAGTGCCAAGAACATTCGAACTCGTCAAGGAACACCCTTCCATAACGGTCCAGTGCCATTAATATACGAACTCATCAAGAACTAAAGAGTATTACGGTAGTCTACCTCGGCACCCACATCCGTAGGGCACTCACCCGCAATATCCGATATCCCCAACATAGGATATCCCGACCTCGTGTGTTCCACTCACACGGCTGTGACTAACAATATATCAATAAATGAATCTCCCTAAATTACATCAATAACAACCTAGAGCCTCAACCTTCCATCAAAGTCTTAACACCTTTTCCTCATAGATAAAACCACTTAATTAGGCTAGGCACCTCTACATCACCTTTATTCTCTCACCCAAACAATTATCTCCCGAACAACACATATCCTTACTTAAAAATCAGCTAAGCACAATATTAAACCCAGGCAGATCATGCATAACATAACATCAGAAAATATTCATATATCTCAATATCATATAAAGCAATTTATCACAACCAAATCATAATAATCAAACCAAATAAATAACAAAGTCAGACTCTGTCACGGCCTGACCATGACAACCATCACGGTCGTGACAGACAACAAAGGCAAGAAGTCTACAAAACAGAACCTATCACGGTCTGGCCATGACAACCATCACGGCCGTGACAGACAGCAAACATCCTCACAATCATAATTATTCAAACACCGAAACAATACGTCACATGCAGATGGAATACCTCAACCAGCGTATCACAAACAGTCAAAAGTAAATAATTCAAACATCCTCAAATACTTAAATCAACTTAATGTCGATAAACCTACAATCCCCGAATCACCATTAGTTTTACAGAAAAGGTTTCCAATGGGATTTTGGTCTTGTCGATTACTCGACTACTAGTAGGGTTTAGGTCGCCCTACACAATTATCATATAATCTACTACTTATCGATTCCGACGATAGGTTGATTCTTTTCCCCACCTGAGTTTGCACCGGAAACACGTACACGACGATCCTCGTTATCCCGCCACGAGTTAACACAACCACCTTCAACCAAACAACATATCTATAATTAATCAACTAACAACCATCTATGACACTTTAGGGCTAGGTTCGGCCAACACTTAGAAAATAGGTTTAGGGTTATCTTCTTAATGCCATCTTTTGGATCCTAATTACTAGAGTCTTAACTAACATAGATTACTTATTACAAGACTAAAATTTGAAACAAAATCCTCTAACCTTTAGGGTTAGGGTTTCGGCCAACATGAACATTTTTGAGTAAAATAGACATTTTAAGAAACTAACATGGATTAAAGTGTGTAGTCATACATGCCATATAGAATACATGATCATACATGAAAACACATGAACAAAACTCTACCAACCCTAAGGTGATAGATTCGGCCAAGGCTAGTTTTTCAAGAAAGATATTTTTGATTACTTCATGCTCTTGGATTTAGATAGTAGACATGATATCTAGAAGATAGAAACTAGTTTCATCATCATTAGATTTTCCTAGGATTTATTATGATTTTTTCAAAGTTCTAGGGTTTGAAACTTGAAAATGATGAATCACCATGATATAAGTCTTGAATCAAGAAACTATCTAAAGAACATAGACATGATTTAAGACAAAGATTAGGATTTACCTCTTGAGAATCAATGATGAAGAAAATCCAAGAACTTGCTTTGAAACTTAGAACTAAGAACTTGGAACTTTAGAGTTTTAGAAGACAACTAACCAAAGAACTAAATGAAAAGTGAGAGAAGGGTATTTATAGTGTAAGTGGCGACATCTCAAGAAGGATCTAGATGAAGATGAGTTGTCATGTTAAAAGGATCAAAGTGCAATTAAGTTCCAAGGACCAAATTGCAAAGATTCCAATAGTTGAAGGACTAGTTTGCAAATAGACAATAGAATGTCATGATGATGAGTTTAATCACATTAAATGCCATCTTATCTTTGACTTACTTGGCTGATTTTTATGAGTGAAAGACAAGTTAAGAAAGTAAGGTAATTCAATGTATTAGAAGAATCAAGAAACTTGTAGACAAATCTAGGATAAGTAGAAACCTATAGAAAATTCTAGAATCAACTTGACAATTCCAACTAAAATGGGCAGCCAAAATTCACATGGGCTTTCATATGGGCTTGAAACATTTGGGCTTGATTTCATTTTCTTATTGGTTGTGGGACCCACTTTGAAGATTTAGGCCTTTAAACATAAGATAAGAAAACTTGAATGGCTTTATGGACTCAACTATGAACTAAAAAGATTTGGGCCTATAAGCCACGACCATCTTGGATTAGAAACAAGGATTCTATCCCAATCCACTTGAAAAAACGAAAAAAACTAATTTAGGGACAAAATGGTAATTTCACGAAAGTTCGGGGACTTAACCGTAAATTTCAAATTCTCTATTTAATCCCTGAAAAACCTTCTAAACTTAAATATATGATTCATCCCCTTGAATCATCTCAAAATCCTAAGATAAATCCTCTTACTACTCTTAGAAACTCTAATTTCCCTTCCGTCGTCTACCCGATTACGCGTTCCGCCTGAAAAACGTAAATTATTTTTTTTTTCTGGAAATAATTCTAAAAATACAGAATTGTAGAAAATAAAATACTAAACTTAAGTCTTTCGTTCACGAATTAAAATTAGGTCTTTTGAGCAGTATTATTATACTGTCAATGGAATTCGCGGGCTGGGTTTCGCCTGACTTTCCAACCTCAATTTTTAATCGTAGCTTCCTACGGTCAAGTAGGATTGAGTAATAACCTCCGTTTATTTAGAATAATTTTATAAAATTCAAATAAATTTATAAACATATTTATATGTATTACTGTTATTTAAAACAGTAAAAATCGGGGTGTTACACCGTAAGCTTAGTGTAATCAAGCACCCAAATATCTTCAATATATCTAAAGTAAGGTCTCGGTGCTGTAACGGGTTTTGTGTCCTTTTCACTAGAGAAGTGCATTGCTTCGGCCACGATCATAACCCCACTATTTTGCATGGTACTCTTGTTATCTTGTTCCTTTGTGTAAAAGGAAAAGTTATTTATGTCGTATCCGCTCCAACATATGACGTTGAAGTTAGGCCCACGTGCTAGCCATTTTACGTCATCAGAAGCAGTACTATCATCCTTAAGCATTTCTTCCTTGAACCATGGTAAGAAAGTCTTGTTATGCTTGTTCAACAACCACCTTTCGCTCATTCGAGGGTTTTCTTGATTGACTTTTCTTTTATGTTCAAATAAGAAAGGCTGAACACATTCGATGTTGTTCAATACATACAAATGTGCTTGAAGCACTTCCTCCCGATCCTTCCTATTAATTCTTAAGCCATGTGTACCCTTACCTTGACATCTGATCTCATCATGCCGAGGCTTAGGAACCCCTATAGGATCTGTGTTATGAAGGTAGTACGAACAAAACTCAATAGCTTCTTCTGCAACATACCTTTGAACAATAGATGCTTCCGGATGATGAGGATTCTTCACGTACCCTTTCAAGATCTTCATGTAGCACTCAACCGGGTACATCCATCTCAGAAAAACCGGCCCACATAATCTAATCTCCCTCACCAAATGAACAATTAAGTGAACCATTATGTCGAAAAAGGAAGGAGGAAAATACATCTCCAATTGGCACAAGATTGTAGCAGCCTCAACTTCCAAGTCATCCAACATACGGGGGTCAACGACTTTGCTACATATAGACTTGAAGAATGAGAACAACCGAGTAATGGCATGTCTCACATTTTTTGTAGCAATACCATGAATAGCAACGGGCATAAGTTGTTGCATCAAGATGTGACAATCATGAGACTTCAAGCCAACCAATTTAAGATCACTAGAGACAAGCCTCTTCATATTTGAAGAGTAACCATGTGGAACTTTGATGCCCTGAAGACACCTTGAAACTTTGTCTCTCTTTTTTTGACAAAGTATGACATCTTTGGCGGCAAATAAGTCCGCTTACCATCCTCAACAACCTGGAGCTAACTGCTCTCGTATACCCATAGCAACGAGGTCGAGACGAGCATTCACACCATCCTTTGTCTTGCCCTGAATGTTGAGAAGCGTCCGATCACACTATCACACACATTTTTCTCCACATGCATCACATCAATGCGATTATTCGACATCAAGCTTGCGCCAGTATGGAAGATCAAAGAATATCGACCTCTTCTTCCATATGTTTTTCTCAGCAGCTTTACCTTTATTTTTGGACTTGCCGAATATAACATCGATGTCCTTTACCCTCTGATAAACCTGCTCTCCAATTAAGGCCGCCGACGCTTCTTCTGTCTCTTGGCATCCATTAAAAGCTTTTTTCATCTTACGATATGGGTGATCATGTCTAAGAAATCCCCGATGCCCAAGGTAAACCGTCTTCTTTCCATGATGCAACTGAGTGTAGCATGTGCCTTCTTCACATATAGGGCATGCTTTATGCCCCTTAACACTGTACCCGGACAAGTTACCGTATGCTGGAATGTCGTTGATGGTGCAAAATAACATGGCACGAAGCTTGAAAGTCTCATGAGAATACCCATCAACTACATCAACACCTTCCACCCACAGTGTTTTCATGTCTTCAATCAAGGGACCTAGATAAACATCTAAGTCATTTTCCGGTTGCTTTGGGCCCGAAATCATCATAGACAACATCATGTATTTGCGCTTCATGCACAACCAAGGGGTCATGTTGTAAATTACCAACAGAACAGGCCATGAACTATGAATACTACTCATGTTACCATAAGGATTCATTCCATCCGTAGAAAGTACAAGCCTTAGGTTTCTTGGCTCATCGGCGAAATCCGAAAACATAGTATCGATATTCTTCCATTGAATAGAATCAGCAGGATGACGAACCTTTCCGTCACGTTTCCTCTCATCATTATGCCATCTAAGATTCTTCGCATCTTTCGCATTGGCAAACAATCGCTTGAACCTTGGAATTATTGGAAGATACCACAACACCTTCGCAGGAGGACCCTTTTTTCTCACATCATCAAGATCATCATCATCATCACCACCCTTCACTTTGTATCGTGATAACCCACATTTGGGGCAATCGTGATTGTCTTCATGAACACCGGTGTACAATATGCAATCATTGGGGCATGCGTGTATCTTCTTATACTCCATACCCATAGGACACAATACCTTCTTGGCCTCATAGTTACGGTCAGGCAATGTGTTGTCCTCCGGATGCAAGTCTTTCAACACTTCAAGCAATTCCGTGAAGCTTTTATCGGTCCAACCATTTCTCGCCTTCACACAAATCAATTTTAGCACCGCCGACAACCATGTATGAGTAGTACACCCTGGATATAAAGGCTTATCCGCATCACCGCACAACCTATCATACACATGAGCTCGATGAAAATATTCTTGTCCAATATCACGGATCATGTCCTCTACTCGATCATCCTCCATATCTACGTCAACGTCCTCACTTTGGGAGACACTCGCCGTATTACTACTCAACAACATATCACCATGCCATATCCATCTTGTATAACTCAAGCAAATCCCTTCACAAATCAAATGAGTACGTATATCCTTCACCGTACATTTCCTCGTATTCAAACACTTGACACAAGGACAATAGAACATTCCATTACTATTAGGAACATTCCTTTGAGCAAATTATATAAATTCTCCCACCCCCTTCAAATACTCAGCGCTAGTACACTTACAAACCATCCAACTACGATCCATAACTAGATAGGTCCTGTAGATATACAAAACATATATCCAATATAAGGACAATACGGGAGATTGAAAACTATAGTTTTTAAAGATTAATTGCCAAGCACTGGTCACGGCCTGACAGTGATGTCCATCACGGCCGTAACGTGCCAACTGAACAGACCATGCCATCACAGGCAGAACTGATCACGACCTAGCCGTGATTAGCATCACGGCCGTGACGGATCAACCAGCAGAGCAACATGCACTCAAAACCAAAAATAGAGACGTACATTCCAAACAACTCAAACTCACGGTTTCAAGTTTCAATTACTGAGACTATAGTTTCAACATACACTCAAAACCAAAAATACAAAAATGTGCCCTAAATACTCACCAGAAATAGGTGCTCGCGTGGTGGTGGGGAGGGGAGCTCGAGTGGTGGCCAACGTTCGATGTGGTTACTGAGAGCAGAGGGACAAGGAGAGTTAGTGCGCGGGAAGGGGAAAAAGAGATGTACGTCAAGTTATTGCAAAGAATGAATGGAAAGACAGAGTTAGGGTTAATAGTGTACCTCACGGTGGTGGCGAAGAAGCCCTCGCGGTGGTTGCGGTGGAGATGAGCTCGCGATTAGGGTTCTGTGCTGGGTGAGAGTGAGAGTGAGGGTTGAGAGTGATTTAGGGTTGAGCGTGATGAAAAGAGAAAAGAGAAGTACGTATGCAGCGAGCGAAGTGCGAAGGCGCGGGTGTAAACGTTATATAAAACAACATTTAACGCCGCTTGTATTAAACAACTGACGTTAAAATTAATTTTTTAACGTCAGTTTTATTAACAAACTGACGTTAAATATTAATATTTTTTAAAAAAACACTTTTAACGTCAGTTGTTGAATACAACTGACGTTAAAAGTGTTGTGTAAAAATCATTCTCTATATAAAGTAACATTCTTCTGTATCAGTCTGTAATACTGCCTCTTCTTTTCCTCTATATTTCTATTCCTTCACAAAATGGCTCTGAGACCTGTGTTAATTGAGTGACAACAGGGCATTTCAGATAGGGATATAGGATTATTTACGTCAGCTATTTATTTAACTGAAGTAAAAATTACACTTTTAACGTCAATTGTATAAACAACAGACGTTAAAAATAAATATTTTTTATTTTAAAAACACTTTTAACTTCAGTTTTCTTCAACAACTGACGTTAACAGTGTATTGACTACTCTGCTACTTACCCATTGACCTGTGTTAAGAGTGACAATAGGGCATTTCAGATAGGGATATAGGATTATTTACGTCAGCTGTTTATTTAACTGAAGTAAAAATCACACTTTTAACGTCAGTTGTATAAACAACTGACGTTAAAAATAAATATTTTTATTTTAAAAACACTTTTAACGTCAGTTTTATTCAACAACTGACGTTAAAATTGTTCTTCATTCCTTTGACTACTCTGCTCTGCTACTTAATTACCCATTACTGATGTGCTACTTACCCATACACATTGTAACCTATAATCCTCTTTATGAGCACTAAGTTTATACCTAGACTTGGTCTATTTCTTCCTATTCCTTCGGGCGTTTTCTTTTCTGCACGTTTATAATATATGACTGCCAACTCCCAATGCGCCTTGGAACCTAATGCTCTTAATGATCAATTTAATTTTTTAGCAACTTACGACGCCTAGTAACTTCATCCCCTACTCCTATAAATAGCTTCCTTCCTTCCTTTAATTTTTCTGCTTCACAATATGGCTCTGCCATGGAGATTAACTTCATCACTTTTTCTTCCTATACCTGGACTTAAAGGTCTCTGTCTTAATGGTCAAACAACTTTTCAGGTTGTGTAAATCGCATTACATTGGTGATAAGGGTGTGTAAATCGCATTATGTGAATTGCACACACTATCATCCTTCTGGAGAATCAACAGCTACAGTTCCAAAACCTCAGCTTTGGAACCAAGTGGCTGTTCCAAGAATATTGCTGAAACAGATCGAGTGCACCCTTCACTCTGCTTTGGCTCCAAATTGACTGTGGATTCAGATGGAGCATCAAGGACTTCAAGTAAGGGAGGAGATGCATTCAATATTGGAGTTTCTGAGGACAGGACTGAGAAGAAAATGATGTTGAAGCAGAAACTTTTTTATATTTTAGTGCTATCTTGCGGAAATTTTTTATCTTTTAATCATGTAATTGTAACTTATGAATCGCTTCAATGAGATACGATTTGATTATACACATATAACTTGTTTTATGTTAAGTGTTTATTTATTTTAATTTGCACAAGAATTTGTTTACTAATTGTTGGTGACCGCCGGCAAGTGTACCGGGTCGTCGCAAGTAATAAAAATAACACGGTAAGTAATTACCGAGGTCGAACTCAGGGATTGGGCTACCAATTCGACTAATCCGCGGGAAATCCGATACGTTTGGTCAAGTTACAGAAGAAGGTGGTTGAGAGAGAGAAGAGAGAATAGGATCGAAATTCAATTAACAAATCTAATAAACTAATTAACTAAAAATCAGAAATTAAAATATCCAAGGTCTCAAATCCACCTACCCAATCATGTATAGTACCCAAGTGATGATGTATTCCTCCCTAAGTTCAATTACGATGTCAACCGGGACCCCCAAATTCTTCTATATCCACTATCGTGCTCAATAGGACGTATTCGACGATTGGATTAATTACTTGTTCGGTCTCATAATCCTAATCTCAAATTCTGTTAATTCTTGTTCCCTACATGGTTGCACTAATCTCCTAATTCCACGATCGTGCTCATTATTCGATTAGTGATTCCAATTCAAGTTCTAAAACGTGAATCGCCGTTTGGCCTTAACACGTTTAACTAGTTAATCACGCAATACATATGATCAACGCATTCAAATCAGAATTGGAAAACATAAATTGAGAGAAGGAGAGAAAAACATACATCATATGAACACTACACCGCCATGGGCGGCTTCATCGATCCCTCGGACGAGGGGATTAGTTCCTCATGCTCATAGACAAACAATCGGACATAATCACCATCGTAAAATAAAAAGAAAAGGGAGACGCAGCTCCAAAGAGAAACAAGGATTCGTAACTACTGATCTAAAACAAGTGGAAAAAAACCTCCTCCATTTCTGAACTGAAACAGCCTTTAAATAAGGATTCATAATCTTGCTCGCTCGCGGGGCGAGCACTCCTTCGCGAGGCGAATTTTAGTATTGGCGCGCTTACAAATTTGGATTTTCGCGAGGCGAGGGTGTGTTCGCGGGGCGAGTCGTCCAACTTCAATCTGTCACAGCCGTGACATTCATCACGGCTGGGCCGTGATGGTCTCTGTCTTCCAGGGTCTTCAGGCTCTCGCGAGGCGAGATGTCTCTCGCGGGGCGAGACTTCAAACCTAAATTTGTCACAGTCGTGACCTTAATCACGGCTATGCCGTGATGGTCTCTGTCTTGCAGGTCTTCAGACTCTCGCGGGGCGAGAAGATTCTCGCGTGGCGAACCAGAGTGATGACTGTTGCTGCTTCAGTTGATGTTCATGCTCGCGAGGCGAGCATCCACTCGCGAGGCGAGTATCTCCAGAAGTGCTTTTTCCACTTCCTCTTGGCCTTCCTTGACTCCCGGAGCTTCACTTATTGACCTGAAAACACCAAAAGCAACCAAAAGCATAATTCTATCCAAAATAAGCTAAAAACTACACAAAGGACGCAAAACGAGTCAAAGTCCAACTTAGGAACAAAACAAGGCAAATTTGGGCGAAAACGAGAGTGAACTCGACTAATTGGCACATAAACCCTAGTTCATCTAGTCATAAAACTAGATAAGCCAGAGGCTTATCAAAACACCTCAAACTTAAACCTTGCTTGTCCCCAAGCAAGCTAAAACTCAAAAACGACTCAAGACTTGGCAAGCCTAAAGGAATCAATCGATTTCGCACAAATTTCATGCAATCAAAACAATTTTTCTCCAATGATTTCCCCCCTACATCAACGTAATCCCCACATTCATTTACTTTGAACAATTGAGAACTTCATCATTCATGCAATCATTAATCTAAGTTGAGGATCAAAGTTACACACAAAAGGAAGATCACCAATTTCAAACAACTGCCTTCCTCACAAGGGTATGTAAAATTTCACTCATTCGCTCAAATTTGTCTAGGCTATCAACTTTTCACTCAACTTCACATTCCAAGAGCACTTCCCATGAATTTGATTTTCATCTCAAAAATGGTTCCCACGAAAACATGCATGCAACATCATAAGGTCTTTATAAAGGTTGTAATGGGGCCTGGCTGAGGGTAGGATATTCAAGGATACTAGGCTTAAGTCCCTAGGAACTAAGAGAGCATGAACCTTTTTACACATATTCCACTCAAATTCCTTTTTTCATTTTCTTTTTGCCTCGGGTGACTACAGCCTTTTCCTTGCTATTTTTTCTGTTTTGCCCCTTTTCTTTTGGCAATTTTTTTTTTGCCTTGAGTTTTAACCTTTATTTTTCTTTTTCTCACCCCAATATGACACATCACCTTGTAGCCACCCCAAACTTAGTTTCTCACAACCTTTCTCTTGCTCACTTCCATGCTCTCCTAATCCTAAGATCGGGTTAACATGGTTTTTTAGATTTTCGGCTTGTAATATAGGGTCATCAAGAAACAATAGGCTAATTAGGCTCAATGTGGCTAACTAGGGAACATGCATTAGGGATGGTTCTTTTTAGGCCAAGTAGTTATTCAAAGAAAATTGCCTAAATCATTTGATGCAACACATAAACATGCAAACCATATAGAGATTCAAGCAAATTCGGGAAAGTGCAACTTAACAGTGATTCACACATTCAAAAACAGAGTTGGAGGCTCAAATCCTCACCTGGACATTTTGCAAATTGTTTGACCGAGATACGATTCCTAGTGTGTGCACCCCCTCACCCCAAACTTATCATAAATCAAGTAATCACAATAAAATTCTCAAAGTTCAATTTTCAATTTTTCACATGGGGATCAATTTTCTATTTTCAGAACCTAGGGGGAAATCATAGATGGTCAAAATAATTCATGCAATCAATCTATGCTCAATTTGATTAAATTCCAACAAGCTTGCCGACACGACATTCATACAACAACTCTTGATCTTCTCAAATTATTCAAGAGTGACAAACAAAAACAAAATATGAACAAAAACAAAACAAAAGCTAGGAGAGGAGAGGGATACCTAGCTTGGGTTGCCTCCCAAGTAGCGCTTGTTTAACGTCCCGAGCCAGACTTATTAAGAAGCATCCACCTGGATCCCATAGCCTATGAACCAAGGGCCAAGAGACGCTCATCATGTGAGATTCTCCACCCGGATCAAATGGTAATTGGAGTGGAGATTGTAGCAGCAATATGACTTTATCATCAACTCCACCCAGCCAGTGTGTGAAAACTCCATTGACCTTTGTAATTATGAATTCACTTCCTCTCGGGTCAAATGGTGTTTTCTCGAGGAAGTGTGCCAGACGAGTGGGAGGGTCTAACTTACCCATGTCCACACATGCATGTAAGCCAACATAGTTATCCAATGCAGAAATTTTCGGTTGCTTGGCAAGCAGGGTGGAATCCATTACCACTTCGTCTTCATTCTGATCTATCCCCAAAACCAGATTTTCTTCAAATTGGGCTTCATGTGACTCTTGTACTAACTGCTTGCAAATCTCCTCGACTTGCGTTTTGAAATTCTGCATCACAGTTTCGATACTGTCACAGTTGGCTCTTGCCTTGGCCTCAGAGGTGGATAGCTCCTGGGAATATTGTTCTAGAGCAGCTTTCAACGGTGTTTGCTCATTCCATTCCCATTCCTCCTCATGCTTCATGATTACACTATAAGCTTGTGCATGAGGGCAATTACGTCCCCAGCGCTAGTGATCTCCCAGGGTTATATTAGGCCCAAAGTCATATTTTGTAACACCGTCCAAGGCTGGAAAATAAATAGTCTCCATGATTTGCAATCCACCTTGAAAGGGTATCTCGCATACAAAACAGGGCCAAGACCAAGTGGGATCAAGAAATAGATAATAATAATCGAAATTAAAAATAAAAATAAAAAAAAAATAAAAATAAAAATAACTTAACCAAATAATCAAACTACCCTAAAATTAGGAAAATTGGTTGTGCCAATCCCCGGCAACGGTGCCAAAAACTTGTTGGTGACCGCCGGCAAGTGTACCGTGTCGTCGCAAGTAATAAAAATAACACGGTAAGTAATTACCGAGGTCGAACTCAGGGATTGGGCTACCAATTCGACTAATCCATGGGAAATCCGATACGTTTGGTCAAGTTACAGAAGAAGGTGGTTGAGAGAGAGAAGAGAGAATAGGATCGAAATTCAATTAACAAATCTAATAAACTAATTAACTAAAAATCAGAAATTAAAATATCCAAGGTCTCAAATCCACCTACCCAATCATGTATAGTACCCAAGTGATGATGTATTCCTCCCTAAGTTCAATTACGATGTCAACCGGGACCCCCAAATTCTCCTATATCCACTATCGTGCTCAATAGGACGTATTCGACGATTGGATTAATTACTTGTTCGGTCTCATAATCCTAATCTCGAATTCTGTTAATTCTTGTTCCCTACATGGTTGCACTAATCTCCTAATTCCACGGTCGTGCTCATTATTCGATTAGTGATTCCAATTCAAGTTCTAAAACGTGAATCGCCGTTTGGCCTTAACACGTTTAACTAGTTAATCACGCAATACATATGATCAACGCATTCAAATCAGAATTGGAAAACATAAATTGAGAGAAGGAGAGAAAAACATACATCATATGAACACTACACCGCCATGGGCGGCTTCATCGATCCCTCGGACGAGGGGATTAGTTCCTCATGCTTATAGACAAACAATCGGGCATAATCACCATCGTAAAATAAAAAGAAAAGGGAGACGCAGCTCCAAAGAGAAACAAGGATTCGTAACTACTGATCTAAAACAAGTGGAAAAAAAACCTCCTCCCTTTCTGAACTGAAACAGCCTTTAAATAAGGATTCAGAATCTTGCTCGCTCGCGGGGCGAGCACTCCTTCGCGAGGCGAATTTTAGTATTGGCACGCTTACAAATTTGGATTTTCGCGAGGCGAGGGTGTGTTCGCGGGGGCGAGTCGTCCAACTTCAATCTGTCATAGCCGTGACATTCATAACGGCTGGGCCGTGATGGTCTCTGTCTTCCAGCGTCTTCAGGCTCTCGCGAGGCGAGATGTCTCTCGCGGGGCGAGACTTCAAACCTAAATTTGTCACAGCCGTGACCTTAATCACGGCTATGCCGTGATGGTCTCTGTCTTGCAGGTCTTCAGACTCTCGCGGGGCGAGAAGATTCTCGCGTGGCGAACCAGAGTGATGACTGTTGCTGCTTCAGTTGATGTTCATGCTCGCGAGGCGAGCATCCACTCGCGAGGCGAGTATCTCCAGAAGTGCTTTTTCCACTTCCTCTTGGCCTTCCTTGACTCCCGGAGCTTCACTTATTGACCTGAAAACACCAAAATCAACCAAAAGCATAATTCTATCCAAAATAAGCTAAAAACTACACAAAGGACGCAAAACGAGTCAAAGTCCAACTTAGGAACAAAACAAGGCAAATTTGGGTGAAAACGAGAGTGAACTCGACTAATTGGCACATAAACCCTAGTTCATCTAGTCATAAAACTAGATAAGCCAGAGGCTTATCACTAATTCAAGCTAATTAATTAAGATTAAAAATAATTTTTTTTAAAAAAAAAGATTAGAAATAAACTGCACTATATATGGAGTGATGATCTGCGTTAAGAGTGACAACAGGGAGATGACAACGAAAGAAAGATAGGAATGAGTTGATTATTTACGTCAGTTATTTATTTAATTGAAGTAAAAATCACACTTCTAACGTCAGTTGTATAAACAACTGACGTTAAAAGTGTTAATAATTCTTGCAAAACACTTTTAACGTCAGTTCATTAAACAACTGATGCAAATAGTGATTTATTATTTACAAAACTGTCACCGCCTCCTTTTTAACGTCAAACATATGGTAAACTGACATAAAACGTTTCCCTATATTACATTATTTCCACTAGTGTTTCTTGTCCAAGGTAAAGTCGTTGATGTATATTGGTGCAAACACTGCATTATTTTAGCAAAAACCATTTTGTACATAGATCCAATATATATTTTAGAAAAGAAATGACTGTTATATATTTCCAAAAATAATCAGTGCATCATATTTGTTAAAACTCCGAAAAAGAAACTGATAATGCTAAAGCAACAATACTCCAAACATACATATCTCTACCTAATAATACAAAATAGGTATTCCACATCCTGGTTCGTCGACTTGATGGACTAAAGTTGCCTTGTATACTGGAACAACATATTACATTTAAGCCTAAGTGTAGGCATGGCTTCAACCAGATGTAGTTCTCCAATTAGTCAAAGTTATATATTTGAACTTTTCATGCCTTTTTTTAGTGCTGCAAGCTTAACTTTTGGTCAACTTGCAAATCATACTCCTGTATAGGAAAAACCAAAATAAAAAATTTAAATTGAAGATTCATAATGCTCTTGGAAACGTAGAATGATTTCATGTTTTCATTGAATATTTCCATTTCCAGATAGGTAGACACACAGATGTAATGAACGTAAAATTATTTTTCAAATCTTATCATATTCCAAGTTCACTTTATTCTCTCCAAACCAAGATTTGCGTCCTTTTAACAATTAAGCAATTTTAATTTTCATGCTAGGCCTAGCTTTAAAAAAACCCAAAAATAATTTTTTTGATTTATATAAGTTGGTCCAATTCAACCACTGATATTCCAAAGAGGGTCATGGCCATGGTCTGATTGCGTCACCTGGCCTAGTCCATAGCCTCATTCAAAAAAGGAACATTAGTTAGACAAAAAAAAAACCTAAATGAAACTAATAGGAACCTTATCCTCAACTTGAAAGCCACCGCACTTTCCACTTCTACTTTGTGAGAACTACAAATTCTTTGTCTTTGCCACGTTGCAAGATCAATAACCAATAATTAGATTAATGGTATCATCTAACATCCATATTCTTGTGGTCCTTTATATACAAATACTAATCTACAGTATAAAGAGAATTGAAGAAACACTTAAATTGCTTCGTAACTATTGCCAATCTCACTGGTTTTTATGAGTGAAGCTCATAATAAGCATCAGATTTCCCTCATGATTATTCCCTTTCATTAAGTTCCCGGAGATGAATGTTACCAAATAGATCGCAATTGGATAAAAAATTCTTTTACATGGATAAACTCCCCAGTATTGTAACAGTTTGATTTTAATTATGTTGTTCAACAGGTTAAAATATAATTAATTATATTTTAATTTGAGAGTTAGAAAGTGTTTTTGATTAAAATAAAATCATATTCCAAGTATACTTTATGGTAGAGGGTTATGGTAAAAATTTCGGTTGAAAATTCAGACGAAAGTCGGTCTGTGTTTTCACTGCCGGTACAAGTTTACTGTACAGAAAACCTAATTTTGACCAGTGAACGAGATGGTTAGTGTTTTTAATATGTTTCCTTCAACTTTGGTTATTTTGAAAATTTTCGTTCCAAAATGGAATAAAATATTTTATTCGAGCGAAAACATCGGAAGAATTACGATCGGAAAATACAACCGGGTACGAAATAGAGCAGATTAGGGAGCACAAAAGAAGTGAAGTGACTTGATGGAAATGGGTTATGACACACTCCAAAAGTGTAATCATCACACATTTCAAATTATAACATATTATATTCTAAAAACATATTTTTCTCTTTCCTCTTTAACCAAACAAGTCTTAAAGACAAAACTTGCTCTCCAAGCTCATCCTCTCTCGAAAATTTCATACTCCCCTCTCCCTCCTCTATATAATCATCACTCATCTTCATTCTCTCATTTTCTTCCTCCATCTTCATATTTCTTCAACTTCTTCCATTTCTTTTTTTTTTCAAACACTTAAAGCTTCCATTTTTATTAGTCTTTTCCACTTAAGTTCTTTGTTAAAGTTCTTCCTTATACTAAGGGTAATGCTCTCATATGAATCTTTTTGCAAGTTTCATCTTTTATTTCTTAGTTTACTTTATGTGTTCTTTATATACTTTAAACTTCTAAAATCTCTCTAAAATGGTAGAAAACTCCTTTTGAGTTGAAACCACTTTCTATAGTCTTATATTAACTTATATTTTCACATACTAAGAGGTTGTGTAAAACAAAAATCTCTACCTATATCTTCCAATGAAGGCCGAATGCTTGCATTTGTGACCTAGGAAGTTTTTGTTTCAACTTTTGGAATATGATCATGTGTTTGAGTTTCTAACTATCCATTGATCTTAAATCTATAAATCTTGGAAGTTTTGATAGCTTTTTCCTATGATGGCTGAAAATATGAATAAGTAAGCCTAGGATACTATGTTTCAACTTTTCAAGTATGATCATGGATTTAGAACTCTTAATACCTTGTGATTCTAAACCTAAGAGTTTTTGTTAAACAAAGAATATTTTCCTCATCATCCTATGATGGCCGAAACTTAGTGTTTAGGTTCTAGGATGTTTGAGTTTTTATTTTTCCAAAATGATCATGGACTTAAGCTCCATAAGATATTTGGATGCTAAGTCTAAGAGATTGGAAAGTTTAAGGATTTCTAACTTTTTTATTCTATGTTATTAAAGCTAGGATGTATTACTATCATTTTTCCAAGATGATCATGGACTTGAGCTCCATAAGATATTTGGATGCTAAGTCTAAGTGATTGGAATGTTTAAGTTTCCATTGTTTTCCAAAATGATCATGGACTTGAGCTCCATAAGATATTTGGATGCTAAGTCTAAGAGATTGGAAAGTTTAAGGATTTCTAACTTTTTTATTCTATGTTATTAAAGCTAGGATGTATTACTATCATTTTTCCAAGATGATCATGGAATTGAGCTCCATAAGATATTTGGATGCTAAGTCTAAGTGATTGGAATGTTTAAGTTTCCATTGTTTTCCAAAATGATCATGGACTTGAGCTCCATAAGATATTTGGATGCTAAGTCTAAGAGATTGGAAAGTTTAAAGATTTCTAACCTATAAATCCTATGAAGGCCGAACCTAGAAGGTTATGGACCTAGGATACTTTGTTCTTATTTTTCCAAAATGATCATGGTTTTGAGATCATTAATACATATGGATGCTAAGCCTGAGAGATTGGAAAGTTTAGTGAATGCTAGCCTATTTTACTAGCCTTGGCCGAATACCCTAAGTGTATAACTTAGTGGGATTTTAATTCAACTTTGTTAAATGATCATTGTTTATGAACTCCTAACACTTAAGGATCATAAATCCATGAGTTGTATAATTTTCGGGAATTTCTAACCCTAAGAACTAGTCTTGGCCGAACCTATACCTTGTGGTTTAGTTTTCTTATTTGATTTTAACTTGTGATTTTGTGTCCATAACCTTAGACTTCCATCACGGAGGAAACGAGGACGTTCGTGGTATACCTCTTCGAGCATCTAATCTCCTTACCTTCACAGAAGGTGGAGTTAATACTTTGTGGTGTGACGACGAGGAGCTTCGAGTTCGGGAGTTCGGTGATAACCCAGGTGGGGGAAAGAACCAACCTATCGTTGGAATGGATAAGTAGTAGATTATATAATAATTTTGTAGGTCTACCTAAACCCTACTAGTAGTCGAGTAATCGACAAGACCAAAATCACATTGGAAACCTTTTCTGAAAAACCAAGGCGATTCGGGGATTGTAGGTTTATCGATATTAGGTTGATTTTATATTCTTGGTGCTTGATTTGAGCTTATTACCTTTATTGAATTGAATTTTGTGCTATGTTGGTGATATTGGAATATTTTGATTGATATTGTGTTATGCATGATCTGCCTGATTTTTACTATTATGCTTAGTGGATTTTAAGAAAAGATATATATGTTGTCAAAGAGATGATTGTTTTGGGTGTGAGGATAATGATGATTTATAAGTGCCTGATCAGCCTCTGTCTAACTAGTTTTATAACTAGTAAGATCATGGTTTTTGCACTGATTAGTCGAGGTTCAATCTCGTTTTAGCCCAAATTTGGATTTAACTGTCCTCAAGCAACATTTTGAGTTTCTTAAGTAGTTTAGGACATTTTAGTTAGTTTTTGAGTTAAATAAAACATTCACTGCTATCTCATGTTTTCAGGTTAGAAAGGGAAACACTTAGAGCCAAGGGAATGGAGAAAGCAGTGGAAAATGCAATTCTGGAAGATTCGCCTCGCGAGACTGAAGACCAGCCTGAACAGCAGAATGTCATCCTTTCTGTCTCGCCACACGAACCATGTCTCGCCTTGCGAGACTGAAGACCAGAAGCTATCACGCCCAGGCCGTGATACTCATCACGGGCATAATGAGAAGACCCTTTCTGTCTCGCCTCGCGAGCCACTATTCGCCTCGCGAGAATCCAAATTCAAACTGGCGCCATTTTTAATATTCGTGTCGCGAGAGGCTACTCGCCTCGCGAGCGTGCGCAGTTTCTGAAAGATATAAATTGCTGTTTTAGGCAGATTAGAGGAGACTTTTCATGATCCATTGTATACGAATTATTTTCTAGGTTTTATGTTTTCATCTGTGATGGAGAACTAATTTCCCTAGATTGATCTGCTGTAATCGGTTTCCGCCGCACTTGAGGTTCTGTAATTCCCATTTGATTTGTTATTCCCTTTCAATATTGTTCTGTATGTTCTGTTTGCTTAATTCAGAATTGTATAGAATTAGTATTGATTTATTTCGATGATTCTATGTTCCTATACTTAATCGCATTTGCTTAATTCGCGTGTGTTCAATCGTGTTTGCTTAATTCACGAGCGCTTCACCCCGTTTGCTTAATTCGGGAATTAGGAACATACATCTCGTAGTGCCAATTTCGCTTGTTCATTGTTGCTACAATCGAAAAGGGATTAGAATCCACTTAGGGCTTGGAATTTACATAAATCTATGATAGTGGGAAACCGAGAACAATAGATTAATCATTTTAATTATTGATAATCACTTATTTCTCAATTGCATTGTTTTCTTTTAATTGAATCTTTCAAATCTAACCCCCCCCAAACTGATTTTTCCGCGAATAACAATCCAAGAGTCCTTGTGAGACGATACTCAAGTTGTCGCGCCCTAACTGCAGTTTTTGTAAACCACTCGTTCTTCTTGACGCGCGTACGACAGCGTGTCAAAATTGGTGCAGTTGCCGGGGACTCTTGTTGTTATTTTCGCATTTTTCGTTTTTGTTTTTCTTCTGAATTAGTCTGCCTACTAGGTCTACTTGTTCTGACTTGTGTGATTTTGATCCTGAAATTGAAAGAACACTGCACACACGCCGTAGAGCAATTCAGGCTAGCATTAGTTCACCAACCAGTAGTGATTCTAATTCTGCACCTGCACTTGATAACATGGCTGATCATAGAACATTAAGACAGCTTGCTGCCCCTGATGTTAATTATAATGGGTTATGTATTGAATATGCTGATGTTGTTGCTCCCTTTGAATTAAAATCTGGTTTGATACACTTGTTGCCAAGGTTTAGTGGTCTTGCAGGTGAGGATTCACAGAGATATCTGAAGGAATTCCAGGTTGTCTGCTCTACACCCTTGAGACCGAAAGGAATAACAGAAGATCATATCAAGCTGAGAGCCTTCCCATTCTCACTTCAAGGTGCTGTGAAGGATTGGTTGTACTACCTTGAACCGAATTCTGTTACAACCTGGAATGATATGAAGAAAGTCTTCCTAGAGAGGTACTTCCCTACCTCCAGAGCTGCATCAATCAGGAAGGAAATATGTGGCATTAGACAAGGCAATGAATCATTGGCCGAGTACTGGGAGAGATTCAAGAAGTTGGTATCCAGTTGTCCTCAGCACCAGATTTCTGAGCAGCTACTTATTCAGTACTTTTATGAGGGATTGTTGCCAATGGACAGAAATATTTTAGATGATGCTAGTGGGGGAGCACTTGTTGATAAGACCCCAGCTGCTGCCAAGCAATTGATTGAAAACATGTCACTCAACTCCCAGCAGTTCACAACCAGAAACAACTCTGTCGAGACAAGGGGTGTGAATGAGATCCATGGCTCTTCTTCCAACAAGGCCCTTGAAACCAGAATTGATGAGCTCACTTCTTTGGTAAAGCAGTTGGCAATGGATAAGGTTCAACCAGCAAGGTTGTGTGACATTTGCACCTCTCTTGAGCACCTGACCGATGCATGCCCCATTCTGAAAAACGAGTCAGCCACTGATTTGCCTCAAGCTTATGCAACCAATCTCTACAATCAAGGCAACAATCAGAATCGGGACAACATTCCTGGCCTTTCCACAAATAAGTACCATCGCAACTGGGGGAATCATCCAAACCTTCGGTATGGGAACTCATCTGCACAACATTAACAACCAATGTTACCGCTGGCACCACTACAGAATTCTCCCCAAGTGACCATTTCTTCACCTTCTGGACCTTCACTAAGAGGACCCGATCAAGCAAATGGCTGAAAACAATCTCCAGTTTCAGCAGCAAGCAAATGCTAGTATTCATACTTTGCACACACAGATTGGACAATTTCAGCAGCGAACGGATGCTAGCATTCATACCTTACACAGATTGGACAGCTTGCCACTTCGATGAATGCCATGCAGCAAGCTCAAGGATCGAACCAACTACCTGCACAAACAGTGGTGAATCCTAATGTTCCAAATCCTAATGTGAGTACCATTTCGTTGAGATCCGGGAAAGTTGTAGAGGCAGCCCCTGAAAAGAATGAAGTTGTTGAGGTAACACCTGAACCTCATCTTTGTTATTGAGGGTGAAAAGAGTATGTGCCGCCGATCCCCTTCCCACAAAGAGTCTTGTGAATAGAAATATTGTTGAGGAAGACAAGGAGAGAGAGATCCTGGATGTGTTCAGAAAAGTGGCGGTAAACATTCCGCTTCTTGATGTGATCAAGCAGGTTCCGAAGTACGCAAAGTTTCTGAAGGATTTGTGCACACACAAGAGGAGGTTGAAGGGTAATGAGAGAGTCAATTTGGGGCAAAATGTTTCAGCCCTCATTCAACCTAAGCCTGCACCTGAAAAGGTTACAGTTTCAGCCCTCAGTCAGGCAATGCCACAGAAATGCAAGGATCCAGGAACTTTTGCTATTCCGTGCACCATTGGGGACAGAAAATTCGATAATTGCATGTTGGATTTGGGAGATTCTATTAATGTCATGCCCACTTCTGTCTTCAACAACCTTGATCTTGGTCCTTTGCAACATACAGGTCTTACTATTCAGTTGACAAATAGGACCAATGCTCGCCCCATTGGAGTGGTAGAAGATGTGTTGGTACAGGTTAATGATTTGATTTTCCCTGCTGATTTTTACATCCTGGACATGGCAGGGGAAACAAATTCAAGCAGATCACCAATCATTCTGGGCAGACCGTTCATGAAGACAGCGAAGACAAAGATTGATGTTCACGACGGAACCATGTCCATGGAGTTTGGTGACATTGTGGCAAAATTCAACATTTTCGATGCTATGAAGCATCCCTTAGAAGAGCACTCTGTTTTTCAAATAGAGTTGCTCTCTGAAATTGTTGATGAAACTTATGATGATTTGGAAGCAGCACCAGTAACCCTCTCCACTTACTTATCACCTCCCACTGTGGAACAACCAGTGATGGAGTTCAAGCCTCTGCCTGAGAAATTGGAATTTGAGTCTTTAACTATGAAGGCACTATGGCCAGTCCAAGAGGTTGAACCCCATTTTTATTGGGGAGACTTTGTTGACAAGGTTGACAAGGAGGTCATCTTTGACCCAAGAGGGAGTGAGAAGTCCGCCGCACTCGGCGAGGTCACCATGATTGTCAAGCACTCACTCTCATGCTTATGCTGCATACCATGGGATCCGAGAGGATCTTATTGCATTTTGGGCATTCCTTGGCCACTGTATCACAGACAGTGGGATCCCGGTGGAACTGCCTCCATGAGTTTTTTCTAAACCTTCTCCTTTCCCTCACTCTTATTTTATATTTATGTTCTTTCATTGAGGACAATGTATGTTTTAAGTGTGGCGGAGGGAACCATTTGTTTTGTTTTTATTTTGTTTGTGTTGCTTTGAGTCGTTTGTGTGTGAGTCTTGTGTCGGCAAACTTGATTGGGTTTTGTTGAATTTGCATAGATAGATTGCAAGATATGTGTTGACTGTTGATGATTTCCCCCCTAGGTTTTGAAATTGAAAATTGATCCCCATGTGAAAAATTGAAAATTAAACTTTGAGATATTCTATTGTGATTGCATGATTTATGATAAGTTTGGGGTGAAGGGAAGCACACACTAGGGATTGAATCTCGGTCAAACAATTTGCAAAAATGTCCAGGTGAGGATTTGAGCCTCCAACGTGTGAAAAATTGTGTGAATCACTTTCAAGTTGCACTTTCCCTAATTTGCTTGAGTCTCTTCATGGTTTGCATGTTTATGTGCTTGCATCAAATGATTTAGGCAATTTTCTTTGAATTAACTACTTGGCCTAAAAATAACCATCCCTAATGCATGTTCCCTAGTTAGCCCTTTGAGCCTAATTAGCCTATTGTTTCGTGATGACCCTATATTATAAGCCAAAAATATGGAAAAAACATGTTAATCCGATCTTAGGATTAGGAGAGCATGGAAACTTGGCAAGAGAAGGGTTGCAAGAAACTAAGTTTGGGGTGGCTACATGGATACAATATGTCATTCTGGGTTGAGAAAAAGAAAAATAAAGGTTGGGGCCAAGGGCAAAAGAAAAAAAAAGAAAACAAAAAAAAAAGAACAAAAATGTCAAAAAAGGGGTATTTGAAGAAAAGGCTGTAGTCACCCAAAGCATAAAGAAAAATGGAAAAAGGAATTTGAGTGGAAATTCAATGCGTCAAAATGCTCATGCTCTCTTAGTTCCTAGGGACTTAAGCCTAGTACCTTTGAATATCCTACCCTTAGCCAGGACCCATTACAACCTTAAAAGACCTTTTGATGTTGCATGCATGTTTTCGTGGGAACCTTGTTTGAGATGAAGATCAAATTTATGGGAAGTGCTCTTAAAATGTGAAATTGAGTGAAAAGTTGGTAGCCTAGACAAAAATTGAGCGAATGAGTGAGACATTCAATACCCTTGTGAGGAAGGCGATTGTTTGAAATTGGTGATCTCCCTTTTGTGTGTAACTTGGATCCTCAACTTAGATTAATGATTGCATGAATGATCGAATTCTCAATTGTTTAAAGTAAATGAATGTGGGGGTTGCATTGTTGAAAAGGGGGGGGAAACATTGAAGAAAAAAAATTGTTTTGTTGTAATTGCATGAAATTTGTGCGAAATTGATTAAATCCTTTAAGCTTGCTAAGTTTGAGTCTTTTTTGAGTTTTAGTTTGCTTGGGGACAAACAAAGTTTAAGTTTGGGGTATTTTGATCTGCCTCTGGCTAACTAGTTTTATAACTAGTAAGATCATGGTTTTTGCACTGATTAGTCGAGGTTCAATATCGTTTTAGCCCAAATTTGGATTTAACTGTCCTCAAGCAACATTTTGAGTTTCTTAAGTAGTTTAGGACATTTTAGTTAGTTTTTGAGTTAAATAAAGCATTCACTGCTATCTCATGTTTTCAGGTTAGAAAGGGAAGCACTTAGAGCCAAGGGAATGGAGAAAGCAGTGGAAAATGCAATTCTGGAAGATTCGCCTTGCGAGAAGCTACTCGCCTCGCGAGACTGAAGACCGGCCCGAATAGCAGAATGTCATCCTTTCTGTCACGCCACGCGAACCATGTCTCGCCTCGCGAGACTGAAGACCAGCCTGAACAGCAGAATGTCATCCTTTCTGTCTCGCCACGCGAACCATGTCTCGCCTCGCGAGACTAAAGACCAGAAGCTATCACGCCCAGGCCGTGATACTCATCACGGGCGTAATGAGAAGACCCTTTCTGTCTCGCCTCGTGAGCCACTATTCGCCTCGCGAGAATCCAAATTCAAACCGGCGCCATTTTTAATATTCGTGTCGCGAGAGGCTACTCGCCTCGCGAGCGTGCGCAGTTTCTGAAAGATATAAATTGCTGTTTTAGGCAGATTAGAGGAGACTTTTCATGATCCATTGTATACGAATTATTTTCTAGGTTTTGTGTTTTCATCTGTGATGGAGAACTAATTTCCCTAGATTGATCTGCTGTAATCGGTTTTCGCCGCACTTGAGGTTCTGTAATTCCCATTTGATTTGCTATTCCCTTTCAATATTGTTTTGTATGTTCTGTTTGCTTAATTCAGAATTGTATAGAATTAGTATTGATTTATTTTGATGATTCAATGTTCCTATATTTAATCGCGTTTGCTTAATTCGCGTGTGTTCAATCGTGTTTCCTTAATTCACGAGTGCTTCACCCCGTTTGCTTAATTCGGGAATTAGGAACATACATCTCGTAGTGCCAATTTCGCTTGTTAATTGTTGCTACAATCGAAAAGGGATTAGAATCCGCTTAGGGCTTGGAATTTACATGAATCTATGATAGTGGGAAACCGAGAACAGTAGATTAATCATTTTAATTATTGATAATCACTTATTTCTCAATTGCATTGTTTTCTTTTAATTGAATCTTTCAAATCTACCCCCACCCCCACCCCCCCCCCAAACTGATTTTTCTGCGAATAACAATCCAAGAGTCCTTGTGAGACGATACTCGAGTTATCGTGCCCTAACTGCAGTTTTTGTAAACAACTCTTTCTTTTTGACGCGCGTGCGACAGCGTGTCAGTGCCTAACTTAGATGATGTATGTTAAAGAGGTGTTATGGCATAGAATATGTGTCAAGTTCTAATGGAGGGTTAAGGCACTAGGAAGTTGTTAAATCGGGTTGGTGGGATCACTACAATAAAACATTTGTTTAGCGACCGTAATATTCGGTCGCTAAACAGTGTAAATCGGTCGCTATTTAATTTAGCGACCGAATTAGCGACCGATTAATGGTGGTAGCCGAATACCTGGTCGCTAAGGTTTTAGAGACCGAATTAACATTTCGGTCGCTAAGTAGCAATCGAATATGTAGTCGCTAAAAAATAAAAAACGGTCGCTATTAGGTTGGTCGCATTTTTTGGGTAACCATTTCTAGCGACCGATAATCGGTTGCTAGTTCGGTCGCTAAAGTTGGTTACTGTTAACCTATATTAGCGACGGATTTTCGGTCGCTATACCTCATCTGTAAATGGTAAATAAAGTTTAGCGACCGAATTATCGCTTTCTAATGACATTGAAAACAACAAGGTGGGACTGAGTGGATTTAATGCAATCTAAAAGGGGATTATAGTGAAGTAAAGATAGGCGTTGACAATGAGGAAACTAGAGTTTGAGTTTGAACCAATTATTCTTTTAGGGTCACCACGACAATCCCCATAACAAAGACAAGAGTGAAATACTCCACGTATCGGGGACCGGGGATGGGGATGAGGAGGAAAATAAGATGGGGATGGTAACTAATTTATAAAACTGTCCATTTTAATATTTATCATAGAGTGATGGAGTCTCATTAATTATATTTTTTCCCCAATTTAGCCCCATGCTCCAATCCTCTTCCGTCAAAACACGTGTAGAGAAACCCATAGTCCCAACCTATCAAAACCCAAATCAAGACCTTAAACGGTTAAACCTAGTATATTCAAGCAACCAGATTCCTTGGAAATCATCCTAGCTTCAAGCCAAAAATCCCCATTCATCACCTCCACCACCAAATCACAATCTCTCTCCACACGCCACTACTCCCCAATCAGTGTGGAGACACAACCCGCAAACAACCGCTATGCCACCACCCATATTAGCCTCTATTTGACGATTCATTTCCAACTTTAACCTTGCATTGTGCCCCCATATCCTCATCCACAGCACCAATTGGTCCCATTGTTTCCTCTAGTGACATAAAAGAGAGCTTTGGAGGAGCTCTTATTCAGAGGGTCAGAGGTTCTGAGGTGGAGGCTCGATTCTTGCACAATGGACAAATTGGTTTTGGTTTTGGATGAGTAAGGAGGAAATTGAGGAATAGTGAATTTAATGAGCAATATTTGCTGATATTGAACACTACAAAACCTTCAAGATTAATATTTAACACAAGTTGCTCAGAGTAATGCAACTTTCTGCCAATTAAATCCAAATTTTCAAAGTCGCATATAACTGTATATGTCACACTACCGTGCATCCGTATCACACGAAAATAATTTCTTACATGCACATCAAATGTTCTACTTAAGTTCTTAGATTAATACGATACATGGAGGTATATGACTGCACGCACAAATATAAAAGGTCGAAGGGAACTTTCTATGAAATTAAATTCAAACTTTCATGGGTTTGCATATATCACACAATAATGCATATCCTCCAAAATAAATGTATAATATGTCTGATCTTAAGCTCAGATCTTCTAGTAGAGCTACTATGTATAAACTAGTAAAAAACACCATACATGTTAAAATAGTGTACTAGTAGTGTTCCATTTCATTCTTCACACAAAACCACGTATGTTATCTATACTGTCAATTAACCATTATCCGTGTGAGCTTGCACGCATGTTCATCTCACTGTGTCAAGGTGACAATGGACAACAAGCTGTTGAACTCATTGAATGTAGACACATTAGGCTAAGCCTGCCATTGTTATGGAAACTCTTATCTCCCACTCCCAGCATATCATTTTCGATAACTTGCCCTCATAGGTGTTGAACAAAGATCATTCCATAAATTGACTGAAGGATCAGAACCAGAATTGCTCCTAGAATCTCCATTCAGAAAGGTTGTATTTGAGCTGTGAGACAGACAATCCTCCATTGCGAGTCTCTTCGAATTCTGCGAAGAACACCTACGACCTTTCAGTTTACCCTTAGTTGATTCTGTCAAATTCATGTAGCTTAGTTTATGAGCATCTCTTTCTTCTGTTGCTTCCACCATATTAGTATTGGTTGATGGCAGAGACGGTGATCCAGATGTATATGAAGTCGATACGAGGCTGTCATCATACATGCATTCAGAGCTTATGGCAGAAGATGATGGAGTTGATTCAGAGGTTGTAAGAGATTTAGCTGAAATCCTTTTTGTCACACCATTAATTCTTGATTGAAAAGGAGGAACAAGATCTTCACTTCTTCTGGAGATTGGACTCTCCCATGGCTTCAATGCCATCCAGCGTTCTAATAAGCTACATCCTAAGCTCTTATTGCCTAGGCCCTGATGCTTGAGAGGAGTCACTGCCTTGGCTCTTGAGTTTGGACTAGCACACAGTCTAGATTGCTATATGCAAGATAAAAGTTAATTGAAGTACATAAATTTGGTAATAGTTTTAACTACTAAAAGTACGTTTGGAAGAGCTTTTCGGAAGCTCATTCAACCTTATGAGAATAGTTTATGAATATAAACACATGCAAATAATTTATGATCTTCATATAAACTCATTTCAGCTTATTTGAAAGAAAAAAAAACTTATCGAAACACGTTGTTTTCCAAATACACACTTATTTTACTAAAGAACGGACTTGTATATATTACATATTAACTTGGTTACCTGTGTGGAGAGAGAGTATGCCATTGCTCTATCCCTCTTGATGGCTCCTTCTTGCCTCATTCGTAGCTTTGTTTTAACTTCATCCACAGTTCCAGGAATGTCACACCATCTATGCTGATAATAGCAAGGGACATAAAATATGCTATGTTAGTAGCATCTCTTCATATATATTAACTAGGAATCATCATCATCAGAGAATGTTACATAATCTTGAAGCAAATTATAAGAGAAATTATGATATGATACCTCAGCCTGCTTAACAGGATCAGCTTGGTTGCGATGTTCATCCAATAACTTCTGCACTGCTTTCCCTTCTGGAGACTTCCTCACATTACTTGCCCTGATACGTGCTTGAACTCGAACAAGAGCCTGCATGCACCTTAGAGTAACAGCTGCTTGCTTCCTGACTTGCCGGCCTCGAAATATAGCTTGCAGCCTTACCACTGCCCTCAAGGCCTTCAAGGCTCTTCGAGCCTGCAATGTGTATAATATAACAGATAAGTAAGGTTCATATAAAAAAAAAGGGAAAGAAAGGCATCTGCACAGAAAACATCAAGCACAAGAGAGTAGAGACACATGGTTAATATACTTACTAATCAGACCCTCCTAAAATAATGAGCAAAAGAGTGACATATCTTTCTGCAATAAACCCTCATATTCAAAGCAATTCGGAAAACTAGAAAATTTGCACAACCACAGACTCAATTCTAACTTATATTCCCATAGTAAAGTAGTACAAAAAGGAATAGAAGAAAAAAACTTGCATGACATAATTCTCTTTGGGAGGACTATCAAGTTGAAGATACAAGTTCATTTGAGGTGAGCTGATTTGAGATCACTAAAACAAAATCACCACCTTTTGAATTTCGATCTATTTGTCAATCTTGTGCAACATTTTTGAATAAAAATAAATAAATCTAATTTTATTGGAAATTAGATCATGATCTAAGATGAGGAGGTCCTGATCCAAAATTGAACTTGGAATTTCAAAGTTCTCGGTGCAAACACATAAAGTCGTGCAATTTAGCAAAGCATCAAATCTGAGGCCTAATTAAGGATTCTTTTCTTAAGGTTAAGGTACTTGTGGTAATTGAGATGTAGATGTAGTAAATCATTCAGTGGAAACTCAAACATATATCAGAAAATGCCTGCATTGTTGTTACTGCAATAGAGAAGAGTGGAAGATAGTTACCAAGAATGCTCGAAACACAGACTGAATGCGAATGGCAGCCCATTCCTGCTTGATGACCATGAAATCTTTAGGTGGAGCTCTGACCACTGCAGCCAGGGCAGCATTAAACGAAGAAGAATCAGATACAGCAACAACACCACCCTTCTTCATGGACATGGTGTTGGAAGACCCTTCTGAAGAGTTCCTCCATAGCTTCCACTTCTTCTTATTACTCTTATTCATATCACTACCACCCTTCTCCTGAATCAAGCACAAACAACAACATTAAGTAATTATACATTACAGCACAGCACCAAAACGAAATAGATAAGTCGAGGTTACTTGATCAGTTGTTGTTGTTGTGGTCTTTCTGAGAGAGAGAAGTGATTTAAACCATCTTCCTGAAGCACCCATTGGAGAAAAGATTCTGTTTTTGCAGAGTTCTGCTCTGCTGGTAAATGGAATTAGCAGCTGCAAGTAGATGATGCAGTGAGAGAAAGAGAGAGTTTTGTTTGACTTTAGAGGCGTGGCTTGTGTTGGGTTAATTAAGGCAAAAGTGAAAGAGAGAGAAAGTTTTGAAATTTGAATTTTTGAAAGAAAAAAAGCTAAATGAATCATAACGGTAACCGTATACTTTACTCAACACTCCACAAACACTTCCTTTTCACACACCCCGCTCCGAGTTGACTTGACCCCACCAACTCGTTATAGGAAACGGTGCCGTTTTTTACTTTTTGGCACGTGGCTAACGTTGGGTCTATTTCTGTGGGTCCATTCCACATCCTCACTCCTCATATAAAGCCCATTGGGACAAAGCCCAAATATTTACCCTATGCTAATATAGTGTTTAGGTTGCATTTGGATTTGATGGACATAGAGGATGAGACTGAAAATGACATACGAATTTTGTTTTGTATTTGTTGCATTTTATAAACAGAACATAACAGCATATTGGCTTAAAAAGTGAAACGTGTGAAACCAAAGAGAATAGAACATAGTAATTTATTATTGCATTGTATCCTGTTCTGTAGTTGCACCAAACACTTAGTTTGTAAATGATTTTTAAACTTTGAAAATCTTCTCATTGTAAATGACTTTTAAACTTTGTCTTCAAATTAAGATCTGCTCATGATTCAATCAATCCTTTTAAAAGAGAAATGTTTTTTGAACACCCATTTGGGACACCTCCACCGACACCTTGGTTAATCACGTACAAATATTTGGTTAATTCAGTTCATTATATGGTTGATCACATGCAAATATTTACACGATTAGGGAAAATAAGCTTCAGATGACACATTAACCATATAATGAACTGAATTAACCAAATATTTACACGTGATTAACCAAGGTGTTCCAACCGGGTGTCCCATCCAAATGTGCAAATAACACAGCTGCTTTTAAAATCCAAGTTAAACTCGTAACCAGGTTACCGTTAAAATCTTGAAATTTGACGACTTTCGTTAGTTATTTTAGCTTCATTTTCCTATACTTGGAACAAAGATCCCAAGTAAATTTCACATCACTTAGCTAATTAAAGTTGAAAATAATCTCAAAATGATAATTTAGTCAATTTGGTTCATGAATCGGAAGCATTTATGTAGTAATGCAAATATTGATCTTTTTATTTTACGGCAACAAAACCAAATCTTGACCTAAAATGCAAAACGAATCAATTGCATACATGCACCAGAGTAGAAACCAATGAATTATTACGCATTTGATGTAAATATGTCAGTTTATAACTATAATAAAGAGCATGACTTGCTTATATGTCCATATTATCTGTATGTTGAATATAATGCCAGTTTTGCTCCACACTGGCGCAGTGCCTCATCTCCAAACCACACTGACCCGTCAGTGCCTCAGTGGCTAGGCAAACCGCATGAGAGAGAAGGAGAAAAAAAAAACTTGTATTTTCCAATGTGATATAACTTACAAGAATGGAAGATTGACCTTAACCCCAAAAACAATTGGATAAGCAAATAAGCATTTGAGGGGCAGGAAAAAAAATGATTCAGCAGAGCTTGATTACCCAAATAACTGGCCAAGAAAAAACTAGACGAAAAATAAATCTTGGGTTAGCTCCATTGTGATCTATTCTTTATCCTCCTATATATTATTAATATATATATATATTATGTAACACTAACATGTAACCTTGGGCTAGGAAGTCCCAGGTTCACAAGTCTAGGAGACAAGTGCACTTTTGGACAAGGCCTTGGAGAGGGAATGGGGGCCATGCCTGAAGATGTTCCATTTTCATGTTTGACTCTTGGATATAGATTGAGGTGTTCAAGTGCCTGAACTTGGAGTTTTGCTGGGTACTCTCTTACATAACCAATCCTAGGACCAACTCCAGTAGTCCATTTGCAAGACATTTGTTTGTTCTTCTCTTTAAGTGAAGTTTCAACATTGTTTCCAAAGTGTCCCATCACATTTTCTTGACTACAATGATTGGCAGCGGCAGAGTCACTAGAACTCACATTACCTTCCATGTGCTCAAAGTGCAGCTCCTCATCATCAGGATTAGAAGGTGGGATATCATCATCAACCGGATATTTCTGCAACCGTGAAATTTCAAAAAGGCTCAAGGAAAAGTTAAACAAGTCGATGAGATTTGGATTCCCTACAGTCACTTGTACCGTGACTTAAGCAACAAACTGTACACCGTATTCAAAAATCATATCCGATTTTCAAAAAAATATACAGTGATTGCAGAATAAAATGATTGCAGAGATGCTTGGTGATTTTAATTTTAAATCAAGGCCAATTTAACCAATCATTAGTGGAAAGATGCTTTAATGTGATTCACCTTCACATTTGTCATATCCACATTGTGTTCCTCCAAGAAGCAAATGAATTCCTTAAAATTCTTCTCTGTTGGGCGGTAATGACCACTGTAGGGCCATATAACCTGAAGCAGATGTAAATGAACATCAATTTTTTTCAATTTCTTTCCTTCATGTCTCTCCTAGTGTATAGAAATTCCTACAATTCTTCTTTGATATTTCCTTTTGTCATAAAATTATAGAATTCTAATAGAAAGTAATTCCATTTTTATTATGTACAAAAATTATCAATGGTTTGTACTTGTAGAACATGTGGCATACATTAAGCACTCCATCATGGGCAACCATTCTTCCAGATGCAACGGTAGCACCACCAGCTAGAAAACTGGAGTGCTGAAAGTGGCCTTTCTTCTTCTGCCCAACATACAAAATTCTAGATGAGCTAAGAACAAAAATCCACTTAGATCCCTCAGTAGTGTGTACAAGTTCCTTGCTGTGCCTATAAACAAGCCTTCCTCCCTCCAGAATCACTTCATATGCTTCCCTCTCTTCCTGCAAATTGCAAGCAACAAAGTTGAAACTCGTAGTATAAACAAAACTTTGGTGTCTTCACAACATGTAGAGTCAAAACTTTTGACTTAATAATTTTCACAACAAACTCATAGCATTATAGGTGAAGTCTATAGTGCCTTGAATGCTCTGGTACAATACCATAAGATATTTCATTGATGCAACTCTTGCATTAGAGAATAATTACAAGTATTATTATATGTGGCATTGTCAATGCCATGTGGTGAAACAACTTACGGGTCCAAGGTACTTTATACACTGTTTCTGCAATTCCCTTCTTGGACATACATCAAGATTTACTTCTTTGCCATCTCCAACATCCAACCTTCATGTCACCAATATGCAATTAAGAAATTAGGAAATGGGGATTATCAGGCTCAGACACATAGCCTATAAAGGAATCTATACTAGCATTTTCAGTGTCAATAATTTACCAGTAGAAAAAAGGTTGAGAACTCTGGCTATGAAACCAGACACCATAGTAGAAATGCAGGTTGTGCCCATAACGATGCCGGGGATCAATCTGCAAAATACAAGGAAACCTTAGCCTAGATTAACTGACTTACTTGGATTCTAAGTAAACATAGGACCAAACAAAAAATTAATATATTTGGAGAAATGAATTTCAAACTCAAATATAAGTCAAGATGTAGATGTATGAGCTTACAGCTTCAAGCCAGTGCCTTAGAGCTAATTTCTGCGCCTTATCATCTTTGGACAAACCTTCTCCCACCTACCAACAACAGAATAAAAAAGTATATTGATTGGTATTCAACAATATGCAAAAAGAAAATTTGTCTGGAAAAAAGAGATTGAAAACTTTGAATTCGTCTCTATAGTATGGTCCTAGTCAAATATATAATTGGAAAGCAAGTTAAGTTGAAGGGATGGTATAAAGATTAAAGAAGACTAATATGGGCCCAAAAATTGAAGCAAAGGACAACAAAAGATATTCCACTCTAGTCTTCAGAATTTAGTCAAAGGTAATTAAAGTAAAACTTCTAATATTAAAGGGTACCTTAGCAGCCATGGTCCTAGCTCTTGCCCATTTTGAAATAGTTGTTTCTGAGTCAAGTTGTGATATACAGCACCTGTTAAAAGCAGAAGATGCAATGTCTGAAGTCTTCCACCTGCAACAGTTAAAAGAAGACACTGAGAAAGTTGTTTTGGAGAGTTCACTAAGCATTAATCATTGAATGCTTATTGCTCATAAACTTTCTTAGCCATTAAAATTAAACTTGGATATTGAACAAACCATAGCTCCTCACAAACAACTGCACAATCTGCCAGAATTCTTCTAGTCCTGTAACTCTTGTAAACTTTCTGAAGCTTTATTGCAGCTACATCAAGCTGGACAAAGGGCTCTGGAGAAGGCATTAGTTCTATTTTTGGTACCATAACTGTGGGGCTTGGTTTATTGAACAAGTCCTCAACTTCCTCTTTTGAACCAGAATTCTCTGAAACTAGATATTTGAATGAGAATTTGGTTTGAAGCTTGAGATTTCCCGGCCTCCTTCTCTTCGAGATTGTAGATTCTTCAGCAGTAACTTCATCTAATTGCTCAGGTTTATAGAAATTATTGAAACTTCTATCCTTCTTGAAGCTCCTTGTGCACACTGTGATTTCTCCTTCCTTGCTTATGGTTAACATTTCCATTCCTCTGCAAAAATTAGCAACATTGTGCTTAATATTTTCAAGTAATGGAGGTAATCTAAGGAAAAACCGATCTTCATTGACTATTAGCAGTGACCCACTTAATGCATGAACTTGCTTGAGGTGCATGTAAGTGAAAGTTGCAATCTTGTAGAACTGTCAAATGATGATCATGCAAATTATCTTTCACTACCTCAAGACATGTAATAGGAAACATCAAAGACTAGATCAATCATCAAGAAAGCATTAATGGCATTAGATCAACATCCAAAATTGATAGCAATTCCTATCTTTTTCACCCTACAATATGTTGAGTCTTATATGAATATCTGATAAACTACATCTTTTAATAAGTTACGAAAGAAAAGCAACACAAAAATGTTGATACCCTTAGAAAACCATAGAAATAAACTAAGTAATGGAAACTGAAGAAAATTGAGATGGGTGAGACAAAGCTCGCCTGAAACTACAAAGCCAGCTTCTAATAATTTCCTCTATGCACCTTAGTTTAGCCTTTGAAAGGCACTTCCTAAACTCCTTTATGTTGCACACTTTTAAAGGAGAGATTAGGTAAGCTTCAAATGCGTAAGAGACATAGATTACAGAAAATGGAAGGAGAACTTTGAAAAATGGCTACCAAAGAACCGGTTTGGTTGGAATAGAAAATTAGTGTGACTTGCATTGCAAGTCCCATAAATTGATTTATTTTGAATAGAAAAAAGATGATGCAACTTATAGAATCCCCGAGGGATTTGAAGAATTGAAAGGTTCAAATATCCACGTACATATTACTATACGTGTATGTTAGTGAATGCCCCATATGCATATACATGGTTTTGTGACGAGGATGTTGAAAGTACAGGTTCCACGCAGATGTGGGAGTGAGATCAGAATCAGTACTACAAAGCTACAAGCTTAAGGCTTTTGTAATGCTTTGGTCGGACACATGGTCATTAGGTCAGTCGCAACTGGTAATTATAAATTAAGTTCCTTTTTTATTCATTCAAGAAGATTGTTTTTTTTTTTTTTGACACAATTCCAGAAGATTGTTATTGTGCAAAAATGAATGCATTTTATTGAAAAATAGGGATGGGGCATTGACTCACATTGATTTAAATTACAAGGAGTTTGGTTATTTAAGTAAAGTCTCATGTTGAGTCTTGTATATGAAAAAAATAATTGTTGGAGAGCTTTGCCCCTTGAATGTTTTCGACTCGACTCGAATTAATGGAGTACAATATTATTTTCGGATATCGAGGATTCAGACAAAAAAATTAGGGTTGGGACAAAGGATTTATGTCCATGTTCGAGATCCTCGATGGGTTTTTCCCACCTCGGTTCTCTGCATACATAAAAATTTATTATATGTGTATATATAAGAGTATATAGTTAATATTAGTATGGACATGCTCCATAGAGTAATGAATATGGCCTCGACCTCCGTCTCCGAATCACCTACCAAAAGAACTTCTGCCCTGTCCCATTCGCACGGGAAACAATATCTGTTTGTGGGGTTCTGAATGATACGGTTCTCGGATCCCCAAACCCGAGTAGAAATTGTCACGCCTTTTCAAAAATGAGTGTAAAATAAAATAAGAATAGTAATTGGTGCCTTCATGATGTTGGTTAAAATAATTTTGAAATAGAAATTATGTATTAAAAATAAATTTTTGAAAGTTACACTTTCTAATGAATTTGTTTGAGTTCTGTTATTTTAACAACAAATTTTACACATCGTATGTGTTTATCTATATCTCTCACTTACTTTTTATCTTCTTTATATACACGCATTTCAAAAATACTCCCTCCAGACTAATGACTATAAAGTACTCCCTCCAGACTCAATTATAAGCAAAATTAACTAATTTCATGCTTATTAAGAAATTGAGTTAATTTAGTTTAACTAAGTACATGAAACACTGAAAACAACTTTTTTCTGTTTTCATCCTGTACAAATCTTTGGAAATAGGAAACAAAATGAAAACAAGATGATAATTTTTATAATTATTTCTGAATATAAATACTTTTTTTCTTATAATTGAATATAGAGGAAGTACTAGTCAGTAAGATCCAATAAAATATAACTGCTAATCAAAAGGGCCATCCTTACACAATTATTAGCATAGTAGCGCCCTCATTACGAGTCCAACAGTCCATATCATTTTGGGATCCTGAAATGGGTACAATTTTTCAGGCCGGGAAGTCAAAACAAACCTTGGCCCAGATAGTTAGTCCATTTGAGTTATCTCAAAACTACTTGTTCTTCAATGGAAGTTCAGATTGGCTCAGCAAGACAAGGTACATCCTTTCTCAACACATTTGGTTTAATCTTAAAAAATATTGCAAACCATAACTATAGTTGTTTCTTTAAGAATTTACAATCGAATGCTCCTAAAAATCAATTCTAATAAAAAAAAAATATATAGATTTTGCTATAAACAAAATTAAAATGAGACAATAGGAAAAATATACTAGTACCTATGATTGCGCCTGAAAACTAATTATACTAAGCAGAAATGGAACTGAATGCAAAAGTGAGAGTTTGGATTTACCTTTTATCACGTAGTCGAAAAAACTTCAGTATATGAAATCAAAGCGTCCAATGTGTATGAATGGTGAAAGAGAAGATTGATTGAGACCTTAGTTGAGGCAATTCATCCGAAGAAGGATTCTAGCAGTCATGAATGATTTATTTTTATGCTGTTAAACATCACAGCTATTTTCTGTTTTGTCAATTGACTTTGGTATTTTTTTTGTTCATTCAATTGTTTTATTTCAATGCTGAATCTTTTTTTTTTCTTCTCTTCCTTTTTTATTCTTTGTAAAACTGATATTATATTATAGCTAAGACAATTTCCTAGGATGACTTCTGATCAATGATCACTAACTAACAAACATAAAACAAACTATACAAGCTGCTGTATTTGGACTCTAATGTGAATGGTGATCAGTGGTCTGAAGTACTATGACAGCAGAGGACACTGGTAACAGGTTGTAATAAATGTTACCAAATGAAACACTCTATCTGTGATTAAGGCTGCTCCCAGATGGTTACATTTATAATAGCAAGATTGTGTCCAAGTAAGCTTATGTTCTCTTGGAATTACTCCATTTTCATAGTTGTGTAAAGCAATGATTAAGTTGTATCATCAATAAACAGATGGACCTAATTGGCTCTTGCATTTTACAATTGGCCATAAATGACAACAATTGGTGACCCCCTTAATACTGGAATATTTGTGATTGTGATCGATATGAACCAAATTGGCTCTTCCTTATTAGAAATGGCCTTATGTGACATCATTACGCGACCCCCTGCATGCTGGAATATTTGTCATAAACTGATCTTACAAGCAATGCACAAATAATTGGTGGAGCAGCGGCACTTGATGTTACAATGTCAGGAATCGAGAAATTCTTAGGTTTGTGCTACTTATATGTCATTGGTTGGTGCAAAGAAGGTTAGCATGCTTTTCCTGGTATATATAAAATATATATAAATATATATATATATATATATATATATATAATATATAATATCTTAATACATGTTTATTGGTCCACCTACCATGAGTCAATTGTAGGATTAATCCCTTTCAAGACGTACAGATTAATAAAGTGAGTTTTGCCTCTTCCAATAAATTATTTTTCATATAAACAACAGGAATCGAATTTCTGATAACATGTTTACAAAACACAGCTATATATATTAATCGTGCTTGCTGTTGTTGGTTAACAGGGACTATTTTTGCAAGTTGAATCTTTGGAAAATCTTTTCTTGCTTTCTTTGGTTATTCTTTCTCCCTACTACCCCTTTCGCCAATCAATAATTTGTTTTATTTGTAAAAAAGACTACACGATCGAGCTACAAAGCCTCAGAAGAAATAGAAGTGCTAGGAGACTAGAAAAACAACTGCACCTAAACAGAAGTTAAGCCTTGGGCTTAAACACTTAAAATCCGATGTAAATGCTACATTTGATGTTTTCTGTTCCAAGTTGACGTCACCATAGTGTCAAAGGTTTATGCACGCGATCCTACCCCATTAAACACTTGCTCTATTTTCTTTTCTCAAACAATTTCTTCCTACAACTCTATGCAGCCGCCCTATACACTCTACAGCACACAAGGGGCCTTTAATTCCTATCACTTTCTTGGCAACAGTAGGAAAGGATAAGCTTCCTTGACCATATACAATATAAACATATGAAGTATTGAAGATCCTTTCACTCAAACCACACAGGTGTTTATAAGTAGTAATTCTCAGACTCAGACAATTGTGTGCACTCAAACCTTATATACAGAAGAATCATGTAATATAATAAAATAATATAGGAACATTTTTTGTTTACCTATGGGGCTATGCCTAAACCTCGGCCTTTTACATGACTGATGGATATGACCTATTCATGTCATTTTGACTAACCTTTCTATAACATCTCCGAGCTTATCATTTGTCTGTCTTGTTAAGTGCTTACTCTCACAAACACTGAAGTGGCCACAGTCTATTAGAGTACAAGAACCCCCACTTTCTAATTCCTAAAAAATCTTAACAGAAACAATGAGAGGGTATTAAATGGAAACTTCAAGTGCCCATGCTTTCTTACCTGCTGTTTCATCAATGGTACCCCTTGAAATGTACCAACAAAAAAATATAATAATAATAATAATAATAATAAAAACGGTGCCCCTTGAACCAGAATAAATGGTGTAACTAGAATCTGCTCTTCATTGAATGAGAAAAAATATCAAGCAGGCGATGAGGGACACCCAAATTCAATGCCATCTATTGAATGAATGGCCCAGATTGGATATTGGTGAGGGGACTAGTCTGTTCCCCAACAACCAACCCATATAAAGTTGACCCTAGTATAGTACCACATTTAATCCATTTAACTAACCCATTGAATAAATATATATTGTTTCTTTGCTTCAGAGCTGAATGTCTCAGAAGCTGATGCTTTTTCCCACTTCATATAAACAAGCACTCTGCCATTGATTTCTTTCTTCCGTATATGGCAGTGAAAGCAAAAGCAAGAATAAAGACAAAGGCTCTGCAGTCTAGGTGTCAAATTTATTATTTTTAATATGAAATATATCAGATAAATTATAAGGGTCTTGCAGGTGTTTCAGGCCTAAAAAGGGTGCTGTTATTCTGGGGTTATGGACTACCATATATAGTACTACTCTTTTAGATTCATTTGAGAGAGAGTGTGATGATCAGAGAAAGCTTTGGCTATGTCTTGTATAGAAAGGTAAGCAATTCAAGGGTAGAGGCAGAAAGACAGTGGAAAACAGAAGTCTTAGGAGTCCTGAGTGAGATCATTTGTCAAATGAATGTGAAACTTGCTGGACTTGTTTAACTGTGTGACAAGAAACTAGAATCACTTGCTTGTGAAGCAAAATCTCTTGGCTGATACAATGAGAAAGTTTGTAGGTTCTGGCAAGCTTTTTGGGAATTGCAAGCTCCTTTCATAGTAACCTATCTCTCCCTTCTTATATTCCAGCAATCATGCCTTGCCTCTAGTTGTGAGAGTGATTCAAAATCCACATTTCTTTCTCACAAACTTTAATTCACATCATCATAAATCATTCATCATTTGAGCTTTTGAAAAGAATGAAGGGAAGATTCTTGTGTTTCCTGCTAGCACTACAAATAGTGTGTTGGGTTTCTGAAGCAAATAGGCCTTTTCCTCCACCTGATGGCATGTCCCATCCAGGTTAGTTAACCTGCATACCATTTTGAAGATTGACTTCTTTTCATTAATTACCTGTTAAATCCCTACTTTTCCTTGCAATTATTTATTCATTATATTTCTACAGTTCTACTTCAGCTTCAACTTTTCTGTGTCAGTCTATTTCCTCACTAAAACAAGGAGGGTATAGTTTTAACTTTTAGTTCAACAGTAGCAATTATCTGTGAATACATTTAAACATCTTCTATCCTATAAAATGGTACCTTTTTAAAATTTCCTTTCATTGAACAGCTCTTAGACTCTTAACTATCTCATTCTCTCTACTATGTTATCTATGCTTCATCAGGCTCAGAAGAGGCACCAGTAGTAGCACCACATTCTTCACAACCTTACACTACAGATTCACAAAAGGTGCGTTTTCTCAATTTCCCCCTTTCTATAAATTTGTGGCTAGGTGGGTGGTATCCTAATTAACATACTGACCTACCACATCTGTTTTAAATCTCCCTTTGTTAAAGGGTTCAATGGTCACAGAAGGTATGTCAGAGATAATGAAAGAAGCATATGATAGAGGAGCAAGCAGAATAGGGTCAAGTCCACCAAGCTGTGAGCACAAGTGTTATGGTTGTACTCCATGTGAAGCCATTCAAGTCCCCAGCACCAGCAGAAGACACAGTCATTTGGGCATTCAGTACACAAATTATGAGCCTGAGAGCTGGAAATGCAAGTGTGGTGTTTCCTTCTACAGCCCCTGAATAATATTGTTAATACCCCATTGAATATAGTTTATCTGTTTTCTGTCTCAGGTTCATACTAATTATCCCCTTGTACAAATTTCAAAATTCAGAGGATTTTAGTAAGTCATAGTTGTGACTACAATCAGTGCCAAACTGATAATTGGCAGACTTATCTCTGAACATTATACTTCAACTTCTTATGGAACCTACTTTTAAGTGGCCTGCCTCGTATTTTCAATTATTAGAACAGAACTATAACCTCGAAACACATTTAAATTCAGATCTTCTTGGTTAAGTGATGCACTTGCAAAACACTCAAACACATTCTTTTTATTTTCTTGAAACTTGTTGACTACTAAAGAAAAAAATCATTTCTGTCATCATGCTTAACTAACTAATTTTTCCTCAAGTAAACCCTTATTTGACATATGCATCGTGATATTCTCATACCATTTTTTGATATCTTTTTTTATAACTATTTTATTCAAATCATTTTTGCTTTGTGAACAATAACGAGTAGATGATAGATGATCAATATTAAGTATAAAAAAGTGGTTTCACGTCAGATCGTTTTGGAAACTAGACAAGACAAAATAATAAAAATAAATGAAATTGGAAAATATATACATATATTCCATCAGAAGGCTTGTCACAAAAAACAAAGTTACATGCTGTGAAGAATATTGGAAGATGCAGAGTCTGCTGGCAGAAACACCATAATCGATTATGGTGACGACAATAACCGATTATTGTGGGAGAATAGTTGTTGCGCGCGAAAACGGTTATGCTAACAGAATGGGCATAATCAATTATGGTAATCAATTATGGCTAACAGAAAGAGCATAATCGATTATGGTAATCGATTATGGCTCAGTCCAGCATCTATAAATATGCAATCATATCATTCAGAATAGATGTGTGTGACAAAATACACAGGTTTGAGTGTGAGACTTCATGGGAGATATTGAGAGGTGATTTAGAGAGGATTTGTGAGCAAGAGAATCTTGTGGGTGCAATTTGTATCTTGAGGGAAATCAAGAGAGATTGGGGAAGGTGCATAGGAATAGGAAGATCAACCTTGGGTGTAGTTCTTGAAGAGCGTGGTGAGAAACATGGGTGTACAAGAATAGACGAGGGTTGGAGGGATTTTTTATTGTAAAGCCTTGTAATCTCTTTGTTGATCATAATGAAGATTTGTCGCTCTCTCCCGTGGACGTAGGCCCCACCGGCTGAACCACGTTAAATCTGGTGTTCATCTCCTTTATCGCTTTTCTGCCGTGTTTATTTCGATTCCTGTATTGCTATTGTGTTCTAGTTCATTTAGTGTTTTGCTTTGTTCTTGGATCGTTTCTAGCTTTGTTTCTTTATTGTTTTCAGTACTGTTTCGTGACCACGACAAAACCAAACAAGTAGCGCCGTCTGTGGGAAGATCGAAGCAAGACTGTGAAAACAACGGTGGTGTAATCGATTACATAATCGATTACTGTGTGAAGCAAGAACTAGAAAATGACTAATCGATTGCTTAATCGATTATTGGGCGGATCAAGAACGGGAAGCAGGAACAAAAGAGGAATCATCGATTAGAGAATCGATTATTGTGTGGAAAATAATCGATTAGAGAATCAATTATTGTGTGGAACCAGAACCAGAACGAGACAGCGATCGGGAGCAAGAACAGTGAAGGGATAATCGATAATCGATTATTGTGCGAAACAGGGCAGAATTTCTAGGAAGTCAGAGAAACAAAGGTGTATTCTAGTCTCTTTTGGTTGTTGTATCTTTGTATTCTATTTTGTTTTAGAGTTTGCTACTGTGTTTAATTCTTTGTTTTGATAGAGAGCTTCAAAGTGGGAAGGAAAGATCAAGAAAGGCTTAATCATGGGTACCACAAGATATGACATTGAGAAGTTCTCTAGAAACAATGATTTTGGGCTGTGGAAAGTCAAGGTGGATGCGATCTTGGTGCAGCTGGGATGTGCAGAAGCATTAAAGGGAGAGTCAAGGTCGTCTCTCACTCTATCTCAAAAGGAGAAGGATGACATGATAAACAAGGCAAGGAGTGCTATCATCTTATGCATTGGTGATAAGGCATTGAGAGAAGTTGCAAGAGAGAAGACCGCTGCGTCAATGTGGGTCAAGTTGGAGTCCCTTTACATGACAAAGTCATTGGCAAATAGGCTATGTTTGAAGCAGCAACTCTATTCCTTCAAGATGATGGAATCAAAGTCAATAGCGGAACAACTTGCGGAATTCAACAAAATTCTTGATGACTTGGAGAACATTGAAGTGAAACTTGATGATGAGGGCAAGGGTTTGCTTCTACTCAACTCTCTACCGAAGTCCTATGAGAATTTCAAGGATGCTATTTTGTATGGCAAGGATCAAACCATTACTTTGGATGAGGTTCTAACATCCATTCGAACCAAGGAGCTCCAAAAGCATCGAGAGCTGAAATTCGAAGTGCATGGTGAGGGCTTGAATGTCTCAAGGGGGAGGACTGAGAAGAAAGGATCAAAGGAGAAGAAGTCTAAGGGTTACAAGTGCTGTAAGTGTCACGTGATGGGTCATTTTAAGAGGGATTGTCCAGAAGAAGGGGACGACGAGGTTGAAGATTCTGCGGATATTGTGGCAGCTGTGGATGACTATGAAGGTGCAGAAGCATTGGTAGTCTTTGAGACCTTAGACCTGGAAGAAGGTGGAGTGATGATTGATGCAAGTGAGAAGGTGGAGGTTTTGGTGAAGAGGGGGTGCTTCAGGTGGAGGTAGACCTTCTAGGGCATTACCTCGGGACAAGTTCAAGCCTGGCTTGGACTTGGGTTGGATTCTCTGAAGCATAATCAAAAGTGGGAGAGCGGCACTAGGGCTAGCACTATGATGGTAGAATATCTCTGATTTAGAGTCAAGGTGGAGAATTGTGAAGAATGCCTCAAAATCAGTATATTGGGAGATGCAGAGTCTGCTGACAGAAGCACCATATTCGATTATGGTGACGACCATAATCGATTATTGTAATAGCCGTTGCGTGCGAAAACGGTTATGCTAACAGAATGGACATAATCGATTATGGTAATCGATTATGGCTAACAGAAAGGCATAATCGATTATGGTAATCGATTATGGCTCGATCCAGCATCTATAAATATGCAGTCATATCATTCAGAATAGGTGTGTATGACAGAATACACAAGTTTGAGTGTGAGACTTCCTTAGTGATATTGAGATGTGATTTAGAGAGGATTTGTGAGCAAGAGAATCTTGTGGGTGCAATTTGTATCTTGAGGGAAATCAAGAGAGATTGGGGAAGGTGCATAGGAATAGGAAGATCAACCTTGGGTGTAGTTCTTGAAGAGCATGGTGAGAAACATGGGTGCACAAGAATATGCAAGGGTTGAGGGGATTTTCTATTGTAAAGCCTTGTAATCTCTTTGTTGATCATAGTGAAGATTTGTCGCTCTCTCCCGTGGACGTAGGCCCCACCGGCTGAACCATGTTAAATCTGGTGTTCATCTCCTTTATCACTTTTCTGCTATTTTTATTTCGATTCTTGCATTGCTATAGTGTTCTAGTTCATTTAGTGTTTTGCTTTGTTCTTGGATTGTTTCTGGCTTTGTTTCTTTATTGTTTTCAGTACTGTTTCGTGACCACAACAAAACCCAACACATGTGCATATTCTGGTGCATATCATTTGCTTGGCCTAAACTACTTTATCCTTGTTTTAGACTTTTAATCCAAGTTTCTGGGGCGAGGAGCCACAACATATACTACTTTTTTAACTTATAAGTTGTGAGAGATTTTCAAAATCCTTATTAAAGTGTTTGTTGTTAACGGTTAAATTAATATAATGGTGTATAGTCTTCATACAAATGTTGATTGCAGAGTGGTTGTGTCCCTTTGTATGAATAATCTGGTCCAGGTTCAAGTCCTACCACATGCGGTTTTGGATTTTTTATGTTAGTTATATAACGGACCGAAATTTTAATAAAAAGAAACGCTATAAGGACTCAAACACGGAACCTGCAAATTGAAGGGGTGCGTCTGTTGACCGCTGGGCCAACGGATTTATTTTGATATTTTTGTAACGTTAATATTACTTAACTCATTAATTTAACCGTTACTGAATTTTTTGAAGAGTTATTTTCTTTCACCAAGTGACATGAGTTTGTCTATAAATAGAACCATCTGCATGCATTAAAACAGGCGAAAAACTCATAATCTCTCAACCATTCTTCACTCCAAATCACCTTCTTTTCTCCCTTATGCGCAGAGAGAGTTAAGGAGACTATTGTTCTGTAAACTGCCATTGACAATACAATTGGTTTAGGGTGTACAAACCAAACCAAGATTCTCCATTGTATCCTGAAGGGGATTCGTCGGTTATACCTGTTGCATCCAATCTACGAGGAGAGATTGGTGGGGGCGAATTGAACCTAAAGCCTTGTGTCCTCACACGCCTTGGAGATTGCATATTTTATTTTGTATTCTCTTCTTCTTTATTACAGAACCATGCCGCATTTTAAAGATTGTTAGAAAATGAGGTTTGGTTCTGCAATAAAGAAGAGAGTACAAAATAAAATGCGCAATCTCCAAGGCGTGTGAGGACATAAGGCTTTAGGTTCGATTTGCCCCCACCAATTTCTCCTCGTAGATTAGATGCAACAGGTGTAACCGGCGAATCCCCTTCAGGATACAATGGAGAACCTTGGTTTGGTTTGGTTTGCACACCCTAAACCAATCGTATCGTCAATGGCAGTTTACAGAATAATATCTTCTTAACTCTCTTCGCGCATAAGGGAGAAAAGAAGGTGATTTGGAGTGAAGAATGGTTGAGCGATTCTGAGTTTTTCGTCTACTTTAACGCATACAGATGGTTCTATTTATAGACCAACTCATGTCACTTGGTGAAAGAAAATAACTCTTCAAAAATTCAGTAACGGTTAAATTAATGAGTTAAGTAATATTAACATTACAAAAATATCAAAATAAATCCGTTGGCCTAGCGGTCAACAGACGTGCCCCTTCAATTTCCAGGTTCTGTGTTCAAGTCCTTCTAACGTTTCTTTTTATTAAAATTTCGGTCTGTTACATAACTAACATAAAAAATCCAAAACCACATGTGGTAGGACTTGAACCTGGACCGGATTGTTCATACAATGGGACACAACCACTCTGCCAATCAACATTTGTATGAAGACTATACACCATTATATTAATTTAACCGTTAACAACAAATACTTTAATAACGATTTTGAAAATCTCTCACAATCCCCCACCATTTTCAAAATAAATCCAAATCCCATTATTCCGGAAATCGCATGCTTTCAGACAAAGGTATCTTGGGGATTTGAACCTTTGCTTAGTAAGTCGTGGGTTTCACTCATCCCCGAATAAAATGGTAGACAAGCTTTGAACCAAATGTTCATTAGAACAAGCTTGCATGACTTACACATGAAATCTCGGTACCATTGAACGACGTGGTAGTGTGACACATTTGGTAAGGCCTTGTGTCGTGTATCCTTTTCATGAGAGCTTACAGAGTCAAGTCCAACTCTAAGAAGCGGCCCCACTTCACTCTCATATAGGTGGACTTTACCAAAAGCACCCCCATAAGTTGGGCACCTCAGCACATATATGCTATAGGTCCATTAAGAGCAAAAGCTCACCCTTTTCCTTTTGTCCTTATGGTATCCAAGTACTTTTAAACCTTGGGATGCATCTATTCGTCAAGTACTTGCAATCTCTCTCGTAGTGTACTTTGGCCACATTGAACTCAAGACTTGATGCTACTCAAGTGTGAGTTGGGTTTCCACCATTGGTGATCGTGTAGATATGGGCTTGATTCCCATCCCAAATGATGTTTTTCCATATCATATCACTTGTCAGTCCTTTCGTCAAAGGATACAAGATTTCTTTCCGTCTTATAAAGACCTTGGATATTACTCCATTTGCAATTAGTTCCTCTACATAACTATGTCATAGCCCAATGTTCCTGGACTTTCCATTATAAACCTGGCTATATTCTCTTAATAGTGTTTACTGGCTATCCCATTGTATGGATACCGACGCCATTAAAATTGGTATCTCATACAAAAAACTTCTAAGCTATTTAATCTCTTTGTTAAATGTTGTCAATGCTATGAATTCTGCAGCCATGGTGGAACCGACAATGACGACTTATTTCTTGAAACTCCAAGAAATAGAACCCCAACCAATTGTGAAGACTCAACTGCTTGTTGAAGCATGATCTTCTTGTATATGTCACCCAATTGGCATCTGTGTAACCTTCTAATACCGAAGGATACCCATTATAGTTTAAACTATAGTTCTTGCCCCCCACAAGTATTTCAATACTCTTGGACAACATGCCAATGGTCTTTTCTTGTATTGCTTGTATACCTACTTAGTCTCCCTACAACATATGCAATGTTTGGCTGGGTACATGTCATGGTATACATCAAGCATCTGATTACCTTTGATATTCAAGTTATGCTACTAGACTACTTTTGTTTGGTACTAAATTAGTATTGTGTCCAAAGGGAGTAGTGATAGGTTGACAATCAAAGTGATTAAATTTCTTTAATACCTTTTCTACATAGTGAGATTGAGGTAAGCCTACATTCTCACCATCTCTTATTATTCTAATTCCTAGAATCACATCAGCTACCCCTAAGCCTTTCATGTCAAATTTCTAGACAAGAAACTCTCAGTTTCTTTTACCTCATCAAGATCAGTACCAAATGTTAATATATCATCACATATATATCATCAACATATGAACAAATCATGACCCATTTTCCACCATAGGATTTACTATAAATACACGTGTCGGATTTATTTATTTTATAACCATTAGCTAGCACAACTTGATCAATGTTTTGATATCATTTCTTAGGAGTATGTTCTAGTCCATACAATGACTTTTTCAATTTACACTCTTTCTTTTCCTGACCATTTACCACGAACCCTTCCGGTTGTGTCATATACACCTCTTCATCTAATTCCCATTTAGGAATACCACATCCATTTGATGGATGATAATCTTATAGATGGATTCAAGTGCTAACAACACTCTAATCGAGGCAGTTCTTGCCACCAGTGCATATGTATCAAAATAGTCAATCACTTTTGTGTAAATCCCTAAGCAACTAATGTTGCCTTAAACTTATCAAGGTTTCGTCTACCTTCATTTTCCTTTTGAAAATTCATTCACAACCTATAGGTTTGGAACCAGGTGGGAGGTCTACTAATTTGCACATTTTATTCCTCATTTATTGAGTCAATTTATTCTTGTATAGCCTCCTTCCATAAAGCTATAACTTGAGACTTTATTGCCTCTTCAAATGTCTATGGATCACTTTTTATATAATAATATATTGGTCCATAATTATCTATGGACTCTCTTGTTCCTTCAACAAGGAACTTGAAAAGTTTGGTCCCTATGTTTTCTCTTTTCTAGATCTCTGACTTTCCCTAAGTTCTAAACCCTCCAAAGTATCTTTATTAGATACATTGCTTTCCGGATTATGTGCATTACTATGAACATTATCCCTGTGACTTGGAATTGAATTAAACTTATTTCCTTGAAATATTAAATCCCCAAACTAAATCACTGTTAGTAACAGGATGGGTCACTAGATTCCATAACCATGAATCTATATGCTTTGCTAATCTTAGCTTAGCCCGGAAACACACATTCAAATCCCCTTTCACATAATTTATTTCTTTTGGTTCAAGAACTTATAATATTCCCTACAACTTCAAAATTTGAAAATTTTGAGAATGAGTTTTCTATTTTTCAGAGCTCATATGGGTTTATCTTGTTCCTTTGTTTGGAACTCTATTAACTATCTAACTAGCATTCAACATGGCTTCTCCCTAATATCATTTTGCTAGACCATAATAGGATACCATGATTTTTATCATTTCTTTTGATCTCCTATTTTCCTTTTTACCCATACCATTTTGTTGTGGGGAATAAGGTGCATTTATTTTGCCAACTATCCTAATAGATTCAAAGTAACTAGGGTTATAGAATTTTTCTATTCTAATAACTCCTTTAGCATTTAATGAATGTTTAATGACAAACAACTTCAATTCACCCATACTCTATAATAACATATATAAGCATCACAACTTCTGGGTAATTGAAAATAACTTTACAGTTTAAGGTTACCAACAATGCATTCATAATACATTTTAAACCATATCAGCAACACATAAAGTAGAGATTAAATATACAGAAAATTGCAATATGTCAATCAATTCAAGAGATGGCTCGGCGGGCCTCATACATATATCTTCCCTGCGAGTGCCAAGTTCAAATCCCACTGGTTTTAGGATTAACTCACTCCCTGTTAACGCCTGAATAGACAACCACTGGGCTACTGCACCGTTTGATGCAATACATCAACCATTAAATATATTTAATCTTAGCAGAAACGCATAACATGCAACTTTTGGGTGCCACCTCCTGCTTCCAACCGGGTTTAACTAAACCCATTTTGTAGGAAACCGGGTTCATATGAATCACTACCATTTTTAACCATTCTTGAATCCAATCCTAAACTTATTTTCATTGTCTCATTTCATGGATTCAAGTCTAAACATGTTTTAGGGTAAATCTAAATGATTTTCATTATAGAAAGTAAACAAGACAATGATCCAATCATTCTCGATTTTTCTATAACATTGCTATATTAACATTCATGTTTATCTTGACAACCTGGAACACTCCATAACATATCCATAAAATCAAGAAACAATTCCCATCTTATATTCACGAAATCATGCCCTCATAACATAAGATTGTCTACTCTAAAAATTCACTGGTTCTTTAATGGAACAACTCCATCAATGCATGCATGTGATATGATAATTCATATATTAGACCATTCTATCAAAATAGAGCAACATACTTGCATGCATAATAAACCAAACATATTTATGTTCATCAAAATTCACATACTTGATTTTATTCTAAATCATGCATCTAAGGCTCTAATACCACATGTTAATTTTAACATAAATAAAGAATGTCTTTATGATTGAACATACATGAATTTAGAATATCAAGCATATCATAGCCATAGAAAGTAATTGTATACCTTTCGCCATGGTCACAAATAAAATATTTTGATGAAGTCTAGGAGTACTCATCTCTTCTTGTTCTAAAAAGGCCATGCATCACTTTCTTCTAACGAACAAAGTTTCCACCCTCGAACCTCTTCACTTTGACAATGTCAAATGTCATCTCCCTCAATGTTGGAACCATTATTATAAATCAAAAATCGAAACCAAAGATTGTTAGAAAATGGGGTCTGGTTCTGTAATAAAGAAGAGAATACAAAATAAAATGCGCAATCTCCAAGGCGTGTGAGGACACAAGGCTTTAGGTTCGATTCGCCCCCACCGATCTCTCCTCGTAGATTGGATGCAACAGGTGTAACCGGCGAATCCCCTTCAGGATACAATGGAGAACCTTGGTTTGGTTTACACACCCTAAACCAATCGTATCGTCAATTGCAATTTACATAACAATAGTCTCCTTAACTCTCTCTGCGCATAAGGGAGAAAAGAAGGTGATTTGGAGTGAAGAATGGTTGAGAGATTTTGAGTTTTTCATCTGTTTTAATGCATGCAGATGGTTCTATTTATAGACCAACTCATGTCACTTGGTGAAAGAAAATAACTCTTCAAAAAATTCAGTAACGGTTAAATTAATGAGTTAAGTAATATTAACGTTACAAGAATATCAAAATAAATCCGTTGGCCTAGCGGTCAACGTGCCTCTTCAATTTGCAAGTTCTATGTTCGAGTCCTTCTAGCGTTTCTTTTTATTAAAATTTCGGTCTGTTACATAACTAACATAAAAAATCCAAAACCGCATGTGGTAGGACTTGAACTTGGACTGGATTGTTCATACAAAGGGACACAACCACTCTGCCAATCAACATTTATATGAAGACTATACATCATTATATTAATTTAACCGTTAACAACAAACACTTTAATAAGGATTTTGAAAATCTCTCACATAAGTTGGCCCAAATTTTGCAATCTTGAATTTAGAAACCAACCAAAAAACACACACATAGAAAATGGAGATCTCTCTAATCCAAGATTAGCTGGCTTTCTTGGTAAGAGAAGAAAATAAGACTGGTGATTGGTGAAGCTGTAGTGTGAGGGTGGGAACCACTTTCACCCTATTGGAAAGTAAACTTTTGCATGGAAGGTTATGGTCACGTGTAACTAACTGAATAAGTTAAAGCACACAATCAAATGGCACTTATCCCAGTCAGGTTAACTAAAACATTCTTGAGTAAAACCACAGTACCTATCAGTGGCTGGTAACAGCCATATTTCCCCATTTTGGGGCTGCAGGCTGCTTTAACCATTGGTCAATATCCACTCTCCCTAGTTCTTTAAGAATTCTTTTCTTTTTGCTGTATCACTATCCATTCGTTCACAATATAAGATGTGATTCACTCATTGGATTTGCACTATTAGATTAACTTTGAAGTAAAAATAATTGGATCTTCCATTCACAACCATGCATCTTGAATTCCATTCAGTCCTAGTTACAAGATGAGCATGCTTTAGTAAAATCTCGTGTCCCATTTTCCCTCTCCTTCCCTATCTCTTCAATTCAAAACTGATAACTCAGAAATACTTACCTACTGAGAAAGAACTCATTGCCAAGGATTTCATTCCGATCTATGTTGGGTTTTGGGCTCCCTTCCTATGTGAAGAAAGGCCCAAATGTGTAAGCCCATTTTGTCTCACTTGTTTAAGTGGAGAGAGGTCAGATTAGGGTTGCAGAGAGGTCTCATTTTAGTAAGAATATAGCAGCCAACAAGAGAGAAGAGAGGAGAGAATGCCAACCTGCATACCCACAGACAGTCACCTTAAAATCACGACAGAGAATTCGTTTACCGTTGGATCGGGCTAAAATTTCTGTAGCAGGTTCAAGACGTGTGGTTCTTCATTCTCACCGTTCGGATTTTCAATAGAAGTCTGAAATGAGAGATATTGGCTTCGTACAGTAGCTCTATTTTTGGGGTAAATTTCATCTTCTTATTTCTCATTTGTAAGCATTGGTGCTTGGTTGTTTTGGTTGATTGTTAGAACAGTTTGTGCACTTGTTGGAGACTATTTTGTACCCTTATTTGATCATAGTGGAGCTGTTTCTTTGGTCTGGACGACCCGTGGTTTTTTACCATTGCTTTAAGGGGTTCTCCACGTTAAAATCTTGGTGTCTCTTTTATGTTTGTGTTGTTCTATTTGCTGCCATATATTTGTTGTTGCTCCTCACAGATTCTTGCAAGTTTGGGGGGATTTATTTCCGCTGCGTATTGCTTTATTATTGTGTTACATTGTTGTATTGTTGTTCCTCCCATCAGAGTGGCATCAGGGCTACTTGGCTTAGGGCATTTTGACTTGCTTGAATGATGGAGGCAAATATAAAGATGGTCTGTTTGAATGGCACTATTATCATTTGTGGAAGGGCAAGATGAAGGATTTGCTCTTTGTGAAGAATATGCATCTTCCTGTTTTTGCTACTCAGAAGCAGGATGCCAAGTCAGATGAAGAATAGGATTTTGAACTTCAACAGGTGTGTGGTTTTATTTGACAATTTGTAGAAGATAATGTTTATAATCACATTGCAAATGAGACACATGTAAAATCTTTGTGGGCAAAGATAAAGTCCTTGTATGCCTCTAAATCAGGGAATAATAAATTGTACTTGCTGAAGAGCTTTACTAGTTTGCGGTACAAGGAGGGGACTTCCATTTCATATCACTTGAATGAATTTCAAGGGCTCCTTGATCAGATGTCAGGAATGGGTATCAAGTTTGATGATGAGTTTTTGGGACTATTTCTATTGTTATCTCTACCAGAGTCTTGGGAGACATTCGGGTTTCTATCACAAGTTCAGCCCCTAATGGTGTTGTTTCTTTGGAAATGGCAAAGGGTAGTGTTCTTAATGAGGAGATGAGAAGGAAGGTACAGGGTACTTCATCTCAGTCTGAGGTGCTTGTCACTGAAAATAGGGGGAGAAGTCAGAGAAAAGAACCGAAGGGTGGTAGAGAGAAAAGTAGGAGCAAGTCCAAGTCTCGATACAAGAATGATGAGTGTCATTATTGTCACAAAACAGGGCACATACAGAAGAATTGTTTTTTGTGGAAAAAGGAGAACAAAGATAAAAAGGGTAAGCAGAAAGAGAGGGATCATGATGATGATGATGACCGTGTCACTACTACTACTGGTGATGATCTTGTTATTCTCCATGACCATGAGTCGGTTAATCTTGTATCAGATGAGAGCATGTGGATAATTGATAGTGGTGCTATATTGCATGTTACACCGAGGATGGAGCTCTTCACATCTTATACTTCAGGTGACTTTGGAGTGTTGAAGATGGGTAATGATGGTGTGTCTAAGGTGATTGGTGTTGGTGATGCTTTCTTGCAAACAAACATGGGAATGCAGTTGTTGCTTAAAGGAGTCAAACATGCTCCGAATGTCTGCTTTAATTTGATCTCTGTGCAATTGCTTGATGAGGGTGGTTATGATAATCACTTTGGTTCTGGAAAGTGGAAACTCAGCAAAGGTAACTTGGTAGTGGCTAGAGGGAAGAAAATTTCTAAACTGTATTGGACAAAGGCTTTGGTTGCTAAAGACAGTGTGAATGTTGTGGATATGGAGGCATCTTTGTGGCACTGAAGGCTTAGTCATATCAGTGAAAAAGGGTTAAATTGCTTAGCTAAAAAGGATGTGCTTTCGGGATTGAAGAGTGAAAAGTTGGAGAAGTGTTCTCATTGCATGGCTGGTAAACAGACTAGAGTATCCTTCAAGAAGTATTCTCCCTCAAGGAAGCCAGAGTTGCTTCAGTTGGTGCATTCTGATGTGTGTGGCCCATTGAAGGTAAAATCCTTTAGTGGTGCCCTCTACTTTGTTACCTTTATTGATGATTGTTCCAGGAAACTATGGGTCTATGCTTTGAAGACAAAAGACCAAGTTTTGGAGAAGTTCAAACAGTTTCAGGCTTTGGTTGAGAGACAGTCAGGCAAGAAGCTGAAATGCGTTTGTACTAACAATGGTGGTGAGTATTGTGGACCCTTTGATGTCTATTGCAAGCAGCAAGATATTGCACATGAAAAGACTCCTCCTAAAACTCCTTAGCCGAATGGTTTAGCAGAGAGGATGAACAGGACATTGATTGAGAGAGTGAGATGTATGCTTTCTGAAGCTAAGTTACCTAAGCATTACTGGGGTGAGGCACTGTACACAACGGTACATGTTATTAATCTCAGTCCTACAGTTGCTTTGAACAGTGAGGTGCCGGACAAAATTTGGTTTGGCAAGAATGTCAGTTATGATCACTTGAGAGTCTTTGGTTGCAAGGCTTTTGTGCATGTTCCAAAGGATGAAAGATCCAAGTTGGATGCAAAGACAAAGCAGTGTATCTTCATCGGTTATGGTCAAGATGAATTTGGTTACAGGTTGTATGATCCTGTTGAGAAAAAGCTTGTCAGAAGTCGTGATGTAGAGTTCATGGAAGATCAAACCATTGAAGACATTGATAAGGTGGAGAAGACTACACCCAAGAATGATAGCAACTTGTTTGATGTTGATCCAGTTCGGTTGCCTGTTTATAATCTGGATATTGTTGATGGTAATGTTCAGAATGGCAAGCCACATGATTATGTTAATGATCATCAGCTTGGAGATGAGTTAGATGTTCCAGGTGATGATGATGAAGAGGAATATAAGATGTCACGGGATGAGTATCTTGGTGATGCTCCCGAACCACCTCAAATCCAACTCAGGAGATCTAACAGTCAGAGACAACCATCTACAAGGTATCATTCTGATGAGTATGTAACCTTGACTGATGAGGGAGAACCTGAGTGTTTTGGAGAGGCCATGGAGAGTGAAGACAAACAAAAGTGGCTGGATGCAATGCAGGATGAAATGAAATCCTTGTATGATAATCACACTTATGATTTGGTGAAGTTGCCTAAAGGCAAGAGGGCCTTGGAAAACAGGTGGATTTATAGGGTGAAACATGAGAGTAACTCTACGTCTCCGAGGTATAAAGCCAGATTAGTGGTGAAGGGCTTCCGTCATAGAAAGGGTGTTGATTTTAATGAGATTTTCTCGCCTGTGGTAAAGATGTCATCCATTAGAACCGTGTTGAGTTTGGCGGCTACTCTTGATTTGGAGGTATAGCAAATGGATGTGAAAACAACTTTCCTTCATGGTAATTTGGAGGAAGAGATTTACATGAAGCAACTTGATGGTTTTCAAGTTGAAGGCAAGGAAGACTATGTGTGTAGGTTGAGAAAAAGCCTATATGGTTTGAAGCAGGCTCCGAGGCAGTGGTATAAGAAGTTTGAGTCTGTTATGTGTGACCAAGGATATAAGAAGACTACTTCTGACCGTTGTGTCTTTGTTAGAAAGTTTTCTAATGATGACGTGTTAGAAGCAATTGGGCGAGTCATTTTCCATGAAAGACATAGGAGCTGCTAAACAGATTCTTGGTATAAGAATCTTGCGTGACAAAAAGGAGGAGAAGCTATGGCTATCACAAGAACACTATGTTAAAAGAGTGTTGCAGAGATTCCAGATGGAAAATGCCAAGGCGGTAAGCACTCCTCTTGCTACTCATTTCAAGCTGAGTGCTAAACAAAGTCCTTCAAATGAAGCAGATAAATTAGATATGGAACGGGTTCCTTATGCATCTGCTATGGGTAGTTTGATGTATGCAATGGTATGTACAAGACCAGATATAGCACATGCTGTTGGTACAGTCAGTAGATTTTTGTCTAATCCAGGTAGAGAGCATTGGAATGCTGTGAAATGGACTTTGAGATATCTTTGTGGTACTGCTGGTATGAAGCTTTGCTTTGGAGGTGATAAGCCTACTTTGGTGGGGTACTCAGACTCGGATATAGCTGGAGACATTGATTCCAGGAAGTCCACTTCGGGCTATATGATTAGATTTGCAGGGAGAACTGTGGCTTGACAGTCTAAGTTGCAGAAGTGTGTAGTGTTGGTGGTGGCTACGGTCTCAAGAGGGGGGGGGGGGGTGAATTGAGATATTGAAAATTTATTCAACAATTTAAAGCAAAACAGTGTTTCTTTAAAGAAAATTGGTTTTTACTCAATTTTAATTCCCAAGAATTAGGTTATGGAATAAGTGATGATGACAAGAAGAATTATAAGTAGTAACAACAGATTTTAACACAAATTGCAGATTTAAAGATTCAAGTTTAACAAGTATATGGAGTTTAGGGATTAGTAGAACACGCAAACCGAATTTATCCTAGTTCGGCTACCTCCTCTGGTAAGCCTACATCCAGTCCCACACCTCTGTGGATTTCTTCACTATAATCAGCAATTTACACAATTCTAATTACAGCAACACAAGGATAACCTCCTTGCTTGAAAAATCTCTAGAAAGCACACTAGCTTTCTTTACCCAAGGATCCCTTATATCCTTGTTAAACCCTAAGAGATACCCTCTCTTAGTCACTCTAATTCACGAAAAGAATTGAGTAGAAGCAAGACTCTAAAAGCCTGATAAAACAAATTGAAGTTCTAGCTATCACACTTTTCTCAGAGATAAAGCACTTTGTTTCACAATCAGTATGAGTTGTGTTGTTGTCGTTGTTGTGTTGTTGTTTTAGAAAAGTGTTCCTTTGATCCCTCTTTATATAGAAGACAAATTATAGTCGTTGGGATCATTAAAGACAGATTTGGATATGATTTGACAAAATCTGCTTTCTTGATTCTTGATCTCAAAATGTGATTCTGTTTGATCTTTGTAGAGATTGCATCCTTCTTGAAATATAATTGTTTCCATCTGAAAGGATAGCCATATCTTTTTGAAGAGTAATTAATCCGTGTTTAATTGAAAAAAATATCCGCGTTTAATTGAAGAGAAAAATATCCGCGTCCATTTGCCACGTCAGCAGACGGGAGTATTAGCTCAAGGTAATTGGACGGGATCCAACTGGTAGACGAGCTTTATATATCATGTTAGTGGACGGAGCTTCTTATTTACATCAGTGGACGCGCGCTTCTGTTTCATCAGTGGACGTGAGCTCCTTTTTACATCAGTGGACGCGAGCTTCTTTTACATCAGTGGACGCGTGCTTCTTTTATATCAGTGGACGCGTGCTTCTGTTATATCAGTGGACACGCTTTTCTTTTACATCAGTAGACGAGCTCTCCTGTTTTCATCAGTGGACGAGCTTCATGTGCCACGTCAGCAGACGAGATCTTCTGTTTCCTTAGTGGACGCGCTTCATGTGCCACATCAGCAGACGAGATCTTCTGTTTCCTTAGTGGATGCGCTTCATGTGCCACGTCAGCAGATGAGATCTTCTGTTTCCTTAGTGGACGCGCTTCTCGTGCCACATCAACAGACGAGCTCTTTTGTTTCTTTTAGTGGACGCGCTTCTTGTGCCACGTCAGCAGATGAGCTCTTCTGTTTCTTTTAGTGGACGCGCTTCATGTGCTCTTTCAGTGGACGACAGCTTTTTACTTTGTTCTTTTAGTGGACGCGCTTTCTTTGTTCTTTCAGTGGACGTCAGTTTTACTTTGTTGTTCCTTTAGTGGACGCGCTTTCTTTGTTCTTTCAGTGGACGTCAGCTTTTTACTTTGTTGTTCCTTTAGTGGACGAGCGCTTATATTTTCCCTGTGTTGGACGTGCGCTAGTTTTTCTTTGTTGGACGAGTGATCTTGCATGCAACTTAACACGTAATGAGTATGTAGTCGGAATTAAAAATCTTATGCAAAATACACTTTGTTTGTCATACATTAAAACATGAATGAGGGCTTAGTCTTACATGCAGCATTGTCCACTACTGAAGCAGAGTTCATTGCCATTACCGAAGCATGCAAGGAGTTACTATGGTTGAAGAAATTCTTGCAGGAGCTTGGTTTTGCTCAAGACAAATATTTGTTTTTTGTTGATAGTCAGAGTGCTACTCATCTTGGTAAGAATCCAACTTTTCATTCTAGGTCCAAACATATTGATATGAGGTATCATTGGATACGTGATGCTTTGGATGCTAAGCTGTTGGAGTTGGCTAAAGTTCATACTGATGATAATGGTGCTGATATGATGGCTAAAGCACCACCAAGAGGGAAATTTGAAACTTGTTGTGATATCGCCGGTTTGGCGGTTATCTCCACATAGTTGTGAGGGGGATATTTGTTGGGTTTTGAGCTCCCTTCCTATGTGGAGAAAGGCCCAAATATGTAAGCCCATTTTGTCTCACTTATTTAAGTGGAGAGATGTCAGATTTGGGTTGCAGAGAAGTCTCATTTTAGTAAGAATATAGCAGCCAACAAGAGAGAAGAGAGGAGAAAAAGTCAACCCGCATACCCACCAGACAGTCACCGTAAAATCGCGACAGAGGATCTGTTCACCGTTGGATCGGGCTGAAATTTCTTCAGTAGGTTCAAGACGTGTGGTTCTTCATTCTCACCGTTCAGATTTTCAAGATGAGGTCTGAAGTGAGAGATATTGACTTCTCACAGTAGCTCTGTTTTTGGGGTAAATTTCATCTTCTGGTTTCTCATTTGTAAGCATTGGTGCTTGGTTGTTTTAGTTGATTGTTAGTACGGTTTGTGCACTTGTTGGAGACTCTTTTGTACCCTTATTTTGATCATAGTGGAGCTGTTTCTTTGGTCTGGACGACCCGTGATTTTTTACCCTTGCTTTAAGGGGTTTTCCACGTTAAAATCTTGGTGTCTCTTTTATGTTTCTGTTGTTCTATTTGCTGTCATATATTTGTTGTTGCTCCTCACAGATTCTTGCAAGTTTGGGGGGATTTATTTCGCTGCGTCATCTTGTTTTGTTCTTGTGTTGCCTTTGTTGCATTGTTGTTCCCCACCAATCTATGCTATTATTTTCAAGTTTAAATGAAGATACAATTTTTTATTGGAAAGATTCTAATGAGCTCTTGGAGAGAAATTCTTTGCTTTGTATCATTTAAAGTAAGTCATATTAGCTATATTATTATTAAAATAATATATAATAATAGTTCACAAAACTAATATGACAAAATATATATAAAAGAAAACTAATATGGCACACATTAAATGATACTTAAGAAAGCACCAGGGGGAAAATCTTTGTATTAAAGTAAAGATTTAAGTAAGTAGATTTAATCATTTTTATTTTTTTTTGTTAAAAAAGGAACGTTTTTCATTTGAAACTTTCAGGATTAGTTAGTTTGAATACACATTCTCGGCGATCATGAAGGTGTAAATTAGACTATAGTTCTAATATAGCGTAGAGTATCATTTTTTTATTTACCAAATTGCCCTTGTCTTTCACCCAAACGAAATCCAGTTATTACAGTTATATATACATACAGATCCCCTTACTCCCGGCACTCGGTTACACTGTTTCTCCGAAATGGCGTGCCACGTAAGTCTCTCTCTTAATGTTCAAATTCTAATAATTTTCATGACATTGGCATAATCTCATCGTACTCTGCACTCTACACAAATCATAATGTAATAGCTAAAGATAGCTGATTTATGCATCTGCTACTTGTATCAATTCTTTCATATGATTATGATTTGTTCGCAAAGGTTGAAGCTTGTTCCCCTTAGTCTGGAGATTCAAAATTCAAAATCTTCTCTTTTTTAATAGTTGGTTGAATCACCATTCATTTGGAATTCGAACAATGATATATATCTGTCAATGGGTTTCAAATCTGAGATTTATGTTTATTTCTATTTCAGATCTGTTTACCACATTTTATTCTGTGTTGTAACTGTTGCTGTGCTGACAGTTGATCGTGAAATAAAGAGATTCATTTCTCTCTTCATTAGTCAAAATTGGGTTCTGCAACTCTTATTGGCTCTCTTGGTTTAAGATACTACTCAGTATATTCACATTGGAGAAATTCTCGGTTAGGCATGGTCTACCACATCCTCTGTTAGGCAGTCAAATGACTCAAATCATTATCTGACATGTGCCTAGGCAATTTTAAAGATAGGTGCATTTTGATTTTGAACATGATTCCCACAACCTTACATATGTACAACAATCATTTTGATGCCTAGTTGCCCACCATAGACGGATAGAGATCTGCTGTCTCATTTTGGTATATCATACCATGTACTCGCCAATAATATCTTAATAAATAAGTTAAAATTTTATGTAATATTAAAAAATAGAATGTGGCAAGACACCCAAGAGCGCTTGGATGAGATGACATGGGTCTTTTCCAGCTTAACTAGAGGTCTTGAGTTTGAATCCTGACCATAAGAATGCAGCGGTGTTAAAACTCTTGAGGGAGACTTTGCCGTCTTTGTGGTCCTACAGGATATCTTGGGGGAAAAAATGTGGCAAGATATTATTGGTGGAGACAGGATATGCTACATAAAAATGATCTGTATCCACTATAGAGAGATAGAAGGGGCAGGGGAGCTTTCAACATTTGTGCAATGTCATGACTCGTTGGTATATCACTATATTGTTTCATCTATAGGGCTCGTGTCCTTCAATTAAGAATATTCTTCTTTTGGATTCTGAGGGAAAGCGTGTGGCAGTCAAGTACTTTTCAGATGACTGGCCAACAAACAGTGCAAAGCTAGCTTTCGAGAAGTTTGTGTTTACTAAGTCTATTAAGACAAATGCTCGCACAGAAGGTAAGTAAGCATGACAGAGTTTGGCAGCCACTCATCACAATATGAAGTCACATAAATTTTTTTTATATGGGGTGCTACCATGCTAGTTTCCTAGGCTTGGCTACATCTGTCTGTCATGATTCTTGATGTTAAACGTCTAGGTAATTTTTGTAGTAGGTTATAATATTATGCATGCAGGTCTTTAAAATCTTGTGTTGCTTGTATTAGGCATTTATACTCAAGAATTAATTTTACTTTCAGTTGAAATTTATTTCTTATGCTCAATGAGCTAACAAGTTAAAATCTTGGAGATTGCAATAATAAATTGGAGAGTTTGTGGTTTCCTTTTTATATAATGGACAAAAGTGGAATATATTTTACCTGGAACCCAAAATAAATAAATAGTTTAGAAAAGATATGGAGCATCAAATCAGTTGGTGTCTTAAATCAATACAGTGAGTTCTTATGGAACATTCTAGAAACCAGCATCTCTATCTGCAGCATACCTAGTATAGTTCAGGAACAGATTGAAACACTTTGTACTAATTAGTTCTCAATCCTCTCTGAAAATGCCTATCATTTCAATTTTCAAGTACCTGAGTATAAAATATTAAAATATAAGCAGCCTTTATATGATATTAGCAAAAATTGGAAGAAATGAAGTTAAGACGCCTTTGTATTTGAATGTGCTAAATTTTTGGTGGAGGGCAGCAATGCTACCAACAATGTGATCTTTTGGTTGATCCCTTGGGTATAAAGTACTATTGATTAATAAACAATTAGGTCGAAAGATTGATTAGTAAGAGACTAGTGGTAACATTACTCTGCAATTTCCAACATATGATGGGAAACATTTCTAACGACCTTCTTGATTACTCCTTCACTTTTTCCTTTTTGGTCAATCATCATTTATTCAACATCAGTATTCTCAACATAATGTGATCTTTTTGTTAGCACTTAGCACATGATCAATTAATTTGTCAGGGTCGAACTTGATATTTCTTCAAGCTTGGTCATTCTATTAGCTTTAAATATGTTGCTCTCAATTTCTATAGTTGGAGCATAAGTTTGGCATTTACTAAGTGGAAGTCTTGGTCGATATTAATATATTATACAGATAGTCATGCTTATCGTGTTTCGTTCATAACTAAAATATATACTGCTGCTCCCATTATCTACAGCTGAGATAACATTACATGAGAACAATATCATTATCTACAAATTTATACAAGACCTGCATTTCTTTGTTACTGGCGGCAATGATGAAAATGAGATCATTTTAGCTTCAGTTCTTCAGGGTTTCTTTGATGCAGTCACCCTTTTGTTGAGGTAATTTTGGTATTAGTTTGCTATCTGGATTTAAAATATGATGCTCTTTTTTACTCATCATGCTTCTGTCTTTTACTATTACTTTTTACGCCATTTACAGGAATAATGTTGACAAAAGAGAGGCACTTGAGAACTTGGATCTCATTCTCTTATGTCTTGATGAGATTGTTGATGGAGGGTATGCTTATGTTTTTCAGTCACATTTTGTTATTTGCATACAAAGTTTTTAGCTTATTTCAAAAATATTTCCTCCCTTGAAGGATGATACTCGAAACAAATGGACCACTTATTGCTGAAAAGGTGACCTCCCATAGCATGGATGGTGATTCTCCCTTGTCTGAGCAGGTAATGCAACGTTCTTTCAGTTTAGTTTCTGTCAGTAATGTATATTTTTGTTTTATTTTTTACATTACAGAGAACGTGGCTTGTCATATAGACCTAAGTTTGCTAGATTTATTCCATAAACTACGTTACTTTTGAGTACCCTAAGCAGATATTATCTAACTCACATTTTGGCAAGGTTAATAGTGTGTGTATAAATCATTTTTTATGTTTGATGGACGAATGTTAGGATAAGTAGTATATTATTTTGATATTCCCTCTGACAGTGAACTTCTGATATTGCAGACACTCACTCAAGCATGGGCTACAGCTAGAGAACATTTGACAAGAACCCTTTTAAAATGATGTTTGCATACACAGAAAAGAGTTAATTTAGTTATATCTGAGCCACATTTTTGTCTAGACAGTTGTTTTATCTTCTCATTCTCATTTCCTTGTGAGCTACTGTGTATGAACATCCTATCATATAGCATCGTCTAGGGAGGAACTAAACAAAAATACCCTTACATAAAATTATCATCAATGTGTATTTCAATTTAGTTTTATACCTAACATCGTGCAGTGGGCATATTTCATTACTCGTACTTTATCATACTCCAATAACATTGCATGACAATTTCTATCCAGAATAGATCCACATCTCTCTCAATTATATTTACGAAGGCTGTGCGCCTCGGCCCCGGATTTGAATTGGAACCAAGAGATTAAGGCCTGGTAGTTTGTTACAACATCAAAACATAGGTCGATGAAAAGATTGTGGCATTACAAAGACAAGTTCGAGACAAATATTTCAACCAAACGTAACCCAGAAAAATATTGCAACCAAAGTACAATTTTTTTTTTAAATTATTCAAAAATATTCAAATATATAATTGTGCTGACTCCTGACTTAGCTCATATTAAACTAATTTCCTTAAAACATAGTTTGAATTAATAATGATTAATTCGTCTTGGATTTTGGACACCTGGACGACACCTGCGATATCCGATTAATACAGTTCAACAGTGAAAGGTTAATGAATGTAACAAGGTGCCACAACTCATTAATTATCCACTGAACGTAATTAACCACATATTAGAACTGCATTAACCAGATATCACAAGTGTCGCTCAGGTCTCCAGAATTCAGGTGTACAAATAACATTACTCCTCCGATATACCCTTGTCCACTGAGAGTATTAGAATAATCCTGACATTTAATATAGTTGCAGGGAGAAACCTAAGTGTATATGTCATTGGTATAAGTTTTAGAAACCCACTTTGTCATTATCTAAGAAATTCAAGAAACCACAAGTCTTGCAAAATCTTTAGATACAACATATATACATTTTCTGCTTTACAATTCCAGATCTGAATGGTATCTTCCAGTAAACCTGAGGGTGGTACTGCTGCAGCAGCCATGCCTTTTGGAAATGGGGTACGGTTTGCTGATCTTGGAAAGCCAATTACTTCCAATAGGGATGATATCTTCCAGCAGTAGGACCATCATCCTTCTCAGCCACTTTGCCGTTGTCATAGTTACCAGTGCCATAGAAACCACCACCTCTTCCATATGCGTTACCATTTCCATAGGCAACAATGCCACCATAGCCACAAGGATTAACATAAGAATTGACTCCATAACCACCAAAGCAATACATTGGCCCACCATATCCAAATCCATAACCATATCCACAATAGCCACCATAAGCAGTAGCAGAACTTCCACTGTAGTTCCCCTCAAAATGGCCATATGCCCCATTCATGCCAGAATCTGGATATGGTCCGCCTCTTTTTCCGTTGTTACGACCTCTAGAACTATGCCCACCAAATCCCTCCATTCCATTGCCAAAGCCACCATATGACTTTCGTGAGATGCTATTGTGATCAACTCCAAATCGTTTGGGCTCAGCTCTCTTAATCTCAACCTATATTTATAGTCCGACGAGGTTATACAAAAGAATAAACAAAATATAAATATAAATACAAATAAATAACATCAGCTTCGTATGGAACAATATGAACTATTTTAATTTTAATCGTTTGACTGACCTGCTTGCCTCCAATTTCATGTATCATTCCCGCTGAAAAAACCTTTTCAACTGAATCTTCACTGTCAAAAGTGACAAATCCAAAGCCTCTAGATCGCCCAGTCTGATGATCTAGCATGATTTGGTACTCAACAATATCACCATAAGGTGAAAAGTATTCCTTCAACTCATCTACAATGTAATTCATTATAGTCCGAAGACAGAATACACAAATTCCACTATAATCTGAAAAAAGAAAAGGTGGCTGGATTTCTATACCATCTGTGAAAAACTGGGGTATTCCACCAACAAAGATTTTCTTTGTTCTAAATACTCCAGTAACTTCCATCGCCTCCCTAGGGACTGTCCTCTTGACTTCAACCTGATAAAACAAAATGACTTTGTCATCAAGGCCAAGAACATGCACTACAATGTTAGAACCTGCATCTTTGAAATTGAAACAATAAGTTACCACTCTGCCATCTATGGTATGTTCCTGTGCCACAACTTCATCTGCGACAGCTGAGTCAGCAAATGTTACAAAGCCAAACCCCCTTGGCCTTCCAGAGTGTTTATTCATCATTATCACTGAATCTATTACTTCTCCAAATTTGTTGAAGTATTTAAAAAATGACTCTGACAAACAAAAATGCCAAATGAGAAAATTATTTAGATAAAGCATCATACATTTCATCTTCCATTATCTTCTGGCTTATTAGTTGTATCCCCACATAGACTTCCAATAGACAAAATTTAGGTAAGGACATAGAAACAAAACTAACACGTTAGCGACAAAGAGGCTATGAACAAACATCAAATATATAGTATTATGTATCAAAGAAAGTGACCTCAATTTGCATATGCAATATCAAAAGTGTCGTGTTTGGAGGGGTGGGGGGAATACTCTGAGTTACTGAGTTACATAATCAGTGGTGAAAAGGAAATAAATGTGCTTTTAATCATTGAGTATCAAGCATAAAAGATACAGCATATCTTACTAAGCAAAGTGAAATGTTATCATATTCATACGTAAAGTATTGAATTAGATTCCAATTCCATTCAGTATGATGTTAACCAAACACTGGATGGGCAATAAAAGAAAAACAAATATTCACTAGAAAGACCAAAAAAATCAAGAAATGGCAAAAATAGAAAGTAGAACAAAAGCTTTAATCCAACAAAAGAGAAAATAAAATTTAGGAAGTAGTGAGAATACCTTCAGAAGTCTCCCAAGATATGCCTCCAACGAAAAGTTTTCTAATACACACGAGAAAAACCAAATTGTTAATTTACCCACACAAAAAATAATAGTAATTTTGAAGAAATTCACCAGCCCAGAGCAATTCAAAGTAAAAGGGTGGTTCAGAAGAAGCCCCTTCATTCCTCTCCCTCTCTCTCTCTCTCTCCGCCACACCAAGGTACACTACTACATAACACTACAAAATTGCGATTCAAACTAACCCTGAAGGCGAATTGCCACGATTGAAGGAGGGCTTTACGTTATCAAGGTCACCATTAGCATGAAAACCATGCTCTGGTGGATAAAATTCCTCTTTTTGAAGAACAATTCCGTCGCCATTGTCAGCTTCCAACTCAGAATGTTGAAAAGGATAATAATCCATTGAATTTGTGAGTGTGGTTGTTTAACCTAACAGCAAAAACCTTGTGAGTTCAAATGAATAGAGATTGCATGCACATGGGAGTTATTGGGTATTGGAAGGAGAGCGAAAACCCTAACCCTTGAACGGTGACGCAAGCTATACGACTTCGATTTGTGGCCAAATTTCCATCCCTTCCCTTTCTCTTGCTATGTTTGCCGTGAGATACTTCAGTCGCGGGAGTAAATGTAATAATAATATAATATAATATATATATATATATATATATATATATATATATATATATATATATATACTAGTTAAATATTGTAAAATGTAAGCATATAGGCTGAAAATACTTCTGTATTGATTAATTGAATTTTGGTATTTTAGAATTCTTGGATAGGATACTGATGTTAGGTACTATTTATAATGCATTCTGCCTGTTTGAAAAAAGTCTTAAACAACTTTATGTTACAAGCATAATTGACTTATGACTTAGTCAAATTCAAACTCAAAGTTAACTTAATAACAGAAATAACTGATAAAACAAACTCTAATATTCCTTCACTCCCCCTCGAGTTGGTGCATGAAGGTCAATAATGCCCAACTTGTTAAGTGACAATTCATATCTTTCTCTTCCTAGAGGCTTGGTAAAAATGTCTGCTATTTGGTCCTTCGTCCATATCTTCATGGGTTTAATTTCACCCGATTGGACCCTTTCTCGAACAAAATAGCAGTCCATCTCTATATGTTTGGTTCTCTCGTGGAAGACCGGATTCGCTGCAATGTGGAGGGCCGCTTGATTATCACAAAATAGAGACGTTGCTTCCTGTTGAGGAATGTTTAATTCCTTGAGTAGCCATCTAACCCAAATGAGTTCACTGACAGTGGTTGACATAGCCCTATATTCGGCTTCAGTTGAGGATTTTGCAACCACAGTTTGCCTTTTGGTTCTCCAAGAAATGGGTGCTTCTCCAAGTTGAATCAAATAACCTGTGCATGATCTTCAGGTGAGAGGACAACCGCCCCAATCAGCATCACAATAGGCTTTGAGTTGAACTTCATTTTGACTAGAGAGGAATATCCCTTGTCCTGGAGTTGTTTTTAAGTAACGAAGAATCCTTTCAACTGCATCCATATGAGTTTGTCTTGGTGTTGTCATATATTGACAAAGAGTGTTCACTGCATATGTTATATCTGGCCTTGTTACAGTCAGATATAACAGTCGACCCAAAATTCTTCTAAAACGAGTCGCATCCACTACTGAATCATTGGCATTCACCCGCAAGTTGCAATTTTGTTCCATAGGGAAATTGCTCGGCCTGCAGCTCTCCATTCTTGTCTCTTTGAGTATGTCAAGAGTGTATTTTCTCTGACTGAGGACAAATCCTTTTGCTGATCTAGCCACTTCTATGCCCAAAAAGAACTTCAAAGGTCCTAGATCCTTTATACCGAATCCAGCATTCAAGTGTTGTTTGATCTCTTGCATCATGCTCAAATCATTTCCAGCTAGTATTACATCATCTATATAAATAAGAGTAGTGATGAATACTGCTCCTTGCCTATATATAAACAAGGAATGATCTGCTTTGCATTGTTGAAATCCCATTTCTTTTAGAGCTATAGTGAATTTCTCATACCAATTCCTTGAAGCTTGCCGAAGTCCATACAAAGATTTTTGTAACTTGCAAACTCTTGTATCATCTTTCTTTGCAAAGCCTTGAGGGATCTTCATATATATTTCTTCAATCAAATCTCCATGGAGGAAGGCATTGTTCACATCTAATTGGTGAACAAGCCATCCTTTAGCTGCAACAATGGTTAGTATGGTTCTCATGGTGACCAACTTTGCCACTGGAGCAAAGGTCTCATGGAAATCTTCCCCTTCTATTTGAGTGAATTCTCGTGCCACTAGCCTTGCTTTATAGCGTTCCACTTCACCATTTGGTTTGAATTTTACTTTGTAAACCCACTTGGAATCAACTGCATGCTTGCCTTCTGGAAGTTCTGTCAGTTTCCAAGTATCATTAGCTTCCAGTGCTTCTATTTCTCTTTGCATAGCATCTTTCCAGTGTTGATGTTTTATTGCCTGTGAAAAATGCTTCGGCTCTATCATGTGTATTGATGGCTACTAGGAAAGCTAGATGTGAGTTTGAAAATTTGTTATAAGATGCATAATTTGACAAAGAGTATTTAATTGTGTTACCAGAAAAAGGACTAGGTGAGGAATGAGAAATAGAGGGCAGTAGATCCACTTCATAATCCATGAGATGTTTTGGCATTTGCCTTACTCTACCACTTTTCCTTTGATCTATTTCTCTTACCTCATTTTGCTGAATTTCTAAAATTGCAGATGTAGGATCCTGCTGTTCTGAACCAGCATTTGAATTTCCTGTTTCGTGATGAGTTGTTTCTGCAGTATTGGTCTCCTGTTCTGTTTCCTGCATGTCAATGCCTTCTGGACTACTCATTACTGCATCATTCTCCCAAAAGGATTGTTGTAATTCTCCTGTTTTCTCTTTAGAGCTCTTTTCTCTGAAAGGAAATACATTTTCAAAGAACACAACATCTCTTGACACAAAAGTTTCTTTACTTATTTGATCATACACCTTGTAGCCTATTTGGCCTAAGGGATAACCAATAAAGACACAAGGTCTCCCCCTCTCATCAAACTTCCCTTCTCTTCTTGTTTTTAAAACATATACCAAACATCCAAAGACTCTTAGAACATTATAATTTGGTTTTCTTTTATACAAAATCTCAAATAAGGTGTTCTGTTTTTAAGAACAGTGAAGGGAATTCTGTTGATAATATGGGCTGCAGTGAGGACACACTCTCCCCAAAAATGGGTTGGTAATCCAGAATGGAAGCACAAGGCACGAGCCATCTCAAGGATGTGCCTATGCTTCCTTTCCACCACACAATTTTGTTGAGGTGTGTATGTGCAACTCAATTCCATTAGAATTCCCTTTTCTTGATAAAAGTTTTGCATATGCCTTGAAGTAAATTCTAAACCATTGTCTAACCTAACACACTTAATTTTCTTTCCAAATTGTGTCTCTATCATGCAAACAAACATAGGTAAATAATGTTCAACTTCAGATTTGTGTTTCATGAGATAAATTCAAACTCCTCTACTAAAGTCATCAACAATAGAAAGAAAATAATGAGCTCCTGTGTTAGAAGCAGTATTATAACGTCCCCAAATATCACAATGTATTAGATCAAAGCAAGATTTAGATTTTATAGAGCTAAGGGGAAAGGTTAATCTAGTTTGTTTTGCCCCGAATACAAGGATCACAGGGCAAGTTATTTTGATTCCTAACAAATTCTATGTCAAGACCTATGTGTGCCATCTTAGATTCAGAGGTATGCCCTAATCTATTGTGCCACAAAGTCCAATTATCCCACTTGCTAACCTTCATAGCTACCCTTTCTTCTTGTGAAGGCTCAAGAAGATATAAACCATCTCGATGCCTACCCAATCCAATCAGGGTCCTCGAAGGCAAGTCCTGTATAAAGCAGAAATCAGCAACAAAAGTTATGGAACAATTATGTTCTCCGATCAATTTACTCACATATATAAGATTGCATTTAAAATTGGGAATATGCAGGGTTTTGTTTAAAGTCATTCCATTAGAAAGATCCGCCTTTCCTATACTCTTTACAGGCACACTCATTCCATTGGGAATGAGTACAGGTTACTGATTAGTGGAGGATTTTCCTTCAACAACCTCTCATCACAAGTGATATGTTCACTTGCGCCTGAGTCTATGACCCAGGGTCTTTTAATTATGATATTACCTGTCATATTCACTGTTGGTTTTGATTGTTTTATCCCTGCACTTTGGTCTGGATCATCCTTCAATTTGCCCAGTGATCTTTCATATTGTTGCAAAGACAGCCCAGGAATTGGGCTAGCATCTGTGATGACCTGTGCAGCCTTGAATCCCCCTTTCTTTCCATTCCATGGTGCTGATATGTCTTTCCTGTCTTTGTTAGGTTTCCTCTAATCTTGAGGATAACCAACAATTTCCCAACATTCTTCTTGTGTGTGTCCTACCTTTTGGCAATGATCACACTTTGGTCTCTCCTTCTTATTATCTTTATATCGAGAACTTGTGGTTTGGAAGGTAGCTGTCTCCATTGTAGGTTTATGCATTGCTGAGATAAGCTTTTGTTGCTCATCTTCTGCCACAAGGTGATAAGCATGTCCTAAAAAAAGAGTAGGAACCATGCTGAGAATGTGTGTCTTGACAGTCCCGAAAACATCATCTAATCCCATGAGGAAGTCATACAGCTGTTGCCTTTCTTGCATTTGAATAAGCTGCTTCTGGACATCACATGTGCAAGCACCACATGTACATTTTGGCCAAGGAGCAATTGAGTGAAGTTCATCCCAAAGTCCTTTCAGTTTCGTGAAGTATGTAGGAACTGAAAGCTTCTCTTGCCTAAGAAGTGAAATTGCTCTTTTCAATTCATATACTCTTGGTGCACTTTCTTTCCCAAATCCTTCTTCAAGATCCTTCCAGATTTCCCGAGCAGTGCTGGCATAACGAACGCTACTTCTCACCTCTTTGTCCATGCCACTCTTCAACCATCCCTTAACCATAGCATTACATCTCATCAAATGTGCAAGATTACAAGAATATACACTTGGCATAAGAATAAACCCGTCTACAAAGCCTATTTTATTCTTTGCATAGAGTGCATTACTCATATCCACGACCCACTCTCCATAATTTCCATCACGGAGAGGTTCGCTTACAAATATTTGTCCAGTTGATCCGAAGCATGAAGAAAATAGGGAGAATCTGGATTATGTTCATTACCTGAGTTTCTTGATGTTTTGATGGGCTCTTCATTATCGAACTCCTCTTCTTGTTCGTTATTCTTGGAAGATTTGGGTTCATCATCTTTCTTCGTTTCTGCCATGATGATGTTGCAATTGATAGAGAAAAATGATTATCGGGCTTTTGGTGCTTTGATACCATGTAAAATGTAAGCATATAGGCTGAAAATACTTCTCTATTGATTGATTGAATTTTGGTGTTTTACAATTATTGGATAGAATAATGATGCTAGGTGCTATTTATAATGCACTCTGCCTATTTGAAGAAAGTCCTAAACAACTTTCTGTTACAAGCATAACTGACTTATGACTTAGTCAAATACTCAAACTCTAAGCTAACTTAATAACAGAAATAACTGATAAAACAAACTCTAATATTCCTTCAAATATTAAATAATTATAAATAGTATAAGATTATAGAATTTGATTGTGAACTAGGATCCTATGGTGAGCCATTTGTTAACCTAGAGTAGTCTCTCTCTAAATCTTCCCTCCACTCCTCTTTTTCTTGGGTGTGGTTTTGGGCTATTTTTTACCCGGAATCATCCCTCTACATTGTTTTTTCTCTTCTTTTATCTAAATAAGTGATTTTTCCACATAGATCTAGTTTTTCTTTTGTGTTTTTTCGTGTTTTCGTCGTCTGCGTGCGGTGATGTTTTGTTCGTCTTCTTGTTGCGGCGTCATTTGGTTTCCCGTCTTGTTGCGGTGTTCGTTTGGTTCAGATTGGCAGATCAGCTTCGATCCTTTACAGATTCAATCAAAACTTGTCCGTCAATATTACAGATCCGGAGACATGGGTATTCCAGTCACTTTGATTTTGTCACATTTGTAGGCATCTGCTGTGTTATGCTATTAACCTGGGTATTGTGAGTTTGTTCGCAGATTCATCCTTTTCGGTTTTTAGCGATATTGAATTTGTGTTGTTTTCGATATATTTTACCAATTTGAATGAATAGATATTTTTTCAGTAAAAAAAAAAAAAAAGAATTTGATTGAGAAAGTCAACCAGAAAACATTTATTATTTGTTATTCCTCGTTAGTATTGAATAAGTACTTTCTTCTTCTTCTTTTATTTAAAAAAGTACATGTTGTTTTAGAGTTTAATGTTGATATTAAAATTTTTTACACTATCAATTAATCATATACCATCATATGTGTGACTTTTAAAATATTATTTTAACAATTAAAGATTTTTAGTAACATATAAATACATGATTGGTTAACAATATAATTTTTTTTACACCAACAATTATCATAATTATCTGAAACTCAAAATTTGTATATTCACCAAAATATAGGGTTTGTTTGCTTTAAACTTAAATAAAATGTCATGAGGAAAAAGGTTTGAGAATAAGTATTCTTATATTTTAATAATATGTTTTAGCCTTTAGGCTTTGCTTGATAAGTTCAGTAAGTTAGTTTATAACTTATTTGACTAGTTTATAAATTTATTTAATTAAAATAGAAGTGTTTGGTAAACAAGTTTATCTCATTAATTTATAGTTTTTCTTCATAAGCTATTTTATTTAGCTTATGGCTTCTGACTTATTAACTTTTCTTCCATTTTTACCAATATTAATTTAATGAACTTCCTAATGTATCATACCTCTCATAAAATAAAATTTATATTAAGAAATCATATAAACATGTCATTATATATTATTATAATTATAAAACTTTAATTAAAATTTTAAAAAAATTATATAAATATTTCCTTTTATTCATTTTACATCTATAAGTTAGTTTTGTAAGAATACCAACAAGTTCAACTACTAATTTTACCAATACTTCAAATTCATTCGACTAGTTTTTCATTTATAAGCTATAAACTTTCAACTAAAAGTTGGCTTATAAGTTATAAGCTAATTTATCAGTTGTTTTTTCAAAACAAAATCTCAATAAAAATTCCAGGTAAAAGTTATTTCCGCGATTTGGTCGATTACTATTCCAGTAGAAACGTCATTGGAACAAAAACTATCAAGGGGGAAATACTGAAATATCATTTATCCTCATTGATTTTGTGCTTCGCGTTTCATGGTGATGATTTTCTCTTTTCTTCATTCAGCTTTTAAGTTTTTTTTTTGGGATAAGGAAAGAACCAGGGAGGAAAGAAGTAGAGGAGAAAATAAATAAATTTTTATGTCGTTTGAAATATAAGAAATACGAGATAAATAGAAGAGTAAGAAAAGTTGAGTTTTCTTGTAAAAACATTTTCCCTCTAATGACATATGTACACAGTACAAACACAAAAGGGTAGAAGTGGAATAGCAAAAAATGACCATTTTCTCTCCAAAATCTTTAGTCAAGTGAAGGGAACTAATAGCAAGTGGGACCCACAACAAATTTAATCCCTCCTCCCTTCTTCTCTTCCATCCGAAACAACAAAAACAAAATTTCTCCCTCCACTTCCATCCTCCTTAAGTCGTCTCTCACATCTCTATTCAACCAAATAAAACGTTTAAGCAACAAAAGCCATGCCCATGACACAAGCACCTTGATTACTTTTTTTTTTTGTATGTGGTATGGTAAAAAAATCAATAAATTACTATTGCTTTTGATGGTAAAGTTAAAAAAATATCGAGTCGCTTTTCCTTTTATCGAGCACTTGTTTTTATTAAGAGTATTTTTTAAAGATCGTTAAATTTTTGAAATTATTGTCTTTTCAACTTGACATTTTTTGATGAACTCTTTTCAACTAAACATGATGCTCTGGATAGAGCGAGTGGAACTAAAATATTTTCGAAGTGGCTGGTTGGGGGTATCTTAGTATACCTCCTTTTTGCTAGTGTTATGGAGACTTCTTCTATAGATTATGTTTGAAGGGTGTGATTTGGTTAGGATTTGTTGGTCTCAAATGGTTAGCGAGATTATTATTGTTCATTCTAGCGGACCCATCCAGTTTTGACGGGAACACGTGATGTATACCAAATTTCTGAAAATGTCATTTACCACTCTCAATACTGTTTAACATAACCTAACAGGAGCTTAACAAATTTCCTATCAATCATTCTTAGACATCCTATTCATATGAATCCAAAAAAAAGAAAATTATTATTAATAATAATCTTCAAACAAATATCCCCTAAAATAAAAGTGAAACAATATTAATATTCCAATGATCCTCCAACCAAAAACCTAATTGCATGTTTGGTAGCACGGTAAGAGAAGGTCAAACTCGTGTCGGGTGAAGCAATTAGTTAGTTGTTTTTGCATCTCAGATGCAATTCTGGAAGAGAGAGAGAGACCGATTTTCCAAACATGCTATAAATCAATCCGTGCATGCAGCGTACCATCTTGTGTAATATAACCACAACTCTATTTTACCACAAGTCACAAGTGTTATCTATCAAACCAAGAGGCGTATCAATAAATATGATGCAGTATGGTGCCATTTTCATTGAAAATCCACTATGTTATTTGTATGCAATGGGAGACTTGCTAGGCATCGCCTTTATGATACACTTCTGTAACCCACTTCTAAAAATCAGTCCTTCTACGAGCTATAAACATTACGGATTTGCCCTCTCTAAACTTTCCCTTATCATTTCAGATCAAGATCTCAATCCCAAAACAAATATCCTCCTCAAATATAGTTGCATTGCATCAACGTTTATTTTGAAAATAAAAGCATCAAGTTTTCTGTCAAGTATGATGAGAGAGTAGAAGAGAAGAGGAGGAGGAGGGGTTTGATTAGGAGCTAATAGCTATGACATCAGTGGTTAATGGGTCGCTTTTCATTTGAAACCACTGGTTCTATCCTTAATTTTCAGTATTGCATTTATAACATGGTGTCATACTTCCTATCATAATATAGCTAACTTCCAGGCTGGAATCTGAATATTGATACAAGCAAAAAGAAGGCAGCTTCAACCAACAAACCAAGATGCTAAGCAGCTCAACTAAGAATTCCATCTAGTGCCAGAAAAATTCATACTGTGTTACATGATAAGATTTCTCAGACAGCATATTCAAATTGTTAACAACAGAAATAGTAGTTACAAATGAAAGGGAAAGATAAATCTGCCTCCTTGCTGGATGGGAAGCATGGTTTAAATGTATCAATCTCCATCATTTCCCCCTAGAATTTAAAGAGAAATTTGTAAGAGAAAATTATTTCCAATAAATTTAGAAGGCAAAAAAAAAAAAAAGCGAGAAAAATGAAAGTACAACTTTAATTTTACTCACGTGCTCATCATTAAAGTTATGTTGTCTCCTTTAAGAAGGATCCTCCCTAATCAAAACAATAAAATGCTTCAGCAAAAGCACGAGTAATTGCCAACGACAAAAAGAACAAAATTTGAGAAAGTTTAGCTTACCCAATGTCTTTCTGCTCTTTTTCTTGATGTTCACTTCTTCAGCATCATCCAGAACCAAATTCATGTATTCATCAAAACCCTATTTAAAAAAAAAGTAAAATCACATGATCCTTAACCATCTGCTCAAACATGCAAAAATCCTGAAGTCAACAAATTTTAGATTGGACTGTTTTAGATATGAGTTCATGTCACGCAACCAATGAGGATCATCCCAATTCCCAACTACTTGAAAGATAAGGAGATAGATGATGTTTTGTAATTTAAGTATATAACTGGAAAAGTCCTATGGGAAACATATCAGAGTATCTTTTATCTTTGATTTCTCAATCTGATTAGATGGTTCTCTTGACAACATAAATCAACAAGCATTTCCCTAATACCTGTTGATGTGTAAGACAAACTTTTTTCTCTTCAGATTGGCACACAAAAAAAACAGTATATCTGTAGCAGTACCAACCGCAATAATAAACCTAAATTCAATAATACTTATTTTTTGATAGAATAATTCAATAGTACCTATTAAGAAGCCAAATTGGAAGCATCATAGGACTATATACGATATTTAAATTATTAATAGTGATTTTTTTCTGCCACTTAACATAAATTCAATATATGGTCCTGCTGCACATAGAAAAACACAAACATCCTTCTCAATCAAAAGACTCAAAACAGAGTACGAGGTTTCAGGCCTGTTGGCAAGAGAACTGCTGACAGCAACAGCCAATCTTCTCATACAGCAAAAGGAGGGGAAAAAAGAAGAAAAAAAATGAAAACGTGGAAATGCCCTAAAGGCCATAAGGACTGGAACAGTAACAGGGTTTATTTTACCCAAAATATGAGGGAAATTTTATAAGCTACTACTGCCATTTTGAATGCTGGCCATACTGCGAGTGACACAGCATACAATGCCATGTGGCACAACATGAACCATATAGGAACAACATGAAACTCATGATACAATAGGGGTTTTGTGGCACAGACCCTAGTTGCTCTGCAAACATACAATGCACTACTGACAACTTTGCCAAAAAACCTGATGCTAGGACACTTACAGAACTACTGAAAATAGTAATATTATTCAGTGGAAATATGGGCAGAATGCCCCACAACCAGCAAGCCTCTATGCTGAGTAGACTTTCCAAAAACACAGACAATACATGCATAATCCCTACTCTCTCCTTTCTCTTCACTCCACACATAACTACACCCTACACACAAAATAACTACCTCATAGTCATACATCCATGATTTCCCTCCACTCACATGTAACTGCCTAGCCTGCTTCTATTCCTCCTAGAATAAACCTTCAAACTGTCCTTTGCTGACTTGTACCTCCTTTTGTACACCTTTAACCCACTGGACCCTAATATTTCACCCTCACGTTTTGGACCCTCTTCCACATGGTTTAAACCCGTGGTTCTATCACCTGACTACATAATTATTCACACCAGATAAGATACTCAAGATAGTTGAAGACAATCCAGGACATCAAAATCGAAAACCCCAATACTCAAAGAAGGATAACAGAAAGAGGCTCTTTATTTCCACAACATACGAACTCATTGTATATTTGTACATCCCTAAAGTGATATCATCAATGTCCAACTAACACTGTTAGAACATGTTAAAATGAATACTTGAGGTTCTCAATCTTGTCAATTCCACCAACAGGGTAAAACTAACCAACTGACATTAGTATCTTGCAAGTCAACAAACATGACACTAATCTTGAAACTGAGGAAAGTACGAGTACAACAGATCACTGTAAAACTTGCGGGCGTTTGGAAGAGCTTATAAATGACTTATTTAGACTTACAAGAATATCTTATGATAATAAGCTTATGAAAATAGCTTATGAACTTCCTATAAGCTCTTTTTAGCTTATTTCAATAAGCTTGTCAAAAGAAGCTTATGAAAATAACTAATGAAAACAGTTAATGACCATCCTATAAGTTTCTATTAGCTTATTTATAAGCTTGTCAAAAGAAGCTTATGAAAATTAGCTTATATCAAAACATGATTGCATTTGCATAATTTAAAGTGAACACTGAACAGTGGGGAAAAGACAATTTTGATGAGAACCCATGTAACAAAGAAGCATTAAAAATAAAACTCACAATGATTCGGCCCTCAATCCTCAAATCCTTTTGTTCGAATAACCAAATCTGAATGCGTGCTTTCTGTGAAAGTTACGAAAAATAAAAAGTAGATAAATAAAAAGGAAAATTAAGGGAAGCCCAGAAGACAAAAATGAGTATAGGGATAGGGGTAAGGACTTACACTTTGAAGAAACCTGAAAATCAAGTTCTGAAAAGGAATATTAAATGAGGTTAGGTTAAATCAGAGAGAAGAAAACAAAATGGAAAGAGGGAAAAAAGTGAAAGAGAGACACGTACAATGGGTTGGGTCATAACCCTCTGGACTTTGGTGCTCGCCATGGCTCCCAAATTCAGTGAGAGAGAAGTGAAGTGAAAGGTTTAAGCTGCTGCGTCTTCTCTTCTCTTCTCTTCTGCTCTGCTCACCTCAAATTTGGTATTTAGGTCGGAGTCGGGTCAATCAAATCCAGTTCCAACAACCCATTATTTTCCGGATCTTTTATATTTCCCTCGTTCGGGCTTTTGTTGGGTTTTCTATACAACCCACACGAAATGCGACCAGGGCTCTATCCAATAAGCCTTTTTTCAAAAAAAAATAAATATATCTTTTAAATTTTTTGAAAATCACTTTGTGTTTTGACTTTTGACTAATCTGAATAAAGAGGAAAATTCCACTCAAGCACACAAAGCTCCTTAGTTCTTAGAGTGAATAGCCAAAATAGTCACTGAAACTGTGAGGTCGTGTCAAGTTGGTCCCTCAAATTAACGAAATTTCAAAAAGGTCCCTGAAATTGTCAAACGTTGATCAAGTTAGTCCTTCTGTTAGTCAAAGTTCGTTGACGCCGTTAACGGCGCTTATGCGGCACGTTAAGTACCCATTTGGCTGCCAACTCATCCTGCCACGTAAGATGGGCACTATACACGCATATTTGAGGGACCAAATTGATACAAGGACCAAATTGACACTCAATTTTTTTTTCAAAAACCTTAACATTCATCTTCTTCTTCCCCAACGTCTCTGGTTCGTCTCTCTCACTCTCTGTCCTTCGTTTGTTTCTGTATCTCTCTCTCGCTCTCTCCAACTGCAACTACACAAAAGGGATGCCGATGGGTGGCGGTTCGTCATTACCATACTCAAGACAAACCAAGAAACCCACAACTCCCTCTTGGTCGAGTAGCTCTAGGGTTGATGGGGCAGAAATCAACAACCCCTTACCTTTGTTTTGCAATTGTGAGAGGAGAGTTGTGTTACGAATCTCTAGGACTCCGAGGAACCCAGGGAGGGCCTTTGATGGATGTCCCTTACCATTGATAACATTCAATCCCAAAACTCTATTAGGATTTGCGACTTTCTTGCACTTTGCAGGGAGCACAGTTTCTACTAACCCTAATTTCTTTATGTCAAATTGTTGTAGGGTGAAGGCAATTGTGGCTATCTTGTCTGGGTGGATGAGATTCCTGAGATTTTCAAGGTTCCTGAGAGATGTACAACTCCTAATGATACTGGAAGTGAGGGAATAATGAAGGCAGAACAGATGGAGCTGATTGGCAAGGTTGACACTTTGGTTGCAGATGTTAGAATGGTCAAATTTGGGGTTGCTGTAATGTGTGTGTTGTTAAGTGTTTGTCTGGTTTGGTAGATTGGTAGGCAGAGTGCTTAGGTAGTTTTAGGTGTGATGTTCTTAGGTAGGATGTAGGCATATTTTGGAATGTAATGTGTAATGTATTGTCCTATTTTGGAAATGAAATGAATGACAAGCTTGGAGTAAATGTGTCATTTTGTTGCATAAGACAAACTGCGTCATTTTGTTACAGAAAATGAAAGGAAGCACCAAAATGTGGCCCAAAAGATAAATTGCATATGTATTAATTGAAGCACCAAAAGGTGTCCAAATATGTCTTACAAAAAGGATACCCAAAACAGAGTACATCTAAACCTGTACCAAACCAGAAACTACAACAGACAAACCATACACAATATTCCAAAATAAATAACCAAAACAACCAAAGTTTCCTAAGCATCCAAAAAACAGAAGCACCATCCATTGTAATAAATATATCATGGTTTCCTTGGACGCATCTGTGGCAGCCCTGGAGTTGGAATGAAAGACATGAACTGTGGTTGTCCTCCCCTTGATCCAGTTGGTGGTGCTGGAAGTTCGACCATGATAGGCCGTGGGGCTGGAATTGGAAGTGGTGGAAGTGGAAGTGGAGCTAGTGGTGGTGCAAGAGGGGCTGGTGCTGGTGGAGCTGTTACTGGTGGGCCTCTAACTGAGGGTTCCTTTGGCACTTGTGGTATAAGAGGTCCTCTTATACCATATCTCATTGCCTACAGAAATAGAAATCGATAACATAGTGTCAATTTAGTCCCCAAAATATGCAACTTAAAATCAAAAAAGTCCCTGAACTTTTATATATGAAATCATCTCAGTCCCTGCAAAAGCCAGCTTACCCTCTGCACTCTTTGCTGTGATGGTGGTGGAGCTTGCATTTGTGGTGGATTGGCCTGAACTTGTGCTGGAGGATCTTGTACTTGTTACTGCACTTGGGGTGGTACATCTTGAGATTGCACTGACTCAATAGTAGGAGCAGTTTGTGTTAATGGTATCTCAGACACTAAATTCTCTTGTCCTTGAGTTGATGTCTTCGCTTTAGGTTTTTGAGCAACTCCAGTGTTCATGCATCCCTTACTGATATGGCCCTCAATGCCACATCTTGAGCAACTGAAGTTAGGATATGACCTCTTTAGCTTATGACCACACACGGGTTCCTCATTTCCATCCTTACTTCTCTGTTTCTTTGGTCTCCCAGCACTTCTCTTGAGCTTAGGTGGAGCCGGCTTGTCATAATCAGTGGGCATCCAAAATTGTTCAGACTGTGTTGGTTGAATGAAAAATTGGTAAGTTGCATCATATGACCCCATTGTTAGCCATACATGACAACACTCTTCTGCCCTTTGATTCCTATATGCAATTGCAGCACATGGTCCAGAATTCCTCTCTCATTCCTCAACAATATGTGTCTGAGTCCAACATTGAGTCTGTCTGTGTAACACCCCCCCCCCCCCTTGGACATTACTTTGTAAACACGTGCGGAAATAAATTTAAAAGGGAATTTTGCTGGTTGCTTTCGGAAATTAATTTATATAAATATATAAGCACCATAAAACAGGTATAAAGTTTGTTAAATGCGGTTACGGTAAAATTTAAACCTCTTTTGAAATAGTAACATCACATTTTCACCTATCATGGTACAAATCCTGGTCATATATAGACCATTTGTTATACGACCCAAAACCTAAGCCGTGACCGGCGCACAGACTTACAAACCTAGCCTAGCAAGCCTATTTATTTTCGAAATGTACTTAAATAAAAAAAAACTTGAATATTTTTACAAAAAATTTGACAGAGTCTCCTCTGTAATTGCAACATCTCAAAATAAAAACACCTGTTGAAATATTTCTATTTTCATCCCAGAAATTTCAGTCATACAAAGAAACATAAAGACGATATTTTTCTGAAAATATTTACATGAACAAATACCTGACCAAAATGAAAGATTTTATATTTTTCATCCAAAAGAAGGGCTCTCCGAGCCATTTACATTTTGATACGTATTTTTAGAATAAAGGCAAGTGTACCTTGTCGCAAACAAGTAATACGGTGGTGAGACCGGATATCGTCCTCAGGGATCGGTTGCCAATTACCAATTCACAAACTCAACAACTATCTAGACTAAACTATGGTATGAAAAGATCATAAAATAAGGAAATAAAATATTTTTGGTCTTTTGGGAATTTTATCGAACACTTGGAAGGCAAAAGAAATGCGGTTCATATTGTCAGGGTTATACTACACTAATCCTCCCTTAATTGCAATGAAATGGCTTTTAACACAAGTCCTAATTCAATAATGACAATCAAGTCTTTTCTAAAATACTCAAGCCTAATGTCTTAGGTGCAATGAGCCTAAAACCCCAAATTAAACCCTAATGTCTTAGGTGGATTAACTTGAGATTTTGCATTAAGTCAAGACTTATAAGATTGCAAGCAGCCAACACCTATGTCTAGATTCTTGAACTACTTGGCATATGATTCATGAGCATGCCTTAACATCAATCTGTCAATTGTCTATCAAAGCAACATATCATTCCTATGGGTAGCTAAGCCAAGGAAAGCATTAAGCACAGAATCACATACTCATAAAGAAATAGAGACTTGCATTAAAACAACCAAATCAAATACAAACAAGTTTAGAAAAGCTACATCTAACCCCAACAACAAGGGATTTAACTACTCATGAAAAATGAGAATACAAAAGAGAAGGAGAGAAGAGATGAAGAACACTCATAGAAGAATCCTCCAATCTTCTTCCATTCCTAGAGCAAGGAAAACATCCCTTACTAGGGTTGGAACCCTAGTCCAGCCGCAGCCTCCAAGTCCCCAACTCTCCACCCAAAAGCCCCTCAGTTCTGCCCTAAAACAGCAACTTATACCAATCAGTTCTGCGCTCGTTCGCGAGGCGAATGTTCTCTCGCGAGGCGAAAGTTAAAAATCTGAATTTCAGGGAATTGAACTCTCACGAGGTGAGAGTGGATTCGCGACGCGAGTAAGTAAAGTGCTTCTCAAATATGCCCGTGAGGAGCATCAGGGCCTGGGCGTGATGGCTTCTGGTTTCCAGACTTGCGAGGCGAGAGAAGGTTCGCGAGGCGAACCAGAAAGGCTTGCATTTTTTCGGAACAGTCGACTTTCCAGGGTCGCGAGGCGAATCCCGGTCTCACGGGCGAATCTCCGAGTGCGCTTGGCTCAATTTCTTCTCTTTTCAGGCTCTATTTCATCCAAGCTCCATCAAGGCTAATTCTGAGCATTTTTCCTTGAATTCTTGCAAAACAACACCAAAACCACCTTATCTGTTCCAAAGGAAAAACTAACCAAAATCAAACTAAAATGGCCTAACTTATATGCAAATGCATGCAGAAATGTACATGGAAAATGAGGTGAAATCACACTCATCACATTCCATCCAAAAATAAAGGCTCTCCGAGCCATAAACATGCATACTAACAGCAATCAACATCGTCTCAAAACCTAACCTGGTTGTTCTAAACGATATTCATGGGTAAGACCCCTATGGTTCTCACCATTATACCTGACATTATGCATCTTCCAGGATTGGGACTAATATCCCCGAACGAAACTGGAAACCTCTACTGCATCTTCTGCGTGCGTATTGTAACACCCTAGTTTTTACACCTATGATTAATTATTTTATTTGGATGTTTATGTTTATTTTGTTATGTGGTTTAGTTTGAGTAATTAAATTACTCTCTTCAAATTATTTTATTAGGTGCGTTGGCACTGAATTATTTCAGTGAATGCACGCTTATTAGACAATAATTTATGTTATTGTCACTATTATTACCAGTACAGAAAAATATTTTAAATAATATGATTAAGAGAAAAGAGTTTTCATATTTTCATTCTATTTAATTTTAGAGTTGAAAATAAACTGGTTTGACATCAATCGACGATTAAATTTTGGACTGAGTATTTTCTTAGTTGATCAGTTCAACTATTAATCTTTACTCTAATTTGAATTTTTAAATCATAGCTTTATCAATCTTTATTTTTAGATTCCAAAAAAGTAAAAACATGTTTATTTTAGGCCTAATATTTATCACTCATTTTGTACCTATTACTAAAGAATTGGTTTAAAACTTAACCTTCTCAACCTTTTCTCTCTCTCTTTCTCGACGCCTCTCTCATTTTCTCTTTTCTTTCTCGGAACCGCACGACCACCGTTGGACCGCGTCGCACGAGAAGACAGCCGCGACCCAGCCGTCGTCCCACACGCGCCTGGCAGCTGCTCCTCCATTCACCGCCGTGGAAACGAAGCTCCGCCGTCCTGCTCACCTCTAGCCGCCGTTCGACTGCATCAAGGGCGAAGAAACCAACCTGAACTGTGTCCTCCTTGTTCCGCACGTTCTACTCCGTTTTGTTCCTCCGCTGTACCGCTGCAGCGCCGCCACCATAAGCCACCACGGCGGAAACACCTTCAGCCACCACGTCTCCTTCTTCCTCTTAGTTGGGTGAGTGATTTTCTCATTTTTCTTTGCCTAATTTCAAGAGACCCCAAATTGATTTGAAACCCTAACCCTAACCCCAACCCTTTGATTTCAGATTTTAATCTTGAAATTTAAGTTGGTTTTATGAAATTAGGACTGTGAATTAGTGTTTCCCTAAACCAATTTCATTATTCTTTACTTAAAATGAGTTTTCCCTAAATTGTATTTAGGAGCCCTAAACCCCCAATTTGATTTTATTTGAATTTGGGTATGCTTTTGTGAAATTAATTATGATTTAGTGCAATTAGGACTCTAAATGGATGATTTCCAAAGTTCTTTTCATGATCTTTTAATCAAAACAAAGTTTCCTTAAAGGGTATTGGGAAGCGTGAGCTTCAAACATGATTTTCTTTAAAAATAACCTTGTTTGGTAATTAGATTAAGTGTTTAGATAAAGTTAGAATGTGTGTTTGATCATGTGAAATTGATTTCTTGATTTTTGGTTGTTGCGCGTTGTTGGATTCCCTCTCTAAGACATTTGACACGGCTATGCTTGCTTGATGGAGTAGATAGTTATACTCTTGGAGCTAACGTGAGCATTAAGACGAGGATCCATTACTTGTCTTCAAAGGTAAGGGGAGTTTGCCTAGGGATATTCAATAACTGTATGCATGTGTGTATGTGTTTAATTGGATATTTATATGTTAATTGAGCTTACTTGGATATCTGATGTACTTGAACTGTTATGCTATTATCTAATGTTGAACTGTACTTGTTCTAAATGTTATAATGCATATCTGTGATGAACTGCTTTCAACTGTGATATTAGCATTGAACTGATGATATATATACTGTTGTTGATTGAAAGTTTGCTAAGCCAGACGTGCATCTGTGCTCAACCGTTATAAGGATTAAAAACCTTAATAAGCTTTGAAGATGAAGGGATTGGTGTTCTTTTCCAAAAAGCTCTTTAAACTTAAAGTACTTGTTTTAAATGCTGAAATGGTTTTGGTGAGCTATTGTTATACAAGAGAAAAATCCTTTTCGAACTATGTGTCTTCAAGTGAAAACTTTCAAGATTATTTGGCAATATCCTATTGGGGGAAACATTTCAAAGATAAAAGAATTTCAAAGATGCTTTATAAAAGATTTTTAAAGAAAAGGTTTTTCCTAAATATTTTAGAAACTTTCCGATAACCTGGATAGGTTATCGAGGATTCGGTTTTGAATTTGTTTTTCACTGAACGAAAAATAAGTACTTAAGAAAGAGAATCTAGTACACGAGACGTCGCCTCTAGTATTCAGTGATGCGCACGTGATCTTGGATCAGTGTTAATTCGGGACTACGAGTCCTGGTTATAATGTTATGGCACGTGATCTTGGATCAGTGTTAATTCGGGACTACGAGTCCTGGTTATGATGTTATGGCACGTGATCTTGGATCAGTGTTAATTCGGGACTACGAGTCCTGGTTATGAGTGTTATTTCGGGACTACGAGTCCTGGTTATGATGTTATGGACTGAGAGTCCAATTCTCGAAATCGAGGACAGTGCGTTCTGATTTCGTTGTTGTGGACTGTGTGTGTCCTAATCACGTTGTTGTGGACTGCGTATCCTAACCACGTTGTGATGAACATTGTTAAAAGTGAATATTGTTTTGTACGACCATAAGCCTAGGACTGGTGCATCGGTCTCGGGCGTTGTGATTGAGCATTCGGACTGCGTGTCCTATGCTTCTAAGTTTTCAAGTGATGGGGAAATGATGATTAAGTCGTTTGCTTTGAGCTGCGACAACGAAAAAGAATGAACACAAAGAAAACCTTTTAAATAAAATATTTTCTCATGTGCATTTCCCCAAGCAGACGTGCTATTGATATATAAATCAGATACAAAGATGGTATCTGGGAGTCTGTCCATGTAAACCGACTGAAGAGGCACATGTGACGTTGCTCGTCCTGAGACCTTAATGCTTGAGGGTAAGGAGGCAACTGCCCGGTAGGCTAGAGATTGACCAACTCTAATTCTTCTCCAGTGAAAAACGGTGTTGATATCTCATGAGATTAAGTTAGAGCCTGATATTGAAGTGTCATGCATATTTTCAAAAGATTGACTGTGTGGGTTTGAGACCCTTTGATATAACACTGTTATGTTATGTATATGCATGATGTAACTGCTTATATGATTATGTGATGTATGTATCATGTATATGGTTGTTGTGTGATATATCCATTTGTCGGTATCTCACCCTTACAAACATATCAGGCTTCTTCTGGTTTGCTATTGTACCCTGGGTATTTTAGTACAGATGTGCAGAGGAGTCTTCCTAAGTCACTCAGAGACTTAGATCTAGTTGCTTGATGAAGTATTTGATTGTGGAACGATCACGTGAGTTCTTCTCAGGAATAACTTTTAGAATGACCAGCTTAGGGTTTGAGGCTTGGATTTTTGATAAGTATGTATGAGTATGACTCAGAGAGTCTATATTTTAAAACGGAATGTTTATGGCTCGGAGAGCGTCTCTTTTGAATGAAAACTTAAACTTTTCCTTTTGGTCATGTATAGCTAATTGATATAACTATCTTTAGCATATCAATGCCCGGTTGTATTTGGTGTAACTGGAATTCTGGAATGAAAATGTAATTATTTTAGCAGGTGTTCTTTTACCTGGGATGTCCGAATTACAGAGGAGACTCTGTCGAAATTTTCATAAAATACTAGCTTTTATTCAAGTATATTCTTTAAATTAAATAGGCTTGCCATACTATGATAGTAAGTCTGTGTGCCAATCAAGGCTTAGGAGTCGTGACAAAATTTTTATACCCAATTTCAGACACTTGTATACTTATATAAATTATTTTCCGAAAGCACCAGCAAATTATCTTTTAATTTAAATTCCGCACGTGTTACGTAAGTAATGCCCCGGGGGGCGTTACACGTATACCAAGATACAATAGAAAAACCAGAAAAACAGATACATGCAAGAGTGAGATACCAATATATGGATTTAAACACGATAACCACGTGCACGACTCTCAATTACCATTTAACATGAATATTCAAAGATAAACAATATATTTATCAAAGGGTTTCATACCCGACAGTCGTACCCGTTTTAAAAACCATGACACTTCAATATTTGACAACTAACTTTGAGACCTAATCTCCGGAGCTCCTACCAACAAATAAATGAGCTGATCAGGCTCTAGGTGCCAATTAAGGCAGAATCAATGCCCGATATGGCAAAGTTCTATTGACCATTCCACAGTCCAACTCAAGGCAAAGTGGTGACTGCATATAGCACATGATCTACTTGGTCGCATATCCATCAAGGCACAGTGACGCAATCTGCATGAATACTTGCCATCAAGCATTCAAGTCCTATGCAAAGGCACGTCTGCCCTGTAATGCATGTAAAACGTTTTGTTCTCGTCGTTTTCTTTGTGATCAATATTTAGGTGTCGGAGCTAAAATTCTCGTGACTAAATCACCAATTTAAACTTTCAAGTTTAATACATCATTCCAAAATAACTGACTCCAAGTCAAAAGGTGTGCAAATCACGAAATCCAGACCGATGCACCAGTCTTGGACGCGTAGATTTTAGTGCACAAAACCAAATATACGGTTTATAGGACATTGCAGTCCATAATTTCCTCTTCGGACCCCAGGCCCATATCCTAGAACTCTAGACCCGACGTCTCGGTTGCTAGGTTGGTTTAAACCATTTTCGTTCTGTGAAAATCAAAACAAAATCAAAGTTTCCTCAACCTATCCAAGTTGATGGAAATAACTCGATGTTTACCGAAAATCCTTTTATGTTGGAAATTCGTTTTGTAAACTTAAAAATTCCTTAAAATTTATTTTTGTTCAAAAATCACTAATTTGAACTGTAAAACCTTATTTGAGACAAATTCTCAATAACACCCTCTTTAAAAACACTTTGGTAAATATTGATGGAATTGTCCGTCGTTTGCTGTTTCAAGACGCATTTAGGTAAAAATAGGACTCTTTGTCGTAAATTAATTTTTCCAACACTGTTAAGATATCCTTGACACTTACATTTATTAGAATAACTTTTCGTCTTATTTTTGAATTTATTTGGTAAAGACAACGTAACTGAAATATTTTCAAGATGTCGTCCTCACTATTTACTCATAATTCACTCTTTACTCTTAATTCACTCTTTTCTCCAAAACATCATCAAATATAAATACTTTCAATATTTTTCTTCCATAAATCAAATCCTTTGAATTTATCCTCAACCTTTTTCAACGCTTTTATCTTTAGTTTAATTGAGCACTGACCAATGTCAGACTTCTCAGTCAATCAACCAACCAACAGGTAATCCATACATCACAGTATAATCACGCTTTCACATAAAACATTAAAAACCACATAACAGTCATATAACAGCTTAATTTGACACCATACATCGCAACAGATAAACTCAAATATGACACACCAATAGCATGCAGTTACCGAAAATCCCTCAGGCAGTCTCCCCTTACCTTTGAAGACAAGAATAAGATCACTAATTCCGGGTACCTCCAACACTTTGCAACGCTTATAAACAACTTCAAGATAGCTCCAAAAATGTATTCTCTACTCCTCCAACCATGACAGTCACATCCACATAGATGGAAACTGGCCATCAACATAGCCAATAGCAAACACAACCAAAAATCAGAAACTTATCATCACCAAACATAAGTTTGTACAACTTAAATGTTTAATTCAACTAAGGAAACGATATTGGTTTTTCATTTAAAATAATCGGGGTTTTAGAGTTCACTGGGAATTTGGGAAAAACCAATTTTGATCAAAGAAATATGAAATTAGGCTAGGGAATCATAAATTAACAACTTTAATTACATTAAAACATAATCAAAATTGAGAAATCAACATAATTTGACTAATGTTTCAAATTGGGAAATTTGGGGTTTTAGTGAGATTGGGGAAAAGTCAATTTAGCCCAAGAACAATGAAATTGACTTAGAGAATCACTAATTCACAGTCCCAATAGCATAAAATAAGGTTCAATTTCAGAATTCAAAATAGAAATCAAAGAACTAGGGTTAGGGTTTGTAAACTGATTTGGGGATTTACAAAATAGAAGAGATTAAGGGTAAAACACTAACCCACGGTGAAGAAGAGACAACATGATGGTTGGATGGCCAACCGGCGCGGCGGCTGACAGCCCAGACGCGGCGGTAGAGACAGGGACGCGTTTTCTGGGACATTCAAGAACAAAGGGATAAGTTTTTAGAAAGAAAGGAAGAAGGTTTAGCAACCCAGGGTGGCAGAACCACCATCAACAGCAACTGAGAACACTCACCGAGATGGCTCACTGCGGCAGAGATGGTTCTTCGTGCGGCTGCAGAGGCGAACGTGTGCAGGTGGCTCTTTTTCCCTTCCCTGCAGCGGCGAGCGGCGGCCGACGAGTTCCCAGGGGCGACTTGCGATCGAGTCTGTGAAGGGAGGAGGGAGGAGATGAGCTTGGAGTGGGAGGAGGTTTTGGTGTTTGAGGAAGAAGAAGAAAGAAAGAAAGGAAAGAAAGAAATAAGGAAAGAAAAGAAGAAGAGAAGGGGTGGGCGTCGAGTACGGGAGTGGGAGATATAAGGAGGGAAAAAATTTGTGATTAGTAATAGTAGGTACAAAATGAGTAGTAAATATTGAGCCTAAAATTAAATATGTTTTTGGCTTTTTGATTTAAAAATAATGGTTGACAGTTATATACTTTCAAAATTTAAATTAGAGTCAAGATTGATAGTTGAACTGATCAACTAAGAAAATCAACGGTCCAAAATTAATCTCTGATTAATGTCAAACCAAAATATTTAACTCTAAAATTAAATAGAATAAAAATATAACAATAATTTTCTTCTAATCTCATTATTACAATTTTTTTCTAAACAAATACTCATAGTGAAAATAACATAATAATATTGTCTAGTAATCATGCCTATACTGACATAAGACAGTATTAACGCACTCAAAAATAAATTTTAAATGATTAATTAAAATTACTCAAACCAAATCACATAAAACTAAACAAAAAAAAAAAAAAAAGCATATACAGATATTTACTATTATTGAAGAATACTAAAAACCGGGGTATTACATTACTACCCCACTTAAGAAAATTTCGTCCTCGAAATTTCGTGACTCAAAACTAGACCGGATTTCTTAATCCCTATGTCCTACATTGTATTTTTCGTTGCTTCATTTCTTCTATTCCTAACTCCATAACATAATCCATCTCTATATCATTCTATTTTTCCTCGAGACTTTTCAACACATTATCCCCACTACCTCACTACCTTCGACTTTTCCCCTTAGTCTATCGCACTTTAAAGAACAAAATCAACACTTAATCTCTTCACTTCTCAATATTGATCCATTAGAAAACTTTCTCCAACATCTATCTTCCACAGCTAACACCAAAGTCAACTTTAATTTTGTTATAACATGCATCAACTTCTTACTCAAGGTATTCAATCATAGTCTTAGTACATTTGGGCTTAGTCTACTCTTCTAGGTCATATCAAATTCACACTTTTCAAGTCCCCGATTAAAACGTCATAACATTCCTTAAGGTAAACTAAAATAAAAGAAATAAAAAGAAATCACATCGGCTAGGATTATCTAACTCATCAACTTTGAACTTCTTCAGAAACAGAATCTTCACAAGAGCTTATCTATTTCGCTTGAATCCACTTAAGTGAAATTACTATAGGCACTCTTCCTGTTAATCTTCCAAAAATTCAGACAATCAAAACTTAATTACAGACAATGATCATTACCCTAGGTTCCCCGATGATTATTCTGCCTCAATCAACATTTGATTTATAATAATTGTCTCACTTATTGAGATTGATCTTAAAGGTTCATATCTTACCAATCACAACTATACCTCAACACAACTCTTATCACTTATTGTCAATCCTGCTAAAGGGATGATCGTAGTTAAATACTACACTTACTCCCAACTAACTTTTTAAGATCAAATCATTTTTTTCTCGTTTCACCCACTCGAGTGGAGGATGATCCGTTGGACTCAATCTCAACTTGGTCTTCAACACTTGGAGCGGACTTTACCAAACCGTTAGTAAACTTCGGGTCTTTATCTGAAATGATGCTTAAAGATAATCCATGGAGTCTGATCAGTCCTCTGATACCTATTTCGATTAGCTTATCCACTGCATAGTGGATCTAAATAGATAAGAAAGGTGCCTTCCTCGTTAACCTGACAATCGATCGTTCTAAACAAATGAAAACTCTCAACGATCCTCGGTAAACCCACACCAAATCCATTGTAATTTTATCTCCTTAACAAGTGAGGTCTTATACGTGAAATTATTTCTCAACTAACTATGATATTGGAATATAAATCAAATAACCATCCTCATAACTTGTGAGATAGTTTATACGTCAATGACGTTTTGAAAAATATATAGGATAAAGTTGATCAAAGGTGACAAGTCCTTTTGAACTACTATAAGACACGGTCTTGAAGAATATGACAAGTATCGAAAAATACAGGAATAATACTTATGTATTAAGATTCTTTAGTAGGTTCGTGGTTGTAAAACTGCATGATCGGTACACGTTTACAAACATGAATCTAATAAAGTTCTTTCTTTCACAAGAACTTTACTCCACAACGGTTTTAAAAGAATAGTAGTCCGACAAAAATTCAGACTACCAGAACCAATTGATAATTCGTCATCGAATTTAAATCAAGGTCATCAAAATGAGTGTGGCATGTACAAAACGTATCGCTGTGATTGTCTAATACAACCATAGAAATTTGAGGAACAATTGTCAACTAACAGTTTATAAAGAATCAATTAGTATAGTAAAGAGGTTTTCTTAAACATAAGACATTCATTCTAAGAGTGAAGATTAGGATTGGCTTATCTCGACTTCGAGCAAGCACGGAGGTCCTTCTAAACACACTTAATCAGGTTTGTTGCTGTCTCCCGCATCCTCCTCTGAACTGCGTACAATGGCCGACAACTTAGTCAGTCTCACTCATGGAAAGAGTTGATCTTTCCTCGTAAGGCGAGTCAATGGCTCCAAGGTCTTAGATAGTTCCTCGATGAACCTTTGATAAGAAGTGATTATCCTAACCATCTATGGATTTCAACCACCGTTTGCGACCACTTCCACAAAAACAATATGCTTCATCCTGATGAACAACATCGATGCGCGAGGACCCACTTGGTCCCAAAACTATCCTGACAGTAAAACTTCCCGTCAAGATAAGTCATCTAACTAGACTAACTATGTAGGCAGTATCCTACCTAAAGTGATAAAGATCCGACTTAATCTAGGAACTAGATCAATCCAAAACTCAATATCCTTCGCAATGACAAACCTGGAACATTCTCAGGGAATACTCCCGGAAAATCTTCCACGACAGGTACCTCAGTCAAATGTCTGACACAATCCCAAAGGGATGAACGAATGTGTCAACATGAATGCAAGTACCATTCACTAAGCATGAGTTCTCACCAGTTCTCCACCCAATTAGAACTCACCAAAACATACATATTTGTATGTCAACACACATTGTTTCGACAAAGAAACAATTTAAGTAAGGTCCAACCAGAGATCACACAACAAAAACCTAACGGACCTATTTCCAAATGTTCCCGAAAGACTCGACCAGCTCTGATACCACTCTGTAACACCCACCCCCCACCCCCCACCCCCCCCCCCCCCCACCCCCCCGGGCATTACTTTGTAAACAAGTGCGTAAATAAATTTAAAAGGGAATTTCGCTGGTCGTTTTCGGAAATTAATTTATATAAATATATAAGCACCTGAAAACAGGTATAAAGTTTGATAAATGCAGTTACGGTAAAATTTAAACCTGTTTTGAAATGTAACATCACATTTTCACCTATCATGGTACAAATTCTGGTCATATATAGACCATTTGTTATACAACCCAAAACCTAAGCCGTGACCGGCGCACAGACTTACAAACCTAGCCTTGCAAGCCTACTTATTTTCCAAATGTACTTTAATAAAAAAAAACTTGAATATTTTTATAAAATATTTGACAGAGTCTCCTCTGTAATTGCAACATCTCAAAATAAAAACACCTGTTGAAATATTTCTATTTTCATCCCAGAAATTCCAGTCATACAAAGAAACATAAAGACGGTATTTTTCTGAAAATATTTACATGAACAAATACCTGACCAAAATGAAAGATTTTACATTTTTCATCCAAAAGAAGGGCTCTCCGAGCCATTTACATTCCATCCAAAAATAAAGGCTCTCCGAGCCATAAACATGCATACTAACATCAATCAACATCGTCTCAAAACCTAAGCTGGTCGTTCTAAACGATATTCATGGGTAAGACCCCTATGGTTCTCACCATTATACCTGACATTATGCATCTTCCAGGATTGGGTCTAATATCCCCGAGCGAAACTGGAAACCTCTGCTGCATCTTCTGTATGCGTATACCAAGATACAATAGCAAAACCAGAAAAACAGATACATGCAAGACTGAGATACCAATAGATGGATTTAAACACGATAACCACGTGCACGATTCTCAATTACCATTTAACATGAATATTCAAAGATAAACAATATATTTATCAAAGGGTTTCATACCCGACAGTCGTACCCGTTTTAAAAACCATGACACTTCAATATTTCACAACTAACTTTGAGACCTAATATCCGGAGCTCCAACCAACAAATAAACGAGCTGATCAGGCTCTAGTTGCCAATTAAGGCAAAATCAATGCTCGATATGGCAAAGTTCTATTGACCATTCCACAGTCCAACTCAAGGCAAAGTGTTGACTACATATAGCACATGATCTACTTGGTCGCATATCCATCAAGGCACAGTGACGCAAACTGCATGAATACTTGCCATCAAGCATTCAAGTCCTATGCAAAGGCACGTCTGCCCTGTAATGCATGTAAAACGTTTTGTTCTCGTCGTTTTCTTTGTGATCAATCTTTAGGTGTCGGAGCTAAAAGTCTCGCGACTAAATCACCAATTTAAACCTTCAAGTTTAATACCTCATTCCAAAATAACTGACTCCAAGTCAAAAGGTGTGCAAATCACGAAATCCAGACCGATGCACCAATCTTGGACGCGTAGATTTTAGTGCGCAAAACCAAATATACGGTTTATAGGACATTGTAGTCCATAATTTCCTCTCCGGACCCCAAGCCCATATCTTAGAACTCTAGACCCGACGTCTCGGTTGCTAGGTTCGTTTAAACCATTTTCGTTCTGTGAAAAACAAACAAAATCAAAGTTTCCTCAACCTATCCAAGTTGATGGAAATAACTCGATGTTTGCCGAAAATCCTTTTACGTTGGAAATTCGTTTTGTAAACTTAAAAATTCCTTAAAACTTATTTTTGTTCAAAAATCACTAATTTGAACTGTAAAACCTTATTTGAGACAAATTCTCAATAACACCCTCTTTAAAAACACTTTGGTAAATATTGACGGAATTGTCCGTCGTTTGCTGTTTCAAGACGCATTTAGGTAAAAATAGGACTCTTTGTCGTAAATTAATTTTTCCAACACTGTTAAGATATCCTTGACACTTACATTTCTTAGAATAACTTTTCATCTTATTTTTGAATTTATTTGGAAAAGACAACGTAACTGAAATATTTTCAGGATGTCGTCCTCACTATTTACTCATAATTCACTCTTTACTCTTAATTCACTCTTTTCTCCAAAACATTATCAAATATAAATACTTTCAATATTTTTCTTCCATAAATCAAATCCTTTGAATTTCTCCTCAAGCTTTTTCAACGCTTTTATCTTTAATTTAGTTGAGCACTGACCAATGTCAGGCTTCTCGTTCAATCAACCAACCAATAGATAATCCATACATCACAGTATAATCATGCTTTCACATAAAACATTAAAAACCACATAACAGTCATATAACAACTTAATTCGACACCACACATTGCAACAGATAAACTCAAATATGACACACCAATAGCATGCAGTTACCGAAAATCCCTCAGGCAGTCTCCCCTTACCTTTGAAGATAAGAATAAGATCACTCATTCCGGGTTCCTCTAACACTTTGCAATGCTTATAAACAACTTCAAGATAGCTCCAAAAATGTATTCTCTACTCCTCCAACCATGACAGTCACATCCACATAGATGGAAATTGGCCATCAACATAGCCAATAGCAAACACAACAAAAAATCAGAAACTTATCATCACAAAACATAAGTTTGTACAACTTAAATAATTAATTCAACTAAGGAAACAATATTGGTTTTTCATTTAAAATAATCGGGGTTTTAGAGTTCACTGGGAATTTGGGAAAACCCAATTTTGATCAAAGAAATATGAAATTAGGCTAGGGAATCATAAATTAACAACTTTAATTACATTAAAACATAATCAAAATTGAGAAATCAACATAATTTGACTAATGTTTCAAATTGGGAAATTTGGGGTTTTAGTGAGATTGGGGAAAAATAAATTTAGCCCAAGAACAATGAAATTGACTTAGAGAATCACTAATTCACTGTCCCAATAGCATAAAATAAGGTTCAATATCAGAATTCAAAATAGAAATCAAAGAACTAGGGTTAGGGTTTGTAAACTGATTTGGGGATTTACAAAATAGAAGATATTAGGGGTAAAATACTTACCCATGGTGAAGAAGAGAGAACATGATGGTTGGATGGCCAACCGGCGCAGCGACTGACGGCCCAGACGCGGCGACAGAGATAGGGGCGCGTTTTCTGGGACATTCAAGAACAAAGGGATAAGTTTTTAGAAAGAAAGGAAGAAGGTTTAGCAACCCAGGGTGGCAGAACCACCATCAACAGCGGCTGAGAACACTCACCGCGATGGCTCACTGCGGCGGAGATGGTTCTTTGCGTCTTCCCTTCCCTGCAGCGACGAACGGCGACCGACGAGTTCCCAGGGCGATGCGCGATCTAGTCCGTGAAGGGAGGAGGGAGGAGATGAGCTTGGAGTGGGAGGAGGTTTTGGTGTTTGAGGAAGAAGAAAGAAAGAAAGAAAGTAAGGAAAGAAAAAAAAGAAGAAGAGAAGGGGTGGGCGTTGAGTACGGGAGTGGGAGATATAAGGAGGAATTTTTTTTTGTGATTAGTAATGGTAGGTACAAAATCAGTAGTAAATATTGAGCCTAAAAATAAATACGTTTTTGGCTTTTTGATTTAAAACTAATGGTTGACAATTATATACTTTCAAATTTAAATTAGAGTCAAGATTGATAGTTGAACTGATCAATTAAGAAAATCAACAGTCCAAAATTAATCTCTGATTAATGTCAAACCAAAATATTTTTATCTCTAAAATTAGATAGAATAAAAATATAACAATAATTTTCTTCCAATCTCATTATTACAATTTTTTTCTAAACAAATACTCATAGTGAAAATAACATAATAATATTGTCTAGTAATCGTGCCTATACTGACATAAGACGGTATTAACGCACTCAAAAATAAATTTTAAATGAGTAATTAAAATTACTCAAACCAAATCACATAAAACTAAACAAAAAAAAAATAAACATATACAGATATTTACTATTATTGAAGAATAGTAAAAACCTGGGTGTTACAGTCTGAGTCCAACTCTTCCCAAACATCCATCTCACCACCCACATACTCCAGAATTCCTCTCTCATTCCTCAACAATATGCCTCCATGGTGCACGATAACAGTGATCAGAGTACTCATTCTGCACATTAACAAAGATGCATAAATTAAAAATGTTTCATATACTCTGTTACAAAACAAAAAAACCGAGCATCGCAACAAACCCTAAACCCACCCACATTGATGAAGAAGAATGTGCAACAATGGGTAAAACGATAACTAGGGCAAATGACTAAGTTCAAAACTAATGTAATAGAGGCTTCGATGAAACCCTACCCAACCCCTACCACATGCACAATATGAAGAAGAAGATGAACAATCAAAACCCATGACCCGATAACCCAAAACAAAATGGGTAAACAAAATACACACCTGAGTTTTGAGTGGAAGCGAGTTTCGGTGCGGTTCCTGGCGACGAGTTATGGCCTCCGGCGAGCGGTTGCAGAAAGAAGGGTGTGGCAGAGGGGAAGTGAAGGCGGGAAGATGAAAAGGTAAAAATGAGGGATGAAAATGAAATGAAGAAGGTGAAGTGTTACAATACAAAGTAAGTATCATTTTAGTCCCTAAAATTGAGTTTCAGATTGGTCCCCAAAATTGTGGTACAGTTGTCATGCAAGGTGGAGACCACATGGGCACTTAACGTGCCACATAAGCACCGTCAACGGCATCAACAAACCCTGACTAACGGAGGGACTAACTTGATCAACGTTTGACAGTTTCAGGGACCTTTTTGAAATTTCGTTGATTTGAGGGACCAACTTGACACGACCTCACTGTTTCAGGGACCATTTTAGCTATTTACTCTAGTTCTCATCACGCTTATTTAGGCATTGCTTCTTCAAGATTATTATTCCTATCGTAATCACGCATTCCAAAGTATGTTGAGAGAAAGCTACAACTTGGAGCTTTCAGAAAAATTTCCTCGGGACATGATTTTTGAGTGTTTCTCTGGTGGGTAAAATCTTAAACAAATAGGTGAGACACCTCATTGTACCTAATTGTATTATTAGATTAAAATCTTATTAATTATTTACCTAATCGTGTGCTTATTGTTGAAAATACATAAAAATTAAAACTTAATACTGATCATATAACTTCTGTAAATTTAAACACTCCAAAGTTATATTACATAAATACACACATATTATTTATTCATTACATTACCAAAACACTGTTTAGGGTATCCTATCAGTTGGATCCCTCACAGGTACTTATTCATACAAACAGCTTATAACTAGCAGAAAATAAAAATGTCTTATTAGACTCACTGGCCCTAAACATACTACACTATGTCATTAGGATCTATAGCTTGTCCTCCAGCATCAGTTTCAAACGGAGTTTCATCCAACTCCTCAACAACATTCGTTTTGTACAGGGTTTCATCCATCTCATCGGCAACATATTCCTCCACCGGGTCTTCTAACGTAATAAAATTGACATACACAAAAATACAGAAATGGGGAGATAAGAAAAAGTTTTATCATCATAAGCAGAAAAGATTCATAGCATATAATACAATAATAATCACAAAAACTTATCACTCACAATCTACAATTATCCATACTTTACAATATCACCCTCTACCTTCTAACTCATACAACTAAACCTTTATGTTGACGTGACCACCACTAATTCTGTCACACATCCCTCGTTAGGAATGTCAGTCAGTCGTCCAAGTGACGCGTTCCCAACGCCGGTGCACATTCTCATCCATGGTGGGAATCCTCATGTAAAGCAATGGCACTATAGCTGCACAGTACCGTCGATGCACACCGTGGTTCTCTCTCATCTCTATCAAGGGTGCTCATGCATAGTAATGACACTATAGTTGCACAACTTAAATTCTAATTTGGAACGGTCCACGAGAATTTCGGACCTCGTGTATCTCAAATACACGGTTATGAACAACAATGCAACATATGATTCTCATTGACTTGTATCAATAACAACCTAGTGCCTCAAGCTTTCCTTATAACCTCCACTTACATTCTATATCACGTTACTTCTATAAAATAATAGCTAGGCACCTTTAATTTATATTCAAGCTCTCACCCCAGACAAAATACCTCCGAGCAACATATATCTTTACCTAAAATCAACTGAGCAATTTATCAACCCAGGCAGATTAGGCATAACACAATAATTAATATAATATTCAAACACCAAAATAATCGTCACATGCAGTAGAATACCTCAACCAACATAACACAAACATTTTAATAATAATAATTCAAACATCCTCAATATTATAAAAGTAACCTAAGGCGATAAACCTACAATCCCCAAATCATCATTGGTATTACAGAAAAGCTTCCAATGTGATTTTGCTCTTGTCGATTATTCGACTACTAGTAGGGTTTAGGTCGCCCTATACCATTATTATAAATTATATACTACTTATAAGTTCCGACGATGGAATGGTACTTTCTCCCACCTAAGTTAGCACCGAAATCCCGAACTTGACGTTCCTCGCTATCACACCACAACTTAACAGTTTCACCTTGAACCAAACAACATAACTATAATTAATCAAACAAACCCAACTATACCCACTTTATGATAGATTCGGTCATTCAATTCAAATTAGGACTAGGATCATTTTCTCATTCTAATCTTTTGGATACTAACTACTTAAGTCTTAGATAGCTAGCATAAATTGCTATAAGTTGAAAATATGGAATAAAAATCATCCAACCACTTAGGGTAGAGTTTCGGCCTCAAATATAAAAATAGGTTAGAAAACTTCTTTTGATTCAAGTTCTTGGATTTATAACCTACATATTTTTGATAGTTGATATAAATCATGACTTAATTAAAAATTGAACAAAACTTACTTTATCCCAAAATACCTAGTTTCGACCTCAACAAGAAAATAGGGAAGGAAAATGTTTTTTATTACATGCTCTTGGATAATAAAAGTAGGGATCATAACTAGATCATAGAAATTGGTTTCACATTTTTATGATTTTTCTACAATTTTCTAGAATTATTTAAAGTTCTAGATCTAGAAATAGAAAACTCATGAAATAGGAAGAAAATGAATTCAAGAAGAGAGGAGATGATCATGTTACCTCAAATGTGTGAAGGAAATGAAGAAATGATTATGATCTTGGCAAGTTCTTCAATGGAAGCACTTGAAGCTCTTGAAGAAGAAAATGGAGTTTTGTGTGTTTTTTGTGAAGAAAAGAAATTAAAGAGATGATGAGTGAAGATGGGGAGGGGGGCTGCGGCCTTGGGGTATTTATAGGGTAGATCTTAGGCTTTGTTTGGTTTTTAGGAATTGAATTAATGAGTTTTGTGAATATTAAATAATATAATAGTTAACTATGGTTAATAATTAACTTAACTAGGGTTACTTTGCTAACCATGATTAAAATCATGTGGCTCACATTAAATTATAGGTGTGGCTGTTTCTTGTCCACGAGAATTAACCATGGTTTCTTAACCATGGTTAGAATTTAACTAACGTCGGTTAGGTTAAGATTAAGGGTATTTTGGTCATTTCACATAAATTTACATTTAATGCTTCATAAATGCTTGGTGACTCATGGTGGTGACTCACCCCATGACTCAGCTCCTCTGGTATCCGGTTTTGTCTCTGCACCTCCCTTCTCGACTCCATCGGTTTCCCGATTAGGGTTTTACGCTTGAATATTTCGTTTTCGGTTGAAAATTTTAAAAACAACCAAACTCGTTAGAAATATGATTTAAACATAAACCATTTCATTCACGAGTAAAAATTAGGTTTTCTGGTCATTAAAATCTTACTGTAAGTGAAAACACGACTGTTTTCCATTCGAACTTTCACCAAAATTCGTCCGAATAAACATAATATTTTATTTCTGATCAGAAATTTGGAAAATAGAATTCCTCACGGACAAAATATAAAAAGATCTACAAATTTCGGTTTCGGGTCAAATTAGGGTTTTCTGCCGGTATAAAATTATACTGTCAGTTAAAAACTCAAACCGATTTCCGTTTGAGTTTTAAACCCAAAATTTCACCATAACCTTCTGCCATAAGATAGATCATGAATATGATTTTGTTTTATCCAAAATCATTTTCTTGGCCTGGAATAAAAATATAATTAAACATATTTTTACTGTTAAAACAACATAATTAAAAATAGGCTGTTACATTACTACCCCTCTTAGAAAAGAAATTTCGTCCTCGGAATTTACATACCTCAGAAAAGATGTGGATATTGTTGTTGCATATATGCTTCACGTTCCCACGTAGCATCTCCAGTAGTTTCATCTCATATGACCTTAACCAAAGGAATTTATCTACCGCGAAGCTCCTTAATCTCTTTATCTGCTATCCTTACAGGTAAAGCCTCATACTCTAGATTCTCTCGCAGTTGTATAGACTCGGACTCAATAACATGTGAAGAATTAGGATAGTATTTTCTCAACTGAGAGACGTGAAAGACGTCATGAAGGTTAGCAAGGTTAGATGGTAAAGCAATATGGTAAGCTATTGGACCAATCCTTCGAAGAATCTGGAAAGGTCAGATGAATCTAGGTGTAAGTTTTATAGTTTTGATAGCCCTTCCAATTCCGGTCTTCGGAGTGACTCTCGAAAACACGTGATCACCATCTTGGAATTCTAAAGGTCTATTCCTCTTGTTACTGTAGCTCCTTTGCCTATCTTGTGCTTCCTTCATCTTTTCCCTTATCTTCCTAACTTGTTCCGTAGTCTGTTGCACTACATCTGGACCCAAGACTTGGTTTTCACCAATCTCATACCAACATAACGGGGTCCTACACTTCCTACCATACGAAGCCTCATATGGTGCCATTCCAATACAACTGTGAAAACTATTGTTAATTCAATCAATGACAAGAACTCATCCTAACCGCCAGTATGCTCTAACACGCAGGCTCTCAAGAGATCTTCCAATGACTGAATTGTCCTATCTGATTGTCCATCTGTCTGGAGATGGTAAGCAAAACTCATCCTCAACTTTGCCCTTAAATCATTGTGCAACGGTTTCCAAAATCTAGGATCTCGGTCTGAGACAATGCTAGATGGCACACCATGCAACCTAACAACTCCTTTGATGTAAATTTGGGTCAACTTCTCCAAACTATAACTTTCACTAATAGGTAAGAAGTGAGCACACTTCATCAACCTATCAATAATAACCCAAATCGCATCATGTCTCTTCGGAGTTCGTGGTAATCCAACCACAAAATCCATAGCTATACTATCCCATTTCCATTATGGGATATCTAATGGTTGCAATAAACCCGCCGACTTTTGATGCTCTATCTTAGCCTTCTGACACACCAGGAAAGATAAAACAAACTCTGCTATCTCCTTCTTCATCCTTGTCCACCAAAACATTTTCTTTAAATCCTGATACATCTTAGTGGATCCAGGATGAAAACTCAACTTACTCTTATGTGCTTCTTCTAATATCATTTTCCTAAGATCTAAATCATCTGGTACACATATTCTATCACTAAACCTCAGTACACCATCTGTTCCTCTACTAAACTTAGAAATATTACCCTCATCAATACCTCTAATTATCTCCTATAGATATTGATCCTGAACTTGTTTATTCTTAAGATCCCTCATAAAATCACTACTAATAATGATCATACCCAAACAAATTTTATCATCAACCAACGCCATTCCTAAGTTCAAATCTCTGAACTGTTACAGTAATTCCAACTCCTTAACCATCATCGCAGATACATGCAATGATTTCCTACTCAAGGCATCCACTACAATGCTCGCCTTCCCAAGATGGTACAGTAAATCAAACTCATAATATTTGATAAGCTCCATCCATCTTTGCTGTCTCATATTCAACTCTTTTTGGTCCAACAGATACTTCAGATTTTTATGGTCATTGTAAACATTAAACTTTGCTCCATACAGAAACTGTCGCCATATCTTCAATGCGAACACTATGGCTGCTAACTCCAAATCATGAGTCAGATAATTCCTCTCATTAATTCTCAATTGTCGGGAAGCATAAGCCACAACTTTTCCCTCTTGCATCAGAACACAACCTAAACCCTGGTATGACGCATCACAGTATACGTCAAAATGTCCTAACGGATTTGGTAAAGTCAACACAAGTGATGTAGTCAACCTTTCCTTCAGCTTTTGGAAACTCTGCTCACACTTGTCCGTCCATACAAAAGCTGTATTTTTCCTCATCAACTGCGTCATAGACAACGCAATCTTCGAGAAACCCTCTATAAACCTCCGATAATATCCAGCTAACCCTAAAAAACTTTGTACTTCACTTACCGACTTAGATCGTTCCCACTTAAGAACTGCCTCAACCTTAGATGGATCTACTGTTATACCTTCCTTGTTGATCACATGTCCAAGAAATTGGACTTCTTCCATCCAAAATTCACACTTGGAAAGTTTAGCATAAAGCTGCCTATCCTTCAGAACTTGCAGCACCACTCTTAAATATTCCTCATGATCTTCCCATGTACGAGAATAGATAAGGATGTCTTCGATGAACACAACAACAAACTTATCAAGGAACGGTCTAAATATCCTGTTCATATAATCCATGAACACTGCTGGCGCGTTAGTCACACCGAAAGGCATAACTAAATACTCGTAATGTCCATACCTTGTCCTAAAACTCGTTTTGAGTATATCTTCCTTCCTTACTCTAATCTGATGGTATCCAGATCTCAAATCAATATTGGAAAATACTGCTGCTCCTTTCAATTGATCCATCATATCATTTATCCTAGGCAACGGATACTTATTCTTCATTGTTACAATGTTCAACTATCTATAATCTGTGCACAACCTAGCACTCCCATCTTTCTTCTTAACAAACAACACTGGAGCTCCCCACGGTGAAACACTCGGTCTTATGAACTCTTTTTCCAACATGTCATCCAACTATTTTTTTAACTCCTCTAATTCTACAGGTGACATCCGATAAGGTGCTATAGATATAGGTCATGTCCCCGGTACAAGATCTATGGTGAATTTCACCTCTCGTTCTGGTGGCAACCCTGGAACGTCGGGAGGGAAAACTTGAGGAAACTCTCTCACAATAGGCATAGAATCTATACTATGAGTCTCTTTAGATTCCACCGCGAATAGCATCACGTACTGTCGAGAATCATCACTCCTCATAGATACTCCTTCATTGGCAGAGACAACACCAGAAGACTCAAGAAATGATAAGGTCTTGCTAGAACAATCTAGCATTACATGGTTAGTCGAAAACCAATCCATGCCAAGAATAACATCTATCTATTGCATAGGCAAACAGACAAGGTCTACAATAAATGTCATATTCTCAACAACTATAAGACACTGTAAACAAACATACATAGTAGTCAAAGGATTACTAGTTTAAGTAGATACTATAAGGGTATAAGGTAATTGAGGAACATTTAATTTTAATTGATCCACACACTCATACAAAATAAATAAATGCGTAGCACCTGAGTCAAATAACACATACGAGAGTCTACCAGCTATCAAACACATACCTTGTATAAGATCAGAAGATTGAGAGGATTCAGCTCTCCTCACAGTAAACACTCTTCCAGTGGCCTGAGGTCATGCTCCATGTTGTCCTGCTGTTGTAACTCTTCTTCCAGCTCCACCTCTATTGCCTCCATTTCCTCTACCTGTAGGTATCGGCTGTTGCCTAGCCTGCTGTCTGCAATCTCGGGCCATATGACCTGTTTTCCCACAGTGAAAACAACTAGGTCGCTCCATGAAGTCTCTAACCACTGGTGTTGGTGCAGGGGTCTGCCCTGGTCTAGCATATGGTCTATGTCTCCATTGAGAGTTACCACCTCTTCGCCTATAAAAACCCGGTCGAGTGGGACCTCCACTCCTCAGTTGTTTTTGCTCATTAGCCAGCCTCTAATCTATACTTTCGATCGCACTGCATCTTTCCACCAGCTACGGGAAACTTTGGATATCGAGAGATACTATAGCCCTCTTGAGTTCATGTCGGAGTCCTTTCTCAAACCTTCTACATTGTCAATCTTCATCTGGGAATCTCTGATAAAATTCGGAATACTTAATCAGAGCTCAAATCATGATGCATAATCACCAACAGTCGCGTTGCCTTGTTTGAGACTCATGAATTCCTTCTCTTTCTCGAATCGAACTAGACGCGGAAAGTACTTCTCAAAGAAGCAATCACTAAACAACGGCCATTTTATAAATTTGCCATCGGTCTCCAGCAATCTTCGCTTGCTTCTCCACTAAGATTCTGCTCCTCCAGTTAACAGGAAGGTAACATACGTCACTTTCCTATCCTCTCTACAGTGCATGGTATCGAATATCTTCTCGATCTCTTGTACCCACCATTCTGCCTTCTCTGGATCATAATCTCCTCAGAATTGGAGTGGCTTCCCTAACATAAAAGTAGTCATTCCGGCATCTTCAGATGCTGCAGCTCTCCTTTGATTTTGTTGTTCTTGCTGCTCTTTGTTCATCTGCAGCATCTCAGCATTCTGCTGTGTTTGTAGTAACAGAGCAGTAGCTATGTTTTTCGTGGTATATTGAGTCTCAGATGACTCTCATCCACTTCCGGTATGATTATTTTCCACATGGTCAGCTCCGACAATTCTTTCTGGAGTTCTGTCACCACAATCGATCGGACGTCCTCTTCCACGAGCCATGATTATGTAAAAGAAATCATTAGCTCTCATCAATATGGCATATAATACTACTTAGACAAGTATACAAATACTATATGCCATACAAATGTTAGTTATCGCGTCAATTTCGGACACACTACCCATTTCTAAGCATAGTTAAAATCCGAAGTGGATTCAACTAGACACGGTCAGTAACTACATCCTAGACCTCACAGTCCGATTATAATCGAACCGCTCTGATACCACCAAATGAGACACCCCGTTGTGCCCCATTGTATTATTAGATTAAAATCTTATTAATTATTTACTTAATCGTTCGCTTATTGTTGAAAATACGTAAAAATTAAAACTTATACTAATCATATAACTTCTGCAAATTTAAACACTCCAAAGTTATATTACATAAATACATACATATTTATTCATTACATTACCAAAATACTGTTTAGGGTATCCTATCAGTGGGATCCCTCACAGGTACTTATTCATACAAACAGCTTGTAGCTAGTGGAAAATAAAAATGTCTTATTAGACTCACTGGCCCTAAACTTACTATACTATGTCATTAGGATCTATAGCTTGTCCTCCTACATCAGCTTCATACGGAGTTTCATCCAACTCCTCATCAACATCCATTTCGTACAGGGTTCCATCCATCTCCTCAGCATCATATTCCTCCATCGGGTCTTCTAACGTAATAAAATTGACATACACAAAAAACCACAGAAATAGGGAGATAAGAAATAGTTCTATCATCATAAGCGGAAAATATTCATAGCATATAATACAATAATAATCACAAACACTTATCACTCACAATCTACAATCATCCATACTTTACAATATCACCCTCTACCCTCCAACTCATGCAACTAAACCTTTATGCTGACGTGACCACCACTAATCCTGTCACACATCCCTCGTTAGGAATGTTAGTCAGTCGTCCAAGAGACGCATTCCCAACGCCGGTGCACATTCTCATCCAGGGTGAGAATGCTCATGCAAAGCAATGACACTATAGCTGCACAGTACCGTCGGTGCACACCCTGGTTCTCTTTCATCTCTATCAAGGGTGCTCATGCATATCAATGACACTACAGTTGCACAACTTAAATTCTAATTTGGAACGGTCCACGAAAACTTCGGACCTCGTGTATCTCAAATACACGATTATGAACAACAATGCAACATATGATTCTCACTGACTTGTATCAATAACAACCTAGTGCCTCAAGCTTTCCTCATAACCTCCACTTACATTCTATATCACATTACTTCTATAAAATAATAGCTAGGCACCTTTAATTTATATTCAAGCTCTCACCCCAGACCAGATACCTCTGAGCATCATATATCTTTACCTAAAATCAACTCAGCAATTTATCAACCCAGGCAGATCAGGCATAATACAATAATTAATATAATATTCAAACACCAAAATAATCGTCACATGCAGTAGAATACCTCAACCAGCGTAACACAAACAAGCTTCCAATGTGATTTTGGTCTTGTCGATTATTCGACTACTAGTAGGTTTTAGGTCGCCCTACACCATTATTATAAATTATATACTACTTATCAGTTCCGGCGATGGAATGGTTCTTTCTCCCACCTGAGTTAGCACCAAAATCCTGAACTCGACGTTCCTCGCTATCACAACATAGCTTAAAAGTTTCACCTTGAACCAAACAACATAACTAAAATTAATCAAACAAACCCAACTATACCCACTTTATGCTAGATTCGGCCATTCAATTCAAATTAGGGCTAGGATCATTTTCTCATTCTAATGTTATGAGTACTAACTACTTAGGTCTTATATAGCTAGGATAAATTGTTATAAGTTGAAAATATGGAATAAAAATCATCCAACCACTTAGGGTAAGGTTTCAGCCTCAAATATAAAAATTGGTTAGAAAACTTCTTTTGATTCAAGTTCTTGGATTTAGAACCTACATACTTTAGATAGTTGATATAAATCACGACTTAATTAAAAATTGAACGAAACTTCCTTTATCCAAAAATACCTAGTTTCGGCCTCAACAAGAAAATACGGAAGGAAAATGTTTTTTATTACATGCTCTTGGATAATAAAAGTAGGGATCATAACTAGATTATAAAAATTGGTTTCACATTTTTATGATTTTTCTACAATTTTCGAGAATTATTTAAAGTTCTAGATCTAGAGATGGAAAACTCATGAAATAGGAAGAAAATGAATTCAAGAAGAGAGGAGATGATCATGGATGATCATGTTACCTCAAGTGTGTGAAGGAAATGAAGAAATGATGATGATCTTGGCAAGTTCTTCAATGGAAGCACTTGAAGAACAAAATGGAGTTTTGTGTGTTTTTTTGTGAAGAAAATAAATGAAAGAGATGAAGAGTGAAGATGGGGAGGGCGGCTGCGGCCTTGGGGCATTTATAGGATAGATCTTAGGCTTGTTTGGTTTTTAGGAATTGAATGAACGAGTTTTGTGAATATTAAATAATATAATAGTTAATTATGATTAATAATTAACTTAACTAGGGTTACTTTGCTAACCATGATTAAAATCATGTGGTTCACATTAAATGAGAGGTGTGACTGTTTCTTGTCCACAAGAATTAACCATGGTTTCTTAACCATGGTTAGAATTTAACTAAATGTCGGTTAGGTTAAGATTAAAGGCATTTTGGTCATTTCACCAAAATTTACATTAAATGCTTCATAAATGTTTGGTGAGTCATGGAGGTGACTCACCCCATGACTCAGCTCCTCCGGTGTTCGATTTTGTCTCTGCACCTCCCTTCTCGACTCCATCGGTTTCCCGATTAGGGTTTTACGCCCGAATAAAAGCATAATATTTCGTTTTCGGTTGAAAATTTTCAAAACAATCAAACTCGTTGGAAATATGATTTAAACATAAATCATTTTGTTCACGAGTCAAAATTAGGTTTTCTAATCATTAAAATCTTACTGTTAGTGAAATCACCGACTGTTTTTCGTTCGAACTTTCACCAAAATTCGTCCGAATAAATATAATATTTTTTTCTGATCAGAAATTTGGAAAATAGAATTCCTCACGGACAAAATATAAAAAAATCTACAAATTTTAGTTTCGGGTCAAATTAGGGTTTTCTGTCGGTATAAAATTATATTGTCAGTTAAAAATGCAGACCGGTTTCCGTCTGAGTTTTAAACTCAAAATTTCATCATAACCTTCTACTATAATATTGAGCATGAATATGATTTTGTTTTATCCAAAATCATTTTCTTGATCTCGAATAAAAATATAATTAAATATATTTTTATTGTTAAAATAACGTAATTAAAAACAGGATGACGTAATAGCCTCTTAGTCCATTTACAGAACTCGAATGAAGGTCTTGCGAATTCGGGTTGGGTCGTGGGGTGCGTGAATTGTGAAGGTAGTGAATATAGATATGGGTTCCATGGATCTATAATAAAGAGTCCCTACAGTTTTGAAACTGGATGGCAGCACAAATTGTGAAGGACAAGGTGAGACGTTGTGGTCTTGCAGTAGTGGTGTGCGACTGCAATAATGTCAATGTAGGTCTACGATTGTGTGGTGGCTCGTGGGCAGCTACAGTGCATGGGTGGAGGAGGAGATGCGACACGGGTGAAGGTTGTTCACGTGTTGCTCTTATAAAAGCACAAGTCCCTAGCTGCATATTAAGGGTGTGTTTGGGTAAACAATTTAATTAAGAGCTTATCACATAAGATTTTATCGCATAAGAGCTTATGCCATAAGCGCTTAAAGAAAGAAAAAGAAAGAAAAGGGCATGAGAGGATTCGAATAGTGAAAAACACGGAGAGGGTGTTTAGTATATAAGCTCTTATGATAATTCCATAAGCTTCCCCCAGTGACTTATGAAAATAAGTAAAAAGCTCCTTATGGGATGACATAAGTTATTTTTATAAGCTCTGTCAAACACACTGCATAAGAGCTTATGTCATCAGATAAGTCAAAAATAGCTTAAATAAGCTCTTCCAAACGCCACCTAAGTAGGGTGAGGGTGATGAGATGAGAGGTGGAATAAGATATCTTAACCTAAAGGATCTTTTTGCAAAAATTAATTCTAACATTGACCAACTTTTCTTTGTTAATCAAGTATTGAAATTTGAGGAACATGGAAGATGCATCTTAGACCAACCCTCGTTTCTAGACATTCTTTTATTAGATTGTTCGAGAAGGGAATATTTTTGTTTTTACCACTAGCAGACATACCGTGGCACACCTAAATTTTATGTGAGTAGAGTAAAATATTGGACATGACTCATGTATAAATTTATAGGTATATTAGGTATTATTTTTCAATAGCAATAGTACATGTATAACAAATGTTATATATATTGTGTTTTCATTGATGAGCTGTTATATATGTCTTATTATCATTGAAAAACAACACTTAATATACTTAGAAATTGTACCTAAGTTTTGTCATAAAATATTGTATTACGTTGTATGTATAAGAATATATACCGTATGCAATAATAGATATGATGTAAGTATACTAAGCATTCAAATTTCAGAATTGGTTCGAGAAAACATGCTCAGTAACCACATGCCACGACCTCGTTTGGTGGTCAGGATAGGATAAGAGTGCATAGGATAGGAGTATGATAGGATATGAGCAGGATAAACTATTATCCTATCTGACGTTTGGTGTCCACCAGATAATCAACTGGACAACATTATAATTTTAGTATAAATTTTAAATTTTTCGTTTTTATTCTAAATGTTTTCATCTTTTATTAGATTTTAGTTTTTTATAATTTTTATTATTTAAAATTATATAAAAAGGTAAAATTATCCATGTGGTAAAATTATATATAATTTTTAAAATTTTTTAAATATTGTCTAACTAAAATTATTTTTTATATTTTAAAATATTCATTTTTTGTTTTTATTTTACATATAGTTAAATTATTAGAATAATTTTTTATATTTTACAGTTTTTAAAAATAATATGAAATAACAAAATTAGCATTGTGACAAAATAAAAATAAATTTTAAAAGTAATTATTAATATTTTTATTATTTTAAATATTTTATATTTTATTATACATTTTTTTATAACCATGTTAAATTTTATTATACTTTAAATTATTATTTTATTATACTTTAATTATTTTATATATTATATATTTTTATATTTTATTATATACTTTAAATCACCATTTCCTACTTGTTATCGGAAAAAATCACATTATTCTATTATATTGAGTTCTAACCCAGTCCTTCCCTCATGATAGAATTTTAACTATATGGACATGATATCATAAGTGACAGGATTGACTTATCTTAACCTGTTGGCTCACCAAACAGCAATTCCCGTTTGGTGGTCAGGACAAGAGAGATGAGATATGATAAGCTATCATATCCTGTATGAAACTGTTGTTTGGTGAGCCAGCAGGATATGATAAGTCAATTCTCTCACTTATCATATCTTGTCCATCTAGTTAAAATTCTACCCCGAGGGGAACTAGGTTAGAACCCAATAGAATAGGATAAGGTAATTTAAAGTATAATAAAATAATATTTTAAAGCATAATAAAATATAACACGATTAAAAGAAAAAAAGGTTAGTGAAATATAAAATATTTAAAATAATAAATATATTAATAATTAATTTTAAAATTTATTTTTATTTATCACAAGACTAATTTTGTTATTTTATATTATTTTAAAAAACTGAAAAATATATTTTAATAATTTAACTGTGTAAATTAAAAACTCAATGAATATTTAAAATTAAAAAAAATTTAATTGAAGTTAGACAATATTTATCAAATTATATCTAATTTTATCATAAGGATAATTTTATCTTTTTATATAATTTAAAAAAATGAAAATTATAAAAAATCTAATAAAATATAAAAACATTTAAAATAAAAATGAATTTTTTTAAATTTATATTAAAATTATAATGTTATCCAGTTGGTTATCTGATGCACATCAAACGTCGGATAGGATAACAACTTATCCTGCTCATATCTTATCCTGTTATCTTATCGTATTCGCCCCTATCCTATCCTGACCACCAAACGAGCCCGACAAACTTATTGCTAGCACTCCAAACGGGTGTGCAGTGAAGCACTTATAAAAGAGGGCCAAACACCACGACTTCAATAAGTCAATAAATAGAAAATAAAAAATAGAAATAACAAATTGGATGAAGTAGTATAGTCACTGAACAACCATAAATATTTGACACAGAACAGAACTCCTCATCGCAGCGTCACCTAATTTCTTACTGAGCAAAAGCATTCCCACATTGAGCAGACTACTAGATGTGCAACATTTCATTCAGACATTTCAAAATGTAGCGAAACTAAGTGAAAACCACTTGTTAATACGTATTGACATTAAAAAGTGACAGCATCCAGTATCCATAAGTACAAGCCTGTTCTTCCCCTAGACATTAATCCTCCAGTCAATCATCATCATCATCTTCTTCTTCAAAATCGTCCTCTTCCTCTTCACTGCTTTCCTCCTCCTCCTTATCATCTTCATCCTCAACAATGAAGCCTTCTAGTGTTTCATCATCATCATCATCTTCTTCTTCTTCAACAGTTCCATTGACACCGGTTGCTTTCTTTTGTTTAGAATTTCCGCTACCTTTGGCACCTCTGTTAGGTCCTTCACTGTCTTTTGCCCTTGTGGAGTACCTGGGCATCTTACCCGTCTGTATCTTAGCAACAAAGTTCTTATCATCTTCGCTTTCACCAGTCCATTCATCATCTTCATTATTGTCTTTACCTTTCTTTCGTTTTCTCCTCATCTCCCTCCTCTCCTTCCCAAAATCCTCCTCACCCTCACTATCTTTCCTAGGTTCCTCAAGGAACCACTCCCAATCCTTCACGTTCCGGATCATGCCCTTGGGATAGTTGTCAAACTCCTGTCCCATTACAAGAAAACCGAACTCTGCATTTCCAAAAACAGAATTCAGAATCTTCAAAATGATTCAAATAGCTATCACTTTAAATTCAAAAACCAACTCATGCATAAACGGACACCAAAAAAACAACTATCAACTATATCACTCAAAATTGAATCATACTATCCTTGAAAGTTAAAAGGTTGTAAAAACACTTACAAACTAAAATTTAAATTTAAATCATTAATATTACAAAACCTTGCTCTGATTTCCATTTGCAGCAGCAGAAAAGTTCAACACTTTTTACTTGCCCTCCAGTTTTCAAGACAAAACAAAAATCTTGGTGCATCATAAGACATTAAGGGTGCATTTCGATGAACAAGCACTTGATTGATAAGCTTTTCTGTTAAGCTTTTTGCATTAAAGCTAAATTGAGTTTATATGTAAAAATCATAAATTATTTTAACAAATTATTTGCATAATTTATTTTCGTACGCTATTCTTATAAGCTCAAATAAGCAAATAAGCTTTCTATAGGTTCTTCTAAATACACCCTAAATGTAATAATTCAAATCCATACTCCCAAGTCCTTGATTCTCAGCGCAAGCAACTAATTTGACATTAGAAATGAAACCCCAGAACTTGATTGTAAACACAATATTGGTGACAAACAAAAGAGGGCATTAATAATACTTTAGAAAAAGGCAATACCTTTAACGGGGTCGAATCCAGAAACATCCATTTCTTCATTCTCAGCACCCTCTTGAAGTTCAGTTTTCTTCAGATTGAACCAGATGGGTACCTTACCAGACAAGCAGAAACGGTCCCCGAATTGCAGGTGACCCTTTTCGAATTTCCGGAAGAGGGTAAGGGCTCTGTTATTAGTCCAAACCCAAAAGGGGTTCTTTCCGATGACCTCGAATGAAACCCTAGGCTCCGGCTCCGGCTCTGGCTCTGAGTTGAGTTGGAACGAAACGTGACGACGAGAAACGGTGCGGTCGTTGGTGTTGAATCCACAGCCTCGTCCAAACAAGGTTTTGGCTTCGTCGTCGTCTCCCAGTTTGAATGCGAATTTGGAACCGTCTTCGCCTTCCACTTCCACTCGCAGCTCCATGGATCTTCCACGAACATTTTCTGATTTGGGAGTTGGGCAGTTGGCAGTGAAAAGCATACAGTAAAACCCTATCAGCATTCAAAAATGGATTTTACTTTTTATCTCATTGGATTTTTAAGATATAATAAGATATAATTACATGTAAAAATATGATATTTAGGACCCGTTTGGTGGTCAGGATAAGAGAGACATGATATGATAAGCTATCATATCCTGTCTGAAACTGTTGTTTGGTGAGCCAACATGATAGGATAAGGCAATCCTATAACTTATCCTATCCTGTCCATCTAGTTAAAATTCTATCCTGAGGGGAGGGCTGGGTTAGCACTCAACAGGATAGGATAAGGTATTTTTTTTTTTTCTGGTAACAAATAGGATAGGGTGATTTAAAGTATAATAAAATATATAATACATAAAATAATTAAAGTATAATAAAATAATAATTTAAAGTATAATAAAATTTAACATGGTTACAAAAAAAAGGTATAATAAAATATAAAATATTTAAAATAATAAAAATATTAATAATTCATTTTAAAATTTATTTTTATTTTATAACAATGCTAATTTTGTTATTTTATATTATTTTTAAAAACTGTAAAATATAAAAAAGTATTCTAATAATTTAACTATATGTAAAGTAAAAACAAAAAATGAATATTTAAAAATATAAAAAATTAATTTTAGTTAAACAATATTTAAAAAATTATATGTAATTTTATCACAAGGATATTTTTGTCTTTTTGTATAATTTTAAATAATGAAAATTATAAAAAAAACTAAAATCTAATAAAAGATGAAAACATTTTAAATAAAAATGAAAAAAATTTAAAATTCATACTTAAATTATAATGCTGTCCGGTTTGTTATCTGGTGGACACCAAATGTCGGATATGATAACAGCTTATCCTGCTCATATCCTATCCTACTCCTATCCTGTTCTCTTATCATATCCGTCTCTATCCTATCCCGACCACCAAATGAGCCCTTAAATCAGTGATTTGATGTTAATGGGTGGTCCCAAACGGAGATTAGTTAAGAAGTTGGTGAATGTTTCATATTAATAATTAATAATATGGATAAAAAAAATTACTTTACAAGAAGTACAATTTTTGTTTACTATCGATAAGTTACAAGGCGCTGGCTAAGGTGGACTATGAGTCCATATAGCCCACCGTGAGAGAGATATCAGGGACTATTAATCACCATCGGATTAATCTGACCCATCAGATCTACCTTGTACCCACACTATAGAATCTTTCCTCCTCTTCTATCTCCCACCCCAACCCACCGTCCCTTACCGTCCCCCCTCCAACACCACCTAACCACCGCACCGTCCCCCACCGTCCCCTACCCCACCACAACCATCTCTCTCATAATCACAGTCAAGTTTGCCTCTTCGTTCTCTACCGCAACAACGTCAAGCAGAGGCGCAAACAGAGGGCGGTGGCGGCTGGTTCTGGTTCGTGGCGGGTCCGGTTTCGTTCGTGTGACTGCTCTGGCATGTACCCACACTAGTAGTCATCGTCGCCACCACCATTGACGGCCGCCGTGTTCTCGCCAGACGAGATCGGCGATGTCGGATCCGTAACTGACGCGTCTGGTTCAGTTTCTGCAATGGTTCATCACTTCACTTCCGTCGTGTCCCTTCTTCTGTAAAGTGCATTAATGGGAAATGCTTCTCTGGTCCGTCACTGTTAAGATTGGAGTTCAAAGCTCCGAACTTTCTCCAACTTTAACACTTTGCATCTTCAGATCCACAGAAAAACCAAGAAATGGCAAGAGGGTCAATGAAGAAGGAAGAGAAAAGGGGTTCTTCTTACTCTTTTCTTAATCGATGAAATTTGTTAAACCAGAATGGGAATATGAAGGAGGCGGTAGGCGGTGGTGGTCGGGTGAGATGTCCATCCCTGTCACGGAGGCGGCGCGGTAGGTGGTGGTGGACACGTGAGATGCCAGCAGGTGGGAGGGTCTGTGGAAGGAGTTGGAACAAGGATAATGTGTGGAGGGTGTAAGATAAGATCATGAGGGTTAGATAAATCCAATGATTGATAGTGGTCTCTCACCCTAGCCAAAGCCTAAGTTACAATGTCCTAACATACGATTGATTGGGGCAAAATATTTATTGAGTCCTTTTTAGCAAATGTATTTTTTGGGTCCAAAGATACAAAGATATATTTGTAATAGTAAGCTATTGGATTGTTCACAAGAAGATCCGGATAGATTTATCAAGGATATCCCCACCGATAATAAAAGATTAATCTCTTTCAAGATGTAGATCAAAGTCAATTTTAATGAACTCTAACATGAAGTAGGTTGTTTATTTATGAGTATATCGATATACCTCAAATTTTAATGTGAAAATCCTCTTTTACCCTCTTCATCAACATACTCCCCCTATCCTTCACCACCGACCACAACTACCACCACCACCAAACCCCCGTCTGGCACATCCTTGTTGGGTGGGTAGAATCATTGGGCATCTTCTTCAAGAATTCTAGCAAAGGATTTAGTGGCCAGAACTTCTAGCTTGGGTGAATATTTTTCAAGATTGATCTTCATTTTATTCTGATTTGTATTTAAATCGGGTGAAAACTCATTAGCTTCTAGCTGTGATGTATGCAAAAACCAAGTCTTCTCATGCCAGAATTTGTGCTTCTAGTATTCACACCACGTCTCTAATCAAGACTCTTTGTGCCCTTTTCCTCTTCCATTTAAAGGCATCCTTTGGTATCATAAATCGATCATCGTGAAGTGCTTCATTGTGCATGTTATGCAAAGTGGATCATCAAAGTGCAGCTGGCAGATGCAGTGTTCTTTGGAGCAACTTAGAGTCTATGTGATGCTAGTTAGTTATAAAACTGTTTTGCATAACAGTTTTGTTTTGTAACTGAATTGTAACAACCTGTATTTGGTTAGTTGGTTAGCATAGAAGTCATAGATGATGGTAGATGAATAGCTTGGCATGATTGTATATAAAATGGCCAAGTTGATAGAACTGATAGCAGCAAGTATTAGACACTTGAAACACTTGTAATTGTTCTTGGAATTCATCACAGAAAGTAGCTCGCCTCAGTGTGGATGTAGGGGATTTCCATTGGCCCTGAACCACGATAACTCTCCTTGTGTCCTTCAGTTTTTTCATTCTTTCTTACAATCAGAATATTGCACATTATCTTCTTGATTCGATTCTTGGCAGAAGAAGGTGCAACATTGCAGTAGTGTAAACTGCATCAACAGCAGAGAAGAAGTTCTGGTCTGCAACTGCATCAACAACACTAAAGGTTCTGGTTTACAACAATTGGTAACAGTAGCATTTCGATTGGAGGGCAACTTCCGCAATGGGAACCAAATTCGATGTTGAAAAGTTCACTGGAGAAAACGATTTCAGCCTTTGGAGGATCAAGATGAAGGCACTTCTTGTCCATCAAGGATTGGAAGAAGCCTTGGCAGGGGAAGCAAGGCTCCCTACAACTCTTTCTGAAAGGGAAAAGAGAGATCTTCTCAAGAAAGCACACAGCACCATAATTCTCTCCCTATCTGATGATGTTCTTCGAGAAGTTGCAGAAGAGACTACTGCTGCGAGAATTTGGCTAAAACTGGAAAGCTTGTATATGACAAAGTCCCCGACCAACAAGCTCTACATGAAGAAAAGACTTCATCAGTTGAAGATGGAGGAAGGTATGTCGATCAAAGAGCACATTGCTCAGTTCACCAAAGCAGTTCTTGACCTGAAAAGTGTTGAGGTCAAGATGGATGAAGAAGATCAAGCAGTGATCTTGCTATGCTCTCTTCCACCTTCTTATGATAATCTGGTGGACACCATGTTGTATGGAAGAGACACTCTCACTCTAGAGGAAGTCAAAGCCACCTTGAATTCTCGAGAACTAAAGAAAAGGATAATAGACATCAGAGGTGAAGGTGCTGAACAATAAGGTCTCTATGCAAAGGGAAGATCAGAAAAGAAAGATGGCAAGAACAAGCACAGACAGAGATCAAAGTCCAAAGGCAAAAAGACTTGTTATTACTGTCATAAAGAAGGACATTTCAGAAAGCAGTGCCCTGAGAGAAGGAGAAAGAACAATGGAAAAGGCAAGGAGCTGGATGATGTAGCAAGATCGCCGCGATGGATATGACAGTGCAGAGGTGTTGACAGTGTCCACTGAAAATTGCTGCAATGAGTGGATTCTTGATTCTGGATGTTCTTTCCACATGACTCCGAATCAAGAATGGTTAAACTCGTATAAAGAAATCAATGGAGGCAAAGTACTCATGGGGAATAACGTGGAATGCAAGGTTATTGGCATTGGATCAATCAGAATGCAGCTGGTGGATGGATCAGTAAGAACTCTTGCAAATGTCAGGCATGTACCAGATCTGAAGAGGAATTTGCTTTCTCTAGGAATGTTGGATCAATCAGGGTGCTCTTTCAAGGGTGAAGGTGGAGTCTTCAAAATTTGCAAGGGATCCATGATGATCATGAAAGGCTTCAGACAGAATGGTTTATATAGGCTTCAAGGTAATACTCTCTTGCACTCATCTGGTCTAGTGTCTATTTCAAATACAAACTCTTCACAACTGTGGCATTATAGACTAGGCCATGTGAGTGAGAGAGGATTACAGGAACTACACAAGCAAGGATTGATAGGGAATGGAACATTATAGAAGTTAAACTTCTGTGAGCACTGTGTTTATGGCAAGCAGAAAAGGGTCAAATTTCCATATTCAATCCATTCATCCAAGGCTATTCTAGACTATGTGCATTCTGACATTTGGGGGCCAGCAAAAGTACCTTCATTGGGTGGAGCAAGGTACTTTATAACATTCATAGATGATTGGTCAAGAAAATTGTGGGTGTATTTGTTGAAACACAAAAACCAAGCCTTCAAGTGCTTTAAACAATGGAAATCCCTAGTGGAAAACCAATCAGGGATGAAAGTCAAGGTTCTAAGAACTGACAATGGATTGGAGTACTTAGAAGGATAGTTTCTTGAGTTTTTCAAGGAAAGTGGAATTGCAAGACATAAAACAGTGAGGCATACACCTCAGCAAAATGGCCTGGCTGAAAGGATGAATAGGACCATTTTGGAGAGGGTGGGGTGCATGCTCTCAAATGCAAAATTGTCCAAGAATTATTGGGGAGAGGCAGTGAATACAACCTGTTACTTGATCAACAGATGCCCCTCTGCAGCAATTGATTTCAAAACACCTGAAGAAACGTGGACTAGTAAAGCACCTAACTATGAAAATCTGAGGATTTTTGGCTGCACAACATACATTCATGTCAGTGAAGGCAAGCTTGAGCCAAGAGCCAGGAAGGGGATCTTCCTTGGTTACCCTGAAGGTGTAAAGGGCTACAAGGTAAGATTAATTGATATTGCTGGACCAAGAACAATAATCAGCAGAGATGTCATCTTTAGAGAAGAAGACATGCTAGAACAAGCTGGAAAAGAATCATCTACTTCTCAACAGCCTATCTCAGAAAATCACACTACTCATTTGGAGGTGGAGCAACCTTCAGAGCAATCCAAATCACCAGAAACAACTAATAATGGAACTCATTCGGGATCAGATTTTTCTTCTCAGATCAGTGAAGAAGAATCATCATACAGCCTGGTTAGAGACAGAAAGGAGGCAGATCAAACCACCTCAGATTTGGATATGCTGATTTGATAGCCTATGCTTTGGCTGTGGAAATAGATAGGGAAGTTTTAGATCCTACAAGCTACAATGAAGCTGTATCAGGACCTGATAAACTGAATTGGGAAGCAGCCATGACAGAAGAGATTCATTCTCTGACTAAGAACAATACTTGGGAACTTGTGGAAAGGCCTAAAAACCAAAGAATAGTAGGATGCAAGTGGATTTTCAAGAGGAAAACAGAAGTACCAGGAGTTGAAAGCAGTAGGTACAAAGCTAGGCTTGTGGCAAAAGGTTTTACACAAAAGGAAGGAGTGGACTTCAATGAGATTTTTTCTCCAGTGGTAAAACACACAAGCATTAGAGTCATATTGGCTCTAGTTGCAATCTATGATCTTGAACTAGAACAGATGGATGTTAAAACAGCATTCCTGCATGGCCAATTAGAGGAAAAGATTTTTATGAATCAACCAGAGGGCTTTACACAGAATGGACAGGAACAACTAGTATGCTTGCTCAAAAGATCTCTCTATGGTCTTAAACAATCACCAAGACAATGGTATAAGAGGTTTGACTCTTTTATTGTTTCAAATGGTTATTGTAGAAGCTCTTTTGATAGTTGTGTCTACTTCAATAAAACCAAGATAGGTTGCTTCATCTATCTTCTCCTTTATGTGGATGATATGCTGATAGCCAGTGCAGATACCACAGCAATCAAGCAACTTAAAGGAATACTGAGCTCAGAGTTTGAAATGAAAGATCTTGGTGCAGCAACAAGAATTCTGGGCATGGACATCCTGAGAAACAGATCTCAAGGCATATTGTACTTGTCTCAAGCAAGGTACATTGAAAAACTGCTCAGCAAGTTCAATATGACAGATGCCAAATCTGTTTCTACACCTATAGCTGCACATTTTAAATTGTCTATCAACCACTCTCCTAAAACTGAGGTTGAACAGAAAGCAATGAGCTGCATTCCATACTCTAATGCAACTGGCAGTTTAATGTATGCCATGGTCTGTACAAGACCTGACTTGGAATACTCGGCAAGCATGGTGAGCAGGTTCATGGCTAACCCTGGAAAGGAGCACTGGTTGGCTGTTAAATGGATTTTTAGGTACCTAAAAGGTTCCAAGACCACTGGTCTGATATATGGCAGAAAGGATAAGGATGATGGAAACATTTCAGGCTATGTTGATGCTGATTTTGCAGGGGATGTGGACAAACGCAGGTCTATTACTGGATACATATTTACTCTATATGGAAGTGTGGTGAGCTGGAAAGCCAATTTGCAACCGGTTGTGGCTTTGTCAACCACTGAATCAGAGTATATTGCACTAAATGAAGCTATCAAAAAAGCTGTGTGGCTGAAAGGACTTGTAAATGAACTGGAAGGGAAAAATGTTTCTACAAGTGTTTGGTGTGATTCTCAAAGTGCTATTGGTCTCTCAAAGAACCAAGTGTTCCATGAGAGGACAAAGCACATTGATGTTAAGATACACTATATTAAAGACATAATATCTCAAGGATTGATAGCAGTCAAGAAGGTGGCTAGTGAAGACAACCCTACGGATATGATGACCAAAGTGATTCCAACTACCAAATTCAGCCACTGCTTGAATTTGGTTAATATTGGAAGCTGTGATGTGTAAGCCTCTTTCTGAGGCTGTAAAGAGCTAGCTGGAAAAGTCTTTTAAGATCCAAGGTGGAGAATGTTATGCAAAGTGGATCATCAAAGTGCAGTTGGCAGATGCAGTGTTCTTTGGAGCAACTTAGAGTCTATGTGATGCTAGTTAGTTATAAAACTATTTTGCATAACAGTTTTGTTTTGTAACTGAATTGTAACAACCTGTATTTGGTTAGTTAGTTATCATAGAAGTCATAGATGATGGTAGATGAATAGCTTGGCAAGATTGTATATAAAATGGCCAAACTGATAGAACTGATAGCAGCAAGTATTAGACACTTGAAACACTTGTAATTGTTCTTGGAATTCATCACAGAAAGTAGCTCGCCTCAGTGTGGATGTAGGGGATTTCCATTGGCCCTGAACCACGATAACTCTCCTTGTGTCCTTCAGTTTTTTCATTCTTTTCATTCTTTCTTACAATCAGAATATTGCACATTATCTTCTTGATTCGATTCTTGGCAGAAGAAGGTGCAGCATTGCAGTAGTGTAAACTGCATCAACAGCAGAGAAGAAGTTCTGGTCTGCAACTGCATCAACAACACTAAAGGTTCTGGTTTACAACGGTGCAAGATTGTTCCAGGACTTCCAAAGGCGGTAGATGAAGCAGTAAGAAAAGTGGGAAGGTGGGAGTGGTAAAGGGCAAAATGGTATTTTTTTTTAAAAATTTGTTTGGACCAATAAATCTGGACCATCAATTATTTAATTATTATATTTGATGGTTCAAAATTGTTCATGATGGAAAAATTTTGGGGTACATCGGTATACCCATAAACAACCAACTTCAGGCTAGAATCCACCATCAATTTTGTATCACATAACAAAGTATTTTACATATACATGACACAAGAATCCAACCTCTAAAAACATGCTTATTATGTCTGTGTTTGGTTTCACGTTCTCTCGTTGGAAACTTTTAAAATTGATTATGCCCCCTGTTAAACATGATTTTAGGAAAAACGAGGTGTTTAGTTATTTTCAGATAAAATTAATTTTGCCTTCAGAAGTGATTTCGACTAAAAATTTTGCGTTGAGTGACAAACTTTACACTAAATTTTACATCAAACTTGCTTTCAAAATGAAAACATTCAAACATAAATCAATTCACTTCAAATTCAGTTTTAACCAAATCAATTTCATTTAAAATCACTTTTATCAAACGTTTATCTAAACAAAGTGTACATTTTTATTGAGGTGTGATTTTACAATTGTAATTTGTTGTGGGTAAAAGTGAGGGGTTATGTTGATGTAAATACATAGCTATGTTATTTGATCACAAAATTTGAACACCGTATGTGTAACATCCCAACTTTTCGGCTTGTCTATAATCTGTGTTTATGTGGATAATGGAGTGTTTATTATTATAATCAATAAAGAATTATTTTAATAAACCAAATTTCATTTTCATGAATTATTTTATTTTAGTAAAGTTAAATTTTCAGTAGTAAATTTCAGGTGTTTTCAGTCTGAGTTTTCAATGTCAGTAAAGCTATACTGACCCGAAAAATAAATTTCAATTTTTAAATAATATTTTAATTTTCCCTAACTCAAATTCTAATTATTTTAGAATTTTTTTTCTTTTAATATGAATTTTTGAGTGGGAAATTAATGAAAGAAAATACGATTGATTTTCACCGACGGGAAACAATTGGAACCAGAATGAACCAAATTCACCAAACTCAGATTTTATGCAAATTTTGAGTAGACTTGATTGAGGTGAATAGTGACTATTTTCACTATTTAACATCATTTCTTACCCAAGTAATTATTATTTTTCATTTTTACAAGAAAACCTATTATTTTATAATTTCAAAATCAAGTTTGAAATTCATAAAAATTGAAAATCCCTTTCTCTTTTCTGCTAGACAGCAGCGTCCCCCCTCCCCCCATTCTCCTCTATATATACTCCTCACTCACACCCTTGTTCCACTTTGTTTTCTTCTTCTCCAAAACAACTCACTCCATTTCTTCCTATTTCCGCCATAAACAACACTTAGAAGCTTCAAAGCTCTTCATCATCTTGCTCTTGAGAAGACTCAAAAACTTGCTCATCCTCATCCTCATCAATACCACCAAGGATATAATCTCTTATTCTACTCTTCTTTCTAAAAACCTAATTTTTATCAACATGCATGTTAATGATTTATGTTGCAAGTTGATTTTCTTTTGATGCATGTTCATCAAACCAATTTATTTCAACTCATCATCATCTTTACTTTCAACTTCTACACTTGCATGTTACAAAAATGTTCTCCAAGACCTATTTTTTTATGTTGGCCGAAAAACACCGGAAGAGGAAAGTTGATGTTTTGTTATGGTTTTTACATGCATGTCTATAAAATTTTAATGCATGTGATTTATAAGCTTGTGAGCTTCATACAAAAATTTAAGTTTTCCTTCCTATTAGTGTTGATAGGACCGAAACCCTAAGTAGTATTAAGATGGTATTTTTGGTTCAAAACTTACATTCATGACTTAAAGACTTTTAAATGATGCAAATTGAGTTCATGAACAACATGAAATTTTATTTCTACATTGACTTACTATGAGTAAACTCAAATTTTTAGAGTTGAAAAGATTTTTGGTTTTTATTTTGTTTAGAAGAAATTTGGTTGAAAATCACTATTTTATTTGCATGCATGTGTTTATGAAATTGGAAATCAAAATTTTGCCTAACTATGTGTGTAGGCCGAAACACTAATGTTTGAAGTTAAGAAAATTTAGTTTCAAAGTTTTAGTAAATTACTTATTTTAAAATTATAAATTTTGGTTACATGCATGCAAGAGGAAAGTTGAAAAATAAGATTATATATATATATATATATATATATATATATATATATTAAAAAAAGGGCCGAAAGTTTTTTTTAAGAAGTTGAGGAATTGAAATTTTATTTTAAGTTTAAGACTTGATTTATTTTGTTTCTATGATGCTTAAGGATTATGAATCGAAAAGCTTGTAAAAATTTAGAATTTTTATCATTCTTTTCATGTCATAGCCAGGACATGCATGAGAGTTTTGGAGTGATTTTGCCAAATTTTAACTTGTGTTCAATACTTGATTTGATTTAGATTTGCAATCGTAACTTGGATCTCAAGTCAGTTTTCCTTGAAACGCGAGGAAACTACGGTCTTTTTACTCATCAAGCTAAGGTAAGGGGAGAAAGCCTGAGAGATATTTAAATTATGATAACTATATGCTTGATGTGTTTGATTTTATGTGGTTGTTGAAGTTGATTGTTGATGTGCCTGTTTTAGTGAAAATTTTGAATTTCATGACTTTCTTGATATATTGGATTGATTTACTTGTTTGTATGATTAATGATGAATTATAAATATGTGCATTATGTTGACCATTTTGTAATTATTGAAAGTTGTTTAGTTGTTGCGTGTATTTTATTGGCATTGTCCAAATTGTTGTAAGTTGCTTGGTTGTTGCATAGAAGCCTAACCATGGGTTAGAGCTCAATTATTAAAATAAGGTAAAAGCCTTAAGAAAACTTATATGAAAAACCACAAAACAAAGGTTTTTAGATTTTTAAGCAACATGTTGATAAGAGAGAAAGAAAATCACTACAAAAAAAGTATCGTTTAGCGACTGAAAATAGCGACCGCCATGGCGCGGTCGCTATTTACGATCGATATTGCGACCATTTAGTTGGGTGACATGAAAAGATAAAAAAAAGTTTTTTAGTGACCGAATTAGCGACTGATTTAGTGGTCGCAATTAATACCGGTTGCTAATTCGGTCGCTAAACATAAATGATTGAAAAGTCAATCTAGTAGACTATTTAGCGACCGAATTAGCGACCACCTTTTAGATGAAATTGGTTTTTTTGGAACCTTTTAGCGACCGATGTCATTTCGGTCGCTAAATCGCAGACATGAAAATTTTTGTTGTCAGATAGCGACCGATCTAGCAACCACTATTTTTTTTTTATTGTTAGCGGCCGCTTTAGCGACCGAAATTTTCGGCCGCTAAAACTTAAAATCCCTAAAACCTGAAATTTTTCCCTTTTGTTCCTCATTTCGTCCAGAACCCTGCCCTTTCCCTTTCCCTAACCTGAACCCCCTCCTTCTCTCTCGGAACACAGGCCACCAACTCCACTCACGCCCTCTGTCAACCGCCACCGTGGTAAGCGTCCCTCTCCTTCTCTCTTTTTCTCTCTCACTCGCGTCCCTCTCTATCTCTCTTTTTCTCTCTAACTCGCATCCCTCTCAGTTTCAGGTTGCGTTAGAGAGACCGCCGTTGAAGGCCGCCACGTTTCCATCTGTTGAGTCATCGGCAAGTGTACCAGGTCGTCGTAAGTAATAAACACGGTAAGTAATTACCGAGGTCAGACACAGGGATTGGGCTACCAATTCTACCAATTTGCAAGAAATTTGATATATTTGGCCAAGTAACGGCAAGTGGTTGAGAAGAGAGAAAAAATAGGATCGCAATTCAAATCAACAATTCAATTAGAGATAAAATAGGAAGCGATAAGATGAGATGAGAATTAAAATTTGGATTAAATATCTAAGGTCACAAATCCACCTACCCAATCATGCATAATACCCAAGTGATGATGATCCTCTCCCTAAGTTCAATTTTAATGTCAACCGGGACCCCCAAATTCTCCTAATGACACTATCGTGCTCAATAAGACGTATTCAACGATTGAGTTAATTACTCACTAGGTCTCATAACCCAATCATCAAACTCTATTAATTCTTGTTCCCTATAAGGTTGCACTAATCTCCTACTCACTCTCGTGCAATATTCAATCAGTGATCCCAATTCAAGTTCTAAACGCGAATTGCCTATCAAGCCTCATCACGTTAACTAGTCAATCACGCATGCTTATGATCAACGCAATGAATTGAGAATTGGAAAACAAGAATTGAGGTAAAGGAGGGAACATACATCACATTGAACGCTACATCGTCATGGGTGGTTTCATTGATCCCTTAGACAAGGGGATTAGTTCCTCATGCTTGTAACAACACACAAACAATTGGAAAAACTCATAATTGTCAAATAAGAAAAGAAAATAGGGAGACGCAGCTCCAGAGAACAAGGATTCGTATCTCAAAAGTGATCTAAAACAAGTGGTGAACCAGAGATCCTATAATCTGCCCTAAAACAGCGTATAAATAGAGATTCTGTTTCTCGCCCGCTCGCAGGGCGAGCAAGCTCTCGCGAGGCGAAATTAAGATTTTGGCTCCATCTTGATTTGAATACTCGCGAGGCGAGATGGTGATTCGCGAGGCGAGACAGAAAGGGTGACATCTCTGGCATAGTCAGGCCTTCAGCCTCGCGAGGCGAGATGGTGTTTCGCGAGGCGAGACAAAGCGTGACTGTTGCTGTTCAGGCTGGTCTTCAGGCTCGCGAGGCGAGATGGTGTTTCGTGAGGCGAATCCTTCCAGAATTGCTTTTCCACTGTTTTCTTCATTTTCCTTGACTCTAAGAGCTTCACTTTTAACCTGAAACAATAAAAGGAAACGAAAAGCGTAATTCTACTCAAAATAAACTAAAAACTACTAAAAATGCATCAAACGAATCAAATCCTAACTTAGGAACAAAACAAGGCAAATTTGGGAGATTAGCGAGGTTGACTCGCCCAATAGGCACAAAATCTACCTCTTTTTTTTAGCTGGAAACCAGATGAGCCAGAGGCTTATCAAAACACCCCAAACTTAAACCCTGCTTGTCCCCAAGCAAACTAAAACTCAAAAAGACTCAAAACTTGGCAAGCTTAAAGGATTCAATCAATTTTTGCACAAATTTCATGCAATTTAACACAACAATTTTTCTTCAATGTTTTCCCCCCTTGCAACAATGTAATCCCCACATTCATTTACTTTAAACAATTGAGAATTCCATCATTCATGCAATCAGTAATCTGAGTTGAGGATCCAAGTGACACACAAAAGGGAGATCACCAAATTCAAACAATTGCCTTCCTCACAAGGGCATTTAATATTTCACTCATTCGCTCAATTTGTCTAGGCTAGCAACATTCACTCTATTTCACAATTCAAGAGCACCTTCCATGGATTTGATTTTCATCTAAACAAAGTTCCCACAAAAATATGTTTGCATCATCAAAAGGTCTTTCATAGGTTTTAATGAGGCCTGGCTCAAGGTAAGATATTCAAAGGATAGAGGCTTAGTCCTTAGGATCAATGAGAGCATGAAACTAGCATTGCAACAATCGAACTTACTCTCATATTATTATTCTATTCCTTGCATTGGGTGGCTACAAACCTCTTCCTTTTTATACTTTTTTTTTTCACTTTGCCCTTTTGGGCATATTTTCAATATTTTTCATCACACATTTTTTTTTTCAAGCCTTCGGCCTTTAATTTTGCTTTTCTTTTTCTCAACTATGATTCATGAACTTTGTAGCCACCCCAAACTTAGTTCCACAACAACACTCACAAAGCTAAAATTCCATGCTCTCCTAAATCCTAGGATAGGGGAAAATCATGGTTTTTTCTGAGTTAATGGCTTGTAATGTAAGGTCATCAAGAACAATAGGCTTCAAGGCTCAATGTGGCTAACTAGGGATCATTCATCACGGTTGGTTCAAATTATGGTCAAGTAGTCATTTCAAAGAAAAATTGCCTAGATCATTTGATGCAACATATAAATATGCAAACCATGCAAAGATTCAAGCAAATCAGAGAAGGTGCAACTTAAAAGTAATTCACACAATTAAAACAATGTTGGAGGCTCAAATTTCTCGCCTGGACATTTTTACAAATTGTTTGACCAAGATACAATTCCTAGTGTGTGCATCCCTTCACCCCAAACTTGTCATAAATCAAGCAATCACAATAAAATTTTTCAAAGTTCAATTTTTAATTTTTCACATGGGGATCAATTTCAATTTTTCAAATCCTAGTGGGAAAATCATCAAAAGTCAACATAATTCATGCAGTCAATCTATGCTAAATTTAATTAAAATCCACCAAGCTTGCCGACACAACACTCACACACATACTCTTGATCTTCTCAAATTATTCAAGAGCGAATTCAAAAACAAATGGAAAAGGGAAAGAAAACAAAAACAAGGCAAAGGATAAGAAATTTTTTATCTCAAGGGGGTCCGAGTGGACCCCATGCCTTCAGCTGATTGCCTTGCCTATTTTCATCTCTCTATTACACCGCTTCACAGCACGGCTAGTTTTGGCCTCATCCTCATCCAATTGGTTGGCCCATGATATTCCGGGCTCTCCATGTTGATCCATTCACAAGCAAACATGAAAGTCAAAGCAATAACATAAAAAATATATATATATACAGTTATCCAAGTTTGCCAGTAAAAGGTCAGTAAACAGAGTTTCTAGCTAGCTATCAGTGTACAATCATATCGAAACTCCTAGCTAGAACTCTAAAAAAAATGATGCAGGGGCCCGGATCACTGATCAAAATCAATGTCGTCCGCTGGGTCACCCTGGTCCTCTGGTGCCTCCTCATCCTCTAGTCCCTCGGGTACCCCCTTGTGGCATAGCACCCTGGTCCCCAGGGTAGTCCTGCCACCCAAGCCGAGGGGACAGCTCCTCCTCGGAGGGGTATACGGGCACCCGACCCTCCTGCTGGGCCAATGCCATCTCCCGAAAGAACTCCCGCAACACCTCCTGATCCCGCCTCATCGCCTGCTGGTTCTGCAAGAGCAGAGCCATGTCCGCTGATCATGGCCTCTGAGTGGGTAGGGGTGGCGGCCTCCGAGGTGGGGCCGGGGCTACGTAGCAGAAATGCCGGATGTAATCCTGGTCGATGGGCTGCCGCGGGACCTTCTCCATCACTCTACTCACTGGCACCCCCGCCCGACGGATGAGCTCGGTGATCAGCAGTCCATGCCCCAGTGTAGAGTGGATGGTGAGGTTCTTCTGTGCTTTGTTCTTAAAGTTTTTGTTTATGTGCTTCTCAATTTTACCTGTTTGGATGCTAAGTTGATCTTCACCAGTGTTTTTGTATACTGAAAAGTAGGTGTCATATGTAATGGATAGCTTGGACTTTGGTTATGAGATTTGATGTTTCTGTTGGAGTGATTCTCTACTACAGAAGTGGCCTCAACTATAATTGAAAGTGGGAACATAGGATCATGGGATGCAAGTGCTGAATGAGGGTTCCTTTAGTTTTGCCTAATGGGGGTTGATACCTGGGTGTTTGTTGGGTATAAGATTTGGTAAACTTGTTATTGCTCGCAGGTTATAAGAAATTATGAAGGGGCGTGGTAATGCAAAACATGGCAATGATAGTTGAAATTTAAGTTTGCTTGGGACTTTTATTGGTGTAGAATCGGCCTAAGGTGGGGCAGAACATGTTGTGTGTGTTTGGCATGGATGTCTTTTATTTTTGGGTCCTACGGGCTTTATGTGATGGATGTCTTTAAGTGTTGTGGGGAAGCTGATAAACCAGTCCTAACTTCCTTTGATCCACTTGGTATTGTATAGTCATGAATCATGATTTTAAGCATTATGTAGTTCTATACTCCACTTTCTAGGCCATTTCTCTAAGTTTATGCTTCATTCCATTTCTCACCATTTCTCCATTTATCTAAGTTGGTAACAAACTTGTTTAGCTATATTTTTCTGCACAAAACCAGTAGCTACTCGAAAACCATCAGAATAGCAAAATTTCACTTCACTCGATACCTAAACCAATGTGTAGGTACCCTTGGAGATGCCTTATTTATAGATTAGGGAAGTTTGAATCCCAATCTAACACAAATTGAGATCAATATGAAATTTGGTTTATAAAAATATATATCAAATTAGTATAAGGTTAAAGTAATATTATCAAATGTTGTCATTTCAGCTCTGACACGATTATTTTTATTTATGCATTATAGGTCCTTGTCTGATCTTCGTTGTCCGCGGCTCCTCCCTTATCCTTACTTGGTTTTGCTTTGTCGAATAGGTAAGTTCTCTCAATACTCTCTTTTAAGGTTTTGCTTTGTCTAATAGGTACTGATATGTGTGGTGCTTCTAATGTATTAAGTGAATTATCGTGTTGTTTGGTAGTGGAGAGCTGAGCTCAATAGGATGTAATCTTGTCTAATTGTATGCTGATAATTTAATGTTTATGCATGTGTTTGTCAATATGTGTTGTTTGTTAGTGGAGAGCGGAGCTTAATAGGATGTGATCCTGTCCGAAAGGCGGGATGCTGGTTGTGTGCTGATAATTTAGAAATTATGTATGTGTTTGACAATTAACTGCTACTTGTTAGTGGAGAACGGAGCTCAATAGGATGTTTGCTACAATATTTAATCTAAGTTTGTATTGATTTACGCTACAATTTATATAAGCTCAACAATGTTGCAATATTTATAGGTTAATGGTTTTATTTTTTGTTAGAGTTAATAATTAATTTACGAAAGCCTTAGTTTCCTATTTGAGATTCAATATTAATGAGCATGCGTAACTTATCAAGGTATGCATGCTCATTGTATTGAATCTTGAATTGTCCAAGTGGGACAGTTTGGGAAAAAACCTTTTTCACACTCGTACAATAGTCATTTCAATATTCAAATGCCTTATATACTTGTTGAAATCTCGGTCTGATGCATTTCCGTTTGTTCTCCTGATGCATACTTGATCGCGGTGATTCTCACCGTGCTCGAGTCGTGTACTTGGAGACCGATGGGAAATGCTGCCAAAATTTTGTCAAGTATAAGGTATTTGAATATGGGAATAACTATTATTAGCCAAGTGTGGTAAAGGTTTCTTCTCGAATGGGATAGGTTCTTACCTTGTCATAAGAACGAGATTGATGGAGTTATTGGAATGCATCGTAATATATAAGTGTTATTGTAGGATTGGTCAGGCTATTTAATTGCCAGCAATGGATATTCCGGAGAATCGGAAATCGATGTATCGTATGTTGGATCGGAATAAACGTCTTAGGGAAGAGTATAGAGTTGGAGTGGGTGAGTTTATAGAGTTTGTTGTTAGCCAGGAGAGATTTATACGGCTGGGCGGTGATCAATTGAGGTGTCCTTGCAAAAGATGCAAGTGTCAATCTTTCAAAAGCGTGGATGGAGTTGTAGCCGATCTTTATGAGAAGGGCTTCATGCCTGATTACTATTGGTGGAGTAACCATGGTGAGACGTTGCCTGACTTAAACCCGATTGTGTTTAAAGGTTCGTACTATGGAAGTGGTGACCGAAGGGAAGAATTGAATCCATACGAGCAGATGATAATGGATCATGCTGGACCATCGGTTGGTGTTGTACTAGAAGAAGACCGGGGAGAAGATGGTGGAATGGGTTCCTAATACATAGAGGAGAATCCGAATCCCGAAGCTCAAAGATTCTATGATATGCTGAGTGCTGCACGATCTCCATTGTGGGAAGGATGTCGGGAGTACACAGAGTTGTCGATGTGCATAGAATGGTTGAGTATCAAATCTGACTACAATATGCAAGAAGGCTATTTTAATCGCCTCACCAGGTCAGTGTCCAAGGCGTTGCCAGAAGACAATCAGATGCCTACTAGTTTTTATCATGCTAAGAAGTCTGTGGAAAATTTGGGTCTGGAGTAACCATGGTGAGACGTTGCCTGACTTAAACCCGATTGTGTTTAAAGGTTCGTACTATGGAAGTGGTGACCGAAGGGAAGAATTGAATCCATACGAGCAGATGATAATGGATCATGCTGGACCATCGGTTGGTGTTGTACTAGAAGAAGACCGGGGAGAAGATGGTGGAATGGGTTCCTAATACATAGAGGAGAATCCGAATCCCGAAGCTCAAAGATTCTATGATATGCTGAGTGCTGCACGATCTCCATTGTGGGAAGGATGTCGGGAGTACACAGAGTTGTCGATGTGCATAGAATGGTTGAGTATCAAATCTGACTACAATATGCAAGAAGGCTATTTTAATCGCCTCACCAGGTCAGTGTCCAAGGCGTTGCCAGAAGACAATCAGATGCCTACAAGTTTTTATCATGCTAAGAAGTCTGTGGAAAATTTGGGTCTGGGGTGTTTGAAAATTGATTGTTGCCCGAATGGATGTATGTTGTACTATAAGGATGATTTAGCAGAAAGCATAACATGTTGTCGATTTTGTGGTGCAGATCGGTATAAGACAACCACTAGGATGGGCATTGAGAAGAAGAGGTTGCTAAAAAAGATGTGGTACTTTCCGCTCGTGCCAAGACTTACAAGATTGTACTCTTCGATGGCCACTGCAGCTCACATGAGGTGGCATAGTGAGCATGAGAGGGAACAAGATGTCTTGTGTCATCCATCTGATGGAGAAGCTTGGAAGCATTTTGATAGGGTTCATATGGCATTTTCGCAGGACCCTCGCAATGTCCGATTGGGGTTATCTACTGATGGATTTAATCCTTTTGGCAGTTTGGAAAAGCATACTCTTGTTGGCCGGTTATCCTGACTCCGTACAATCTTCCCCCGAGGATGTGCATGAAGCGGGAGTTTATGTTCCTAACAGTCATAATTCCGGGTCCGTTTAATCCAAAAGGTAAGATTGATGTGTACTTGCAGCCGCTGATAGATGAGTTGACGATGCTATGGAATGATGGTGTGTTGACATATGACGTATCTTTGAGGCAGAATTTCATCATGAAAGCAGCTTTGATGTGGACGATCAACGACTTTCCCGCTTAGGGGATGATGTTGGTTTGGATGACCGCGGGGAAGCTTGGATGCCCAATATGTATGGAGCGATCGAAGGCATTCATGCTTAAAAACAATCGAAAGATCTCATATTTTGATTGTCATCGTCAATTCCTTCCAGAAGATCATCCTTATAGGCGGAACAAGAATGCTTTCAAGAAGCATTGTGCGGAGACAACACCGCCTCCACCACGTTTGACTGGTCCTAATGTATGGCGCAGAGTACAGTACTTACCACTCGTCCATGAATCCCAAGGAGAACATATTCCTGATTATGGCGTCAACCATAATTGGACAAAACAAAGTATATTTTAGAGGTTGCCGTATTGGAGGACGCAGCTACTCCGTCACAACATTGATGTCATGCATACTAAGAGGAATGTGTTTTTGAATGTGTTTGACACTGTGATGGACATCAAGGGGAGGACAAAGGATACAAATAAAGACTGATTGGATATGGCTGAAACTTGTAATCGGAAGGAGCTTGATTTGCAGGATGGTGGTCGTGGCAGACTTATCAAACCGAAGGCAAGTTATAAACTAAGCAAAACACAGAAATTGGTCGTCTGTAAGTGGGTTAAAGAACTAAAGTTACCAGATGGGTATGCTTCCAATCTGGGTAGATGTGTTGACATTAAGTAAGCAAAGTTACATGGAATGAAGAGTCATGATTGCCACGTGTTCATGCAACGGTTGCTTCCAATTGCGCTCGACGCATTACCGAAGCAAATTTGGAACCCACTTGTTGAGCTTAGCCACTTTTTCAGGGAGCTTACATCGACAATACTAAATGTGAATCAATTAAAGGATATGGAAGTCAAGATACCCGTTTTGTTATGTAAGCTGGAGCAAATCTTCCCGCCGAGTTTCTTTGATTCCATGGAACACCTGCAAGTTCATCTACCTTACGAAGCAAGAGTTGGCGGCCCAGTCCAATACCGCTGGATGTATCCATTTGAGAGGTAAATAACATCAACTATTTTACTTAATACATATGAAATTCACGAACACGAGAGCGTAGTTTAGCTTTCCCTAAAACTAGTAATTATTTTTATGTATCCCTCTTTAATAGGTTCCTGTACTCCCTTAAACACAAAGTCAAGAACAAGGCATGAGTGGAGGGTTCCATTTATGAAGCATACTTAGTAGAGGAGACTTCCACTTTTGCCTCTTATTTCTATCCGGACGAAGTTAACACGAGAAGGACAAGGATGCCTAGAAACGTTGATTCGGGCGAAGGAAGTTCAACTAGTCCTCCTATATCAATATTCAACTATCCGGGCAGATTTAGTGGCAAATCAAAAGGTTATTTCTTGGAGCAGCGTGACATTAATGTTGCTCATCTGTATATCCTTCAAAATTGTGAAGAGGTGGCACCATATTTAGAGTAAGTTTCTACAATGTCTTTTATAAGTTCAATTGACATTTATGATTATTAATCGTCCTGCTGTTAATCTCCCATATGTAGGATGTACGGCAATTTTCTAAGGGATCTCCAACCTGACATTTCAAACGATCAGGTTGATCGAGAAATTACTTCTCACTTTGCTACGTGGTTCAGTAAATATGTAGGTTAAGCATCTTCATTTGTTGCAATACATTTTATCTCCTTAAATATATAGCATGTATAAGAATAATATAATATTTGATTTTTTAGGTACTAGATCCAGAAAACAATGTTCAAAATCCATTGTTGACAAATTTGGCATGGGGGCCTAACAGATGGGTTACATCATGGAATACTTATATTGTAAATGGATATAAATTTAACACAAAAACATGGAATGAAGGAATGCAGACGTGTAACTATGGTGTTTATGTGCGAGCCACTAATGGCAATGTAGAGGATGATTTCTATGGGGTTCTAACTAACATCCTTGAACTCGATTATACCGGTTTCCCCGTGATGAAGTTAGTTATCTTCAAGTGTGATTGGTTTGATCCTACTCTTGACGTAGGGACAAAAATCGATAACAAATATGGTATTGTTCAAGTTAGGATGTCTCGAAGGTATAATAAGGCGTACGACCCATTCATTTTTTCACAATAGGCAGATCAGGTTTATTACTCGCTATATCCCGAAGGACATCAAGGCTGGTTGGGTGTTATTAAGATAAAGGCTCGCGGTATAATTACTGATAATGTAATCAACCAGCCTGAAAAAGATACTCCATACCAAGATGATGAGTTTTCAAGACCCCACGTACCGTTGCAAATTACGTCGGACATTATTGTTAATTCTCTGGCGGAAATTTCCGGAAATGGGGAAGAAGTTGAAAGAGAGTTAATGGATCAATCCGAGTTGGACGCATCTAGCGAAGGTACATTCTGATCAAGTGATACTGATGAGAGTGAGGATGAATTTAGTGACGGAGATTCTACTTAGGTAATTTATTTATGTCATAATTCATTGTGTAAATGTCATTCTACTTAGGTAATTTATTTTTGTATTATTTACACTGTTGTGTAATCATCTTTTCATTTTTTTCACAAATGGCAGATTCCTCTAGAGGTAGGGATCGTCGTGGAGGTCGTGCTGCGAGAGTCCCTTCGCCGGTCGACCCACAACCTTTAGATCGAGACCACCCTACCAGCACCTCTGTGGACGGGACACCTCAGGGTGATGGAGTTGCAACCCCTACCCAGCCTCATGTGGTCGGGACACAGGCTGTACCTTCATCATCCACACCTACGATAGGACCATCATCATCATTGGGACATGAGAGTCGTGGTCCATCCGACAGGAGGATTCTTCTTATCCCCAGGGGGGATAACGAGTAAGCTAATTTGATTTTTTAATATATATAAAGTATCGTTAATTTCTATTTACTTGTTTTTTAAATTTATTTATAACATTTATTAATGCTCTAATTTTGCTGCAGCTTTCTGCCCGCGAAGGGCCCTTCTGATTCGATATCGAAGATCCTGCGACGCAAGTTTGATGGTCCATGGCCTACATGGAAGGCCATCCCAGGGGGCCATAGGGATCAGTTGTTTAAAGAGTTTAAGGTAACAATTTATTAAGTTATTTAAATTAAATTTACATTATATATATATACACACGAATTTCCTAACAACTGTAAGTTGCAGAAAGAGTATAGGTGGGACGTAGCTTTAGAGGCTCTCGTCAGGGACATATTTGAGCATAAAGGCTCACTGGTCATGAAGAATCTGACGAACAAGCTGAGGCAGGGTAAGAATAAGGGGAAGTGGGTGGATCCTGAGATCAGGAGGTAGCTGGACCAGTACTGGGCTACTGAGAAGTTCCAGGAGATCCAGGCCACAACTCGGCGTAATCGAGTTTCTGATGGTGGCGCATGTGCTTGGACCGGCGGGTCTAAATCTACCGCCGCCCACTACGACGAGCTGATAATACATTAAACTTTTGACTTAATATACTATTTAATTAATTAGTTTTCATTTTTAATTATTCTTATGAATTTAAGATTATATTTTTCTGTGCAGAAAGCACAGAAACAGCGGGGCTCCACTACTATGGAGTTGGTGGAGAGGAAGAAGAAGTTGAAGTCGGGGACATGGGTCAACGACAAGGCCCGTAACTATGCTGTAAGCAAAAAAATAATTTAGTGTTTACTTGTAATTTATTATAAATGATTTGTTAATATTGGATATAATTTTAACTAAATCTCTTCAACTATACTTTGTAGGTGGGCTTCAACGAGAAGAAGGACGATGCCATATCACGTGCCTCACAGTCACAAGATGAGGCTTTGACTGGTGATGGGCTCAGATCTCCTATCTCCGTCGACGATAATGCCATTTATTTGGAGGTCGTCGGGGGCAGGAACAAGAAGGGGCACGTGTATGGTCTCGGACACCTGGGAGGCGAGTTTATCGCTTCATCATCTGGCATGCCTGCTCCTTCCTACGCCGATACCGTCCCTCAGGAGCAGTTCAACCAAATGCAGGACACCATCACGCAGCTGAACGCGGAGCTTCAGGAGAAGAGCGAGAGAGAGCAGCAGATGGCGAACCAGATTGCACAGTTGACTCAGGCACACCAGTAGCTGATGCAGAAGAGCATTGAGCAGGGCCAGACACTGCAGCTGGTGTTAGAGCAGATGAGGATCCACACTCTAGTTGCTCAGGGTGATGCTATGACGGTTAAGCCGCCTGCTGCCGCTCCTCCAGTTTCGCCGCCAGCTACTGATGCTGCTACTACAGAGGACGATCAGATAGCAGACGTCGGTGGTACGGACGCTGAGGATTATTGGATTCCTCCACCTCCCCCTCATCATGACTGATTTTTTTTTTTCATATTTTTGACTTTAAACGATTCTTGTACGACACTTTGGATTATTTTTTTTATATATATTTATTATTTCTGATGATTGTATATTTCATTAGTATTTTGATGTGTTTTATTAGTAATTTTGCTAACGTTTATAGAATAACAGAAAAAAATTTATTTTAAAAATTAAATTTAATTTTTTTTAATAATAACCAGTTTAGCGACCGAATTAGAAACCAATAATTCGGTCGCTAAACTTTATTTAACATTAAGAGATGCGGTATAGCGACCGAAAATCCGTCGCTAATATAGGGTAAAAGTAACCAAAATTGGCGACCGAACTAGAAACCGATTATCGGTCGCTAAAAATGGTTACCTAAACAATGCGACCAACCTTATAGCGACCATTTTTTATTATTTAGCGACCGAAAATACGGTCGCCATTTAGTGACTGAATTAATATTTCGGTCGCTAAAAACTTAGCGACCAGGTATTCAGCCACCACCATTAATCGGTTGCTAATTCGGTCGCTAAATTATATAGCGACCGATTTAGAAAGTTTAGAGACCGAATGTGGCGGTCGCTAAACAGTTGTTTTTTTTAGTGAATATTCTTTTGACATTGGTGAAGATTTAAGAACTTAAAATAAAATTGTAACATCCCAAAATTCTAATATAGTTAACTTGAAAAAAAAAGGATTAAGTTATAAAAAAAATAAAAACAAAAATGAATAATAATGATATAATAAAAATAAGATATAATTAAGAGGTTTAGTGTAAAGGATTTGTCAGTATAAAATTTATTAGAGTTGGTTAGGAATTGCAAGTGGAATAATGAATTAATATATATATATGTGTGTGTGTGTGTGTGTGTGTGTGTGTGTGTGTGTGTGTGTGTGTGTGTGTGTGAATGTAAACCTAAGTACGGACCTTTCACATAGGGGTCTAGGTGTAGCTCATAAGTTAAGCGGGCCTAGTTATTCTATATTAAAAACAAAACCTAAAAGCCACGCCGCCTGGCTTACATACATATAAATAGAAAGCCTGCACGCAGCGGATAGCGCAAGGGACGCACAGAGGGGGATAGGATCGATTTGAGACTGTTCTTTTCTTTGGCAGTGCAATCACGACACTGAAGGGAAGAAGATTTTTTTTCCAGAGACAGTAGTTTTATCATACATATTTTTTGAGCACTTTTGGAGGTCTACAAGAGGTGAGTGAAAATAACTTCTCTCACACGTTCATGGTACAGATAATTGATTATTCAAAGAAAAATAGTATTTTTAGATTATTATAATATTGTACGTGTATCATGTTCTGAATTAGCGATTTTATTGATAAAATTGCAAATGCCTTTTAAACATGATTATCCTATTAGATACCCAATCAGGTCCTTGTACCACTTTTTTTTTCATTACCCACGTTGGGGTTTTCCTTTTAATTTAGAATTCTGCTGTAGTGGCATAGATACCAACCACCCTGCGTCTCTTTGACCTTGTCCTTTTTATCTTATATTCCAATTTGAGTTCCTTTATGAATATATATATATATATATATATATATATATATATATATATAAATGGATACGTTAATAGAACACATATACATACGTATGTCACTGCCTGTTAGTTAAGGATACTCAAATTATAATAAACATATATTGTATTACTTAATAATGTGTTATGGTATTTGCGTGTTAAAAATCTGTTATGGTGTTTACGTAATTGATGCATGAAGTCTGAGCAAATATTTGATGGTCATCTGGGATGACATATTGTATAGTCCATATGAGTTGGTCATCACCTTCTGGGAAGGGATGATGGTTCTACATTCTATTCCGGGAATAGGATAAGAGATGTCACCATCTGGGATGGGATATCAAACTATTAAAATATTAACATCTGGGATGGAATATTAGATACCTCCATCTGGGATGTGGAAGGCAGTGGGACGCCATTGCATGGATATGAGCTCATAGACCTTAGTGGATCTGGGATTCACACCGGTTCTGGGAACCAAAGAGTCAAGTTAAGTGATTCTGGGAATCACCGAGTCTTGTTCGTGGAGTTGCATTGTGTAGAGTTTGCATGGTGAATGCGATTAAATGCAATGAGATGTGACCGTTGCCGAGTTTATGAGTTTGTGCTTTAAATGCTTGACATTAATTTTATTTATATATAATTATTATTTTGGAGGTTTATTATATTCAATATTTTAAAAATTAGCGGGTACCATGAATGTTTTTTCGGTTACCGCGCCGGCTGAGAACAACACTATTTGAGAACCTTTTTATTAAATGATTTTTATTCACTGGGATTATGTCTCATTAAAAGTGTTGTTTTCAGAGCACGAGGACGACATCACTGAAACTGAAGAGGATTGAAGACTTAGCGAATTTACTTATTTATTATCTAGCTTTGTTAATATTTTGAATAAGGAGCCGTTTGTGGCTAGACATGTTTATTTTATTTTTAACGTTGGGTTATTTTAGTAGACGCCCGGGTTTTGAGGCAATTCACTTTATTTATATAAGGAATTATTACCATCATTTTACTTTAATAATTATTAAGGTATTCTCAGACAATTATATCTATGAAAAAATTTATTTAGACATTTTTTTTTATGTGAACTTATTTTGGGTTACTATTGTAACGAAGGGTGTTACACAAATGGTATCAGAGTGGCATCTCTCCCAGTACGGTGTGGTTCGGGGACGAACCAAGCGGAAGCTGGTGGCCATGTAACACCCAGGTGCTGACGAGGGCAGGGAGTGATCGCCAGTGCAAGAAGGCACGGACAAGGAGCGGCTCCTGGAAGGCTTCTAGGCCGAGGGACACATGAATGAACCGATAACACACCTGAATGAGAGGGATCCTGAGGCTGTGTAGGTATGAGACTATACAGTTGAGGAAGGCTTATATGAATTGATTGGTACTACCTATACTAAAAAGATGCATCTTCTTTTTGGTAGCCCATCACTTAAGAACTCCACAATTAAGCGTGCTTGACTTGGAGCAATTCTGGGATGGGTGACCTCTTGGGAAGTTTTACCGGGAAGCGTGTGAGTGAGGACAAAGCACGCCGAAAATACCCGTGTTAGTCTGTGGGGACAGTCGTCAATCCATAGAGCAGCCAGGGATGTTACAAATGGTATCAGAGCAGTTCGATTCTATATTGGACTGTGGTATTGGGGCTTTTTCTAAAACAAAACTTGGGCGCGTAGGATGCTTGGTTGAGTTATAATTCTGCATTCTATTCTTTTGGATATTGGACTTGATCAACCCACTATTTGATTGGTGGTATGCAGATTATGGCGGCAAACAGGCGAGGGAGAAATGATGCACCTGTAGCGACTTTGGCTCGAATGGCCAGAGTTATGCAGGAGCAGACGGAGACTCTCCGTCAGATGAGGGATAATGGGGACGTGCTTAACATGGTGCCGGTTGCAGCCTCCGGATCCACGATGACAGGGGTGCCGTCGTAATTCGAGAACAATAACCCGCCTGCTTTTCGAGGTATCACCGATCCTATTGAGGCAGAGGAATGGTTGATGAAATTAGAGAAGATCTTTCGGGCCATGAGGTGCTCTGATGCTCAGAAGGTGGATTTTGCCACCTATATGCTGGAGTCGGATGCAGAGCACTGATGGGACAGTGCTAGGGGCGGGTTGCTTACTTCGGGCGCCCCTATCACATGGGACCGATTCAAGGAGGTTTTTCTGGAGAAATACTTTCCGCACAACGTCCGGATACAGAAGGAGATGGAGTTTCTACAGTTTCTTCTGGGGAGTATGACGATGGCTGAATATGTGGCCAAGTTTGAGAGCCTTGCAAGGTTCTCTGCTCAGGTGAGGGATAATCCTGACGGTCAATGGAAAGCAATTAAGTTCGAGCAGGGTTTGAGGCCAGAGCTGCAGAGCCTTATCGGACTCCTAGAAATTCGGGACTACCCCACTCTTGTGAACAAGCGTAGGGTGGCAGAACATAATATGCAAGTTGTGCTGGCCGAGAGTGAAAAGGAGAAAATTCTTAGCCATGGAAAGAGATTTCAGGGCAAGGATGGGAAATTTCAAAAGCATTTGCGACCAGTCTCCTCCATCAACAAAGGGAAGCAAGTGCATGGAGCCCGGACTGACACGGGCACCGGGTGTCACAGGTGTGGGTTGAATCATGGAGATCGCACATGTCCAGCAGCACAGACCACTTGGGGAGCACCTGTCCTACTGGTGAAAAAGAAGGATGGGAGCATGCGGCTATGTGTTGACTATAGGCAGTTGAACAAAGTGACCACCAAGAATAAATACCCTTTGCCTAGGATAGATGACCTCTTAGACCAGCTGAGGGGAGCGTCGGTGTTTTCCAAAATAGATCTAAGGTCGGGATACCATCAAATTAGAGTTAAGAATGAGGACATTCCTAAGACAGCCTTTAGGACAAGGTATGGGCACTATGAGTATGTAGTGATGCCCTTTGGTGTGACCAATGCCCCAGCCGTTTTCATGGACTACATGGATCAGATCTTTAGGCCATTCTTGGATAGCTTTGTGGTGGTGTTCATAAATGATATTTTGATATACTCTAGGACACCAGAGGATCATGAGGAGCATTTGAGGTTAGTGTTGCAGATACTGAAGGAAGAACAACTGTATGCGAAGTCAGAAAAGTGTGAATTTTGGCTTGATGAGGTGAAGTTTTTAGGACATACCATATCTAGGAGTGGTGTAGCGGTCGACTATAGTAAGTTTGATGCAGTGCTTGGATGGGAGCAACCTAAGTCAGTGACGGAAGTGAGGAGTTTCCTAGGACTGGCAGGTTACTATAGGAAATTCATAGAAGGGTTCTCTAGGCTAGCTTTACCTCTTACCAATTTGACTAGGAAAGGAAAATCTTCGAGTGGGATGAGGAATGCGAAGAGAATTTTGAGGAGCTTAAGAGGAGATTGGTGTCATCACCGGTCTTAACCATTCCAGATCCCTCAATAAGTTTTGTGGTATATTGTGACGCTTCTAAGAATGGTTTAGGTTGTGTGTTGATGCAGGAAGGTAGGGTAGTGGCTTATGCATCTAGGCAACTTAGGACACATGAGGTGAATTATCCTACTCATGACCTTGAGTTAGCAGCAGTAGTCTTTGCTCTTAAGATCTGGAGGCACTATTTGTATGGTGCAAAGTTTGAGGTTTTTAGTGATCATAAGAGCCTTAAGTATTTGTTTGACCAAAAAGAATTGAATATGAGGCAAAGGAGGTGGATGGAATTTCTTAAGGACTATGATTTTGAGTTGAAGTACCATCCAGGGAAAGCCAATGTGGTGGCTGATGCACTCAGTAGGAAGACCTTGCATGTGTCTAGTTTGATGGTCCAAGAGATGAATATGTTAGAGGAGTTCAGAGACATGAATCTAAATGTATCTCTTAGTGCTCTAAGCTTGAAGTTGAATAAGCTGGAAATTTGCAGTGACCTTAGAGAAATGATTAGGCGAGAGCAGCTTTTAGACCAGGAGTTACAATCTCTTTTAGATCTAGAGGATTATGTGTTGTCTACTGATGGCCTAGTGTTGTTTAAGAATAAGATCGTTGTTCCTAAGGAGGGGAGCCTTAAAGAGAAAGTTTTAGAGGAAGCGCATAAGGGAAAGTTCACCATACATCCAGGGATAACCAAGATGTATCAAGATCTAAAGAAGATGTATTGGTGGCCAGGAATGAAACGGGATGTGGCTAGTTTTGTAGCCAAGTGTTTAGTATGTCAAAAGGGTAAGATAGAACATCAGAGACCTTCGGGTTTGTTGCAACCTTTAGAAATTCCTCAATGGAAATGGGAGAGGATTTCTATGGATTTTGTGATGGGGTTACCTAGGACTCGTTTGGGTTTAGATGCCATATGGGTAATTGTGGATAGGTTGACCAAGTCTGCCCACTTCTTGCCAATTAAAGCAACATATAGTTTGAATAAGTTAGCAGACTTATACATTAAGGAGATAGTGAAGCTTCATGGCATACCTACCTCTATAGTGTCAGATAGGGACCCATGGTTTACCTCTAGATTCTGGAGAGCTTTCCAACAGGCTTTTGGTTCTAAGTTGAGTTTTAGCACAGCCTATCATCCCCAAACGGATGGTCAGTCGGAGAGGACCATTCAGACCCATGAGGACATGCTTAGAGCATGCGTTTTAGATGAAGGTGGGGGTTGGGATAAATTTTTACCTCTTATAGAGTTTGATTATAACAACAGTTATCACGCTAGCATAGGCATGGCACCCTATGAAGCTCTTTATGGGAGGAAGTGTAGGTCCCCTTTATGTTGGTGTGAGGTGGGTGAGAAGACCCTGCTAGGACCAGAGTTGGTCCAGGAGACCACAGAGGATTAAAGTCATTAGGGAAAGGATGCACACTGCACAGAGTAGGCAAAAGAGTTATGCCGACAAGAGGAGGAAGCCTTTAGAATTTCAGGAAGAGGAACATGTATTCTTGAGAGTCACTCCTAAGACTGGGGTTGGGAGGTCAATGAAAGTCAAAAAGCTCAACCTTCGTTTCATGGGTCCATTTCAAATCCTAAAAGGAGTCGGGCCTGTTGCTTACCAATTGGCTCTTCCACCACAGTTGTCGAATCTCCATGACGTCTTCCATGTGTCTCAACTCTGGAAGTACGTGCCAGATATTTCACACGTGATAGCTCCTGAGTCAATACAATTGAAGGATAATTTAATCTTTAAGCCCAGACCCATTCAGATCATTGACAAGAGCACAAAAACTCTGAGGAACAAGATGATCCCATTGGTGAAAGTGATTTGGGAAGGGTTAACTCCAGAGGTAGCTACCTGGGAACTTGAGGAAGATGTTAGACAACATCATCCAGATCTCTTCGGTACAAGTACATAACTTAGCATTGCATTACCTTTAACGTTGTGTAGCTAGGTGAGACGTGAGAATTTCGGGGACGAAATTCATTAAGGAGAGGAGGAAATGTAACATCCCAAAATTCTAATATAGTTAATTTGAAAAAAAAAATGAAAAGGATTAAGTTATAAAAAAAAATGAATAATAATGATATAATAAAAATAAGATATAATTAAGAGGTTTAGTGTAAAGGATTTGTCAGTATAAAATTTATTAGAGTTGGTTAGGAATTGCAAGTGGAATAATGAATTAATATATATATATATATATATATATATATATATATATATATATATATATGAATGTAAACCTAAGTACGAACTTTTCACATAGGGGCCTAGGTGTAGCTCATAAGTCAAGCGGGCCTAGTTATTCTATAAAAATAAAAAAAACCTAAAAGCCACGCCGCCTGCCTTACATACATATAAATAGAAAGCCTGCACGCAGCGGATAGCGCAAGGGACGCACAGAGAGGGATAGGATTGATTTGAGACTGTTCTTTTCTTTGGCAGTGCAATTGCGACACTGAAGGGAAGAATATTTTTTTTCCAGAGACAGTAGTTTTATCATACATATTTTTTGAGCACTTTTGGAGGTCTACAAGAGGTGAGTGAAAATAACTTCTCTCACACGTTCATGGTACAGATAATTGATTATTCAAAAGAAAACTAATATTTTTAGATTATTATAATATTGTACGTGTATCATGTTTTGAATTAGTGATTTTATTGATAAAATTGCAAATGCCTTTTAAACATGATTATCCTATTAGATACCCAATCAGGTCCTTGTACCACTTTTTTTTTTTTTTTTTTCATTACCCACGTTGGGGTTTTCGTTTTAATTTAGAATTCTGCTGTAGTGGCGTAGATACCAACCACCCTGCGTCTCTTTGACCTTGTCCTTTTTATCTTATATTCCAATTTGAGTTCCTTTATGAATATATATATATATATATAAATGGATACGTTAATAGAACGCATATACATACGTATGTCACTTCCTCTTAGTTAAGGATACTCAAATTATAATAAACATATATTGTATTACTTAATAATGTGCTATGGTATTTGCGTGTTAAAAATCTGTTATGGTGTTTACGTAATTGATGCATGGAGTCTGAGCAAATATTTGATGGTCATCTGGGATGACATATTGTATAGTCCATATGAGTTGGTCATCACCTTCTGGGAAGGGATGATGGTTCTACATTCTATTCCGGGAATAGGATAAAAGATGTCACCATCTGGGATGAGATATCAAACTATTAAAATATTCACATCTGGGATGGAATATTAGATACCTCCATCTGGGATGGGGAAGGCAGTGGGACGCCATTGCATGGATATGAGCTCATAGACCTTAGTGGATCTGGGATTCACACCGGTTCTGGGAACCAAAGAGTCAAGTTAAGTGATTCTGGGAATCACCGAGTCATGTTCGTGGAGTTGCATTATGTAGAGTTTGCATGGTGAATGCGATTAAATGCAATGAGATGTGACCGTTGCTGAGTTTATGAGTTTGTGCTTTAAATGCTTGACATTAATTTTATTTAATATAATTATTATTTTGGAGGTTTATTATATTCAATATTTTAAAAATTAGCGGGTACCATGAATGTTTTTCCGATTACCGCGCCGGCTGAGAACAACACTATTTACGAACCTTTTTATTAAATGATTTTTATTCACTGGGATTATGTCTCATTAAAAGTGTTGTTTTCAGAGCACGAGGACGACATCACTGAAACTGAAGAGGATTGAAGACTTAGCGAATTTACTTATTTATTATCTAGCTTTGTTAGTATTTATTTTGAATAAGGAGCCGTTTGTGACTAGACATGTTTATTTTATTTTTAATGTTGGGTTATTTTAGTAGACGCCCGGGTTTTGAGGCAATTCACTTTATTTATATAAGGAATTATTACCATCATTTTACTTTAATAATTATTAAGGTATTCTCAGACAATTATATCTATGAAAAATTTTATTTAGACATTTTTTTTATGTGAACCTATTTTGGGTTACTATTGTAACGAAGGGTGTTACAAAATTTATTTTGGAGATTTTTTTAAGATGTTATTCTATGAGAAACTTAATTTTTAGGCTATTTTATGGTGAAGAACCATAAACGAAAACAAGTTCAATTTCAAGTTCTTTATGAAGAGATGTTAGTTCTCAATATTTTAGAAAGAGTTTTTCTCTCAAAAAGTTTTCAATATTTTCATGATAATAGATCTTTTCCAAAGTAAAGATGGATTTTCAGAAAAGAAAGAAACTTTTTATAACTCAAGGTTTTTAAAATGAATTTCAAAAGAAGAACTTCTTTTCAGAAGGCTTTATTTCAAAATAAAAATATCTATCAACTTGGATAAATTACGGAAGTTTTGTTTTGGATTTGTATTTTCACTGAACGAAAATGAACGTTGAAAAGTAAACCTAGTAACCGAGACGTCGGTATACTAGTGTTTTAAAAACACATTGATCTATGATTCGTGTCACGTTGTTATGGACTGTGTGTCCTATTCCCGTTATATTAAAACGTGGTGAAAGTAGTAAAAAGGTGAAAGTTGTTTTCTACGACCACAAAGTCCAAGACTGGTGTATCGGTCCAGGACTGTTGTGATTAGACACTCGGACTTAAAGTCCTGCGTTGATAATAAGAGTTTTAATACATTGAAAATTTAAGGAAGGTCGCGAGCCTTGGACTTCGACAAAGGGAAGAATGAAGCACAAAGAAAAACTGCGAAAATAAAATGATTTTCTCATGCATTTGGCAGACGTGCCCACGTTGCTTTCGTATGAATACCTTGAAGGGTCAGGTATTTCATGCTACGTTGTTTCATTGTGCCTAGATGAACAACGAAGTCCATATGCCTGGGTTGCTGTGCCTTGTGTTGGACAGTATGCTATGGACATCCACACATGTTGATCGTTATGCCGGGAGTTTTGGACAATGTTGTGGAAAAACACGTTATGCCTTATTGGCAATCGAGCCTGGTCAGTTCATTTTTTTAAAAAGAAGTTGAAATCTCCGGAGACTAGAATCACACGTTGAATTATAGAGATGCCATAAGTTTTTCAAAAAAAAATGACGATGAATTCTATGTTACCATGCTATATTTGGAAATTTTTCATGTTGTGTATATGACAGTGAAAAATTGCATTTGATGCTTTTGTATTACAAGTATGTAGTTGTCATAATTTATCCATATATTGGTATCTCACCCTTCCATTTTGTTGGTTTTTCTCTTCTATGTGGTATATATTGTTTCAGGAACTAGATGGATCCGAACATACCATTGACCCACTTCAGGGATCGAGCCATCATTTTTGAGAACTATCAGAATCCTGCAACGTGTGAATTTCAGTCGGGAGACCACGTGGCAGTTTACACTGGCCTGGTATGTACTGTTGAGGGCAGGGAGCTGGAAGGACCTATCCGAAGGATTCATACTACGGAGACTGTACGGATTTCACTGCCACCAGTTGACATCTGCCTGCAGCATTGGGCAGCTCAGGGTCTAGTGATTCTAGAACCTCCACAACCACAGGTTCCGCTTCATTAGGAGGTAGAGCTCGCTGTACCGATGGAGGAGGATTCCCAGGAGGTTATCGAGGAGGATCCTGCTAAGGAGATAGAGGAGGATCCACAGTACCATCCACTTAGTGATGATGACGACGATTCTCCCGATGAGGGAGGTAGTGTGGATGGGCTTCCGTCAGTTTCACCCCCACAGAATGGGGAGGATCGTAGTGGTCTCCCTAATGGATACCACTAGGACTAGACCAGCTGTAGGTTTTCTTTTTGTTTCAAGGTGGAAGTGTCTGGATAGCTAGTCTGGGTTTAATGCATTTTGACTCCAACTCTTTAAACTTTGTTTTAACTGTTTAACTATATGTTAATTTTGGAGCAAGTTGATGTACCAAAACATGTTGATCCACTCATTGTGATGTCTGTCAAAGTAGCCTGTCCCCAAGAAGACTTTTTGTTAATGTAAAAAGGTGTTTCATATCGATGATGTTATTTACATTTTAGTGATTTATGTCTAATGATGTTTGTGGTAAAGAGTTCTATATGATTTTCAAAAATTATAAGTATCTGAAATGATTATATGTTCCCAAAGAAATCGACAACTTGTTAAAAGTATAATTTTCCGTAAAACATAGTAATTAATATGAAGCCCGGGGAAAGGGTATCTCAGTATGTGACACCGTACATATTTATCTCTATCTCTCACTTATTTTTTATCTTCTTATATACACGCATTCCAAAAATACATTAAAAAAACCAAAGGTCGAACAATACATGAAATGATAGAACTAAACTCCCCCGGTGGTGTCTGCTATAGCGGAGTTACAATCTCGTGATTGGGAAGTCCGGTATTCGCATGTTAGGCGTGAAGGTAACCGAGTTGAAGACTTCTTAGCTAACCTAGCCTACTCTATGGAACTTGCCCTCCATGTTTTGAACAGGCCACCTATTGGTTGCACTAATCTTCTGGTCAAGGATGCGATACGGGTTGCTATTCCCCGTCTAGTACCTGTTTAGTCTTTCTTTGGGTTGTAACCCTCCTTGTTACCAAAAAAAAAACAACTTTTAAAAAAACTAAATAAAGCAAGTCGGGGATTAGTTCCATTACTAGGGATGTTAACGGGGCAGGGCGAGGGCGGTCAATACTCCCACGTCTCCCAATTTTACCTTGTTCTCCGCCATGAGGAGTTTTTCTCCCACGTCCTCATTCCCCGCGGGAAGTTAAATTCATAAAAAGAGGTAATAAACTAAAATCCAATAAAATATAAAATATATAAAACTTAAAATTCTTAAATTTAAAGTTAAAGAACTCTCCAAAATATTACAACAAGTTCAAATTCAAATCATACCAACATGAGATTCAACAAAAAATAAGACAAGATCTAAGACTACATCCATTTAATTCTTCTTATCATGTCCAACATTTAATGTCTTTAACATTTTAGTGGTAGTGCAATGGACAAGTGACACCGCAGCGAGATATGGACAAATAAAGTTATTCAGATGGTGCGAGGGACTAGATGCATGAAGAGCTAGAAAGAGATGTCAGGTCGTTTGGAAGTGAAAGGTGAAGATTGTATAGGAGGAACTGAGAAACCAAATATGGTTAAGAAAGTTAGACTTGAATTTTTTCAATATTATATTAAATAAATAAATAAAAATATATATTTAGAATTACTAAAATATAATTATAATGTATATATTATACATATATATAATTAAAAGTATATTTTGTAATCTTATTAAGGACGGAGACCCCGCGAGGAAGGGGATATGTTCCTCGTCCTCGTCCCCGAAATACCTTCGAGGGAATTTTCTCCCGCATCCTCATCTCCAAAGGGAAAAAATCTTTTGTGGGGCCCAATTCAAGACAATCCTCATGGGGATCCCCACGTTCAGATGAAAATTGCCATCCTTATCTCGTACCCATGTTATTGTTGTTTTCTTAATTTTGGAACACCTTGGTTTTTATATTTTAATACAAAAACGTCATGCCAAATGGTACCCTATTAAAAAATATAAAATCAATTAAGTATTGATCGAGTGATAAGCATCTCAACCCTATAAGGAGAAGAATGTAAGTTTGAATCCTGGTGACAGACACGCTAATTAGGAGGTTCCTAAAACCAAGTGTTAATTATCTGCTATAAGCATGTATGCAGCCGACCAATGATTAGTCTTATAACCGGTCTACAAAATCGAAGCTTGTGGTGATACCACAGGATATGTCGCTAGATAGTTAAAGATCTTAAGTAAAGTGTTTCATAAAAAAATGAAATACAAAAATAAAAAGTTAAAATTAAAATGTAGTTATTGTGACACCCTAACTCGGGTCATCACATGGTTACCCGTTTGCCGAAATAAAACTTAATTTGCTGGTTGCGTTCGGAAAATAATGTTTTTTCAACGTTTATCTTTTCGAAATATGGTGATAAAATTTTTTCTCTTTTTTTAACCTCATAACAACAACAACGTAATCAAATCACACTTAAATACATAATGTATATAAGTCATACAACTATACTGCCTCATATGTTTTCACACCTTGATCATTATCAGTTTAGTTTATTCTCAAAACCTAATATAACACAATAGGGCCTAAGCTGGTCGTAACTAACAGACGCTACAACCGATAGAAGCAGCAACAACATGCCCCGAACTAGATAGCCTTCTTCTTCTTGTAGAGATCATACACCTTGTGCGGCTCTGATATGTTTGTAAGGGTGAGACGCCAATATATGGATTTAACACAATAACTAAATGCGCGACACAAAAGAAGACACATGCACATATACATGTTTATAACAACATAAGCATCCATATTATAGCATACTGTTTATCAATGGGTTCCACACCCCAAACATCAATGTTGGAAAACAATGCATGAACACTTCAATACATCATCTAAACATCCACACTTAATCTCATGAGATACCCCAACCAGTAATGAGTTGATCAAACTCCAGGCACGCAGCCAGAACACCAGGCACGCAGCCAGAATACAGGCACGCAGCCAGAACACCAGGCACGCAGCCAGAAACCCAGGCACGCAGCCAGAACACAGGAACACAGCCAGAACACCAGGCACGCAGCCAGAACACAGGCACGCAGCCAGAACACCAGGCACGCAGTAAGAACACAGTCACGCAGCCAGAACATAACGGGTACGTCTGCCAAATGCATGCAAAAACACTCTGTTGTTGACACTTTTCTTTGTGTTCGATCTTTCTTTACCGAAGCTCAAAATGGCTTATGACTCACATAGTTTTAACATCTTTAAAACTTTCATTAAAACACAGAACCTCACAGTCCGAGTGCTCAATCACGACACCTCTCGACCGATGCACCAGTCATAGGTTCGGGGTAATAGAAAACATCTTAAATGTTTAAACACATTATACACCACGTATACAGTAGAAACCAAGTCTACAGGACCTCAAAGTCCAAAGGACCCCAAGTCTATAACAACAAAGAACCTTAGTACCCCGACGTCTCGGTTACTGAATTTAACACCACTTTTAACACGCTTGAATTAATTTTGCTTTTGGAAAATCTTTTCAAATGGGAAATTCTTCAATAAAATCTTTAAATAATAAAACTAAGTTTCCACAAGGTGAGTCACTTGAGGTTTTAAACTTACTTAAAATACATACTGCCGTTTCAAAATACTTGCCGTCGACACTTTTTCTAAATTTGCCGTCAATTATCACTTTTAAAGACTTTTAAGCCAAAACTTAGCTTTTTCCACTTAAATAATTTTCTAAAATTATAATTAACTTATTTTCAACAATTAATTTCAAAAAATAACTTTTTATAATATTAAGGAATTTATTACATAAAAATTAGCAGTAGTAAAATATTTTCACGGTTGCGCACTCTCTGTGACCCACAGTTCACTTTTTCATTAATAAATCATTAAAATGCTAATATTTCTCAAAACTCATTATTTTTACAAAACAATATTTTCCACCACTATTATATTCCAACATTTCCCATAAAACATTGAATATAATTTACACAGCTTATTAAAGCTTTTATCTAATTAATCGGTTGTGCACGGACCACTGTCAGGCTTCTCAAACAACATTCAACAACATCATCAGAATTATATCACCAGGCAGATCATGCATCATAGCAATATAATATACAACTGCAGATAATTAAATAAATTAAAAGTAGATCAATCACCGATACACAGATAAACAACACAACGTAAACAACATCAACAAATAACCACAACCACATATAAATTATACACCCTACACTAAAAGCAAATGGTTATTGAGAAAAATACCTCAGGTAAGCTCCCCTTACCTCTTGAAGCTCCTCAGTGAAATTAAAAGAACTCTATCGATTGTCGAAAACCCTCGTACGCCGTAAAACAATTAACCTTCAACAACACATCCAAACAACCAATCAAAACAAGCAAAACAAACACCTAATCCTCTATAATAGGTCGCGGCCTCCTTAGGGTTTTGTGGATCAAAATCTCCAAACTTGCTTAAGTCATGGATTAATGATCCTCATATACTTAAGGAAATGGATTAGGGCTAAACAACAAGGTTAAGAATCAAAACCATCCTAATCCTCTAAATGGTAGATTCGACCAACACAAGGACATAGGGTTAGGGTTTTCATTTTTTACAAACCAACTTAGATTTAACATAAGCATTTATTAACTAGATGATTACATGATCACTTTGATAAAACTTAACAAAATCATTCAAGTTCCTCACTAATGAATTTCGGCCAAGACATGAAAGACATGGTTAGAAATTTCAACTTGATACAAGAACTTGGATTTAGCAAGTACATACCCTAGAAGCATGAGATCTATGATCATTTTCAAGTAGAAAACAACAAAGTTCCTCCACCTCTCACTATAGTTTTCGGCGATGCTCAAAAAAATGAGGAGGAAGATTTTTTTTGGAACAATCTCTTGGATTATGATGGTAGGTATGATTATAAGCACATAGAAATTGGTTTCAAAATTTTAGGATTTTTCTATGATTTATAGTGATTTTTCAAAGTTATGAACATAAGCTTGAATCTAGTTTGAACATGGTGATTTAAGACTTCAAAACATGAAAACTTATGAAGAACATGACATTAAATGAAGGTAGAGAGTAAGAATCATCTCTTGAAGAACAAGAAATGAGAAAGAATCACTAACTTCCTTTGAAAACTCAAGCTTTTTCACTTGTAAGAAAATGGAGTTTTTGAGAGTTTGGAGAGGATGAAGAAGAATGTGGAAGAATGGAGAATCTCCTAGCTTCTTCATGAGCTTATGGCAGCCACAAGGAGGCTTGGGCCATGCGAAATTGGGCTTGGCAAAAGCCCAAGTCCATTACCAAATTTTGCAACATAAAAATGCTTAAGACTTTAATAAAAAAACCTAGGAAATTAAGAGTAGGAAATTGGTTTTCATGGAATAACTCTAGGCCACGAAATTTGGGCCTCAATACTGCAGCCCAACATGATTTGGATGAGTGAAAAATTGATCCACTTCACTTAGTGTATCATAGAAACTAGTTTAGGGACCAAAGTACAATTAAGAATAAGTTTAAGGACCAAAGTGCAATTTCTATCGAAATTGTCGTCATGAGGCCATGTGCTCCATTAATGTGTTCACATGGGTGACTAGCCAAATTTTACTCATTGGTATCATCCGTTAGTGGCTCCCGGAAATCCCGTAATCTGCTCCGTTGCTTCCCCGATTCAATATGACGCTCGGATAAAATATAATATTTCACTTTTTAGTGAAATATTTCAAAATAACCAAAATCGTAGGAAATTAAATAAAAACCTTAAGTTTTTCATTCACGAGTAAAAATTAGGTCTTTTGAGCAGTATAATTATACTGTCAATGAAATTCGCGGGTCAGGATTCGCCTGACTTTTCAACCTAAATTTTTATCGTAACTCTCTACGGTAAAGTAGAGTGTAAATAAGGTTTCGGTTTAATTAAAAACCTTTTCTAAGTCTCGGATAAAAATATAAACGTATTTATATAAATTTCCGATATTAGAAAACAACGAAAAGTCGGGGTGTTACAGACTACGCCTATTAAAAAATTTCGTCCTTGAAATTTCGTGACACGAAGCTAGACAGGAATGAAAGATCCTGAAGCCTTACTTTCACAAGAAAGTATATAAAAGAATTTCATCAATTTGATAAGAATAATAGAATATTATGTGCATAAAGATTCTTTAACAAATTCAGGGAAGTAAAAATGTATGATCGGTACACTTTTAAAAACATGAATCGAAGAAAGTTTCATCTTTCACAAGAACATAACAATTTTAAAAGGATATCAAACCGATAAAATGTAGACTGGGTCACTTTCCCCAATGGTGGAAGTAACTAGACTAAGTCTCATCGAGAAACTCGTTTTGTCAAGAAAGTGTCTATCCCGAACAAAATAGGACAGTCCAAACATACTAAATTTCACAGTGACCAATTGAATAGTTGAAATTTGAAACAATCACCTCATAATAATCACAAAAACAAGTAATTTCAACACATCCACACACAATCCATCGAAACAAAGTATGAATTGTACCCGAATTAAAATAGTATAGTTAAGAGGTTACCGTCATGGTTTGAAGTCTCAGCGTTCCACACATAAAAAACTCTACCCGCAGCCGTCAGCTTATTTGCTCTGGTATTATTGACAGCCGGTCCATGCTTTGGTGCATTGCAATCCTTCGCCCAATGTCCCATTTGGCCACAGTTGAAACACTTAGCTCCCTTTGGTGCATTGCAATCCTTTGCCAAATGTCCCAATTGACCATAGTTGAAACACTTAGCTCCCTTTACAGGGCAAGTATCCAACATATGTCTTGTATCTCCACAGCTGAAACACCTTCTAACTTGACTTTGATTTTGATTATTTTGGTCACTACTCCCCGTTGCAGGAAAATTCAAATGATGTTGTTGTAGATTCTGGTCAATTCCTGGTGGTCGGAAATAAGGTTTTCTCTGCACTTACTTTTCTCCCTGATTCTGAGATTGATCCTTGGATCTAGAGGGTCCTCCAACATTTCCCTTATCATTTCTTCCTTTCCTCATCTGCTCAATCTTCTGACTCATCTCGACTAAAGCTTGAAAAGTTCGAAGTTGCAGAGGTAAGACATATTCCTTAATTTCAAACCATAAGCCCGCTTCAAACCTCTCACATTTCCAGCTTTCATTTGGTTGTGCTTGAAAGAAACGCAAGTATTTGGCAAGCGATTCAAACTTAGCCGCATACTCTCCCACAAACATGTCTTGTTGTTGTAATCCCAGAAATTCCATCTCTTTCTCGATCCTAACGCTCTCCGAAAAATACTTATCCAAGAATGCAGTTCGGAAAACATTTCAGGTAATCTCCTGATGATCAGCTTCAAGCAGTTGTTGAACACCCTTCCACCAATACTCCGCATATCCTATCAACAGGAAAGCAGCATAAGTAACCCTTACTTCTGTAGGAGTAACCACAAGTTCAAAGATTTTCTCCAGCTCCTGAATCCATAAATCATCTTTCTCATGATCAGCATCCCCACCAAATTGTGAAGGATTTTGGCTTCGAAACGTAATTAGAGCTTTACCTTCCGCAGCTTGTAGATTATGGGCATTCATAGATGCAGTTTGATTGGCAATTGCAGCTGCCACATGTTCCATAGCCTGAGCATAGTCTACTCCATCATCATAGTTCTCATTCATATTACCACGGCCACCAATAGGACCACCTTTGTGACCACGTCCACGACCGCGTCCACGTCGTCGTCCACGTCCACCTTCTAGTGCTGGTTCCATAACTGACCTGCAGAACAAAATCAGTTAGACCGTAACCAAAAAATGAAACATGCATTGGCGTATTAACACACATTACTTCTAAGAAGTAATTCAAACAAAACTTAACTCAGAGAAAACACAACGACAACGCAACAGACATATTCCCCAAAGATCCCGAAACACTCGACCAACTCTAATACCACTAATGTGACACCCTAACTCGGGTCATCACATGGTTACCCGTTTGCGGAAATAAAACTTAATTTGATGGTTGCTTTCGAAAAATAATGTTTTCTCAACGTTTATCTTTTAAAAATATGGTGATAAAATTTTTTCTCTTTTTTTAACCTCATAACAATAACAACGTAATCAAATCACACTTAAATACATAATGTATATAAGTCCTACAACTATACTGCCTCATATGTTTTCACACCAAGATCATTATTAGTTTAGTTTATTCTCAAAACCTAATATAACACAATAGGGCCTAAGCTGGTCGTAACTAACAGACGCTACAACCAATAGAAGCAGCAACAGCATGCCTCGAACTAGACAGCCTTCTTCTTCTTGTAGAGATCATTCCCCTTGTGCGGCTCTGATATATTTGTAAGGGTGAGACGCCAATATATGGATTTAACACAATAACTAAATACGCGACACAAAAGAAGACACATGCACACATACATGTTTATAACAACATAAGCATCCATATTATAGCATACTGTTTATCAATGGGTTCCACACCCCAAACATCAACGTTGGAAAACTATGCATGAACACTCCAATACATCATCTAAACGTCCACACTTAATCTCATGAGATATCCCAACCAGTAATGAGTTGATCAGACTCCAAGCACATAGCCAGAACACCAGGCACACAGCCATAACACAGGCACGCAGCCAGAATATAGGTACGCAGCCAGAACACCAGGCACGCAGCCAGAACACAATCACGCAGCCAGAACATAACGGGCACGTCTGCCAAATTCATGCAAAAACACTATGTTCTTAACACTTTTCTTTGTGTTCGATCTTTCTTTGCCGAAGCTCAAAATGGCTTACGACTCACATAGTTTTAACATCTTTAAAACTTTCATTAAAACACAGAACCTCACAGTCCGAGTGCTCAATCACGACACCTCTCGACCGATGCACCAGTCATAGGTTCGGGGTAATAGAAAACATCTTAAATGTTTAAACACATTATACACCACGTATACAGTAGAAACCAAGTCTACATGACCTCAAAGTCCAAAGGACCCCAAGTCTATAACAACAAAGAACCTTAGAACCCCGACGTCTCGGTTACTAAGTTCAACACCACTTTCAACATGGCTGAATTAATTTTGCTTTCGGAAAATCTTTTCAAATGGGAAATTCTTCAATAAAATCTTTAAATAATAAAAGTTAGTTTCCACAAGGTGAGTCGCTTGAGGTTTTAAACTTACTTTAAATACGTACTGCCGTTTCAAAATACTTGCCGTCGACACTTTTTCCAAAATTTCCGTCAATTATCACTTTTAAAGCCTTTTAAGTCAAAACTTAGCTTTTTCCACTTAAATAATTTTCTAAAATCATAATTAACTTATTTTCAACAATTAATTTCATAAAATAAATTTTTATAATATTACGGAATTTCTTACATAAAAATTAGCAGTAGTAAAATATTTTCGCGGTTGCGCACTCTTTGTGACCCACAGTTCACTTTTTCAATTATAAATCATTAAAATGATAATATTTCTCAAAACTCATTATTTTTACAAAACAATATTTTCCACCACTATTATATTCCAACATTTCCCATAAAACAATGAATATAATTTACACAGCTTATTAAACCTTTTATCTGATTAATCGGTTGTGCACTGACCACTGTCAGGCTTCTCAAACAACATTCAACAACATCATCAGAATTATATCACCAGGCAGATCATGCATCATAGCAATATAATATACAACTGCAGATAACTAAATAAATTAAAAGCAGATCAATCACCGATACACGGATAAATAACGCAACATAAACAACATAAACAAATAACCACAACCACATATAAATTATACAGACTACACTAAAAGCAAATGGTTATTGAGAAAAATCCCTCAAGTAAGCTCCCCTTACCTCTCGAAGCTCCTCAGTGAAATTAAAAGAACTCTATCGATTGTCGGAAACCCTCGTACGCTGTAAAACAGTTAACCTTCAACAACACATCCAAACAACCAATCAAAACAAGAAAAACAAACACCTAATCCTCTCTAATAGGTCGCGGCCTCCTTAGGGTTTTGTGGATCAAAATCTCGAAACTTGCTTAAGTCATGGATTAATGATCCTAATATACTTAAGGAAATGGATTAGGGCTAAACAACAAGGTTAAGAATCAAAACCATCTTAATCCTCTAAATGGTAGATTCGACCAACACAAGGACATAGGGTTAGGGTTTTCATTTTTGACAAACCAACTTAGATTTAACATAAACATTTATTAACTAGATGATTACATGATCACTTTGATAAAACTTAACAAAATCATTCAAGTTCCTCACTAATGAATTTCGGCCAAGACATGAAAGACATGGTTAGAAATTTCAACTTGATACAAGAACTTGGATTTAGCAAGTACATACCCTAGAAGCATGAGATCTATGGTCATTTTCAAGTAGAAAACAACAAAGTTCCTCCACCTCTCACTATAGGTTTCGGCCATGCTCAAAAAAATGAGTTGGAAGATTTGTTTGAAACAATCTCTTGGATTATGATAGTAGGGATAATTATAAGTACATAGAAATTGGTTTCACAATTTTAGGATTTTTCTATGATTTATGGTGATTTTTCAAAGTTATGAACATAAGCTTGAATCTAGTTTGAACATGGTGATTTAAGACTTCAAAACATGAAAACTTATGAATAACATGACATTAAATGAAGGTAGAGAGTAAGAATCATCTCTTGAAGAACAATAAATGAGCAAGAATTACTAACTTCCTTTGAAAACTCAAGCTTTTTTCACTTGTAAGAAAATGGAGTTTTTGAGAGTTTGGAGAGGATGAAGATGAATGTGGAAGAATGGAGAAGCTCCTAGCTTCTTTAAGAGCTTATGGCAGCCACAAGGAGTCTTGGGCCATGTGAAATTGGGCTTGGCAAAAGCCCAAGTCCATTACCAAATTTTGCAACATAAAAATGCTTAAGACTTTAATAAAAAACCTAGGAAATTAAGAGTAGGAAATTGGTTTTTATGGAATAACTCTTGGCCACGAAATTTGGGTATCAAAACTGCAACTCAACATGATTTGGATGAGTGAAAAATTGATCCACTTCACTTAGTGTTTCATAGAAACTAGTTTAGGGACCAAAGTGCAATTAAGAATAAGTTTAATGACCAAAATGTAATTTCCATAGAAATTGTCATCATGAGGCCATGTGCACCATTAATGTGTTCACATGGGTGACTCACCATATTTGACTCATTGGTATCATCCGTTAGCGGCTCCCGTAAATCCCGTAATCTGTTCCGTTGCTTCCCCGATTCAATATGACGCCCGGATAAAATATAATATTTCACTTTTTAGTGAAATATTTCAAAATAACCAAAATCGTAGGAAATTAAATAAAAACCTTAATTTTTTTGTTATCGAGTAAAAATTAGGTCTTTTGAGCAGTATAATTATACTGTCAATGAAATTCGCAGGCCGGGATTCACATGACTTTTCAACCTAAATTTTTATCGTAACTCTCTACGATAAAGTAGAGTGTAAATAAGGTTTCAGTTTAATTAAAAATATTTTCTAAGTCTCGGATAAAAATATAAACGTATTTATATAAATTTCCGATATTAAAAAACAACGAAAAGCCGGGGTGTCAAAGTTATGGCATTGCTATGGATTAGATCCACGACTTTAAAATTTTTAAGAAAATTAAGTTGTTATTGGTAATAATGATTTCAATTTAATATTTTTTAAAAAAATAATAGATAAAATAGGTAGATTGGTCCAATGCATTTATTTATTTTTCATATTGGTCCTATAAGTTTTTTATTTTTCAAATTAGTCCTACACATTATGTTTTGTTTCCAAGTTAGTCCTTTCCGTCAATTTTAACCTAACGCTGTCAGTTTTGATCTAACGTAGCCATCATATTAGTTCGACACGTATGTTAAATTATTTTATAAATAAATTATTCGATATATTATTATAAAATAATTAATATATAAATCGATCATATTTAGAATTAAATATTACTGAAAACGTAAAATCAAATTATCAATTATGCATTTATCATTTTTTTAGGTGCGGGATGGAACCCAGGGTATCCCTACAGCTGGTAGCCGTAGGACTAATCCCATGAGGATGTAGAGTACCAATTAAGGAGAAACTCCTCTACTCATAGATGCAGCTCTATTCCTATTACTAGGATCCGAACTATGGACATATGATTGAAAGGTCCAAGCAACTAGCCACTTGGATCACACCTTTTGTGGGTTATGCATTTGTCATTTTACTACAATAAAAGTGTCTAAAAATATGCAATTTAAAAAAGTATTAAAGTAGTATACAATGTAAATGTAATAAGATTTACACTAACATTTAGTAATATTTTGACATGTGTGCTTTTATGGATATAATATAAAAATATTAAATGTTGATGGCAACAGTCTTGGTAATAATATTTATTTGATAATAATATTGAATGCTATATTTATTGAATGTAATATAAAAATATGTATATTTGTAACTATTAAATATTATATTTATTATATTTGATATATTAAATATTATAACACACATAAATAAAGCTAACTTGAGACTTTTACCAAGAAAATAAATAAAGTTAATTTGATATTTAGAGAAATTAATGATAATATATATTTTTTATTACAACATTAATGATAATATTGATTACCAAAATAAAGAAGATATTACATAAAATATTATAAATGTTTAACATTACATAAAAAATATCATCATAACATAGTATAATAAATTTGAATGATATTTTTACCCTATTTACATAATTTACATGTAACTATTGTATCGAATATATTAACATAAATTAAAATTTTATATAAGTATGAATTTTTATTTAAAAAAATATTAAATTTAAAATTAATCTATTTATGAAATATTTTTATAGAAGAAACATAACAATTAACTTGGTAAAAAAATTTGACAATTATTTGGACTGAGTTTGATGAAAAAATATATATATTACACAAAAAATATTGTTTAAAATAAATTATTTATTCAAATTTTTAACAAAAATCTTTTTTTCCCTTTATTATATTCTATAATTAAAAAAAACAGTTGTAAGTCTATTTTATATATATTTCTTTTATAATAAATTTCACTTAATTCTTAAAAATTGATTCCTATAAATATTATAAATAAACCCGTGCAATGCACGGGCATTATTTCTAGTTGACAACAATTTGTTAAAACTATTACTATAATTTTAAAAGCAAGTTACATGGCTAGATTAAAAAAACTCTGACGATGGGTGATTGGATGGTAGTAATGGAAAATACATTAATAATTAATTAATAGGATGGACTGGATGGTGGTAAACTAGTAATTATAATAGAGGTGGTGGGGATTTGGTTCATTAGTGTCAATGAAGTGAAAAGTACCTAGTTTCTCATCTTTTGTATGATTACTCTTATTCACATAACAAACTACATGAAAACATATCATACAAAATGATACTCAGATAAATTTATATTGTATAAAATGAGCACAAAATTATATAAAATAGAATGTGCTTATAAAAAAAATACAATGTGATTTGCTTTAATTTTAGAGTGATGTTAGCATCACACTCTTAAACACACTCATCTTAACACATTTTTATTATTGGGTGTATTTCATATGGGACCATATGTTTTGGTGGCTCTCACATTAAATCTATCCAATAATAGAGAGTATGTCGAGGAGAGTGTGATAAAGGGCGTGTTATTACCATTTTTCTTAATTTTATTTGTTATGGCAAATAAGAAGGGGTGATTATTAAATAATAAAAGCAGCATAAGCTACACGGAAGCAATATATATTGAAATTGAAGTACACTAATACGCATATGGATATATGGTTGTAAATAAAAGTTGCACATAAACTTTATATATTTTTCTTCTTAAACAGCTATAATTTTTTTTTATCACTTGAACTCTAAGTGTCCCGCATTGGAAGGGCAGTTGCTTCACAGGTTGCGAAGGTAACCAATGGCTTCCACTAAACTTTCTGGGTCTATAGGTTTCTCAATACAAGCATTAGCTCCTGCTTCAAAAAACATTTGTGTATTATCTGTAGTGTAATTTGTACACATACCCAGAATCTTGCTCTGTACACCCATCATACGTATCTCCCTCATAAACTACACAAAACATAAAATCAAATTTAGGTAGATATAAATTTACTTATCAACAATTATGTATGCATTTGTTTTCGTGTCAGCAAAACCACGATACAAAACTACGGTAATAATGCCATTTTTTTAAAATTTTCACACAAATCGTGAATACTTCAAATAGCTGCTTCCTCAGCCGATCATCTTGGATGCAATTCTGTCTAAATCGTCGCTGTTCCAAACATAGGCTAAGCCGATGTTTGGAAATGCAGCAAGGAACTACATTCAATCACAAAATCAAGTTAAAAATGACATGACAGTAACTTTATGAGCCTTAAATGTGAAAACTCAAGTAATTAACTTTTCTGTCATGTCCAGCCAAAGGTGCTTCCAAACATAGCATAATTCGTTCAAAATGTGACAACTTTAAGGTAAAGAAGTTTTTTTTTTAAAAAAAGGTGTTCATACCTGAGGTCCACTGATTATGGCCAGATCGAAATCAACGATTATGAAGTTAAAGCGACCTCCAACCACCAAAATGTCTATTCCACCTCGAGCGTTGTTTACAGCCTGTGTATCAATGCCTAGTGATGCCAACATTGACGGTTCCATGAGTCTATAAGGGATATCATCATCCACTAGCAATGCAGTATCCATGTAAGGAGTCTCTTTCACTGGATGCTTTTTGAGGGGCAAATTCTTCTCCTCATAATCCCTTATTTGTTTAGATCCCGGAGCGCAAGCCATCGTTTGATAAATCGATATAGCTTCTGGATAATTGATATCGGACATTAGCATATATAGAAAATCAAGTGACTAGTAGAAAATACTAGTTTAAACCAAACAAGTTTTAAATGAACACAAGAACAACATATAATATTTTAATATTTCGAGGAGGCAACAAAGGTGATATATATCAACCCAAAGATGGATTTTGAAAATTGTAGAAAAATACTTCTGCACTCGATGATACAACCCACAACCCAAAAAGTGGATCCTCTTAAACAAAGGCGATCCATAAAAAATCTCAAATTAGGCAGAGAAAATGCATAGCAATCATGCATACGATGAACAATGAAGTGAAATCGCAAAACTATGAGGCAATGGAAGGAGCTAATCAACTCTACATGGAAACTTGCCTATAACTCTTGATCTATCAATTTCTTTGTCATCAGCCTGGTCATAGGCTTATATAGGCAGCGAGAGACCACTCTCTATCCTATCAAGTAAGTAAAGATAGAATTTCACCTTTATTTCTCTTCACTTTTTTAATTTTTTTAGAACAAAACCCTTAAAGTTCATTTTTTTTTTCTCCCCGCTTTCTTTCTACCCAGATTCTTTCTTTCTAACTCATCACTTTTCATTTTCTTTCTCAAACCAAATAAAGTGTAAAGGAATTTCACTATCTTATACTTAGGAAGTCAAATTCTTTTTTGACAGGGCCGACCCAAGGGCCAAGCAACTAAAGCCCTACTTTAGGCCTCAAAAAATTTTATTTATACTACAAAAAATAGTCAGCATCTTAGCGTCGGTCGGGCCTATGGATGGAATTTTTTTTAAAAACAAAAATCATTTTAGAAGACCTCGTTTAGAGTTCGCTTTAGGCCTAAATAGGTGTTGGGTTCACCCAGTTTTTGAGAGGCACTATTTAGTGTGAGATGAGAGTACTACGAATGACGTGGACGTGGTTTTATTATTATTTTTAATGAAATAAAAAAATAAGATGAAAATAATAAAGTCCAAGATAAACAATAACACTTATTCGTCAGTTTTTCGTAACGGAAGCCTTCCAACCGTCCACCGTTTCCGTTCTTTTTCTGATATTCAAACAACTCATTGAATGGTAATATAATTTTATATTGACAATTCATTAAATTTACAGGTGAACAACTTATTACCATTAAATGAGTTGCTTGAATATCAGAAAAAGAACTAAATGTAAACGTATGAAAATTTGCCAACGAAGGTTGGTCCAGTTGGTAAGGATATGACTCATAACCCACAAGGTTGTGAGTTCAAATCCCATTGCCGATGTGAGGACCTCTTTGGTGGGTTATCTGTAAGTACCTCTGTAAGCGCTCTTTGAGCCGTGAGGCCTGCTCTGACCCTGATGAGCCCCCGCGATCCAACTCACCAATATTTCTGTAATAAAAAAAGTATGAAAAATTATATTAAAAAAACCGAGTAGCTAGATTTGATAATATTAATCCGGGTAAAAAGTGAGATTTACACATTGATAATAAATTAACTTTTCATTCAAAGCATTGACAATGAATTAAATTTACAGGTGAACAACATAGCAAATAATAATTATTGATATATGTTGTGGATGCCAGCGATTTATACATTTTTTAAAAAATGAAGTTATTATTACTAACAACAACTTTAAAAATGTCATATTGAATTAAAAGAGAAAAGTAGAGAGAGAAGCTCCCCTAGGGTTTTTTTTGCTAAGTTTTGCCTTATGACTGCCTTAGGGAGCACTACTGGATAGCTAAGGGATGTGGAACCGTCAGGGGAGGAAACTGACCAACTTGCAAGGAGCACTAAAAAGGCTAAAATGTTGGAGGACTCTCAAGAAAGAGTTAAAAGAGACTCCTGCACTGATTTTGGAAACTCAAAGCCAGGTGATGATGCTTGAAGATACGCAAGGTACAGTGGTGAAGGAGACTCCATAGAAGCTATTCCCTACAGCTACTACTATGGCTATGAAGAGACGACTGATCTCCTACGCGGATGCTTGTATTGGAGTGAATGGAGCGGCCTATGAAGATGAGCCTTTGGATCTCGGGTTTCTCCTGGAAAAAGCTGAGGAGGAGGAGAGTTGCGAGGAGAAAATCAGGCTGAAAAAGGGAAGAATACAGAAGGTGACCCATTGTGCCTTTTTATTAAGGTTACCAGGGAGGAGATTAAGGCGACCCAACAATAATGGAAAAGAGCAGTTATAGTCAAACTGCTAGTCAAAAGAGTGGGACTGAGATTTTTCCAGATGAGATTGATGAAGCTATGGCAACCAGTGGGCACTATGGACGTTATCGATTTAGAGAATGATTACTTCCTTGTTAAGTTTGGAGATTGGAATGATGCTAAGAGAGCTTTTATGGATGGCCCGTCGAAAATCTCGGACCACTACCTCATGGTTCAACGGTGGCGGTCGGAGTTCTTTCCATTTGAGGATGAGTACAAAAAGGTGGCGGTGTGGGTGAGAATTCCGGGCCTACCCATTGAATACTACGAGAAGCACATTCTATGGAGAATGGGGAATGGTCTCGGACACATCGTGCGCATAAATAGAAACACTCTTCAACAGAAGGAAGGATCGAGGGGTGAGTTCCAAACCATTGACCGAGCTAAATTTGCTCGTACTTATATCGAAGTTGATCTGAGTAAGGTCCTGATTTCTAAGTTTGAATTTCACAATAGAATCTATAATGTTGAATATGAGGGCCTCCACCTTGTTTGTTTTGGGTGTGGCCGCTATGGCCATAAAAAAAGAGGTGTGCCCACTGCTGGTTGAGAAGATTCCTAGGACATAGCAGGATGACAAGGGCCATGATGATCGAATGAAGGCTATGAAGCAGAATGTGTCCGTTAGAAAAGTGGAAAATTGTCAAGAGGAAGAAGTTTTTGGGCCTTGGATGATCCCCCGAACAAGAGGTGGAAGACGAAGGGTGCTGCCACGTGACCAGGAACGACGTGGGAATGTTGGAAGGGAGAGTAAAGGGTAGAAATTGCAGGGTCCCAGAGGCCAGGGATCAAAGTTTGTCGTATTGGGAGGTACTGATGATAGTGTGACAGCTCACACTGTGGTGGTGGTACATAAAGCAAATGATAAAGGTAAGCAAAAGGAAATTTTGGTTGAGGAGGTGCCGAAGGATACAGAGTACGTCCATGCAGTGGGTAACAATATTCCCCATGCAAAAAAATCTGCATAAACCAGGTGGGGGTTTGAAGGGGGAGTGGGCCCAAGCAATGCCAACGCTAACAGTAGCGTGTCACCAAATGGGTCGGTCAGAGCCATAAAGAATATTGCTAGAGGTGGAGTTCGTATGAACTCGATGGGCCCAATGGGTAAGTAAGATTCCGTGTTGAACCGAGTCAACTCGCCAGGGGAAAAAGTAACGAGCTCCCTACTCAGGCTGTCCATATGAAACCGAGTCACAATGCTGCCGACGCAGGAGGGACCAATATCTTGAAAGCTCCCACTCAAGGTATAGATAACAACAACAATGGAGTGCATCCAATGGAGGAGGAAACTGTCCTTGTCTTAAACCAGCGCCCTCCTGAATGCCCTAAGAGTGTTGAAAGTCCAATGGAGATTGGTGATGAGTTAATCTTAGAAAGGGTCGCAGTACAGGAAGCGATGGAAGAGGGGGTGTGTCAAGATGCTGCCCATGCTTAGCGAATCTCTGGTATTCGTATTTTTCATTATTTTTATTTGTTTATTTATCAAGATGAAGATAATGACTTGGGATTGTAGGGAGCTGGTTCCAGGACTTTCCCAAACCTTATCAGGGACCTATCTTTATGATATAACTTGGATATGCTTGTTCTTTTTAAACCTCGTATAAGTGATACTAGAGCAGATAGAGCCATTCACAAGCTTGGCTTCACAGATTCGTTTAAAGTGGATACTAGGGGATTTTCGGGGGCGATTTGGATCCATTGGAATGGCCCCTCATTGAAACTTGATATTCTCCAGGAATCTACCCAGGTAGTACACGCGAGAGTTACTTGTGCAAACCGGGGTCCCTGGCATTTTTCGACTGTTTATGGTAGTCCACACTTGCATGGTAGACAGGATCTTTGGAGAAAGCTTGGGAGTTTGCACTAGCTTGTAATGGGCCTTGGCTAGCTATGGGTGATTTTATTACATACCAATTTTCCCAAGAGAAAAGTGGAGGAGTTAGTCCAAACAGGTACTCAATGTAGTGCTTCAACAACTGCTTATTTGACTGTGGTTTGGATGATCTAGGGTTTAAGGCCCCGCCATTTACATGGGAATGGAGTGGAGTCAAGGATAGGCTTGATAGGGGTGTGGCCAACTCTGCATGGAGAGTAATATTCCCTGAAGCTTCTATATTGCATCTTCCCACACTTAAATCAGACCACAAGCCCCTTTTGTTGTCACTGGAGACTGAAATTAGGAGGGATAATTCTAACAGGCCTTTCCGTTTTATGGCTAGCTGGCTCGCCGACTCAACTTTTAGGCTGTTGGTTCAAGAAGCTTGGTCTGGGAATACAAGTTGGCATAATTCAATGGGTGATTTCCAAAATAAGGTTCAAGAGTAGAATTATTGTTGCTTTGGAAATATTTTCCACAAGAAGAGAAGGTTGATAGGGTGTGTAGAGGGCATTAACAGAAGACTCTCCATGGGGTTGGATACTCACTTAAAAAAGCCCCTTCAAAAGCTATGGGAAGATATAACGGAGTTATAGCTCAAAAAGAATTGTTCTGGTGCCAAAAGGCAAGACGTGATTGGGCACGTTTTGGAGATAGAAACACTCACTTTTTCCATACAACGGCTATCATTAGGCTTAAAAGAAATAAAATTGAGGCTCTCACCTCTGTTGATAGCTCTTTGGGTAGGAATCCGAGTGAATTAAAGCATATGGCTGTTGAGTTTTTTCATGAATTATACCAAGCCACTGGGGATCTGGTGCCATTGGATACTCAATGCACCTTTCCTAGATTGGACAACATGAGCTTGTTAAGTTTGGAGGGGCAGTTCACTGTTGAAGAAATAAAAGACGCGGTGCTTAGTATGGGCCCCTTGAAAGCTCCAAGACTCGATGGACTACAACCAATTTTTTTCCATAGCCAATAGGACTTAATTGGGTCTTCTGTTTGTGACTTAATTCAGAGTATCTATGTGAACCCATGCAGGATAGCTGAGATAAATGAGACTTTAGTTGTGTTGATTCCCAAACTCCTACAGCCCGAGAACCTGAAGCAATTCCGGCTAATAAGCCTTTGCAATGTAACCTACAAGATTGTTACAAAGGTCGTTGATAATAGGCTGAGGAGACATATAGCCTCTCTCATTGCTCCCCACCAATGTAGTTTCATCCCTGGTAGACACAGCTCTGACAACATTGTAATAGCTCTAGAGGTGTTTCATACTATGCATACAAAGAAAGGAAAAAAAAGGTTTTATGGCGGTAAAGGTTGACCTGGAAAAGGCTTATGACCGTTTGAGGTGGGAATTCTTGGACAATCTTTTGCAGGAAATCGGTATTGGAGACCACTTCATAAGGTTGATCATGACTAGTGTTTTTTCGGTTTCCATGCAGGTCCTTTTTAATGGTGATACTACTGATGCTTTCTCTCCAACCTATGGGATTAGACAAGGAGATCCTCTCTCCCCATACCTCTTTGTCCTTTGTGTGGAAAAATTGGTACATTGTATTCAGGACACGGTGATGGATGGAAGTTGGAAGCCGATTGTGCTTAATAGGGTGGACCCACCTCTAACTCATCTATTCTTTGCTGATGATTTGCTCTTGTTTAGGGAAGCCACCAGCCACCAAATGATGACTATTTCGGACTGCCTTAATAGATTCTTCCAGGCGTCAGGTGAGCTGGTTAGTATGGAGAAAACACGTATGTTGATGTCTAAGAATGTGAACCATAATGTTGCACGGAGTCTTCGAGACATTTCTGGATTCTCTCTCACCCATGATCTGGGAAAGTACATGGGAGTCCCTCTAATCCATGAGGGGATCAACAAAAATACATATTGTCACATATTGGAGCATACCCAATAGAGGCTCGGTACTTGGAGAGCAGAGTCCTTATCCTTCGCGGGAAGAGTATCCTTAGCCCAGGCGGTTGTTGCTGCCCTCCCCACATGCACCATGCAAACCACTCTTCTCCCCAAGCAAGTGTGCAATAAGCTGGAACGTATGAACAGAGACTTTGTTTGGGGGTCGAGAGAGAATGCTTGGAAGTGCCACACGATGGCTTGGCAGAGTATATGTCAGAGAAAGGAATTAGGTGGCTTGGGATTTCGTAAATTGCATGCTTTCAACCAAGCTTTCTTGATGAAACTTGGTTGGGGCGTTATTAGTAACACTGATGCTTTGTGGGTGAGGGTTCTCTGGAGTAAATATAAGTGTGGATCTAATGTCATTCCACGGGTTCAGAGATATGCTAATGGATCAAATGTGTGGAGAGGGATTTTCCTCACCTGGAACAATGTACTTCACTGTTTGAGATGGAATATTGGTAATGGTCACACAGTGAGCTTCTGGGAGGATAGATGGCTCTTCTCCGGTGTAGTTCCGAAGGACATAGCTACTGGCCCTGTACCTCTCCATAAGCTTCCCCTTCTGATCTGTGACTTTATCAATAGTAGTGGTGCTTGGCGGATCCACATGTTCCAGCATCTACTACCTGACCATATTCTGATGGAAATCAAAGACTTTTTCATTTCCCTAAGAGAAGATAGGGAGGACGTGGTTCGTTGGGAGAATAATACTAGTGGTCATTTTTCTGTTAAATCAACTTATAAGCTTCTAGTGGGAGACACATATGTGCTAAGGCAACCGCAAATATGGAAGGATATATGGAAATGGCCAGGGAACCAACGTGTACGCTGCTTTCTGTGGAAGTGTGTTAAAGGTGGTCTCATGAAAAATGACTACAGGAGGTCGAGGGGCATAGGGTCTTGCGGGTTATGTCCTTTGTGCCAAAGGTATGAGGAGACAACTCTTCATATTTTAAGAGATTGTCAGGTGGTGCAGGCCCTTTGGCAGCAATATGGAGGTGGAGCTAATGTCCAAGGGTACTTCACTTGTGACCTCAATACTTGGCTTGTAACCAACCTTAGTATTTCTCTTCTGGAGGCGTGGGGGCACAATTAGTGTATGGTCTTTGGGACTTTAGTGTGGCAGGTCTGGCAGTTCCGAAATAAGCATGTTTTTGCCAACCAAGAATTCATGGCAGAAGCTGTCCTACACGCTACTTTGTTTCACATAAAAGCATGGGAGCATGGGTGAAACACAGCGGGTATTAGTAGGGTGCGGTACAGGGAGCAATTGGTGGGATGGAGTTTTACTCCAATCCTTTGGATTAAAGCCAATGTTGATGACTCGGTTATGTCCAATGGTAATATGGCTTCTTGTGGTGGGGTTCTATGTGATGTTACAGGCTAGCGGATTTGTGGGTTCGCCAGGAATTTAGGCACCTCAAATGTTTTGATGGCAGAGTTATGGGGCGTCTTTACACCCTTAATTTTGACTGGGACAAGCAGATTCCTAAGGTTTTGGTAGAAAGTGATTCCGAGGTGGCAGTGAAGCTAATCACAGAGGGTTGATGTCCAAGCAACCATCCTTACGCCTGTAACATCCCTGGCTACTCTATGGATTGACGACTGTCCCCACAGACCAACACGGGTCTTTTCAGCGTGCTTTGTCCTCACTCACACGCTTCCTGGAAAACTTCCCAGGAGGTCACCCATCCCAGAATTGCTCCAAGTCAAGCACGCTTAACTGTGGAGTTCTTAAGTGATGGGCTCCCGAAAAGAAGATGCATCTTGTTAGTATAGGTAGTACCAATCAATTCATATAAGCCTTCCTCAACTGCATAGTCCCATACCTACACAGTCTTAGGATCCCTCTCATTCGGGTGTGTAATCGGTTCATTCATGTGTCCCTCCGCCTAGAAGCCTGCCAGGAGCCGCTCCTTGTCCATGCCTTCTTGCACCAGCGACCACTTCTCGCCCTCGTCGGCACCCAGGTGTTACAACGCCTCGGTGGTGTCTGCTATAGCGGAGTTACAATCTCATGATTGGGAAGTCCGGTATTCGCATGTTAGGCGTGAAGGTAACCTAGTTGCGGACTTCTTAGATAACCTAGCCTACTCTATGGAACTTGGTCTCCATGTTTTGAACAAGCCACCTATTGGTTGCACTAATATTATGGTCAAGGATGCGATAGGGGTTGCTATTCCCTGTCCAGTAACTGTTTAGTCTTTCTTTGGGTTGTAACCCTCCTCGTTACCAAAAAAAAAACAACTTTAAAAATAACTAAATAAAGAAAGTCGGGGATTAGTTCCATTACTAGGGATGTTAACGGGACAGGGCGGGAGCGGTCAATACTCCCACGTCTCCCAATTTTACCCCGTTCTCCGTCATGAGGAGTTTTTCTCCCTTGTCCTCGTTCCCCGCGGGAAGTTAAATTCATAAAAAGAGGTAATAAACTAAAATCCAATAAAATATATAAAACTTAAAATTCTTAAATTTAAAGTTAAAGAACTCTCCAAAATATTACAACAAGTTCAAATTCAAATCATACCAACATGAGATTCAACAAAAAATAAGACAAGATCTAAGACTACATCCATTTAATTCTTCTTATCATGTCCAACATTTAATGTCTTTAACATTTTAGTGGTAGTGCGAGGGACAAGTGACACCGCAGCGAGATATGGACGAATAAAGTTATTACTCAAATGGTGCGAGGGACTAGATGCGTGAAGAGCTAGAAAGAGAGGTCTGGTCGTTTGGAAGTGAAAGGTGAAGACTGTATAGGAGGACCTGAGAAACCAAATATGGTTAAGAAAGTTAGACTTCAATTTTTTCAACATTATATTAAATTAATAAATAAAAAAATATATTTAGAAATACTAAAATATAATTATAATGTATATATTATACACATATATAATTAAAAGTATATTTTGCAATCTTATCAAGGAGGGAAACCTCGCGGGGCAGGGGATATGTTCCCTGTCCTCGTCCCCGAAATTCCTTCGAGGGAATTTTCTCCCGCGTCCTAATCTCCAAAGGGAAAAAATCGCCGTTTGTGGGGCCCAATTCAAGACAATCCCCATGGGGATCCCCAAGTTCAGATGAAAATTGCCATCCTTATCTGGTACCCATGTTATTGTTGTTTTCTTAATTTTGGAACACCTTTGTTTTTTATTTTAATACAAAAACATTATGCCAAATGGTACCCTATAAAAAATATAAAATCAATTAAGTATTGATCGAGTGATAAGCATCTCAACCCTATAAGGAGTAGAATGTAAGTTCGAATCCTGGTGACAGACACTCTAATTGGGAGGTTCCAAAAACCAAGCGTCAATTATCTGCTATAAGCATGTATGTAGCCGACCAATGATTAGTCCCATAACCGGTCTACAAAATGGAAGCTTGTGGGAATACCACGTGATATGTTACCAGATAGTTAAAGATGTAAATTAAAGTGTTTCATAAAAAAAATGAAATACAAAAATAAAAACCTAAAATAAAATGTAGTTATGGCATTGATATGGATTAGATCCACGACATTAAAATTTTTAAGAAAATTAAGTTGTTATTGGTAATAACGATTTCAATTTAATATTTTTTTAAAAAAATAATAGGCAAAATAGGTAGATTGGTCCAATGCATTTATTTATTTTTCATGTTGGTCCTATAAGTTTTTTATTTTTCAAATTGGTCCAACACGTTATGTTCTGTTTCCAAGTTAGTCCTTTCCGTCAATTTTGACCTAACGCCGTCAATTTTGATCTGACGTGGCCATTACATTAGTTCGACACGTATGTTAATTTATTTTATAAATAAATTATTCGATATATTATTATAAAATAATTAATATATAATTCGAGCATATTTAGAATTAAATATTACTGAAAACGTAAAAGCAAATTATCAATTATGCATTTATCATTTTTTTTAGGTGCGGGATGCAACCCAGGGTATCCCTATAGCTAGAAGTCGTAGGACTAATCCCATGAGGATGTAGAGTACCAATTAAGGAGAAACTCATCTACTCATAGATGGAGCTCTATTCCCATTACTAGGATCCGAACTATGGACATATGATTAAAAGGTCCAAGCAACTAGCCACTTGGATCACACCTTATGTGGGTTATGCATTTGTCATTTTACTACAGTAAAAGTGTCTAAAAATATACAATTTTAAAAAGCATTAAAGTAGTTTACACTGTCAATGTAATAAGATTTACACTAACTTTTAGTAATATTTTGACATGTGTGCTTTTATGGATATAATATAAAAATATTAAATGTTGATGGCAGCAGTCTGGGTAATAATATTGATTTGATAATAATAATGAATGCTATATTTATTGATTGTAACATAAAAATATGTATATTTATAACTATTAAATATTATATTTATTATATTTAATATATTAAATATTATAACACATACATAAAGTTAACTTGAGACTTTTACCAAGAAAATAAATAAAGTAAACTTGATATTTAGAGAAATTAATGATAATATATATTTTTTATTACAGCATTAATGATAATATTGATTACCAAAATAAAGAAGATATTACATAAAAGATTATAAAAGTTTTACATTTCATAAAAAAATATCATCATAACTTAGTATAATAAATTTGAATGATATTTTTACCCTATTTACATAATTTACATGTAACTATTGTATCAAATATATTAACATAAATTAAAATTTTATATAAGTTTGAATTTTTTTTTAAAAAATATTAAATTTAAAATTAATCTATTTATGAAATATGTTTAAAGAAGAAACATAACAATTAACTTGGTAAAAAAATTTGACAATTAATTTGACTAAGTTTGATGAAAAAATACATATATTACATAAAAAATATTGTTTAAAATAAATTATTTATTCAATTTTTTAACAAAAATCTTTTTTTGCCCTTTATTATATTCTATAATTAAAAAAACATTTGTAGGTCTATTTTATATATATTTCTTTTATAATAAATTTCACTTAATTCTTAAAAATTGATTCCTATAAATATTATAAATAAACCAGCGCAATGCACGGGCATTATTTCTAGTTGACAACAATTTGTTAAAACTATTACTATAATTTTAAAAGCAAGTTACATGGTTAGATTAAAAAAAAACTCTGACGATGGGTGATTGGATGGTAGTAATGGAAAATACATTAATAATTAATTAATAGGATGGACTGGATGGTGGTAAACTGGTAATTATAATAGAGGTGGTGGGGATTTTGGTTCATTCGTGTCAATGAAGTGAAAAGTACCTAGTTTATCTTCTTTTGTATGATTACTCTTATTCACATAACAAACTACATGAAAACATATCATACAAAATGATACTCAGATAAATTTATATTGTATAAAACGAGCACAAAATTATATAAAATAGAATGTGCTTATAAAAAAAATACAATGTGATTTTCTTTAATTTTAGAGTGATGTTAACATCACACTCGTAAACACACTCATATTAACACATTTTTATTATTGGGTGGATTTCATATGGGACCATACGTTTTGGTGGCTCTCACATAAAATCTATCCAATAATAGAGAGTATGTCGAGGAGAGTGTGATAAAGGGCGTGTTATTAGCATTTTTCTTAATTTTATTTGGTATGGCAAATAAGAAGGGGTGATTATTAAATAATAAAAGCAGCATAAGCTACATGGAAGCAATATATATTGAAATTGTTGTACACTAATACGCATATGGATATATGCTTGTAAATAAAAGTTGCACATAAACTATATATATTTTTCTTGTCAAACAGCTATAAATTTTTTTTATCACTTGAACTCTAAGAGTCCAGTTCTCACCAGAAAGCTTCACTAACAATCGGACAAGAAATCAAACATATAAAATGAAAGTATAAAGCTCCTCTAAAATGAACTAATTGTAAAGTGAAAAGATAAGAGTGTATTTACTCTTGATTAACAAAATGGAATGAGATATTAAGGTACTTTAACTAATCAAAATTGAATACACCATCATTTTCTCACTTTACACCCAAACTTACTTTAAAGGTGCCAAATCCAGCATGAAATAACTGATAATAATAAATAAACTAGCATTGGAAGGGCAGTTGCTTCACAGGTTGCGAAGGTAACCAATGGCTTCCGCTAAACTTTCGGGGTCTATAGGTTTCTCAATACAAGAATTAGCTCCTTCTTCAAAAAACATTCGCGTATTCTCTATAGTGTAATTTGTATACATACCCAGAATCTTGCTCTGTACACCCATCATACGTATCTCCCTCACAAACTACACAAAACATAAAATCAAATTTAGGTAGATATAAATTTTCCTATCAACAATTATGTATGCATTTGTTTGCGTGTCAGTAAAACCACGATACAAAACTACGGTAATAATGCCATTTTTGTAAAATTTTCACACAAATCGTGAATACTTCAAATAGCTGCTTCCTCGTCCGATCATCTTGGATGCAATTCTGTCTAAATCGTCGCTGTTCCAAACAGAGGCTAAGCCCATGTTTGGAAATACAGCAAGGAACTACATTCAATCACAAAATCAAGTTAAAAATGACATGACAGTAACTTTATGAGCCTTAAATGTGAAAACTCAAGTAATTAACTTTTCTGTCATGTCCAGCCAAAGGTGCTTCCAAACATAGCATAATTCGTTCAAAATGTGGCAACTTTAAGTTAAAGAAGTTTTTTTTAAAAAAAAGGTGTTCATACCTGAGGTCCACTGATTATGGCCAGATCGAAATCAACAATTATGAAGTTAAAGCGACCGCCAACCACCAAAATGTCTATTCCACCTCGAGCGTTGTTTACAGTCAATGTATCAATGCCTAGTGATGCCAACATTGACTGTTCCATGAGTTTGGAAGGGATATCATCATCCACTAGTAATGCAATATCCATGTAAGGAGTGTCTTTCACAGGACGCTTTTTGAGGGGCAAATTCTTCTCCTCATAATCCCTGATTCGTTTAGATCCCGGAGCGCAAGCCATCGTTTGATAAATCGATATAGCTTCTGCATATTTGAGATCGAACATTAGCATATATAGAAAATCAAGTGACTAGTAGAAAATACTAGTTTAAACCAAACAAGTTTTAAATGAACACAAGAACCAACATATAATATTTTAATGTTTCGAGGAGGCAACAAAGGTGATATATATCAACCCAAAGATGGATTTTGAAAATTGTAGAAAAATACTTCAGCACTCGATGATACAACCCACAACCCAAAAAGTAGATTTTCTTAAACAAAGGTGATCCATAAAAAATCTCAAATTAGGCAGAGAAAATGCATAGCAATCTTGCATATGATGAACAATGAAGTGAAATTGCAAAACTATGAGGCAATGGAAGGAGCTAATCAACTCTACATGGAAACTTGCCTATAACTCTTGATCTATCAATTTCTTTGTCATTAGCCTGGTCATAGGCTTATATAGGTGGCGAGAGACCACTCTCTATCCTATCAAGTAAGTAAAGATAGAATTTCACCTTTATTTCTCTTCACATTTTTAATTTTTTTAGAACAAAACCCTTAAAGTTCATTTTTTTCTCACCGCTTTCTTTCTACCCTGATTCTTTCCATCACTTTTCATTTTCTTGCTCAAACCAAATAAAGTGTAAAGGAATTTCACTATCTTATACTTAGGAAGTCAAATTCTTTTTTGACAGGGCCGACCCAAGGGCCAAGCAACTAAAGCCCTTACTTTAGGCCTCAAAAAATTTTATTTATACTACCAAAAATAGTCAGCATCCTAGCGTCGGTCAGGCCTATGTACGAATTTTTTTTAAAAACAAAAAAGATTTTAGAAAACCTCGTTTAGAGCTCTCTTTAGGCCTAAATAGGTGTTGGGTCGACCCAGTTTACAACGAATGACGTGGACGTGGTTTTATTATTCTTTTTAATGAAATAAAAAAATAAGAAGAAAATAATAAAGTCCAAGATAAACAATAACACTTATTCGTCAGTTTTTCGTAATGGAAGCCTTCCAACCGTCCACCGTTTCCGTTCTCTTTCTGATATTCAAACAACTCATTGAATGTCAATATAATTTTATATTGACAATTCATGAAATTTACAGGTGAACAACTTATTACCATTAAATGAGTTGTTTGAATATCATAAAAAGAATTAAATGTAAACATATGAAAATTTGCCAACTAAGGTTGGTCCAGTTGGTAAGGATACGAAACATAACCCACAAGGTTGTGAGTTTGAATCCCACTACCGATGTGAGGACCTCTTTGGTGGGTAATCTGTAAGTACCTCTGTAAGCGCTCTTTGAGTTGTGAGGCCTGCCCTGACCCTGATGAACCCCCGCGATCCAACTCACCAAAATTTCTGTAATAAAAAAAGAGTAAGAAAAATTGTATTAAAAAAACCGAGTAGCTAGATTTGATAATCTTAATCCGGGTAAAAAGTGAGATTTACACATTGATAATAAATCAACTTTTAATTCAAAGCATTGGCAATGAATTAAATTTACAGGTGAACAACATAGCAAATAATAATTATTGATATATGTTGTGGGTGCCAGTGATTTATACATTTTTTTTTAAAAATGAAGTTATTATTACCAACAACTACTTTAAAGATGTCATATTGAATTAAAAGAGAAAAGTAGAGAGAGAAGTTACCCTAGGGGTTTTTTTGCTAAGTTTTGCCTTATGACTGCCTTAGGGAGCACTACTGGAAAGCTAAGGGATGTGGAACCGTCAGGGGAGGAAACTGACCAACTTGCAAGGAGCACTAAAAAGGTTAAAATGTTGGTGGACTCTCAAGAAACAAAGTTAAAAGAGACTCATGCATTGATTTTGGAAACTCAAAGCTCGGAGATGATGCGTGAAGATACACATGGGACAGTGGTGAAGGAGACTCCACAGGAGCTATTCCCTATAGCTACTGCTATGGCTATGAAGAGATGACTGATCTCCTACGTGGATGCTTGTATTAGATTGAATGGAGCGGCCTATGAAGAGGAGCCTTTGGATCTCGGGTTTCTCCAGGAAGATGTTGAGGAGGAGGAGAGTTGCGAGGAAAAAGATCAAGCTGAAAAAAGAAGAATACAGAAGGTGACCCGTTGTGCCCCGTTTTTAAGGTAACCAGGGAGGAGATTAAGGCGGCCCAACAACAATGGAAAAGAGCAGCTATAGTCAAACTGATAGGCAAAAGAGAGGGACTGAGATTTTTCCATATGAGATTGATGAAGCTATGGCAACCCGTGGGCACTATGGACGTTATCGATTTAGAGAATGATTACTTCCTTGTTAAGTTTGAAGATTGGAATGATGCTAAGAGAGCGTTCATGGATGGCCCGTCAAAAATCTCGGACCACTACCTCATGGTTCAACGGTGGCGGCCGGAGTTCTTTCCATTTGAGGATGAGTACAAAAAGGTGGCGGTGTGGGTGAGAATTCTGGGCCTACCCATTGAATACTACGAGAAGCACATTCTATTGAGAATGGGGAATGGTCTCGGACGCACCATGCGCATAAATAGCAACACTCTTCGGGAGAAGGAAGGATCGAGGGGTGAGTTCCAAACCACGGTCCGAGCTAAATTTGCTCGTATTTGTATCGAAGTTGATCTGAGTAAAGTCCTAATTTCTAAGTTTTAATTTCACAACAGAATCTATAATGTTGAATATGAGGGCCTCCACCTTGTTTGTTTTGGGTGTGGCCGCTATGGCCATAAAAAAGAGGTGTGCCCACTGCTGGTTGAGTAGATTCCTAAGACTGAGCAGGATGACAAGGGTCATGATGATCGAATGAAGGCTATGAAGCAGAAGGTGTCTGGTAGAAAAGTGGAAAATTGTCAGGAGGAAGAAGTTTTTGGGCCTTAGATGATCGCCCGAACAAGAGGTGGAAGACGAAGGGTGCTGCCACATGACCAGGAACGTGGGAATGTTGGAGGGGAGAGTAATGGGCAGAAATTATAGGGTCCCAGAGGCCAGGGATCAAGGTTTGTCGTATTGGGAGTTACTGATGATAGTGTGACAGCTCACACTGTGGAGGTGGTACATAAAGCAAATGATAAAGGTAAGCAAAAGGAAATTTCGGTTGAGGAGGTGCCAAACGATACGGAGTACGTCCATGCAGTGGGTGACAATATTCCCCATGCCAAAAATCCGCATAAACCAGGTGGGGGTTTGAAAGGGGAGTGGGCCCCAGCAATGCCAACGCTAACAGTAGCGTGTCACCAAATGGGTCAGTCAGCCATAAAGAATATTGATAGAGGTGGAGTCAGTATCAACTCGGGGGGCCCAATGGGTAAGGAAGATTCCGTGTTGAACCGATTCAACTCGCCAGGGGGAAAACGTAACGAGCTCCCTATTCAGACTGTCCATATGAAACCGAGTCAGAGTGCTGCCGACTCAGGAGGGACTAATATCTTGAAAGCTCCCACTCAAGGTATAGCTAACAACAACAATGGAGTGCATCCAATGGAGGAGGAAATTGTCCTTGTCTTAAACCAGCGCCCTCCTGAATTCCCTAAGAGTGTTGAAAGTCCACTGGATATTGGTGATGAGTTAAACTTAGAAAGGGTCGTAGTACTAGAAGCGATGGAAAAGGGGGTGTGTCATGATGCTGCCCATGCTTAGCGAATTTCTGGTATTCGTTATTTTTATTTGTTTATTTATGAAGATGAATATAATGACATGGAATTGTAGGGAAGCTGGTTCCAGGACTTTCCCAAACCTTATCAGGGACCTATCTTTACGCTACAACTTGGATATGTTTGTTCATTTTGAACCTCGTATAAGTAATACTAGAGCAGATAGAGTCATTCGCAAGCTTGGCTTCACAGATTCATTTAAAGTGGATGCTAGGGGATTTTCGGGGGGGATTTAGATCCTCTGGAATGGCCCCTCAGTGAAGCTTGATATTCTCCAGGAATCCACCCAGGTAGTACACGCGAGAGTTACTTGTACAAACCGAGTTACTTGTTTATGGTAGTCCACACTTGCATGGTAGACAGGATCTTTGGAGAAAGCTTGGTGAGTTTATGCTAGCTTGTAATGGGCCTTGGCTAGCTATGGGTGATTTTAATGCATACCAGTTTTCTCATGAGAAAAGTGGAGGAGCTAGTCCAAACAGGTACTCAAAGCAGTGCTTCAACAGCTGCTTATTTGACTGTGGTTTAGATGATCTAGGGTTTAAGGGCCCGCCATTTACATGGTAATGGAGTGGAGTCAAGGATAGGCTTGATAGGGGTGTGGCCAACTCTGCATGGAGAGTAATGTTCCCTATAGCTTCTATATTGCATCTTCCCACATTGAAATCAGACCACAAGCCCCTTTTGTTGTCACTGGAGGCTGAAATTCGGAGGGATAATTCTAACAGGCCTTTCCGTTTTATGGCTAGCTGGCTCGCTGACTCAACTTTCAGGCCGTTGGTTCAAGAAGCTTGGTCTAGGAATACAGGTTGGCACAATTCAGTGGGTGATTTCCAAAATAAGGTTCAAGAGTCGAATTATTGTTGCATTGGAAATATTTTTCACAAGAAGAGAAGGTTGATAGGGTGTATGGAGGGCATTAACATAAGACTCTCCATGGGGTTGGATACTCACTTAAAAAAAGCCCCTTCAAAAGCTATGGGAAGAATATAACGGAGTTTTAGCTCAAGAAGAATTGTTTTGGTGCCAAAAAGAAATATGTGATTGGGCACGTTTTGGAGATAGAAACACTTACTTTTTCCATACAACGACAATCATTAGGCATAAAAGAAATAAAATTGAGGCTTTCACCTCTGTTGATAGCTCTTTGGTTAGGAACCCGGGTGAATTAAAGCATATGGCTGTTGAGTTTTTTCATGAATTATACCAAGCCACTCGGGATCTGGTGCCATTGGATACTCAATGCACCTTTCCTAGATTGGACAACATGAGCTTGTTAAGTTTGGAGGGGTAGTTCAGTGTTGAAGAAATAAAAGACACGGTGTTTAGTATGGACCCTTTGAAAGCTCCCGGACTCGATGGACTACAACCATTTTTTTATCATAACCAATGGAACTTAGTTGGGCCTTCTGCTTGTGACTTAATTCAGAGTATCTATGTGAACCCAAGCAGGATAGCTGAGATAAATGAGACTTTAATTGTGTTGATTCCCAAACTCCTACAACCCGAGAACCTGAAGCAATTCCGGCCAATAAGCCTTTTCAATGTAACCTACAAGATTGTTACAAAGGTCATTGCTAATAGGCTGAGGAGACATATGGCCTCTCTCATTGCTCCGCACCAATATAGTTTCATCCCTGGTAGACACAGCTTTGACAACATTGTAATATCTCAAGAGGTGTTTCATACTATGCGTACAAAGAAAGGAAAAAAAAGGTTTTATGGCAGTAAAGGTTGTCCAAGAAAAGGCTTATGACCGTTTGAGGTGGGAATTCTTGGACAATGTCTTGCAGGAAATCGGTATGGGAGACCACTTCAGAAGGTTGATCATGACTTGTGTTTTTTCGGTTTCCATGCGGGTCCTTTTTAATGGTGATACTACTGATGCTTTCTCTCAAACCCGTGGGATTAGACAGGGAGATCCTCTCTCCCCGTACCTCTTTGTCCTTTGTGTGAAAAAATTGGCACATTGTATTCAGGACATGGTGATGGATGGAAGTTGGAAGCCGACTGTGCTTTATAAGGGAGGCCCACCTCTAACTCATCTATTCTTTGCTGATGATTTGCCCCTGCTTGGGGAAGCCACCAACCACCAAATGATGACTATTTCGGACTGCCTTAATAGATTCTGCCAGGTGTCAGGTGAGCTGGTTGGTGTGGAGAAAACACGTATCTTGATGTCTAAGAATGTGAACCATAATGTTGCATGGAGTCTTCGAGACATTTCTGGATTGTCTCTTACCCATGATCTGGGAAAGTACCTGGGAGTCCCTCTAATCCATGAGAGGATCAACAGAAATATATATTGTCACATATTGGAGCGTACCCAACAGAGGCTCGGTACTTGGAGAGCAGAGTCCTTATCCTTCGCGGGAAGAGTAACCTTAGCCCAGGCGGTTGTTGCTGCCCTCCCCACATACACCATGCAAACCACCCTTCTCCCCAAGCAAGTGTGCAATAAGTTGGAATGTATGAACAGAGACTTTGTTTGGGGGTCGAGAGAGAATGCTCGGAAGTGCCACACGGTGGCTTGGCAGAATATATGTCAGAGAAAGGAATTAGGTGGCTTGGGATTTCGTAAATTTCAAGCTTTCAACCAAGCTTTCTTGATGAAACTTGGTTGGGGCCTTATTAGTAACACTGATGCTTTGTGGGTGAGGGTTCTCCGGAGTAAATATAAGTGTGGATCTAATGTCATTCCACGGGTTCAGAGATATGCTAATGGATCAAATGTGTGGAGAGGGATTTTCCTCACTTGGAACAATGTACTTCACTGTTTGAGATGGAATATTGGTAACGGTCACACAGTGAGCTTCTGGGAGGATAGATGGCTCTTCTCTGGTGTAGTTCTGAAGGACATAGCTACTGGCCCTGTACCTCTCCACGAGCTTCCCCTTCCGATCTGTGACTTTATCAATAGTAGGGTTCTTAACTTGTGACCTCAATTCTTGGCTTGTAACCAACCTTAGTTATTCCCTTCTAGAGGCGTGGGGGCATAATTGGTGTATGGTCTTTGGGACTTTAGTGTGGCAGGTCTAGCAGTTTCGAAATAAGCATGTTTTAGCCAACCAACAATTCATGGCAGAAGCTGTCCTACACGCTACTTTGTTTCACATAAAAGCATGGGAGCATAGGTGAAACACAGCGGGTATTAGTAGGGTGCGGTACTGGGAGCAGTTGGTGGGATGAAGTTTTCCTCCAAACCTTTGGGTTAAAGCCAATGTTGATGGCTCGGTTATGTCCAATGGTAATATGGCTTCTTGTGGTGGGGTTCTACGTGATGTTACTGGCTAGTGGATTTGTGGGTTCGCCAGGAATATAGGCACCTCAAATGTTTTGATGGCAGAGTTATGGGGCATCTTTACAGCCCTTAATTTGGCCTGGGACAATCAGATTCGTAAGGTTTTGGTAAAAAGTGATTCCAAGGTGGCAGTGAAGCTAATCACAGAGGGTTGTCCAAGCAACCATCCTTACGCCCCGGTGGTGTCTGCTATAGCGGAATTACAATCTCGTGATTAGGAAGTCTGGTATTCGCATGTTAAGCGTGAAGGTAACCGAGTTGCAGACTTCTTAGCTAACCTAGCCCACTCTATGGAACTTGGTCTCTATGTTTTGAACAGGCCACCTATTGGTTGCACTAATCTTCTGGTCCAGGATGCGATAGGGGTTGCTATTCCCCGTCTAGTAACTGTTTAGTCTTTCTTTGGGTTATAACCCTCCTTGTTACAAAAAAATAAATAAATAAAGAAATTCGGGGATAAGTTCCATTACTAGGGATGTTAACGGGGCAGGGCGGGGGCGGTTAATACTCCCACGTCTCCCAATTTTACCCCTTTCTCCACCATGAGGAGTTTTCTCCCCCGTCCTCGTTCCCTGCGGGAAGTTAAATTCATAAAAAAAAGGTAATAAACTAAAATCCAATAAAATATAAAATATATAAAACTTAAAATTCTTAAATTTAAAGTTAAAGAACTCTCCAAAATATTACAACAAGTTCAAATTCAAATTCAAATCATACCAACATGAGATTCAACAAAAAATAAGATAAGATCTTAGACTACATCCATTTAATTCTTCTTATCATGTCCAACATTTAATGTCTTTAACATTTTAGTGGTAGTGCAATGGACAAGTGACACCACAGCAGGATATGGACGAATAAAGTTATTGCTTAGATGGTGCGTGGGACTAGATGCGTGAAGAGCTAGAAAGAGAGGTCTGGTCGTTTGGAAGTGAAAGGTGAAGACTGTATAGGAGGAACTGAGAAACCAAATATGGTTAAGAAAGTTAGATTTGAATTTTTCAATATTATATTAAATTAATAAATAAAAATATATATTTAGAATTACTAAAATATAATTATAATGTATATATTATACACATATATAATTAAAAGTATATTTTGTAATCTTATCAAGGACGGAGACCCCACGGGGAAGGGGATATGTTCCTCGTCCTCATCCCCGAAATGCCTTCGAGGGAATTTTCTCCTGCGTCCTCATCTCCAAAGGGAAAAAATCGCCGTTTGTGGGGCCCAATTCAAGACAATCCTCGTGGGGATCCCCACGTTCAGATGAAAATTGCCATCCTTATATGGTACCCATGTTATTGTTGTTTTATTAATTTTGGAACACCTTGGTTTTTTTTATTTTAATACAAAAACGTCATGCCAAATGGTACCCTATAAAATATATAAAATCAATTAAGTATTGATCGAGTGATAAGCATCTCAACCCTATAAGGAGAAGAATGTAAGTTTGAATCCTGGTGACAGACACGCTAATTGGGAGGTTCCAAAATCAAGTGTTAATTATCTGCTATAAGCATGTATGCAGCCGACCAATGATTAGTGTAACTTCCTGTTTTTCCTATGCTTTTTGTAGGAGTAAATACATATTTAAATGTGTTTATTTTAGATTAAACTCAGAGGATGATTTTAATTAAACTAAAATCATTTTCTTGTGTTGTTATATCATATGAAGTTACGGTAAAAATTTCGGTTGAAAATTTAGACGGAAGCCGGTCTGCGTTTTCACTGCCGGTACAAGTTTACTAAGTAGAAAACCTAATTTTGACTCGTGAACGAAACGGTTAGTGTTTTTATGATGTTTTGTAGGATAATGGAAATTTTCGAAAATTTGAGTTCGGAAATAAAATATAATATTTTATTCGGGTGAAAACGTCGGAAGAATTACGGTCGGAAATGCTACCGGATACGAAATGGAGTAGAATAGGAGACATAAAAGGCTTGAGGTGAGATGAGGGAGTGAGGTGACTCACTAGAGGTATGGCCTAAGCTACCTCCTAAAAAGTGGTCATGATGGCACTTTTTGAAATATATCATATTATATTCTAAAAACCTATTTTTCTCTTTCCTCTTCAACCAAACAAGGCACAAGGTCAAAACTTGATCTCCAAGCTCATTTCTCTCTCCTCAATTTCGTGCCACTCTTCTCCCCTCTCTATATATACCCCTTTCATTTTCACTTCATCATCTTCCTCCTTCAACCTCCATTAAAACTTCATCTTCTTCTTTCTTCTAAAAGTTCAAGCTCTAAAGCTTTAGTTTTTATTCATCTTTTCTACTTAAGTTCTTCATTAAAGTTCTTCCTTATTCTAAGGGTAATGCTCTCATATGAATCTTTTTGCAAGTTTCATCTTATATTTCTTAGTTTACATTATGTGTTCTTTATATGCTTTAAACTTCTAAAATCTCTCCAAAATGGTAGAAAACTCCTTTTGAGTTGAAACCACTTTCTATAGTCTTGTATTAACATATATTTTCACATACTAAGAGGTTGTGTAAAACAAAAATCTCTATCCATCTCTTCCAATGAAGGCCGACTGCTTGCATTTGGGACCTAGGAAGTTTTTGTTTCAACTTTTGGAATATGATCATGTGTTTGAGTCTCTGACTATCCCTTGATCTTGAATCTATAAATCTTGGAAGTTTTGATAGCTTGTTCCTATGATGGCCGAAAAATATGAATAAGTAGGCCTAGGATACTATGTTTCAACTTTCCAAGTATTGATCATGGATTTAGAACTCTTAATACCTTGTGATTCTAAACCTAAGAGTTATTGTTAAACAAAGAATATTTTCCTCATCATCCTATGATGGCCGAAACTTAGAGTTTAGGTGCTAGGATGTTTGAGTTTTTATTTTTCCAAAATGATCATGGACTTGAGCTCCATAAGATATTTGGATGCTAAGTCTAAGAGATTGGAAAGTTTAAGGATTTATAACTTGTTTATTCTATGTTATTAAAGCTAGTATGTATTACTTTCATTTTTCCAAGATGATCGTGGACTTGAGCTCCATAAGATATTTGGATTCTAAGTCTAAGAGATTGGAATGTTTAAGTTTCCATTGTTTTCCAAGATGATCATGGACTTGAGCTCCATAAGATATTTGGATGCTCAGTCTAAGAGATTGGAAAGTTTAAAGATTTCTAGCCTATAAATCCTATGAAGGCCGAACCTAGAAGGTTGTGGACCTAGGATACTTTGTTCTTATTTTTCCAAAATGATCATGGTTTTGAGCTCCTTAATACGTATGGATGCTAAACCTAAGAGATTGAAAAGTTTAGTGAATGATAGCCTATTGATGAGCCTTTGGTTGTCTGGTTTTATAACTAATAAAAACCTTGGCTTTGTGCTAATTTTATATCATTTTCACCCAAATTAGACTTGATTGTCCTTAAGTAGTATTTTGAGTCTGTAAAGTATTTTTAGGTTAATTTAGTTGATTTAGAGTTGAATAAAACACTGATGAGTGTGATTTCACCTCATCTTTATCTATCATTTTGCATGCATTTTCATGTAGTTTAGGCATTTTTTAATTAGATTTTAGGTTAATTTTCCTTTGGAACGGGTAAAGCGGTTTTCGTGTGTTGTTTTGCAGATATCAAGGGTAAAATGCTCAAGATCAACCATGATGAAGTTTGGATGAAGATAGGGCTTTAAAAGTGCAGAAAATGAGCCAAACAGAGTCCATCACGGCCTAGCCGTGATGCCCATCACGGCCATGATCGAGCAAAACTGAAAAGGAACAAAAGGTCAAGTCGAGTACATCACGGCTGGCCGTGATGGCCATCACGGCCGTGACCCAAAACCACCACAAGTCAGAGCACATCACGGCCTAGCCGTGAAATTCATCACGGGCCATGAAGCTGAGGGCTCGCGTCGTGAGACATATCTCGCGTCACGAGAATTTGAATTTTCCAGAATTGGCAGAGGCAGAGACCGTCACGGCCTGGCCGTGATGGCCATCACGGCCGTGACGCGCATTACTTGGACCTGAAGAAACCGAATTTGGATCAGAATTTGAGTTAGATTGGGACTCTAACTTCCCACATCTATAAATAAGGACCAGGCAGATCACATCAGAGACACATTGGATGAGAAGGATCACATCCATAACAACTAGGACTCTAGGCATAGATCTCTCTTCTCCTCTCCTCCTCTCTTCTCTGAATTTTGTATTTTCTATTATGTTGTCAACCCAGCTTGTCATCTCCATGGCAAGACTGGAGTAGTAGTTTGTTTCTAGGGATTGGGGCTCTGCCCGAGGTTTGTAAATGATGTTGATTTGATGTAAAATCGTTGTTGATTTCGTTATTGTTTTAGATCTGATTTCTAGTGTGTTAACCACTCGTAAATTCGGCAACCGCTTATTTGCGTGACGTAGACGTTCTAAGGAGGAACCTAGCGGTGAACTTAGGATTTCTAGGGTGTTTCACTCGTAAAATTCGGTGGCCACTGGTTTGTGAGATGTGGATGATCTAAGGAGGAACCTAGCGGTGAACTTAGGTTATTTGCATGACTGAGACATTATAAGGAGGAACCTAGCGGTGAACTTAGGTGTCGGACCTATAGAAGTCAGACTTGGGACTGAAATCACGAGAGTTAGAAGCCGTCCCTCGAGGAGCAACGAGTTGTCACGGAACGCAAAGGGTCCAATCTGGGATCGACTACCACGAGAGTAGGGGTCGGGTCAATTGGGCACGGCTTTTGTAACCCGAGAGGGAGCTTAAGCTATCAGAGGATAAACTCGCCTTCAAGGCAATTTCGGTAATCACCAAAGGTAAATCAGATTAGCAACATAAACAGCCTCAAAGGTAACCCAAATCCCTAGGAATCCGTTTAGATCCAAAACCTCAAAAACATTTGTTTTCTGTTTTAATTGATTCTATTTGTTTATCTCTCAATGCAAACCTTTTTCAAAACCCTCTAAAAAGTCCAGATTCACTCAATTCGAAATTAATTGCGATTAGGGAACACAGTCTCTGTGGGTTCGATATCTTTTATTACTTGACGACAGTCCGGTACACTTGCCGGAATCGCACGCGCGCGCCGCAGCGCACATCAAGTTTTTGGCGCCGTTGCCGGGGACTGTGCCTTTTCGAATTTCAATTAGTTTTTAAATTGATTTTTCTGGACCCTTTTCTTTTTATTTGATTTTTATTTCTGAAATATATATAAAAAAAATCAAAAAAAAAATTCTTTTCCTTCTATTGTATCCATCTCTGTGTGTTATATGCAAAGATCCCTAAGTCTTGGGAGTGACATTGATCCGGAGATCGAGAGGACCTTCCACAGACGTAGAAGACTACAAAGAGAGGGAGAAAGGTTGAGTCCCGTTCCACTCATGGCGAATCAACCGGATACAAAACCTTTGAAGGACTACGCAGCCCCAAATGCGAGAGGCTTGCGAACTGGGATTGCAAGGCCAGAGATTGAGGCGGAAAACTACACTATACCGCCCATGTTAATCAACATGATTATGCAACATCAATTCGGAGGATTGCCTTCGGAGGACCCGACCGATCATAGAGAAACATTCTTAGAGTTCACCGACGCAATCAGGATTAATGGAGCCTCGGTCGATGTTGTGCGTTTGAGGCATTCCCCTCATCTCTCACTTGGAAAGGCGAAGGCCTGGCTTAAGCAAATCCCGCTAACACTTTGACCACTTGGGACCAAGCTGGAGCGGGCGTTCTTGGAGAAATTCTTCCCTCCATCCAAGACGGCCTACATAAGGACCAGATCACCGCTTCTTCCAGAAAGACGGAGAATCATTATCGAAGCTTGGGATCGATACAAGGGACTGCTTGAGTCGTGCCCACATCACGGACTTGAGAGGTGGTTAATAGTGCATACCTTCTATAACAGATTGGACTACTCTTGAAGGTGTCACTAGATTCTGCAGCCGGTGGAGCGTTTATGAATAGGCCTCTCACCGAGGCATTCAACATCATCGAGAATGTCGCCCCAACTACCACCAATGGGGATCCGAAAGAGGTAATAACCCGAACAAGATTTCGGGGGTAAGTTTGAGGTAAATAGCACAGATCTTATTATGTCAAAGATAGACTCACTTAATAAACGTTTTGATCGGCTTGAAAGAGCTAATGTGAGAGCATTAGGTGCTACTAACCTTGTTTGTGAGATTTGTGGAATGCGGGGACATGACATGATGGAATGCCCACATGGATCCCAGCGCCGGGTGAGCAAGTGAACTCTTGTAACAACTTCTACGATACGAACCCGAAGCTGCCCAACTATGCTCCCCCAAATCCCTACAACCAAAGGAGGAACAACCCTTACCTATCTTACGGCAACTACAGCAACACGCACAACCATGAGTTCCAAGAGGGTCAAGGTAATAAGAGAGCAGCACCTGGGTTTCCTCGTGTACTAAGATCTAAACTCGATACTTTTTTTTAAAGTTTTGTTGAAACTCAGACAAAACAGAATGAGGAGTTTAGACAACAAGGATGGCAAGTGAGCGAAGCAATAAAGGAGCTAGCATCTAAGGTAGACAACTTAGCAACTCATAACAAGATGCTAGAAACACAAATTGCCCAACAAGCCAGCACGTACTCGAGACCTAAGGGTACATTCCCGGGGCAACCCGAAGCAAATCCCAATGAGCATTGCAATGTCATACACTTAAGGGATGATAAGCTTGGGGTGGGGGTAGCTGAAATGGAGGTGGAACCGGAGGAGGACATGAGCGAAGATGAAGATCCAGAACCAAAGTACGTCCCTCCACCACCGTACCAACCCCCGATACCTTTCCCACAGAGGTTGGTCAGGAAAAAGCAAGTAGATGTAGAGACTAAAATGCCTACTAAACTGAAAGACCCAGGTAGTTTCTCCATCGCTTGCTCGATTGAACAAGTGCAAATAGACCAAGCCTTATGTGACTTAGGGGCTAGCACGAGCTTGATGTCCCTCACTATCATGGAAAGGTTGGGAAGCAAAGAGTTGAGACCATTCAAATTCTCCTTACAAATTGCGGATGGCTCAACTAGAACTCCTCTAGGCATACTAGAGAATGTTCCTGTAAAGGTAGGGAAAATTCTCATCCCTACCGACTTCCTGGTATTGGACATGAAAGGGAATTCTAAATTCCCCATCATTTTAGGAAGGCCATTCTTGGCAACCGCTGGAGCAGTAATAGACGTAAGGAATGGTAAACTCTCTCTAAATGTAGAGGAAGGTAGGGTAAATTTTCAGTTGACTAACTCTTGTAACAACCCTCCTTTTGAGAGCCATGTGTGCAGAATTGATGTAACGTCTCCAGTGGTAAAAGAAGAACTCAACATGGAAGCAACTCCGAAGATATGCATGGCTGATGATGCACCCAGAGGTGACGGTTGGAGTTGCTGTCCTTGCTGAAAGAAATGTTCCGCCGGGAGGAAGGAAGGCTAGGAAGCTCCGAGAGAAAAGAGCGAAGCGGAAGCGTTATTGGCCGTATGAGCAGAAACGGCTTTTTGAAGGAGCTCCTTGGAAGAGAAATGTTCCGGCACCTCTACACCCAGCCGACCCCGGTTGATTTAAGGAAGTATGGTCAAGCTTAAGACCATAAATAAGCGCTTCTTGGGAGGCAACCCAAGTTTTCTTTCCCTTTTTCCTTTTGTTTTTGAATTAACCTCTTGAATAATTTGAGAAGATCAAGAGGCAAGAATATCATTAATAGGTTTGTCTAGTGTTTTCAGGTTGAGAAAGGGAAGAAGAGCAGAGAAAGATAAAGTCAGAGGCCATCACGCCCTGGCCGTGACAGTGGTCACGGTCGTGATAAGCTATACAAGAACACAGAAAGGATCACGGCCTAGCCGTGACAACCATCACGGGCGTGATGAGTAGGATGCCAAGATCAGAGAGCATCACGGCCTAGCCGTGATGTAGATCACGGCCGTGACAGGGCAACTCCTGAGGACCAGAAACGATCACGGCCTGCCCATGAAGAGCCTCACGGCCGTGATACTATTTCCACCCAAGTTTTGACTGGAATGTGAGCCAACACCCGCTACCGATTCGGTAAGTTGTTCCATTTTTCTCCTCTCTCCGACTTGATTATTTACATTGGAGACAATGTAAGTAATCAAGCTTGGGGTAGGGGTATTTATTTTTGCATTTGCATTGTTGCATTCATATGGCATTCACATAGGCATAGATTGGTATGATCACATTCTTTAGATTGTCCCTCACTTAGAACATGCATCCGATTGTGAGAACTTGGAGCCAAATGAAATGAGATAGTGAATTTTGAACCCAATTTTTCATTATTCTTGTGATATGGCTAAAAATAAAAATTCTTGAGATAGTCATTTGATAGTTGATAATTAGCATGTGGTTCCTTAGATTTGTGTTCCTCACTAATTTTTGAACTACTAAATGTAAGATTTTGAGCCAAATAGGGGTATCCACTAAATCTACCCCATTTCTTGTGATAGAGTGTTGTAATTCCTCTTGGACTGTATTTTCTAGAACTTGGCTTGAAACCATTTCAAAACTTAAAAATTTCTGAAAACATTTTTGGAAATGATTGAGGCACTAGGTATTTTTCCGGCCTCCCGAGCTTTGAATGATAAATGCTACCCCTTAGTTGCCCAATTTTGAGCCTAAAGATAAAATACTTTTCTTGGTACCTTGAATTACTTTGATAAATAATGCTTGGTATGGCACCTTTTAAAGTATTACAAAAAGGGTAATTGGTAGTTGGAAAAAGTATGGGATGAAAAAGCTAGAAAGTAATTTCTCTTGAGCTATAAATCTCCCCTTCTCCAAACAAATAAAAATGAAATAAACACAAAGAAAAAAAATTGGAGAAGGGGATGACGAAAGAAAGTGAGAAATGTTGGAAAAAAAAAAGGAGGAAGAAAGGTGGAAAAAGTAAATCAAAGCCCCTAAAAGGTATTTTAGAAGGTGTCATGCTTTGCAATGTTTGATGATGTGTCTAGCCTTCTTGAAATTCCCTTTCCTTGATTTTCCCACCTAACAATAAATCCCATGGCCACATTACAACCAAAGTAAAAGACCTCTTGATTCTTAAGTGTTTTCATAAATAAAGTAGAGATTTGATCAATAGTCAAGCCTATGGTAAAATGCTTTCCTTGAGGAAATGGAGTGAATTGTCATATACCCCAAAACACTTGAGTGAGGTGAGATGAGTGCCCAAATCAGTGAGAATATAAACTTGATGAACCTAAGCTTCTAATTGGACTAGAACTTGATTATCTCTTAAGAGCTTATTGAATATGCCTATCACTTGGATTAGCTTCTAGGGTTCTTGGTTCACTATCCATGCTTTGATTGATTTATCTTATGGCCTGAGTAATTGCTTGAGGACAAGCAAAGTTTTAAGCTTGGGGTGATTTGATGAGTGTGATTTCACCTCATCTTTGTCTATCATTTTGCATGCATTTTCATGTAGTTTAGGCATTTTTTAATTAGATTTTAGGTTAATTTTCCTTTGGAACGGGTAAGGCGGTTTTCGTGTGTTGTTTTGTAGATATCAAGGGTAAAATGCTCAAGATCAACCATGATGAAGTTTGGATGAAGATAGGGCTTTAAAAGTGCAGAAAATAAGCCAAACAGAGTCCATCACGGCCTAGCCGTGATGCCCATCACGGCCATGATCGAGCAAAACTGAAAAGGAACAAAGGCTGAAGTCAGAGTCTGTCACGGCCTGGCCGTGATGGCCATCACGGCCGTGACCCAAAACCACCACAAGTCAGAGCACATCACGGCCTAGCCGTGAAATTCATCACGGGCCATGAAGCTGAGGGCTCGCGTCGCGAGACATATCTCGCGTCGTGAGAATTTGAATTTTCCAGAATTGGCAGAGGCAGAGACCGTCACGGCCTGGCCGTGATGGCCATCACGGCCGTGACGCGCATTACTTGGACCTGAAGAAACCGAATTTGGATCAGAATTTGAGTTAGATTGGGACTCTAACTTCCCACATCTATAAATAAAGACCAGGCAGATCACATCAGAGACACATTGGATGAGAAGGATCACATCCATAACAACTAGGACTCTAGGCATAGATCTCTCTTCTCCTCTCCTCCTCTCTTCTCTGAATTTTGTATTTTCTATTATGTTGTCAACCCAGCTTGTCATCTCCATGGCAAGACTGGAGTAGTAGTTTGTTTCTAGGGATTGGGGCTCTGCCCGAGGTTTGTAAATGATGTTGATTTGATGTAAAATCGTTGTTGATTTCGTTATTGTTTTAGATCTGATTTCTAGTGTGTTAACCACTCGTAAATTCGGCAACCGCTTATTTACGTGACGTAGACGTTCTAAGGAGGAACCTAGCGGTGAACTTAGGATTTCTAGGGTGTTTCACTCGTAAAATTCGGTGGCCACTGGTTTGTGAGATGTGGATGATCTAAGGAGGAACCTAGCGGTGAACTTAGGTTATTTGCATGACTGAGACATTATAAGGAGGAACCTAGCGGTGAACTTAGGTGTCGGACCTATAGAAGTCAGACTTGGGACTGAAATCACGAGAGTTAGAAGCCGTCCCTCGAGGAGCAACGAGTTGTCACGGAACGTAAAGGGTCCAATCTGGGATCGACTACCACGAGAGTAGGGGTCGGGTCAATTGGGCACGGCTTTTGTAACCCGAGAGGGAGCTTAAGCTATCAGAGGATAAACTCGCCTTCAAGGCAATTTCGGTAATCACCAAAGGTAAATCAGATTAGCAACATAAACAGCCTCAAAGGTAACCCAAATCCCTAGGAATCCGTTTAGATCCAAAACCTCAAAAACATTTGTTTTCTGTTTTAATTGATTCTATTTGTTTATCTCTCAATGCAAACCTTTTTCAAAACCCTCTAAAAAGTCCAGATTCACTCAATTCGAAATTAATTGCGATTAGGGAACACAGTCTCTGTGGGTTCGATATCTTTTATTACTTGACGGCAGTCCGGTACACTTGCCGGAATCGCACGCGCGCGCCGCAGCGCACATCAAACACTTATTCTATTTTCTGTTTTCAGGTTAATAAAAGGAAATAATTCTGGAGCTTTCGCCCAGCGAGAAGGATGTTCGCCTCGCGAACCAGAAGGTGACTGTTCCAGAAATTGCTAACCATTTTGTCTTGCCCCGCGAAGACTTGACTCGCGTCGCGAGTAATCCAACCTTGGAAGACCAGAAGCCATCACGGTTTGCGCATGTTGAAGGTCACGGGCGTTGCAGTTTGGAATTTGAAGAGTTCGCCTCGCGAATACAATCCTCGCCTCGCGAGAGTGAAGCCCAGAAGTCATGACCTTTCCATGCCTCGCCACGCGAGCCGTGCTTCGCCTCGCGAGAATACCAAACGCTGCAAGATTAGCCTCGCGAATGTGTTCTCGCCTCGCGAGTCTGCGTAGTCCAGAAGTTGTATATAAGTCAGTTTTAGGCAGAACTGAAGGGGAGGCTGGTGGCTAGCTAGTTTTAGTTAGTCAGTAGTTGCAGTTCAGTAGTTTAATTCTTTTCTTTTGTGTTTATTTTTGTAATGGAGAGCTAGTCTCCTAGATTAATCTACTGCAATTGGTTTCCATTACCACACTTGAGGTTGTGTATTTCCTGTTTTCATTTGCTTTTCTCTTTTCAATGCCATGCTATACATTTCTGTTTGTTATTTCAGGAGTGTATAGTGTTGTGTTGATTCATTTCGGTGATGTTATGTTTCTATACTTAATCGCGTTTGTTATTTCGCGTGTGTTCGTTCATGTTCGTTTGTTCATGAGAGCTTAACCCCGTTTGTTATTTCGGGAATAGGAACATACATCCGTAGTAGTGATTGCGTTGTTAATTGTTGCTACAACCGGGAGGGGATTAGAATCTGCTTAGGGCTTGGATTTATATGAACCAATGATAGTGGGAAACCGAGAACAGTAGGTTGATCGTTCTTATTTTATTTGTTAATCTCTTAACTGCTTTGTTTTTATTACTTTGTTTTCTTAATTTTATTTCAATTACTCAAAACCCCCCAAATCTGACTTTTACTGATTTTCTGTTAATAATAACAACGCCTAAGAGTCCTTGAGAGACGACATCTGAGTTGTCGCTTCCCTATCTACATTATTTTGTAAACGCTCATTCTTTTTGGCGCGTGGCGACAGCGCGACCACCTATTTTACTAGCCTTGGCCGAATACCCTAAGTTTATAACTTAGTGGGATTTTAATTCAACTTTGTTAAATGATCATTGTTTATGAACTCCTAACACTTAAGGATCATAAATCCATGAGTTGTATAATTTTCGGGAATCTCTAACCCTAAGAACTAGTCTTGGCCGAACCTATACCTTGTGGTTTAGTGTTCTTGTTTGATTTTAACTTGTAATTTTGTGTCCATCACCTTAGACTTTCATCGTGGAGGAAACAAGGACGTTCGTGGTTTACCTCTCCAAGCATCTAATCTCCTTACCTTCACGGAAGGTAATAGGGGATTGCCTAGGGATATTCAATGACTATATGCATGTGTGTATGTGTTTACTTGAGTGATTGAATATTATTATGATGTGGAGAAAATACTTGAATGACTTGTTTACTTGAACTATTGTGATTGTTACTTGAAGTTGATTATTACTTGCCTTAAAGTATTGTGAGTTGTATATATGTGATGAACTGTCATTAACTGTGATATTATTGTTGAGAATATAGTACTGTTGATTGGAGTTTGAGAAGCCGAACTTGAGTCTGTGCACAATGATTATAAGGATTAAAAGCCTTAATAAGCCTTGAATAGAACTTTGAAAGTATTGGTTTCATTTAGAAAATTTCCTTGTTTAAAACGCTTACTTCAAGAGAATGAGATTCTAGTTTTGAAAAGAAACGTTGAAGTGTTTTTAAGTCAATAGAAACTACCTTTTATGATCCAAAGTTTGCACGAGAGAAAACCTTTTTTGAACTATGTGTTTATGAATGAAAAACCCCTTTGAAAATATTTGACTTTATTCCATCAAGGATTTCAAAAGCAAACTAATTTCCTAATTGTTTTATAAAAGGATTTGTAAAGGAAAAGATTTTCTCCTAAATGATTTAGAAACGTTCCGGTTACTTGGATAAGTGATCGAGGTTTTGTTTTGGTTTTTGATTTTCACTAAGCGAAAAGAAAGCACATGTGAAAGAGAATCTAGTTCGTGAGACGTCGCCTCTAGTATTCAGTTTATGCACGCAATCTGGGATCCGTGTCAAGAATTATGGACCAAGGGTCCAAATCGTGATATTATGGGCTAGGAGTCCTAATCTTGGAATTGAGGACTGTGTGTCCTAATTTCGTTGTTATGGGCTAGGAGTCCTTATCTTGTTGAAATAAAACATGGATAAAATTATAATTGTTTCTATGACCACAACCTTGGACTGTGGCATCGGTCTAAGGTGTTGTGATTGAGCACTCGGATTGTGTGTCCTGTGTTATTGATTTTCAAGTAATGAAAATTGTGAATAGTCATTACCTTTGGGCTTCGACAACGGAAAAGAGTGAACACAAAGAAAAGTCTTGATAATGAAAAGTCTTTTATTCATATGCATTTCCCCTTGGCAGACGTGCTTGAGTTACCGAATACCCGCTTAAGATGTGGTATTTGATGATGTATACATCCGAATGGCCATTATAAGGGATTCGTGATGGTGTTGATCCGGGTACATGAGGTGACGGAGACAACTTGCCGATGCGGCATACGAGCCCGATCAACTCTTTCTTTCTTAATGATAAAACGGTGATGGTATCTCATGAGATTAAGTTTAGAGCCTGATGATTGAAGTGTCATGCATTATCTTTATAAAATTGATTGATTCGGGTAGGAGACCCACTAAAATAATACTTGTCGTTTACCTATGAGTAATGTTTAAAATGTTAATATGTCAAGGTGTTGTATGTATCATGTGTATGGTTGTTGTATGATATATCCAATTGCCGGCATCTCACTCTTACAGTTATGTCAGGTCTCTTCGGGTTTTGCTGTAGTACCTTGGTACTCTAGTACCGACGTTGCAGAGGAGTCTTTCTAAGTCACTTGAAGACCTAGTGTTAGAGGTTGGGAAAGTATTCTGATTGGGGGTCTCTCCAATGAATATTTGATAGAATGACCGGCTTAGGAGTCTGAGTTGGGTTGTATATCTAAAGAGGTCGGTAAATGTAGTGTTATATACATCCATCTGTAGTTTGAACTTTTTCTTTCGAAAGTGGGAACTTAGAGAAATGTTGTTTGTCATGGTAACCATGTTCCAAACGTGACTTACGTTTTAAATGAATATATGATGGATTTTAGAGTTATCCTTAAAGAAAAATTTTATGCCCCAGTTTTCTGACTTAAATGAAAACAATTTTCCGAAAGCAACCAGCAAATTATCTTTTAATTTACTTCCACATGTGTTACGTAGTAATACCCTGGGGGGAGGGGGGTGTTACAATTAGTCCTATACCCGGTCTACAAAATCGAAGCTTGTGGGGATACCACGAGATATGTCACCAGATAGTTAAAGATCTTAATTAAAGTGTTTCATAAAAAAATGAAATACAAAAATAAAAACCTAAAATTAAAATGTAGTTATGGTATTGCTATGGATTAGATCCACGACTTTAAAATTTTTAAGAAAATTAAGTTGTTATTGGTAATAACGATTTCTATTTAATATTTTTTTTAAAAAAATAATAGGCAAAATAGGTAGATTGGCCCAATGCATTTATTTATTTTTCATATTGGTCCTATAAGTTTTTTATTTTTCAAATTAGTCCTAAACGTTATGTTCTGTTTCCAAGTTAGTCCTTTCCGTCAATTTTGACCTAACGCCGTCAGTTTTAATCTGACGTAGCCATCACATTAATTCGACACGTATGTTAATTTATTTTATAAATAAATTATTCGATATATTATTATAAAATAATTAATATATAATTCGAGCATTTTTAGAATTAAATATTACTGAAAACGTAAAAGCAAATTATCAAATATGCATTTATCATTTTTTAGGTGCGGAATGGAACCCAGGGTATCCCTACTGTTGGAAGCCGTAGGACTAATCCCATGAGGATATAAAGTACCAATTAAGGAGAAACTCCTCTATTCATAGATGTAGCTCTATTCCCATTACTAGGATCCGAACTATGGACATATGATTAAAGGGTCCAAGCTACTAGCCACTTGGATCACACCTTATGTGGGTTATGCATTTGTCATTTTACTACAGTAAAAGTGTCTAAAAATATGCAATTTTAAAAAGTATTAAAGTAGTATACACTGTCAATGTAATAAGATTTACACTAACATTTAATAATATTTTGACATGTGTGCTTTTATGGATATAATATAAAAATATTAAATGTTGATGGCAGCAGTCTTGGTAATAATATTGAATGCTATATTTATTGAATGTAATATAAAAATATGTATATTTATAACTATTAAATATTATATTTATTATATTTGATATATTAAATATTATAACACACATACATAAAGTTAACTTGAGACTTTTACCAAGAAAATAAATAAAGTTAACTTGATATTTAGAGAAATTAATGATAATATATATATTTTTTATTACATCATTAATGATAATATTGATTACCAAAATAAAGAAGATATTACATAAAAGATTATAAAAGGTTTACATTTCATAAAAAATATCATCATAACATAGTATAATAAATTTGAATGATATTTTTACCCTATTTACATAATTTACTTGTAACTATTGTATCAAATATATTAACATAAATTAAAATTTTATATAAGTATGAATTTTTTTAAAAAAAATATTAAATTTAAAATTAATCTATTTATGAAATATGTTTATAGAAGAAACATAACAATTAACTTGGTAAAAAAATTTGACAATTATTTTAACTGAGTTTGATGAAAAAAATACATATATTACATAAAAAATATTGTTTAAAATAAATTATTTATTCAATTTTTTAACAAAAATATTTTTTTGCCCTTTATTATATTCTATAATTAAAAAAACATTTGTAGGTCTAGTATATATATATTTCTTTTATAATAAATTTCACTTAATTCTTAAAAATTGATTCTTGTAAATATTATAAATAAACCCGTGCAATCCACGGGCATTATTTGTAGCATCCCGACTTCCATCACGATACTACTAAGTAAATATATATATAAACCTGATTATAGCATATGAAATAATAGTTGAACATAGAAAATTTTGAAACTAAGGGAAACATCATTACAAGATTTTGTACCAATTGAACATATAGTTGAAATTAATTTTATACAAATAAGTATTTAGCTCCTATACAACAATTCAAACTCATATAAACATTGACTCCTAATAAGACTCCCACTCTGATCCGGCTGTGAAAACTAACGTATCTTGGGACACTATTGGGTGACAGTCAAGCAATCTCCGGAACTTGCTTATCAGTTTCCAATTTGTACCTGTTATCTGAAACAAAAGGAGCTTAGTGAGAATAAATCTCAATGAGTTCCTGCTTCAAGCAAAACATGTGAGTAATCAATATATATATTCTATTTGATCGTCCTCATTGAAATACAATATATGCACACGTACTATAATTAACCTCATGTAGTGGTAGAATTTTTCATAGTCTACTCACCTCAACTATTTAACCAGGTGTACACTCCATGGACTATAGGATGGTTATCATTATTGGATGCCAAGTGTGGTTTACTTTTATACATCATTATACTGTAAAAACACTCTAAATCAGTCAAAGCAACCCTCAATCAAACATTTAACAAGGAATAATGCATCAGTAACATATGCTGAATTTCTGCGGTTTTCAGCCAAATTCTATGATTTTATTAAAATACCAAATGAAGTTGGATTTAAACAAAAGACCCCTCTCTGGAAAGCTAAAAAAATCTAGCTTATAAATATAATTTTATTTTTGGGATAAAACTTTCCAAAAAGTACAGTTTTTAACCAATAAGCTACTGCATTCGAGAACATGATAGCAACTTTACTCTAACTTGTAACATGTTTTTCTTTATCAATACTCAGTGAAAAACAGCAAAATCAGAGTCTAAACTGTAGTAAATCCACTCTAGTTTCTAAAAAAAACAAGAATCATTAGAAATAGAGTCCTACATAAATAATTATAAGCAGAACACTAAACCTATGTCAAAACGGGTTTATGGACAGCAACATCAACTAGGACAGTTCACAAACAGTTCACATGCATGCAACTCATTTCAATGTTCAATCTTCTCATGGTCGACATCCAAATAGAAAATCAACCAATTTATAGCATATATTAACAACGCCTAAGCTTGGATTTATGGTTGCCAAGCACTAAAATTAAGGGAACTCATGAAGCTAGAAAATGAAGACTTGGTGATTTCCTCTATCTCTCTTGATCTTAGAGAAATTCTCCCACTAAAACTTTATAAAAATTAGATCTTACAATGCTTAAATTGTAGAAAAACAATTCTGTTTTCTAATGGCACAAGAATCAACTCAATCCAACATTAGCACAATTTACTAAAATTTAAATACTAAAACAATATCAGTTCAGAGTTTCAAGTACAAACAGTAACTTGCATGTCATTTTTATCCATCGATACTTAATGAAATTGAACCATTCCAAGGCCTATTTCGAAGGAAAATGAGCCTATTTTCTTATTGTACAAATATCACTTCGAAACAAAATTTGTGGAGGAAGTTATTGATGAAATATTGACAGGGTGTCAATACGGGTTTGGAGAGTAATTCCTCCCCCTTTATCAATTTCACCAAAATCAACCCCTAACTGTAACACCTTGTATTTTACTGTTTTAAATAACAGTAATACACATAAATATGTTTATAAATTTATTTGAGTTTTAGAAAATTATTTTAAATAAACGGAGTTTACTATTCAATCCTACTTGAATGTAGGAAGCTACGATTAAAATTTAGGTTGGAAAGTCAGGCGAAACCCGGCCTGCGAATTCCATTGACAGTATAATTATACTTCTCAAAAGACCTAATTTAATTCGTGAACGATAGACTTAATATTTTTCTTTTATTTCCTACAATTCTGTATTTTTAGATTTATTTCAGAAAAAAAAAATTATGTTTTTCGGGCGAAACACGTAATTTCGGAGTTTCCAATAGCAGATAAAGAGTTTATCTTAGGATTTTGAGATGATTCATGGGGATGAATCATACTTTTAAGTCTAGAAGGTTCTACAGGGTTAAAGTGACAATTTATGAATTTTACGCTTAAGCCCCTGAACTTTCCGTTAATTACACTTTGGTCCCTAAGTTAGGTTTTTCTAAGTTTTTTTCAAGTGAATTGGGCCAGAATCCTTGTTCCCAATCTCTTATTGGACCGTGGCTATGAAGCCCAGATTTCTTGTCCATGGATTGATTCCATGAAGCCCATTTTGGAACCATATAAGTTTCCTATGTCATGTTTAAGCTTAAGTCTTTTGGTGGGCCCCACAAAAATAAATCTAAGCCCAAATTTATTAGGCCCATGCGCAAGCCCAATATGGAGTAGAGGCTGCCCTCATTTATTTTTGGATGAGCCAAGATTGTTCTAGAATGTTCTACATTATTCTACAAGATTCTACTATCTTCTCAAATCTTCTCAAATGTTCTAGGTTTTTCTCAAAATATCTCATGACAAAATCAGCCAAGAATAGTCAAGATAAGACCACATTTAATGTGGCAAATGGTCATCATTACAATTTATTGGCAATTTGCAAAATAGCCCTTATACTTTTGGAATCTTTGCAAAATGGTCCCTATGAGTTAATTGCACTTTAGTCCTTAGAAAAATCACCTCCTTTCTATTTGATCCTCAAAAGTGGTGCAGCCACATGCCTATAAATACCCTCCCTCACATTTCATTTAGTTTCTATTGCCTTTTGTTCAAAAACCCTAAAGTTCATAAGTCTTTTAGTTTCAAATTTGTGAAGCAAGTTCTTGGATCCTCACTTGTTTTTGATCTTCAAGTGGTGAATCCTATTCTCCTTCTCTAATCATGTCTATGTTCTTCAATAAGTTTCTTGATTCAAAGTCTATTTCATCTATGTTCATCACTTTTAAGTGTCTAGATCTAGAACTTTGAAAATTCATAACTAATTCTAGAAAAATCCTTTTGACATGAAACCAATTGCTATGATCTTATAATCATCTCTATTTTCATCATCTAGAAGCATATGATCATGAGAAATTTCTTTCCTAAATTTCTGGACTGGGCCGAACCTAGGAGAATAGGTTTGATAGGGTTTTGTTCATGTGTTGTCATGTATGATCATGTATTTCATATGACATGTATGCCTACACACTCTAATCCATGTTAGTTTATTAAAATGAAATTTCTTACTCAAAATCTCTATGTTGGCCGAACCCTAGGTGGATGAGATTTGATGAGTTTTGTTCAAAGTTTTCACAAATGATCTTGGTAATCAAGCCATTAGAATGTATTCTTAATAAATCCAAGTTGGCTTATCAAAATAAAAACCCTAGCCCTATGATCATGTTGAGGCCGAATCTTAGTATATAAGAGTTAGGAAGTTTTGAGTTTCAAATTTAGTTGTTTAGTCACTAATCCATGATTTTGGTTGATTAGGACCATTAGTCCATGATTTAATCATGATTAGGAATTTTAGTCACCTAAAACCCTAAGGAGGCCGTGACCTATTAGAGAGGATTAGGTGTTTGTTTTGCTTGTTTTGATTTATTGTGTGAATGTGTTGTTGAAGGTTAATTGTTTTACGGCGTGCGAGGGTTTCCGACAATCGGCAGAGTTCTTTTAATTTCTCTGAGGAGCTTCGAGAGGTAAGGGTAGCTTACCTGAGGGATTTTCTCAATAACTATTTGCTTTTAGTGTGGTTTATATGATTTATATGTGGTTGTGATTATTTGTTTTTATTGTTTACGTTGTGTTGTTTATCTGTGTATCGGTGTTTGATCTGCTTTTAATTTATTTAATTATCCGCAGTTGTATATTATATTGCTATGATGCATGATCTGCCTGGGGATATAATTCTGATAATTGTTGTTGAATGTTATTTGTGAGTGTTGTTTGAGAAGCCTGACAGTGGTCAGTGCATAATCGTTTAATCAGATAAAAGCTTTAATAAGTTGTGTAAATTATATTCAATGTTTTATGGGAAATGTAGGAATATAATAGTGGTGAAAAATATTATTTTGGAAAAATAATGAGTTTTGAGAAATATTATTATTTTAATGATTTATTAGTGTAAAAGTAATTTATGAGCCACAATGAAAGCGAAACTGTGAAAATATTTTTGTACTGCTAATTTTTACGCAAGAAATTCCGTAATATTATAAAATGTTATTTTGTGAAATTAATATTCGAAAATACTCTATAAAAAAAAAATAATAATAATATAATATAATATTATAAAAAGTCAAAGTTTGACTTTAGAATATTTTCTTGGAAAATGATAAACGACGGCAAGTTTCGAAATTTTTACAAGGAAAGTTTAAAAACAACAGTACTTCATTTAAGAAGAGATTTAGTCTGAAATGATTTAATTTTTGAATTGAAGTTTTAATAAAAGAGTTCTTGATGATGTGACGTTTTACAAACGAATTTCAAGTAAAAAGGATTTTTGGTAAATGAGTTTTACTTAACGATGTAAACGACGATATAGAACTTAGTAACCGAGATGTCGGGGTACTAGTGTTCTTATGATGTTATCCTATTTTGGATTTGTTTTTCACAAGACAAAAACGATGTAAAACGACGATATGGAACTTAGTAACCGAGACGTCGGGGTACTAGTGTTCTTATGACGTTATAGACTTGGTTTCTAGTAGGTAGACGGTGTGTCTACTTCACGACGTAATAAACGACGGTAAAAGATTTATGATGTTTTCTATTACCACGAACCTAAGACTGATTGCAAGGTTTAGGGTTTCGTGACTAAGCACTTGGACTGCGTGTCCTGTGTTGTTAATAAAAGACTTTAAGACATTGAAAACTACGTTGGTCGTAAGCTTTTGAGCTTTGGCAAAGGAAAGATTTTACACGAAGAAAACGACAAGAACAAAATATTTTATATGCTTGCATTGGCAGACGTGCCCACGTTGTCCTATGTCGGATACCTTGATAGGGTATTTTGGCTACGAAGTTATGTCGGATACCTTGGCGATAGGGTATTTTGGCTACGAAGTTATGTCGGATACCTTGACGATAGGGTATTTTGGCTACGAAGTTATGTATGGTGCTTTGATGAATAAAGTATTCCATGCCACGAAGTGCCTAATATATTTGGCTATTGAGCTTGATCAACTCATTTACACGGTGTTGTGGGATCTCCGGAGATTAGGAAAAAGTTAGATGATGTATTGAAGTGTTCATTCATAGTTTTCCAACGATGATGTTTGGGGTGTGGAACCCATTGATAAACTGTATGCTATAATATGGATTGCTTATATTGTCATAAACATGTATATGTGTATGTGTCTTCTTTCGTGCCGAGTGTTTAGTTGTTGTGTTAAATCCATATATTGGCGTCTCACCCTTACAAACATATCAGATTCGTACAAGGGGGATGATCCCTACAAGAAGACGAAGGTCGTCTAGTTCGGGGCATGTTGTTGCTGTTTCTATCGGTTGTAGTGTCAGTTAGTTACGACCAGCTTAGGTCCTATTAAGTTATATTATGTTTTGAGAGTGACTAAACTGATAATGATCTAGATGTGAAAAACATATGAGGCAGTATAGTTGTATGACTTATGTACATTATGTATTGAGGTGTGACCTGATTACGTTATTGTTGTATTAGGCTAAAAAGAAAAAAAAATTTATCACCATATTTTGAAAAGATGAACATAGAGAAAACATTATTTTTCGAAAGTAACCAGCAAATTGAGATTTATTTCCGCAAACGGGTAACCATGTGATGACCCGAGTTAGGGTGTCACATTAGTGGTATCAGAGCTGGTCGAGTCTTTCGGGATCTTTGGGAAATAGGTCTATTGTGTTGACGTTGTGTTTTGAGTTAAGTTTTGTTTGAATTACTTCTTAGAAGTAAGGTGTGTTAATACACCAATGCACGTTTCATTTTCTGGTTGCGGTCTAACTGATTTTGTTCTACAGGTCATTTATGGAACCAGCACCAGAAGGTGGACGTGGACGAGGACGTGGACGCGGTCGTGGACGTGGTCGAAGAGGTGGTCCTATAGGTGGCCGTGGTAATATGAATGAGAACTATAAGGATGTAGTGGGCTATGCCGCTCAGGCTATGGAACCTGTGGCAGCGGCGATTGCAAATCAAACTGCATCTATGAATGTCCAGAATTTGCAAGCTGCGGAAGGCAAGGCTTTGATTGCGTTTCGAAGTCAAAATCCTTCACAGTTTGGTGGGGATGCTGATCATGAGAAAGCTGATTTATGGATTCAGGAGTTGGAGAAAATTTTCGAGTTGGTGGTCGCGCCGGCAGAAGTTAGGGTTGCTTATGCTGCTTTCCTACTGGTAGGAGATGCGGAGTATTGGTGGAAAGGTGCCAGGCTACTGTTGGAGGCTGATCATCAAGACATTACTTGGGACGTTTTTCGAATTGCATTCATGGATAAGTATTTTCTGGAGAGCGTTAGGATCGAGAAAGAGATGGAATTTCTGGGATTACAACAACAAGACATGTCTGTGGGAGAGTATGCGGCTAAGTTTGAATCGCTTGCCAAATACTTCCGTTTCTTTCAGGCACAACCCAATGAGAGCTGGAAGTGTGAGAGGTTCGAGGAGGGACTGAGATTTGAAATTAAGGAATGTCTTACCTCTGCAACTTCGAACTTTTCAAGCTTTAGTCGAAATGAGTCGGAAGATTGAGCAGATGAGGAAAGGAAGAAATGATAAGGGAAATGTTGGAGGACCCACTAGATCCAAGGATCAATCTGAGAATCAGGGAGAAAAGCAAGTGTAGAGAAAACCTTATTTCCGACCACCAGGAAATGACCAGAATATACAACAACATCGTTCTAATTCTTCTGCGTCATGGGGTGGAGGCCCGAGGAACCAAGGTCAAGGCCAAGTCAGGAGGTGTTACAATTGTGGAGATATAAGCCATATGGCTGATAAATGCCCAGTGAGGGGAATCAAGTGTTTTAATTGTGATCAAGTGGGACACATATCGAAGGAATGCAATGCGCCAAGGCGTGGATCGGCCGTCAATAACACCAATGGTGTCAAGCCAAAGACTGCGGGTAGAGTATATAGTGTGTGGGGAGCTAAGAATTCAAACCATGACGGTAACCTCTTAACTATACTATTTTAATTCGGGTACAATTCATACTTTGTTTCGATGGATTGTGTGGGGATGTGTTGAAATTACTTGTTTATGTGATTATCATGAGATGATCGTTTCAAATTTCAACTATTCTATTGGTCACTGTGACATTTAGTATGTTTGGCTGTCCTATTTTGTTTCTTGACAAAACTAGTTTCTCAAATGAGACTTGCTCTAGTCACTTTTATGGTTGGTAGAAAGTGATTCGGTCCGAATTCTTGACGGACCATAGTTCTTTTAAATTGTTGGAAAAGATATTCTTGTGAGAGAATAAACTTTCTTAGATTCAAGTTTGTAAACATGTACCGATCATAGTCCATCAGTATAGTTCACAAATGAAGACACTGATGTACGCAAACAGGACAACGATTGTCCCTCAACTAGAGATGCGTTTTAAAATATCAATACTCAGTGAAATCTAATGAGATTTGGGTTCAAATTGAAAAAGAACAAGTCTAGTTTTCATATATATATATATGGTTTTCCATAATATAATTTGTACAAAAGGATATAACTGAAAGGAGATACAAGGTCAAGCTAAAAGCATGGTTTTGACAATCAGAAAACTGTATCTTTGGAAATTAATTCAGTGGGTCATAACTCAACCAAATAATGTAAATGACATGTTTAAATGGAAGTCCCGAAATCTATTTTTTGAAACTATGCCCAGATTTTAGAAATCGGATTTGTACATAAGGTTTTTGATTGAAAGAAGATACAAAGATCAAAACAGGACAATAAACTGTCTTCCAATTTATAACACCTTTTAAATTATTTATACCCAGTCAAATTCCATGAAATTTGTGTACAAAACTAAAGGAAAAAGAGTCTAGCTTCCAACAAAATAAGAATCATTTAAAAAGAAGTTCCATGGAAAAAGTTATGAACAAAATACTGGACCTATGTCTATATAGGTCTTGAGGATAGCACCTCGCCCTCTTGAACTTCAACATTATTTTAAATCTACTCATCCAACAAACTCAATTACCTCTACTAATTTCTTTGGGAAATTGGACTAAGAAAATAATATATATCATTTATCTTTACAAGCATAATCGTTCTTGCACAAGCAAAATATGTTCAAAATATTTGGCTTACAAGAAATCTTGTTTGGAAATCAATCTTTTGGAAACAATTCTGGGAGTTGTCATCCTTCACAATTCCCCAAAAAAATACCTGAGGCGGCCTACCCCATTAATTTGTATCAGGAACTTAGAAAACTAACAACTTAACAGAACACTTAAACTGACACCCTAAGCTGGATCACTCTAGACTCAACTCACAGTCCGATGGGATCGAACTGCTCTGATACCACAATGTAGCATCCCGACTTCCATCACGATACTACTAAGTAAATATATATATAAACCTGATTATAGCATAAGAAATAATAGTTGAACATAGAAAATTTTGAAACTAGGGAGACATCATTACAAGATTTTGTACCAATTGAACATATAATTGAAATTAATTTCATACAAATAAGTATTTAGCTCCTAAACAACAATTCAAACTCATATAAACATTGACTCCTAATAAGACTCCCACTCTGATCCGGCTGTGAAAACTAACGTATCTTGGGACACTATTGGGTGACAGTCAAGCAATCTCTGGAACTTGCTTATCAGTTTTCAATATGTACCTGTTATCTGAAACAAAAGGAACCTAGTGAGAATAAATCTCAATGAGTTCATGCTTCAAGCAAAACATGTGAGTAATCAATATATATATATTCTATTTGATCGTCCTCATTGAAATACAATATATGCACACGTCCTATAATTAACCTCATGTAGTGGTATAGTTTTTCATAGTCTACTCACCTCAACTATTTAACCAGGTGTACACTCCATGGACTAATGCAAGCAAGAGTATGACTAGTAAAAATCTATACTACTATGGAATTATTCTCTTATAACTCACCCTTTCATCACCGGCTGTTTTTACCGAGTCCTTACTTGGGCTAAATTATTAGATGAAAAAGAACCTAAATATAGGCATACATACATGAGGGTAAACTTCACACACTTGGACATCCCTTTGGTTTTTTTTCAGTGAAAAACGTCGTTGTTCCCCGCACACCGAGGTACTTAAGAGGAACTAGCTCCATACTGTAGGGCAGGACATACGTCTATGACCACAAGCGGCGTCCCACTTGCTTTACACTTACTTGCTTGCCTTCCAAAATAGAAAGGACTCTATACTTGCCTTCCAAACTGAAAGGACTTCTATGATTGACTTCCAAACGGGAAGGACTCTATACTCGCCTTCCAAACTGAAAGGACTTTTGTACTTGACGTTTGAAATGTCCTTGATAACCATTCTAAATTGAATCATAATGGATATAGGATGGTTATCATTATTGGATGCCAAGTGTGGTTTACTTTTATACATCATTATATTGCAGAAACACTCTAAATCAGTCAAAGCAACCGTCAATCAAGCATTTAACAAGGAATAATGCATCAGTAACATATGCTGAATTTCTGTGGTTTTCAGCCAACTTCTATGATTTTATTAAAATACCAAATGAAGTCGGATTTAAACAAAAGACCCCTCTATGGAATGCTAAACAAGTCAAGCTTATAAATATAATTTTATGTTTGGGATAAAGCTTTCCAAAAAGTACAGTTTTTAACCAATAATCTACTGCATTCGAGAACAGGACATCAACTTTACTCTAATTTGTAATAGGTTTTTCTTTATCAATACTCAGTGAAAAACAGCAAAATCAGTGCCTAAACTGTAGTAAATCCAGTCTAGTTTCTAAAAAAACAAGAATCATTAGAAACAGAGTCCTACATAAATAATTATAAGCAGAACACTAAACCTATGTCAAAACGGGTTTATGGACAGCAACATCATCTAGGACAGTTCACAAACAGTTCACATGCATGCAACTCATTTCAATGTTCAATCTTCTCATGGTCAACATGCAAATAGAAAATCAACCAATTTAGAGCATATATCAACAACGCCTAAGCTTGGATTTATGGTTGCCAAACACTAAAACTAAGGGAACTCATGAAGCTAGAAAATGAAGACTTGGTGATTTCCTCTATCTCTCTTGATCTTAGAGAAATTCTCCCACTAAAACTTTATAAAAATTAGATCTTCCAAAGGTTAAATTTTATCAAAACAATTCTATTTTCTAATGGCACAAGAATCAACTCAATCCAACATTAGCACAATTTACTAAAATTTAAATACTAAAACAGTATCAGTTCAGAGTTTCAAGTACAAACAACAACTTGCATGTCAGTTTTATCCATCGATACTTAATGAAATTGAACCATTACAAGGCCTATTTCGAAGGAAAATGAGTCTATTTTCCGATTGTACAAATATCACTTCGAAACAATATTGGTGGAGGAAGTTATTGATGAAATACTGACATGGAGTCAATACGGGTTTGGAGAGTAATTCCTCCCCCATTATCAATTTCACCCAAATCAACCCCTAACCTTGCATGCAATCAACATCAGTGATTCCACACTTAATTCAACACCAAAATAAGCAAGTAAGTAATAAATCACTTAGCAAATAGTTGGGATTTATGGTCACCCAATGTTACAAACAACAAGAACTCACATGGCTATGTAGTGGATTGAAGGTTGTTTTTGTGGACCTCCTTTTTGGTTGAAACCTAGTTTTCTCTCCTTTTTCTTCTCTTCCATTTCTTTCTCTTGGTTCTGCAAGCTTGATCAAGGATCTCCAACCCTCATCTTCTCATGGCTATGTCCCTTGATCTCTCTTCTCCATTCTTCTTTCTTCTTCCTCTCCAATCTCTTCCTTTCTCTTTTCCTTTATTTTTCTGTTATTCTGATTCTATTCCCCATTTCTCACGTTCCCCCTTCTTTTATCCCCTTCTCTTATTTCTTTCTTTTTATTTTTTTTTCTTCAGTAAAAGTTAAAACCCAACTTACTATCTACACCTCTTCAACTACTAAATACACCCCTACCTTAATTCTAAACATTTCTTTCTTAACAAATCTATAACATTTATTATTAACTATCCTTAAAACACTTATCCCTTAAAGATAGGCTCCTTCTATTTATTGGGTAATACTATTTAGTTAGCTAGGAAATTTGGGATGTTACATTATTTCTAGTTGACAACAATTTGTTAAAACTATTATTATAATTTTAAAAGCAAGTTACATGGTTAGATTAAAAAAACTCTGACGATGGGTGATTGGATGGCAGTAATGGAAAATACATTAATAATTAATTAATAGGATGGACTGGATTGTGGTAAAATGGTAATTATAATAGAGGTGGTGGGGATTTTGGTTCATTAGTGTCAATGAAGTGAAAAGTACCTAGTTTCTCATCTTTTGTATGATTACTCTAATTCACATAACAAACTACATGAAAACATATCATACAAAATGGTACTCAGATAAATTTATATTGTATAAAATGAGCACAAAATTATATAAAATAGAATGTGCTTATAAAAAAAAATACAATGTGATTTGCTTTAATTTTAGAGTGATGTTAGCATCACACTCTTAAACACACTCATCTTAACACATTTCTATTATTGGGTGGATTTCATATTGTACCATATGTTTTGGTGGCTCTCACATAAAATCTATCCAATAATAGAGAGTATGTCGAGGAGAGTGTGATAAAGGACGCGTTATTAGCATTTTTCTTAATTTTATTTGGTATGCCAAATAAGAAGGGGTGATTATTAAATAATAAAAGCAGCATAAGCTACACGGAAGCAATATATATTGAAATTGTAGTACACTAATACGCATATGGATATATGCTTGTAAATAAAAGTTGCACATAAACTAAATATATTTTTCTTCTCAAACAGCTATAAAATTTTTTTATCACTTGAACTCTAAGAGTCCAGTTCTCACCAGAAAGCTTCATTGACAATCGGACAAGAAACCAAACATATAAAAATGAAAGTATAAAGCCTCTCTAAAATGAACTAATTGTAAAGTGAGAAGATAAGAGTGTATTTACTCTTGATTAACTAAAATGGAATGAGATATTAATGTACTTTAACGAATCAAAATTGAATACACCATCATTTTCTCACTTTACACCCAAACTTACTTTAAAGGTGCCTAATCCAACATAAAATAACTGATAATAATAAATAAGCCAGCATTGGAATGGCAATTGCTTCACAGGTTGTGAAGGTAACCAATGGCTTCCGCTAAACTTTCTGGGTCTATAGGTTTCTCAATACAAGCATTAGCTCCTGCTTCAAAAAACATTCGCGTATTCTCTGTAGTGTAATTTGTACACATACCCAGAATCTTGCTATGTACACCCATCATACGTATCTCCCTCAGAAACTACACAAAACACAAAATCAAATTTAGGTAGATATAAATTTGCTTATCAACAATTATGTATGCATTTGTTTGCGTGTCAGTAAAACCACGATACCAAACCACGGTAATAATTCCATTTTTGTAAAATTTTCCCACAAATCGTGAATACTTCAAATAGCTACTTCCTCGTCTGATCATCTTGGATGCAATTCTGTCTAAATCGTCGTTATTCCAAACAGAGGCTAAGCTCATGTTTGGAAATGCAGCAAGGAACTACATTCAATCACAAAATCAAGTTAAAAATGACATGACCGTAATTTTATGAGCCTTAAATGTGAAAACTCAAGTAATTTACTTTTCTGTCATGTCCAGCCAAAGGTGCTTCCAAACATAGCATATTTCGTTCAAAATGTGACAACTTTAAGGTAAATAAAAAAAAAAGGTGTTCATACCTGAGGTCCACTGATTATGGCCAGATCAAAATCAACGATTATGAAGTTAAAGCAACCGCCAATCACCAAAATGTCTATTCCACCTCGAACGTTGTTTACAGCCAGTGTATCAATGCCTAGTGATGCCAACATTGACTGTTCCATGAGTCTGGAAGGGATATCATCATCCACTAGCAATACAGTATCCATGTAAGGAGTCTCTTTCACTGGACACTTTTTGAGGGGTAAATTCTTCTCCTCATAATCCCTGATTCGTTTAGATCCCGGAGCGCAAGCCATCGTTTGATAAATCGATATAGCTTCTGCATAATTGAGATCGGACATTAGCATATATAGAAAATCAAGTGACTAGTAGAAAATACTAGTTTAAACCAAACAAGTTTTAAATGAACACAAGAACCAACATATAATATTTTAATGTTTCGAGGAGGCAACAAAGGTGATATATATCAACCCAGAGATGGATTTTGAAAATTGTAGAAAAATACTTCAGCACTCGATGATACAACCCACAACCCAAAAAGTGGATCCTCTTAAAAAAAGGTGATCCATGAAAAATCTCAAATTAGGCAGAGAAAATGCATAGCAATCTTGCATACGATGATCAATGAAGTGAAATTGCAAAACTATGAGGCAATGGAAGGAGCTAATCAACTCTACATGGAAACTTGCCTATAACTCTTGATCTATCAATTTCTTTGTCATCAGCCTGGTCATAGGCTTATATAGGCGGCGAGAGACCACTCTCTATCCTATCAAGTAAGTAAAGATAGAATTTCACCTTTATTTCTCTTCACTTCTTTAATTTTTTTAGAACAAAACCCTTAAAGTTCTTTTTTTTCCTCACCGTTTTCTTTCTACCCAGATTCTTTCTTTCTAACTCACCACTTTTCATTTTCTTTCTCAAACCAAATAAAGTGTAAAGGAATTTCACTATCTTATACTTAGGAAGTCAAATTCTTTTTTGACAGGGCCGACCCAAGGGCCAAACAGCTAAAGCCCTTAATTTAGGCCTCAAAAAATTTTATTTATACTATAAAAAATAGTCAGCATCCTAGCGTTGGTCGGGCCTATGTACGGAATTTTTTTAAAAACAAAAATCATTTTAGAAGACCTCGTTTAGAGTTCGCTTTAGGCCTAAATAGGTGTTGGGTCGACATAGTTTTTGAGAGGCACTATTTAGTGTGAGATGAGATTACAACGAATGACGTGGACGTGGTTTTATTATTCTTTTTAATGAAATAAAAAAATAAGATGAAAATAATAAAGTCCAAGATAAACAATAACACTTATTCGTCAGTTTTTCATAACGAAAGCCTTCCAACCGTCCACCGTTTCCGTTCTTTTTCTGATATTCAAACAACTCATTGGATGGTAATATAATTTTATATTGAAAATTCATTAAATTTACAGGTGAACAACTTATTACCATTAAATGAGTTGTTTGAATATCAGAAAAAGAATTAAATGTAAACGTATGAAAATTTGCCATCGAAGGTTGGTCCAGTTGGTAAGGATACGACTCATAACCCACAAGGTTGTGAGTTCGAATCCCACTGCCGATGTGAGGACCTCTTTGGTGGGTAATCTATAAGTACCTTTGTAAGCGCTCTTTGAGCCGTGAGGCCTGCCCTGACCCTGATGAGCCCCCGCAATCCAACTCACCAAAATTTGTGTAATAAAAAAAAGTATGAAAAATCATATTAAAAAAACCGAGTAGCCAGAGTTAAAAGAGGACTCTCAAGAAACAGAGTTAAAAGAGACTCCTGCACTGATTTTGGAAACTCAAAGCCAGGTGATGATGCTTGAAGATACGCAAGGGACAGTGGTGAATGAGACTCCACAGAAGCTATTCCCTACAGTACTACTATGGCTATGAAGAGACGACTGATCTCCTACGCAGATGCTTGTATTAGAGTGAATGGAGCGGCCTATGAAGAGGAGCCTTTGGATCTCGGGTTTCTCCAGGAAGATGCTGAGGAGGAGGAGAGTTGCGAGGAGAAAGATCAGGCTGAAAAAGGGAAGAATACAGAAGGTGACCCGTTGTGCCCCGTTATTAAGGTTACCAGGGAGGAGATTAAGGTGGCCCAACAACAATGGAAAAGAGCAGTTATAGTCAAACTGCTAGGCAAAAGAGTGGGACTGAGATTTTTTCCAGATGAGATTGATGAAGCTATGGCAACCAGTGGGCACTATGGAAGTTATCGATTTAGGGAATGATTACTTCCTTGTAAAGTTTGGAGATTGAATGATGCTAAGAGAGAATTCATGGATGGCTCGTCGAAAATCTCGGACCACTACCTCATGGTTCAACGGTGGCGGCCGGAGTTCTTTCCATTTGAGGATGAGTACAAAAAGGTGGCGGTGTGGGTGAGAATTTCGGGCCTACCCATTGAATACTACGAGAAGCACATTCTATGGAGAATGGGGAATGGTCTCGGACACACCATGCGCATAAATAGCAACATTCTTCGGGAGAAGGAAGGATCGAGGGGTGAGTTCCAAACCACAGACCGAGCTAAATTTTCTTGTATTTGTATCGAAGTTGATCTGAGTAAGGTCCTGATTTCTAAGTTTGAATTTCACAACAGAATCTATAATGTTGAATATGAAGGCCTCCACCTTGTTTGTTTTGGGTGTGACAGCTCACACTGTGGTGGTGGTACATAAAGCAAATGATAAAGGTAAGCAAAAGGAAATTTTGGTTAAGGAGGTGCCGAAGGATACGGAGTACGTCCATGCAGTGGGTGACAATATTCCCCATGCAAAAAATCCGCATAAACCAGGTGGGGGTTTGAAGGGGGGAGTTGGCCCAAACAATGCCAACGCTAACAGTAGTGTGTCACCAAATAGGTCGATCAGAACCATAAAGAATATTGCTAGAGGTGGAGTTCGTATCAACTCGGTGGGCCCAATGGGTAAGGAAGATTCCATGTTGAACCGAGTCAACTCGCCAGGGGGAAAAAGTAACAAGCTCCCTACTCAGGTTGTCCATATGAAACCGAGTCACAGTGCTGCCGACTAAGGAGGGACCAATATCTTGAAAGCTCCCACTCAAGGTATAGCTAACAACAACAATGGAGTGCATCCAATGGAGGTGGAAACTATCCTTGTCTTAAACCAGCGCCCTCCTGAATGCCCTAAGAGTGTTGAAAGTCCAATGGAGATTGGTGATGAGTTAAACTTCGAAAGGGTCGCTGTACCAGAAGCGATGCAAGAGGGGGTGTGTCATGATACTGCCCACGCTTAGCGAATCTTTGGTATTCGTATTTTTCATTATTTTTATTTGTTTATTTATGAAGATGAAGATAATGACATGGAATTGTAGGGGAGCTGGTTCCAGGACTTTCCCAAACCTTATCAGGGGCATATCTTTAAGCTACAACTTGGATATGCTTGTTCTTTTTGAACCTCGTATAAGTGATACTAGAGCAGATAGAGTCATTCGCAAGCTTGGCTACACAGATTCGTTTAAAGTGGATGCTAGGGGATTTTCGGGGGGGATTTGGATCCTCTGGAATGGCCCCTCGGTGAAGCTTGATATTCTCCAGGAATCTACCCAGGTAGTACACGCGAGAGTTACTTGTGCAAACCGGGGTCCCTGGCATTTTTCGACTGTTTATGGTAGTCCACACTTGCATGGTAGATAGGATCTTTGGAGAAAGCTTGGTGAGTTTGCGCTAGCTTGTAAAGGGCCTTGGCTAGCTATGGGTGATTTTAATGCATACCAGTTTTCTCATGAGAAAAGTGGAGGAGCTAGTCCAAATAGGTACTCAATGCAGTGCTTCAACAGCTGCTTATTTGACTGTGGTTTGGATGGTCTAGGGTTTAAGGGCCCGCCATTTACATGGGAATGGAGTGGAGTCAAGGATAGGCTTGATAGGGGTGTGGCCAACTCTGCATGGAGAGTAATGTTCCCTGAAGCTTCTATATTGCATCTTCCCATATTTAAATCAGACCACAGGCCCCTTTTGTTGTCACTGGAGGCTAAAATTAGGAGGGATAATTCTAACAGGCCTTTCCATTTTATGGCTGGCTGGCTTGCCAACTCAACTTTCAGGCCGTTGGTTCAAGAAGCTTGGTCTAGGAATACAGGTTGGCACAATTCAGTGGGTGATTTCCAAAATAAGGTTCAAGAGTGGAATTATTGTTGCTTTGGAAATATTTTCCACAAGAAGAGAAGGTTGATAGGGTGTATGGAGGGCATTAACAGAAGACTCTCCATGGGGTTGGATACTCACTTAAAAAAGCCCCTTCGAAAGCTATGGGAAGAATATAACGGAGTTTTAGCTCAAGAAGAATTGTTTTGGTGCCAAAAAGCAAGATGTGATTGGTCACGTTTTGGAGATAGAAACACTCACTTTTTCTATACAATGACTATCATTAGGAGTAAAAGAAATAAAATTGAGGCTCTCACCTCTGTTGATAGCTCTTTGGTTAGGAACCCGAGTGAATTAAAGCATATGGCTGTTGGTTTTTTCGTGAATTATACCAAGCCACTGGGGATCTGGTTCCATTGGATACTCAATGCACCTTTCCTAGATTGGACAACATGAACTTGTTAAGTTTGGAGGGGCAGTTCACTGTTGAAGAAATAAAAGATGCGGTGTTTAGTATGGGCCCCTTGAAAGCTCCTGGACTCGATGGACTACAACTAATTTTTCCATAGCCAATGGGACTTAATTAGGACTTCTGTTTGTGACTTAATTTAGAGTATCTATGTGAACCCAAGCAGGATAGCTGAGATAAATGAGACTTTAGTTGTGTTGATTCCCAAACTCCTACAGCCCAAGAACCTGAAGCAATTCCGGCCAACAAGCCTTTGCAATGTAACCTACAAGATTGTTACAAAGGTCATTGCTAATAGGCCGAGGAGACATATGGCCTCTCTCATTGCTCCCCACCAATGTAGTTTCATCCCTAGTAGACACAGCTCTGAAAACATTGTAATAGCTCAAGAGGTGTTTCATACTATGCGTACAAAGAAAGGAAAAAAAGGATTTATGGCAACAAAGGTTGACCTGGAAAAGGCTTATGACCGTTTGAGGTGGGAATTCTTGGACAATGTCTTGCAGGAAATCAGTATTGGAGACCACTTCAGAAGGTTGATCATGACTTTTGTTTTTTCGGTTTCCATGCGGGTCCTTTTTAATGGTAATACTACTGATGCTTTCTCTCCAACCCATGGGATTAGACAAGGAGATCCTTTCTCCCTATACCTCTTTGTCCTTTGTGTGAAAAATTGGCACATTGTATTCAGGACATGGTGATGGATGGAAGTTGGAAGCCGATTGTGCTTAATAGGGGAGGCCCACCTCTAACTCATCTATTCTTTGCTGATGATTTGCTCCTGTTTGGGGAAGCCACCAGCCACCAAATGATGACTATTTCGGACTGCCTTAATAGATTCTGCCAGGTGTCAGGTGAGCTGGTTAGTATGGAGAAAACACATATGTTGATGTCTAAGAATGTGAACCATAATGTTGCACGGGGTCTTCGAGACATTTCTGGATTCTCTCTTACCCATGATCTGGGAAATTACCTGGGAGTCTCTCTAATCCATGAGAGGATCAATAGAAATACATATTGTCACTTATTGGAGCGTATCCAATAGAGGCTCGGTACTTGGAGAGCAGAGTCCTTATCCTTCGCGGGAAGAGTAACCTTAGCCCAGGCGGTTGTTGCTACCCTCCCCACATACACCTTGCAAACCACTCTTCTCCCCAAGCAAGTGTGCAAAAAGCTGGAACGTATGAACAGAGACTTTGTTTAGGGGTCGAGAGAGAATGCTTGGAAGTGCCACACGGTGGCTTGGCAGAGTATATGTCATAGAAAGGAATTAGGTGGCTTGGGATTTCGTAAATTGCATGCTTTCAACCAAGCTTTCTTGATGAAACTTGGTTGAGGCCTTATTAGTAACACTGATGCTTTATGGGTGAGGGTTCTCCAGAGTAAATATAAGTGTGGATCTAATGTCATTCCACGGGTTCAGAGATATGCTAACGGATCAAATGTATGGAGAGGGATTTTCCTCACCTGGAACAATGTACTTCACTATTTGATATGGAATATTGGTAATGGTCACACAGTGAGCTTCTGGGAGGTCGAGGGGCATAGGGTCTTGCGGGTTATGTCCTTTGTGCGAAAGGTATGAGGAGACAACTCTTCATATTTTAAGAGATTGTCAGGTGGTGCAAGCCCTTTGGAAGCGATATGGAGGTGGAGCTAATGTCCAAGGGTTCTTCACTTGTGACCTCAATACTTGGCTTGTAACCAACCTTAGTATTTCTCTTCTGGAGGCGTGAGGGCACAATTGGTGTATGGTCTTTGGGACTTTATTGTGGCAGGTCTGGCAGTTCCGAAATAAGCATGTTTTTGCCAACCAACAATTCATGGCAGAAGCCGTCCTACATGCTACTTTGTTTCACATAAAAGCATGGGAGCATGGACGAAACACAGCGGGTATTAGTAGGGTGCGGTAAGGTGCAGTTAGTGGGATGGAGTTTTCCTCCAAACCTTTGGGTTAAAGCCAATGTTGATGGCTCGGTTGTGTCCAATGGTAATCTGGCTTCTTGTGGTGGGGTTCTACGTGATGTTACAGGCTAGTGGATTTGTGGGTTCACCAGGAATTTAGGCACCTCAAATGTTTTGATGGTAGAGTTATGGGGCATCTTTACAGCCCTTAATTTGGCCTGGGACAAGAAGATTCCTATGGTTTTGGTAGAAACTGATTCTGAGGTGGCAGTGAAGCTAATCACAGAGGATTGTCCAAGCAACCATCCTTACGCCCCGGTGGTGTCTGCTATAGCGGAGTTACAATCTCGTGATTGGGAAGTCCGGTATTCGCATGTTAGGCGTGAAGGTAACCGATTTGCGGACTTCTTAGCTAACCTAGCCTACTCTATGGAACTTGGCCTCCATGTTTTGAACAGGCCACCTATTGGTTGCACTAATCTTCTGGTCAAGGATGCGATACGGGTTGCTACTCCCTGTCTAGTACCTGTTTAGTCTTTCTTTGGGTTGTAACCCTCCTTGTTACCAAAAAAAAAACTTTAAAAAAAACTAAATAAAGCAAGTCGGGGATTAGTTCCATTACTAGGGATGTTAATGGGGTAGGGCGAGGGCGGTCAATACTCCCACGTCTCCCAATTTTACCCTGTTCTCCGCCATGAGGAGTTTTTCTCCCCCGTCCTCGTTCCCCGCGAGAAGTTAAATTCATAAAAAGAGGTAATAAACTAAAATCCAATAAAATATAAAATATATAAAACTTAATATTCTTAAATTTAAAGTTAAAGAACTCTCCAAAATATTACAACAAGTTCAAATTCAAACCATACCAACATGAGATTCAACAAAAAAGAAGACAAGATCTAAGACTACGTCCATTTAATTCTTCTTATCATGTCCAACATTTAATGTCTGTAACATTTTAGTGGTAGTGCGATGGACAAGTGACACCGCAGTGAGATATGGACGAATAAAGTTACTCAGATGGTGCGAGGGACTAGATGCGTGAAGAGCTAGAAGGAGATGTCAGGTCGTTTGGAAGTGAAAGGTGAAGACTGTATAGGAGGAACTGAGAAACCAAATATGGTTAAGAAAGTTAGACTTGAATTTTTTTCAATATTATATTAAATTAATAAATAAAAATATATATTTAGAATTTCTAAAATATAATTATATTGTATATATTATACATATATATAATTAAAAGTATATTTTGTAATCTTATCAAGGACGGAGACCCCGCGAGGAAGGGGATATGTTCCTCGTCCTCGTCCCTGAAATACCTTCGAGGGAATTTTCTCCTGCATCCTCATCTCCAAAGGGAAAAAATCGCCGTTTGTGGGGCCCGATTCAAGACAATCCTCGTGGGGGTCCCCATGTTCAGATGAAAATTGCCATCCTTATCTGGTACCCATGTTATTGTTGTTTTCTTAATTTTGGAACACCTTGGTTTTTATATTTTAATACAAAAACGTCATGCCAAATGGTACCCTATAAAAAAATATAAAATCAATTAAGTATTGATCGAGTGATAAGCATCTCAACCCTATAAGGAGAAGAATGTAAGTTTGAACCTGATGACAGACATGCTAATTGGGAGGTTCCGAAAACCAAGTGTTAATTATCTGCTATAAGCATGTATGCAGCCGACCAATGATTAGTCTTATAACTGGTCTACAAAATCGAAGCTTGTGGTGATATCACGGGATATATCACCAGATAGTTAAAGATCTTAATTAAAGTGTTTCATAAAAAAATGAAATACAAAAATAAAAACCTAAAATAAAAATGTAGTTATTGTGACACCCTAACTCGGGTCATCACATGGTTACCCGTTTGCCGAAATAAAACATAATTTGCTGGTTGCGTTCGGAAAATAATGTTTTCTCAACGTTTATCTTTTCAAAATATGATGATAACATTTTTTCTCTTTTTTTAACCTCATAACAACAACAACGTAATCAAATCACACTTAAATACATAATGTATATAAGTCATACAACTATACTGCCTCATATGTTTTCACACCTAGATCATTATCAGTTTAGTTTATTCTCAAAACCTAATATAACACAATAGGGCCTAAGCTGGTCGTAACTAACAGACACTACAACCGATAGAAGCAGCAACAGCATGCCCCGAACTAGACAGCCTTCTTCTTCTTGTAGAGATCATACACCTTGTGCGGCTCTGATATGTTTGTAAGGGTGAGACGCCAATATATGGATTTAACACAATTAACTAAATGCGCGACACAAAAGAAGACACATGAACACATACATGTTTATAACAACATAAGCATCCATATTATAGCATACTGTTTATCATTGGGTTCCACGCCCCAAACATCAACGTCGGAAAACTATGCATGAACACTTCAATAGATCATCTAAACATCCACACTTAATCTCATGAGATATCCCAACCAGTAATGAGTTGATCAGACTCCAGGCATGCAGCCAGAACACCGGGCACGCAGCCAGAACACAGGCACGCAGCCAGAACATAACGGGCATGCCTGCCAAATGCATGCAAAAACACTCTGTTCTTGACACTTTTCTTTGTGTTCGATCTTTCTTTGTCGAAGCTCAAAATGGCTTACAACTCACATAGTTTTAACATCTTTAAAACTTTCATTAAAACACAGAACCTCACAATCCGAGTGCTCAATCACGACACTTCTCGACCGATGCACCAGTCATAGGTTTGTGGTAATAGAAAACATCTTAAATGTTTAAACACATTATACACCACGTATACATTAGAAATTAAGCCTATAGGACCTCAAAGTCCAAAGGACCCCAAGTCTATAACAACAAAGAACCTTAGTACCCCGACGTCTCGGTTTAGTTCAACACCACTTTCAACACGGTTGAATTAATTTTGCTTTTGGAAAATCTTTTCAAATGGGAAATTCTTCAATAAAATCTTTAAATAATAAAACTTAGTTTCCACAAGGTGAGTCACTTGAGGTTTTAAACTTACTTAAAATACATACTGCCGTTTCAAAATACTTGCCGTCGACACTTTTTCCAAATTTGCCGTCAATTATCACTTTTAAAGCCTTTTAAGCCAAAACTTAGCTTTTTCCACTTAAATAATTTTCTAAAATTATAATTAACTTTTTTTCAACAATTAATTTCATAAAATAACTTTTTATAATATTAAGGAATTTATTACATAAAAATTAGCAGTAGTAAAATATTTTCACGGTTGCGCACTCTCTGTGACCCACAGTTCACTTTTTCATTAATAAATCATTAAAATGATAATATTTGTCAAAACTCATTATTTTTACAAAACAATATTTTCCACCACTATTATATTCCAACATTTTCCATAAAACTTTGAATATAATTTACACAGGTTATTAAAGCTTTTATATGATTAATCGGTTGTGCACTGACCACTGTCAGGCTTCTCAAACAACATTCAACAACATCATCATAATTATATCACAAGGCAGATCATGCATCGTAGGAAATTAAATAAAAACCTTAAGTTTTTCGTTCACGAGTAAAAATTAGGTCTTTTGAGCAGTGTAATTACACTGTCAATGAAATTCGCGGGCCAGGATTCACCTGACTTTTCAACCTAAATTTTTATTGTAACTCTTTACGGTAAAGTAGAGTGTAAATAAGGTTTCGGTTTAATTAAAAACCCTTTCTAAGTCTCGGATAAAAATATAAACGTATTTATATAAATTTCCGATATTAGAAAACACCGAAAAGTCGGGGTGTTACAGACTACCCCTCTTAAAAAATTTCGTCCTCGAAATTTCGTGACACGAAGCTAGACAGGAATGAAAGATCCCGAAGCCTTACTTTCACAAGAAAGTATATAAAAGAATTTCATCAATCTGATAAGAATACAAGAATATTCTGTGCATAAAGATTCTTTAACAAATTTAGGGATGTAAAAATGTATGATCGGTACACTTTTACAAACATGAATCTAAGAAGGTTTCATCTCTCACAAGAACATAACAATTTTAAAAGGATATCAATCCGATAAAATGCAGACTGGGTCACTTTCCCCAATGGTGGAAGTAACTAGACTAAGTCTCATCGAGAAACTCGTTTTGTCAAGAAAGTGTCTATCCCGAACAAAATAGGACAGTCCAAACATACTAAATTTCACAGTGACCAATTGAATAGTTGAAATTTGAAACAATCACCTCATAATAATCACATAAACAAGTAATTTCAACACATCCACACACAATCCATCGAAACAAAGTATGAATTGTACCCGAATTAAAATAGTATAGTTAAGAGGTTACCGTCATGGTTTGAAGTCTCAGCGTTCCACACATGAAAAACTCTACCCGCAGCCGTCGGCTTATTTGCTTTGGTATTATTGACAGCCAGTCCATGCTTTGGTGCATTGCAATCCTTCGCCCAATGTCCCATTTGGCCACAGTTGAAACACTTATCTCCCTTTGATGCATTGTAATCCTTTGCCAAATGTCCCACTTGACCACAGTTGAAACACTTAGCTCCCTTTACAGGGCAAGTATCCAACATATGTCTTGTATCTCCACAGCCTAAACACCTTCTAACTTGACTTTGATTTTGATTATTTTGGCCACTACTCCCCGTTGCAGCAAAATTCGAATGATGTTGTTGTAGATCCTAGTCATTTCCTGGTGGTCGGAAATAAGGTTTTCTTTGCACTTGCTTTTCTCCCTGATTCTGAGATTGATCGTTGGATCTAGAGGGTCCTCCAACATTTCCCTTATCATTTCTTCCTTTCCTCATCTGCTCAATCTTCCGACTCATCTCGAATAAAGCTTGAAAAGTTCGAAGTTGCAGAGGTAAGACAAATTCCTTAATTTCAAACCTTAAGCCCGCTTCAAACCTCTCACATTTCCAGCTTTCATTTGGTTGTGCTTGAAAGAAACGAAAGTATTTGGCAAGCGATTCAAACTTAGCCGCATACTCTCCCACAGACATGTCTTGTTGTTGTAATCCCAGAAATTCCATCTCTTTCTCGATCCTAACGCTCTCCGGAAAATACTTATCCATGAATGCAGTTCGGAAAACATTCCAAGTAATCTCCTGATGATCAGCTTTAAGCAGTTGTTGAACACCCTTCCACCAATACTCCGCATATCCTATCAGCAGGAAAGCAGCATAAGTAACCCTTACTTCTGCAGGAGTAACCACCAGTTCAAAGATTTTCTCCAGCTCCTGAATCCATAAATCGGCTTTCTCATGATCAGCATCCCCACCAAATTGTGAAGGATTTTGGCTTCGAAACGTAATTAGAGCTTTACCTTCCGTAGCTTGTAGATTCTGGGCATTCATAGATGCAGTTTGATTGGCAATTGCAGCTGCCACATGTTCCATAGCCTGAGCGGCATAGTCTACTCCATCATCATAGTTCTCATTCATATTACCACGGCCACCAATAGGACCACCTCTGTGACCACGTCCACGACCGCGTCCATGACCGCGTCCACGTCCACCTTCTGGTGTTGGTTCCATAACTGACCTGCAGAACAAAATCAGTTAGACCGCAACCAGAAAATGAAACGTGCATTGGTGTATTAACACACATTACTTCTAAGAAGTAATTCAAACAAAACTTAACTCAGAGAAAACACAACGTCAACACAACAGACCTATTCCCCAAAGATCCCGAAACACTCGACCAGCTCTGATACCACTAATGTGACACCCTAACTCGGGTCATCACATGGTTACCCGTTTGTGGAAATAAAACATAATTTGCTGGTTGCTTTCGGAAAATAATGTTTTCTCAACGTTTATCTTTTCAAAATATGGTGATAAAATTTTTCTCTTTTTTTAACCTCATAACAACAACAACGTAATCAAATCACACTAAAATACATAATGTATATAAGTCCTACAGCTATACTTCCTCATATGTTTTCACACCTAGATCATTATCAGTTTAGTTTATTCTCAAAACCTAATATAACACAATAGGGCCTAAGCTGGTCGTAACTAATAGACGCTACAACCGATAGAAGCAGCAACAGCATGCCCCGAACTAGACAACCTTCTTCTTCTTGTAGAGATCATTCCCCTTGTGCGGCTCTGATATGTTTGTAAGGGTGAGACGCCAATATATGGATTTAACATAATAACTAAATGCACGACACAAAAGAAGACACATGCACACATACATGTTTATAACAACATAAGCATCCATATTATAGCATATTGTTTATCAATGGGTTCCACACCCCAAACATCAACGTCGGAAAACTATGCATGAACACTTCAATACATCATCTAAACATCCACACTTAATCTCATGAGATATCCCAACCAGTAATGAGTTGATCATACTCAAGGCACGCAGCCAGAACACCAGGCATACAGCCAGAACACAGGCACGCAGCCAGAATACAGGCACGCAGCCAGAACACCAGGCACGCAGCCAGAACACAGTCACGCGGCCAGAACGGGCACGTCTGCCAAATGCATGCAAAAACACTCTGTTCTTGACACTTTTCTTTGTGTTCGATCTTTCTTTGTCGAAGCTCAAAATGGCTTACGACTCACATAGTTTTAACATCTTTAAAACTTTCATTAAAACACAAAACCTCACAGTTCGAGTGCTCAATCACGACACCTCTCGACCGATGCACCAGTCATAGGTTCGTGGTAATAGAAAACATCTTAAATGTTTAAACACATTATACACCACGTATACATTAGAAATTAAGCCTATAGGACCTCAAAGTCCAAAGGACCCCAAGTCTATAACAACAAAGAACCTTAGTACCCCGACGTCTCGGTTACTAAGTTCAACACCACTTTCAACACAGTTGAATTAATTTTGCTTTTGGAAAATCTTTTCAAATGGGAAATTCTTCAATAAAATCTTTAAATAATAAAACTTAGTTTCCACAAGGTGAGTCACTTGAGGTTTTAAACTTACTTAAAATACATACTGCCGTTTCAAAATACTTGCCGTCGACACTTTTTCCAAATTTGCCGTCAATTATCACTTTTAAAGCCTTTTAAGCCAAAACTTAGCTTTTTACACTTAAATAATTTTCTAAAATTATAATTAACTTTTTTTCAACAATTAATTTCATAAAATAACTTTTTATAATATTAAGGAATTTATTACATAAAAATTAGCAGTAGTAAAATATTTTCACGGTTGCGCACTCTCTGTGACCCACAGTTCACTTTTTCATTAATAAATCATTAAAATGATAATATTTCTCAAAACTCATTATTTTTAGAAAATAATATTTTCCACCACTATTATATTCCAACATTTCCCATAAAACATTGAATATAATTTACACATCTTATTAAAGCTTTTATCTGATTAATCGGTTGTGCACTGACCACTGTCAGGCTTCTCAAACAACATTCAACAACATCATTAGAATTATATCACCAGGCAGATCATGCATCATAGCAATATAATATAAAACTGCAGATAATTAAATAAATTAAAAGCAGGTCAATCACCGATACACGGATAAACAACACAACGTAAACAACATAAACAAATAACCACAACCACATATAAATTATACATACTACACTAAAAGCAAATGGTAATTGAGAAAAATCCCTCAGGTAAGCTCCCCTTACCTCTCGAAGCTCCTTAGTGAAATTAAAATAACTCTATCGATTGTCGGAAACCCTCTTACGCCGTAAAACAATTAACCTTCAACAACACATCCAAACAACCAATCAAAACAAGCAAAACAAACACCTAATCCTCTCTAATAGGTCACGGCCTCCTTAGGTTTTTGTGGATCAAAATCTCCAAACTTGCTTAAGTCATGGATTAATGATCCTAATATTCTTAAGGAAATGGATTAGGGCTAAACAACAACGTTAAGAATCAAAACCATCCTGATCCTCTAAATGGTAGATTCGACCAACACAAGGACATAGGGTTAGGGTTTTCATTTTTGACAAACCAACTTAGATTTAACATAAACATTTATTAACTAGACGTTTACATGATCACATTGATAAAACTTAACAAAATCATTCAAGTTCCTCACTAATGAATTTCGGCCAAGACATGAAAGACATGGTTAGAAATTTCAACTTGATACAAGAACTTGGATTTAGCAAGTACATACCCTAGAAGCATGAGATCTATGATCATTTTCAAGTAGAAAACAACAAAGTTCCTCCACCTCCCACTATAGGTTTCGGCCATGCTCAAAAAAATGAGTAGGAAGATTTTGTTTGAAACAATCTCTTGGATTATGATAGTAGGGATGATTATAAGCACATAGAAATTGGTTTCAGAATTTTAGGATTTTTCTATGGTTTATGGTGATTTTTCAAAGTTATGAACATAAGCTTGAATCTAGTTTGAACATGGTGATTTAAGACTTCAAAACATGAAAACTTATGAAGAACATGACATTAAATGAAGGTAGAGAGTAAGAATCACCTCTTGAAGAACAAGAAATGAGCAAGAATCACTAACTTCCTTTGAAAACTCAAGCTTTTTTCACTTGTAAGAAAATGGAGTTTTTGAGAGTTTGGAGAGGATGAAGAAGAATGTGGAAGAATGGAGAAGCTCCTAGATTCTTCAAGAGCTTATGGCAGCCACAAGGAGGCTTGGGCCATGTTGACGACTCTGGGCAAGTATACCCAATCGTGCAAGTAATACGGTGGTGAGACCGGTTATCGTATCCACGGGGATTGGATGTCAATTACCAATTCACAAACTCAGCAACTATCTAGACTATGAAGAGAAATCAAAATAAACAAAACAAAATGAATAAAATCTTTTTGTTTTTTTGGGGACTTTTAACAAACACGTGGAGTGCAGAAAGAGGTGTTGGGATCAGATTTCACCAAACCTCTACCTCATGTACTACCAGGACTAGATACCTCCCATTCATGTTTCAAATATTAAAATCAATCCACTAGATTACTCAAGCCCCGATTTCTCAGATGACAAGAGCCTAAATCCACTAATAGACCCTAATTCCTTAGGTGGCCTAGATTAATGAATTTGCATTAGGGATAGGGATTACGCGATTACTAGTAAACCAAACTCCATTTCTAGACGTAAGGGTTACTAGGTGATTAATTTCAGTTCCGGTTCTAATACGAATTTCTCAATTGCATACTAAAACACTAATCGAGTCATGGGGGTGCTAGCCACAACAAGCATTAAGCATGGAAAATCAATCACTAATACGAAGGCATGAACACAGAATAATCAGTCAAGGCACATACATAATAATCAGTTTGATTACATCTAATCCCAACTGTAACACCCTACTTTTTATTTTCCGATTTTTATTTTTTTCAGTAAAAATATTTTCGCTGTACTAACCGGTATAAATGTATTTATTTATATTTTTATCCGAGTTCATGGAGATTGATTTTTATGAAATAAAAATCATATTCATACTCTATCTTAGGGTATAAGCTTAAGATAAAAATTTGGGTTGAAAATTCAGACGGAACCCGGTCTGCGTTTTCATTGACAGTATAATTTTACTGAGCAGAAAACCTAATTTTGACTCGTGAACGAAATGGTTTATATTTAAATCATATTTCCAACGATTTTTGTTAGTTTGAAAATTTTCAATCGAAAATGAAATATTACGCTTTTTACGGGCGTAAAACCCTAATCAGGGAACCGACGAAGTCGAGAAGGGAGGCGCAGAGACAAAAATGGACACCGGAGGAGCTGAGTCATGGGATGAGTCACCACCATGACTCACCAAGCATTTATGAGCATTAAATTCAAGTAATCATGACTTTTGGGTAAAAAGACCAAAATACCCCCAAGCTTTCGCGGGTATTAACAAGACGCATCTACGCACTTTTAACCACTCATTTTACATGGTTGTATACCTCCCACATCTCTCCAATTTCGTTCATCCACCTCCAATAAATCATACCTATTTCATTTTGCTTTCGTTTCATTATTTTCCTCTCAAAAACCGAAATTAGGTAAACGACGGAGCTGCGTACGGAATTTCCGGGAACCGCTAACGGATAGGATCGGTGACTCATTAGTGAGTCACTTTGTGTGGCCCAAAATCAGTCTCACCTCCATCATATGTGAGCCACATATTTATTAACCATAGTTAAGCAAAGTAACCCTAGTTAAGTTAATTATTAACTATGGTTAAGCTTATATTAATTAAATAATCACAAAACCCATTAATCTAAAAGTTAAAAACCAAACAAGGCCTAAGATTTTCCCTATAAAAGCCCTCCAAAACCGTGGCCTCCCTCCCCTTTCACTCATCTTCTTCATTTCCTTCATTTATTCACTTTTCTTCAAAAACACCATTGTTGATCTTCAGGAACTTCAAGTGATTTCCATTAACAAGATTGCCAAGATCATTATCAATTCTTCTTCTACTTTCTTAACTTAGGTAACATGATCATCTCCTCTCTTTTTAAGCTCTTGTTTTTCATATTTCTTGAGTTTTCATTTCTTAGATCTAGAACTTCAATTAATTCTAGAAAATTGTAGAAAAATCATAAAAATGTGAAACCAATTTCTATGATCTAGTTGTGATACCTCCTTTATTTATCCAAGAGCATGTGATCAAAATCATTCTCCTTCCCTATTAACCATTAATGGCCGAACCTAGGTAGGAAAATGGGTTTGGTGTTTTGTTGTTTGTTTTGAAAGTTAGTACTTGACTTAGGTTCTATAATACATGTATAGCTTAAATCCAAGAGCTTAGGTCCAACAAAAATCCCTAGCTTAAATTCCTATACATGGCCAAAACCCTAACCCTATAGGGTAGAGAATTTTGTTCCAAACTTTAGTCTTGTAATAATTAATTTATGTTAGTTAAGACTCTAGTAACTAGGATCCAAAAGATGGCATTAAGAAAATAACCCTAAACCTATTTTCTTAGTCTTGGCCGAACCTAGCCCTAAAGTGTCATAGATGGATTTGGTTTGATTAATTATAGTTATGTTGTTTGGTTCAAGGTGAAACTACTAAGCTGTGGTGTGATAGCGAGGAACGTCGAGTTCGGGATTTCGGTGCTAACTCATGTGGGGAAAAGATCATTCTATCGTCAGAATCGATAAGTAGTATATTCTATAATAATTGTGTAGGGCGACCTAAACCCTACTAGTAGTTGAGTAATCGACAAGACCAAAATCACATTGGAAACCTTTTCTGTAAAACCAATGGATTCGGGGATTGTAGGTTTATCGACATTAAGTTGATTTAAGTATTTGAGGATGTTTGATTTTATGTTATCAAAATTACTGTGAAACGCTGGTTGAGGTATTCCATCTGCATGTGACGTATTATTTCGGTGTTTGAATATTTATGATATTGAGGATGTTGTTGTCTGTCACGGCCGTGATGGCTATCACGGCCAGGCCGTGACAGAGTCTGACTTTGTATTATTTGGTTTGATTATTCTGAGTTGGTTGTGATAAATTACTGTATATGATATTGAGATGTTTGAATATTCTGTTGATTAATGTGTTATGCATGATCTGCCTGGGTTTAATACTATGCTTAGATTATTTTAAGGGAAGATATATATTGCTTGGAGGTATTTTGTTTGGGTGAGAGTTTTGAATATGAATTAGAAGTGCCTCGCTATTATTTTATAGAATGTAAGTGGAGGTTGTGAGGAAAAGCTTGAGGTATCAGGTTGCTATTGATAAAAGTCAGTGAGAATCATACCGTGCTTATGCACTATTTCCTATTAGAGATTAGGAAATAGTGGCGCATCGAATTATAAGGTCTTTTATGCTTATGTTCTATTTCAAATGGGGGAAATAGTGACGCATATCGTGCTTATGCACTATTTCCTATGAGAGGCAAGGGAATAGGGGCGCACCGAGTTATTATTTATTATGTGCTTATGTGCTATTTCCAATGGGGGCAATAGTGACGCATATCGTGCTTATGCACTATTCCCTATGAGAGGTAAGGGAATAGGGGCGCACCGAGTTATTATTTATTATGTGCTAATGTGCTATTTCCAATGGGGGAAATAGTGACGCATATCGTGCTTATGCACTATTCCCTATGAGAGGTAAGGGAATAGGGGCGCACCGAGTTATTATTTATTATGTGCTAATGTGCTATTTCCAATGGGGGAAATAGTGACGCATGCTTGTGCTTATGCACTATTCCCTATGAGAGGTAAGGGAATAGGGGCACACCGAGTTATTAATTATTATGTGCTAATGTGCTATTTCCAATGGGGGAAATAGTGACGCATATTGTGCTTATGCACTATTTCCTAGGAGAGATAAAGGAATAGGGGCGCACCGAGTTTTGACCCCAAATAGTTCTGGACTACTGACTAGTGTGACAGGAGTATAGATGGCCATATTAGTATAAATGTTGAATTACAGGAGTTGAAAGTAGAGGGTGATATTGTAAATTGGGTGATATCGTAATTTGAGGATGATTGCTAGTTAGGTGTGATGTGTGTGGTTGACGGTTATTATATTTTATGCTATGATTCTTTTCCGCTTTTGATGATAGAACTGTTTCTTATCCCCTGTATCTTTCTGTATGTTTTATTTTATCAATTATGGGATCGTACTTGAAGACCCGGTGGCTGAACTGAACGAAGAGGGGTTGGATGGAACTCCCTATGAACCGGAAGCCGGAGGTCGAGTCGTGACCCATGGTGATTAGGGTCTAGTTAGTCTATGGCCAGTGAGTCTTATAAGACGTTTCTTTTATTTCTGCAAATATTCATTTGTTTTAAGATGCCTGTTAGGGATCCTACTGACGGGATACCCTAAACAGTGTTGTGTAAAATAAAGGATAATTATGTGTGTATTTATGTAATATAGTTTTGGTGTGTTTTATATCTGTAGAAGTTATATAGTTATTAATTAAGTTTTATTTTTTACGTATTTTCAACAGTAAGCGCGCGATTAAGTAAATAAATATTAAGGTTCCATTTTAATAATACAATGGGGCACAACGGGGTGTCTCGCCAACAACCGGGATTTAGCTACTCATAGAGAAAACCAAAACTAAAACAGTAGGGACAAAGGAAAGAAGAAGGGAAAGAAGAAACTCCATTGGAAGCTTTTCCCCAGCCGTCGGCCTCCTTTGATTCTAGGGTTCCAGTCCTCCTCAACCGCAGCCTCCAAGGTCTTCCTAATATTCCCAGCTCTGGAATCAATCCAGAATCCCTTTTTCTGTCTGTTCTGCGTTTTATTTATAGGGAGGCCACGCGTCACGGCCGTGACGTGTTTTGGAGTGGGCGCGCTTTCAAATTTGGAGCATCACGGCCGTGAGCCTCATCACGGCTAGGCCGTGATCGGTTCTGTTTGGCCTGCCATGACCGTGATGGGTATCACGGCTAGGCCGTGACAGCTTCTGACTTTTGCCTTCAATCTTCTCAGTTTTTTTGATCATGGCCGTGATGGTCATCACGGCCAGGCCGTGATGGGCTCTGCTTGGCTCATTTTCTACACTTTTCAAGCTCTATTTCATCCAAGCTCCATCAAGGCTAATTCTGAGCATTTTTCCTTAAATTCCTGCAAAACAACACCAAGAAACCGCTTCACCCGTTCCAAGGGAAAAACTAACTAAAATAAAATAAAGAATGGCTAATCTATATGAAAAATGCATGCAAAAGTGTATAGGAAATATGATGTAAAATCACACTATCAGGCCATGCGAAATTGGGCTTGGAAAAAGCCCAAGTCCATTACCAAATTTTGCAACATAAAAATGCTTAAGACTTTAATAAAAAACCTAGGAAATTAAGAGTAGGAAATTGGTTTTTATGGAATAACTCTTGGCCACGAAATTTGGGCCTCAAAACTGCAGCCCAACATGATTTGGATGAGTGAAAAATTGATCCACTTCACTTAGTGTTTCATATAAACTAGTTTAGGGACCAAAGTTCAATTAAGAATAAGTTTAATGACCAAAATGCAATTTCCATAGAAATTGTCATCATGAGGCCATGTGCACCATTAATGTGTTCACATGGGTGACTCACCATATTTGACTCATTGGTATCATCCGTTAGCGGCTCCCGAAAATCCCGTAATCTGCTCCGTTGCTTCCCCGATTCAATATGACGCCCGGATAAAATATAATATTTCACTTTTTAGTGAAATATTTCAAAATAACCAAAATCGTAGGAAATTAAATAAAAACCTTAATTTTTTTCGTTCTCGAGTAAAAATTAGGTCTTTTGACCAGTATAATTATACTGTCAATGAAATTCGCAGGCCGGGATTCGCATGACTTTTCAACCTAAATTTTTATCATAACTCTCTATGATAACGTAGAGTGTAAATAAGGTTTCGGTTTAATTAAAAACATTTTCTAAGTCTCGTACAAAAATATAAACGTATTTATATAAATTTCCGATATTAGAAAACAACGAAAAGTCGGAGTGTCAAAGTTATGGCATTGCTATGGATTAGATCCACGACTTTATAAATTTTAAGAAAATTAAATCGTTATTGGTAATAACGATTTCAATTTAATATTTATTTAAAAAAATAATAGACAAAATAGGTATATTGGTCCAATGCATTTATTTATTTTTCATATTGGTCCTATAAGTTTGTTATTTTTCAAATTAGTCATACACGTTATGTTCTGTTTCCAAGTTACTCATTTCCGTCAATTTTAACCTAACGCTGTCAGTTTTGATCTGACGTAGTCATCATATTAGTTCGACACGTATGTTAATTTATTTTATAAATAAAGTATTCGATATATTATTATAAAATAATTAATATATAATTCGAGCATATTTAGAATTAAATATTACTGAAAACGTAAAATCAAATTATCAATTATGCAATTATCATTTTTTTAGGTGCGGGATGGAACCCAGGGCATCCCTACAGCTGAAAGCCACGGGACTAATCCCATGAGGATGTAGAGTACCAATTAAGGAGAAACTCCTCTACTTATAGATGCAGCTCTATTCCCATTACTAGGATCCGAACTATGGACATATGATTAAAAGGTCCAAGCAACTAGCCACTTGGATCACACTTTATGTGGGTTATGCATTTGTCATTTTACTACAGTAAAAGTGTCTAAAAATATGCAATTTAAAAAAGTATTAAAGTAGTATACAATGTAAATGTAATAAGATTTACACTAACATTTAGTAATATTTTGACATGTGTGCTTTTATGGATATAATATAAAAATATTAAATGTTGATGGCAGCAGTCTTGGTAATAATATTGATTTGATAATAATATTGAATGCTATATTTATTGAATGTAATATAAAAATATGTATATTTATAACTATTAAATATTATATTTATTATATTTGATATATTAAATATTATAACACACATACATAAAGTTAACTTGAGACTTTTACCAAGAAAATAAATAAAGTTAACTTGATATTTAGAGAAATTAATGATAATATATATATATATATATTTATTTATTTATTTATTTATTTATTACAGCATTAATGATAATATTGATTACCAAAATAAAGAAGATATTACATAAAATATTATAAATGTTTTACTTTTCATAAAAAATATCATCATAACATAGTATAATAAATTTGAATGATATTTTTACCCTATTTACATAATTTACATGTAACTATTGTATCAAATATATTAACATAAATTAAAATTTAATATAAGTATGAATTTTTATTTAAAAAATATTAAATTTAAAATTAATCTATTTATAAAATATTTTTATAGAAGAAACATAACAATTAACTTGGTAAAAAAATTTGACAATTATTTGGACTAAGTTTGATGAAAAAATATATATATTACACAAAAAATATTGTTTAAAATAAATTATTTATTCAATTTTTTAACAAAAATCTTTTTTTCCCTTTATTATATTCTATAATTAAAAAAACATTTGTGGGTCTATTTTATATATATTTCTTTTATAATAAATTTCACTTAATTCTTAAAAATTGATTCATATAAATATTATAAATAAACCCGTCCAATGCACGGGCATTATTTCTAGTTGACAACAATTTGTTAAAACTATTACTATAATTTTAAAAGCAAGTTACATGGTTAGTTTAAAAAAAACTCTGACGATGGATGATTGGATGGTAGTAATGGAAAATACATTAATAATTAATTAATAGGATGGACTGGATGGTGGTAAATTGGTAATTATAATAGAGGTGGTGGGGATTTTGGTTCATTAGTGTCAATGAAGTGAAAAGTACCTAGTTTCTCATCTTTTGTATGATTACTCTTATTCACATAACAAACTACATGAAAACATATCATACAAAATGATACTCAGATAAATTTATATTGTATAAAATGAGCACAAAATTATATAAAATAGAATGTGCTTATAAAAAAAATACAATGTGATTTGCTTTAATTTTAGAGTGATGTTAGCATCACACTCTTAAACACACTCATCTTAACACATTTTTATTATTGGGTGGATTTCATATTGGACCATATGTTTTGGTGGCTCTCACATAAAATCTATCCAATAATAGAGAGTATATGGATATATGCTTGTAAATAAAAGTTGCACATAAACTATATATATTTTTCTTCTCAAACAGCTATAATTTTTTTTTTTTCATTTGAACTCTAAGAGTCCAGTTCTCACCAGAAAGCTTCACTGACAATCGGACAAGAAACCAAACAAATAAAATGAAAGTATAAAGCTCCTCTAAAATGAACTAACTGTAAAGTGAAAAAGGTAAGAGTGTATTTACTCTTGATTAACAAAATGGAATGAGATATTAATGTACTTTAACTAATCAAAATTGAATACACCATCATTTTCTCACTTTACACCCAAACTTACTTTAAAGGTGCCTAATCCAACATGAAATAACTGATAATAATAAATAAACCAGCATTGGAAGGGCAGTTGCTTCACAGGTTGCGAAGGTAACCAATGGCTTCCGCTAAACTTTCTGGGTCTATAGGTTTCTCGATACAAGCATTAGCTCCTGCTTCAAAAAACATTCGCGTATTCTCTGTAGTGTAATTTGTACACATACCCAGAATCTTGCTCTGTACACCCATCATACGTATCTCCCTCACAAACTACACAAAACATAAAATCAAATTTAGGTAGATATAAATTTGCTTATCAACAATGATGTATGCATTTGTTTGCGTGTCAGCAAAACCACGATACAAAACTACGGTAATAATGCCATTTTTGTAAAATTTTCACACAAATCGTGAATACTTCAAATAGCTGCTTCCTCGTCCGATCATCTTGGATGCAATTCTGTTTAAATCGTCGCTATTCCAAACAGAGGCTAAGTCCGTGTTTGTAAATGCAGCAAGGAACTACATTCAATCACAAAATCTAGTTAAAAATGACATGACAGTAATTTTATGAGCCTTAAATGTGAAAACTCAAGTAATTAACTTTTCTGTCATGTCCAACCAAAGGTGCTTCCAAACATAGCATAATTCGTTCAAAATGTGACAACTTTAAGGAAAGAAATTTTTAAAAAAAAAAAAGGTTTTCATACCTGAGGTCCACTGATTATGGCCAGATCGAAATCAACGATTATGACGTTAAAGCGACCTCCAACCACCAAAATGTCTATTCCACCTCGAGCGTTGTTTACAGCCTATGTATCAATGCCTAGTGATGCCAACATTGACTGTTCCATGAGTCTGCAAGGGATATCATCATCCACTAGCAATGCAGTATCCATGTAAGGAGTCTCTTTCACTGGACGCTTTTTGAGGGGCAAATTCTTCTCCTCATAATCCCTTATTTGTTTAGATCCCGGAGCGCAAGCCATCGTTTGATAAATCGATATAGCTTCTGGATAATTGATATCGGACATTAGCATATATAGAAAATTAAGTGACTGGTAGAAAATACTAGTTTAAACCAAACAAGTTTTAAATGAACACAAGAACCAACATATAATATTTTAATGTTTCGAGGAGGCAACAAAGGTGATATATATCAACCAAAAGATGGATTTTGAAAATTGTAGAAAAATACTTCAGCACTCGATGATACAACCCACAACCCAAAAAGTGGATCCTCTTAAACAAAGGTGATCCATAAAAAATCTCAAATTAGGCAGAGAAAATGCATAGCAATCTTGCATACGATGAACAATGAAGTGAAATTGCAAAACTATGAGGCAATGGAAGGAGCTAATCAACTATACATGGAAACTTGCCTATAACTCTTGATCTATCAATTTCTTTGTCATCAGCCTGGTCATAGGCTTATATAGGTGGCGAGAGACCACTCTCCTATCAAGTAAGTAAAGATAGAATTTCACCTTTATTTCTCTTCACTTTTTTAATTTTTTTAGAACAAAACCCTTAAAGTTCATTTTTTTTCTCACCGCTTTCTTTCTACCCAGACTCTTTCTTTCTAACTCATCACTTTTCATTTTCTTTCTCAAACCAAATAAAGTGTAAAGGAATTTCACTATCTTATACTTAGGAAGTCAAATTCTTTTTTGACAGGGCCGACCCAAGGGCCAAGCAACTAAAGCCCCTAATTTAGGCCTCAAAAAATTTTATTTATACTACAAAAAATAGTCAGCATCCTAGCGTCGGTCGGGCCTATGGACGGAATTTTTTTAAAAAACAAAAATCATTTTAGAAGACCTCGTTTAGAGTTCGCTTTAGGCCTAAATAGGTGTTGGGTCCACCCAGTTTTTGAGAGGCACTATTTAGTGTGAGATGAGAGTACTACGAATGACGTGGACGTGGTTTTATTATTATTTTTAATGAAATAAAAAATTAAGATGAAAATCATAAAGTCCAAGATAAACAATAACACTTATTCGTCGGTTTTTCGTAACGGAAGCCTTCCAACCATCCACCGTTTCCGTTCTTTTTCTGATATTCAAACAACTCATTGAATGGTAATATAATTTTATATTGACAATTCATTAAATTTACAGGTGAACAACTTATTACCATTAAATGAGTTGTTTGAATGTCAGAAAAAGAATTAAATGTAAACGTATGAAAATTTGCCAACGACGGTCGGTCCAGTTGGTAAGGATACGACTCATAACCCACAAGGTTATGAGTTTGAATCCCATTGCCGATGTGAGGACCTCTTTGGTGGGTTATCTGTAAGTACCTCTGTAAGCACTATTTGAGCCGTGAGGCCTGCCCTGACCCTGATGAGCCCCCGCGATCCAACTCACCAAAATTTCTGTAATAAAAAAAAGTATGAAAAATTATATTAAAAAAACCAAGTAGCTAGATTTGATAATCTTAATCGGGGTAAAAAGTGAGATTTACACATTGATAATAAATTAACTTTTCATTCAAAGCATTGACAATGAATTAAATATAAAGGTGAACAACATAGCAAATAATAATTATTGATATATGTTGTGGATGCCAGCGATTTATACATTTTTTTTAAAAATGAAGTTATTATTACTAACAACAACTTTAAAGATGTCACATTGAATTAAAAGAGAAAAGTAGAGAGAGAAGCTCCCCTAGGGTTTTTTTTTTGCTAAGTTTTGCCTTATGATTGCCTTAGGGAGCACTACTGGAAAGCTAAGGGATGTGGAACCGTCAGGGGAGGAAACTGACCAACTTGCAAGGAGCACTAAAAAGGCTAAAATGTTGGAGGACTCTCAAGAAACAGAGTTAAAAGAGACTCCTGCACTGATTTTGGAAACTCAAAGCCAGGTGATGATGCTTGAAGATATGCAAAGGACAGTGGTGAAGGAGACTCCACAGAAGCTATTCCCTACAGCTACTACTATGGCTATGAAGAGACGACTGATCTCCTACGCGGATGCTTGTATTGGAGTGAATGGAGTGGCCTATGAAGAGGAGCCTTTGGATCTCGGGTTTCTCCAGGAAGAATCTGAGAAGGAGGAGAGTTGCGAGGAGAAAGGTCGGGCTGAAAAAGGGAATAATACATAAGGTGACCCGTTGTGCCTTGTTATTAAGGTTACCAGGGAGGAGATTAAGGCGGCCCAACAACAATGGAAAAGAGCAGTTATAGTCAAACTGCTAGTCAAAAGAGTGGGACTGAGATTTTTCCAGATGAGATTGATGAAGCTATGGCAACCAGTGGGCACTATGGACGTTATCGATTTAGAGAATGATTACTTCCTTGTTAATTTTGGAGATTTGAATGATGCTAAGAGAGCTTTCATGGATGGCCCATCGAAAATCTCGGACCACTACCTCATGGTTCAACGGTGGCAGTCGGAGTTCTTTCCATTTGAGGATGAGTACAAAAAGGTGGCGGTGTGGGTGAGAATTCCGGGCCTACCCATTGAATACTATGAGAAGCACATTCTATGGAGAATGGGGAATGGTCTCGGACACACCATGCGCATAAATAGCAACACTCTTCAACAGAAGGAAGGATCGAGGGGTGAGTTCCAAACCACTGACCGAGCTAAATTTGCTCGTATTTGTATCGAAGTTGACCTGAGTAAGGTCCTGATTTCTAAGTTTGAATTTCACAACAGAATCTATAATGTTGAATATGAGGGCCTCCACCTTGTTTGTTTTGGGTGTGGCCGCTATGGCCATAAAAAAAGTGGTGTGCCCACTGCTGGTTGAGAAGATTCCTAGGACTGAGCAGGATGACAAGGGCCATGATGATCGAATGAAGGCTATGAAGCAGAATGTGCCCGGTAGAAAAGTGGAAAATTGTCAAGAGGAAGAAGTTTTTGGGCCTTGGATGATCCCCCGAACAAGAGGTGGAAGACGAAGGGTGCTGCCACGTGACCAGGAACGACGTGGGAATGTTGGAAGGGAGAGTAAAGGGCAGAAATTGCAGGGTCCCAGAGGCCAGGGATCAAGGTTTGTCATATTGGGAGGTACTGATGGTAGTGTGACAGCTCACACTGTGGAGATGGTACATAAAGGAAATGATAAAGGTAAGCAAAAGGAAGTTTCGGTTGAGGAGGTGCCGAAGGATACGGAGTACATCCGTGCAGTGGGTGACAATATTCCCCATGCAAAAAAATCCGCATAAACTAGGTGGGGGTTTAAAGGGGGGAGTGGACCCAAGCAATGCCAACGCTAACAGTAGCGTGTCACCAAATGGGTCGGTCAGAGCCATAAAGAATATTACTAAAGGTGGAGTTCGTATAAACTCGATGGGCCCAATGGGTAAGGAAGATTCCGTGTTGAACCGAGTCAACTCGCCAGGGGGAAAAAGTAACGAGCTCCCTACGCAGGCTGTCCATATGAAACCGAGTCACAATGCTGCCGACTCAGGAGGAACCAATATCTTGAAAGCTCCCACTCAAGGTATAGCTAACAACAAAAATGGAGTGCATACAATGGAGGAGGAAACTGTCCTTGTCTTAAACCAGCTTCCTCATGAATGCCCTAAGAGTGTTGAAAGTCCAATGGAGATTGGTGATGAGTTAAACTTAGAAAGGGTCGCAGTACCAGAAGCGATGGAAGAGGGGGTGAGTCCAGATGCTGCCCATGCTTAGCGAATCTCTGTTATTCGTATTTTTCATTATTTTTATTTGTTTATTTATCAAGATGAAGATAATGACTTGGGATTGTAGGGGAGCTGGTTCCAGGACTTTCCCAAACCTTATCAGGGACCTATCTTTACGATACAACTTGGATATGCTTGTTCTTTTTGAACCTCGTATAAGTGATACTAGAGTAGATAGAGTCATTCGCAAGCTTGGCTTCATAGATTCGTTTAAAGTGGATGCTAGGGGATTTTCGGGTGGGATTTGGATCCATTGGAATGGCCCCTCGTTGAAACTTGATATTCTCCAGGAATCTACCCAGGTAGTACATGCGAGAGTTACTTGTGCAAACCGGGGTCCCTGGCATTTTTCGACTGTTTATGGTAGTCCACACTTGCATGGTAGACAAGATCTTTGGAGAAAGCTTGGGAGTTTGCGCTAGTTTGTAATGGGCCTTGGATAGCTATGGGTGATTTTATTGCATACCAATTATCCCAAGAGAAAAGTGGAGGAGCTAGTCCAAACATGTACTCAATGTAGTGCTTCAACAGCTGCTTATTTGACTGTGGTTTGGATGATCTAGGGTTTAAGGGCCCGCCATTTACATGGGAATTGAGTGGAGTCAAGGATAGGCTTGATAGGGGTGTGGCCAACTCTGCATGGAGAGTAATATTCCCTGAAGCTTCTATATTGCATCTTCCCACACTTAAATCAGACCACAAGCCCCTTTTGTTGTCACTGGAGGCTGAAATTAGGAGGGATAATTCTAACAGGCCTTTCCGTTTTATGGCTAGCTGGCTCGCCGACTCAACTTTCAGGCCGTTGGTTCAAGAAGCTTGGTCTGGGAATACAGGTTGGCACAATTCAATGGGTGATTTCCAAAATAAGGTTCAAGAGTGGAATTATTGTTGCTTTGGAAATATTTTCCACAAGAAGAGAAGGTTGATAGGGTGTATAGAGGGCATTAACAGAAGACTCTCCATGGGGTTGGATACTCACTTAAAAAAGCCCCTTCAAAAGCTATGGGAAGAATATAACGGAGTTTTAGCTCAAAAAGAATTGTTTTGGTGCCCAAAAAGCAAGATGTGATTGGGCACGTTTTGGAGATAGAAACACCCACTTTTTCCATACAACGGCTATCATTAGGCGTAAAAGAAATAAAATTGAGGCTCTCACCTCTGTTGATAGCTCTTTGGTTAGGAACCCGAGTGAATTAAAGCATAAGGCTATTGAGTTTTTTCGTGAATTATACCAAGCCACTGGGGATCTGGTGCCATTGGATACTCAATGCACCTTTCCTAGATTGGACAACATGAGCTTGTTAAGTTTGGAGGGACAGTTCACTGTTGAAGAAATAAAAGACACGGTGTTTAGTATGGGCCCCTTGAAAGCTCCAGGACTCGATGGACTACAACCAATTTTTTTCCATAGCCAATGGGACTTAATTGGGCCTTCTGTTTGTGACTTAATTTAGAGTATCTATGTGAACCCAAGCAGGATAGCTGAGATAAATGAGACTTTAGTTGTGTTGATTCCCAAACTCCTACAGCCCGAGAACCTGAAGCAATTATGGCTAATAAGCCTTTGCAATGTAACCTACAAGATTGTTAAAAAGGTCATTGATAATAGGCTGAGGAGACATATGGCCTCTCTCATTGCTTCCCACCAATGTAGTTTCATCCTTGGTAGACACAGCTCTAACAACATTGTAATAGCTCTAGAGGTGTTTCATACTATGTGTACAAAGAAAGGAAAAAAAAGGTTTTATGGCAGTAAAGGTTGACCTGGAAAAGGCTTGTGACTGTTTGAGGTGGGAATTCTTGGACAATGTCTTGCAGGAAATCGGTATTGGAGACCACTTCATAAGGTTGATCATGACTTTTGTTTTTTCGGTTTCCATGCGGGTCCTTTTTAATGGTGATACTACTGATGCTTTCTCTCCAACTCGTGGGATTAGACAAGGAGATCCTCTCTCCCCATACCACTCTGTCCTTTGTGTGGAAAAATTGGCACATTGTATTCAGGACATGGTGATGGATGGAAGTTGGAAGCCGATTGTGCCTAATAGGGTGGGCCCACCTCTAACTCATCTATTCTTTGCTGATGATTGGCTCCTATTTGGGGAAGCCACCAGCCACCAAATGATGACTATTTCGGACTGCCTTAATAGATTCTGCCAGGTGTCAGGTGAGCTGGTTAGTGTGGAGAAAACACGTATGTTGATGTCTAAGAATGTGAACCATAATGTTGCATGGAGTCTTCGAGACATTTCTGGATTCTCTCTTGCCCATGATCTGGGAAAGTACCTGGGAGTCCCTCTAATCCATGAGAGGATCAACAGAAATACATATTGTCACATATTGGAGCGTACCCAATAGAGGCTCGGTACTTGGAGAGCAGAGTCCTTATCCTTCGCGGGAAGAGTATCCTTAGCCCAGGCGGTTGTTGCTGCCCTCCCCACATACACCATGCAAACCACTCTTCTCCCCAAGCAAGTGTGCAATAAGCTGGAACGTATGAACAAAGACTTTGTTTGGGGGTCGAGAGAGAATGCTTGGAAGTGTCACACGGTGGCTTGGCAAAGTATATGTCAGAGAAAGGAATTAGGTGGCTTGGGATTTCGTAAATTACATGCTTTCAACCAAGCTTTATTGATGAAACTTGGTTGGGGCCTTATTAGTAACACTGATGCTTTCTGGGTGAGGGTTCTCTGGAGTAAATATAAGTGTGGATCTAATGTCATTCCACGGGTTTGGAGATATGCTAGTGGATCAAATGTGTGGAGAGGGATTTTCCTCACCTAGAACAATGTACTTCACTATTTGAGATGGAATATTGGTAATGGTCACACAGTGAGCTTCTGGGAGGATAGATGGCTCTTCTCCGGTGTACACTACTAGAAAATTGTTATTTACGGACGGATTCACAGACGGATTTTAGACGAAATTTGGACACTTTTCCCACGGATTTTGGACGGACAATTAATTTCGGACGAATTTCAGACGGAACAACCCCCGTCCGAAAAAGCCCCGTTGCAAATTAAAAATTATGTCCAAAATTCCGTCCGAAATTAGTTCCAGACAGATTTCGGACAGCTTTCATACAAACACAAAAATCTGAATTTTGGTTATATTAGCTTAATTTTGGACGAATTTCAGACGGATACAATATTGCTATTCATGTAAATTCTGGACGGATTTCAGACGAATGTTATAATATTATTTTGAACAGATTTCCCACGGATTAGATAATTGTATTTAAATAATATTTTTTGATAAACAAATCATGTTTATTAATAAAAAAGGGCCAAACTTAAATAATTATGTATACCAAATTAGGTACCTGGACTTGAAATATAATATAATATAATAAAAATTTATTATTATTAAGGTACCACTCTAGACAAGTATCAAGCTTCAAATAAACAAAAACACAAACTATCTTGAAATACAAGAATGATATATTAAGATTCAAAGCATTAAAATATCATTACAAACATCAAAGACATAAATTTATTCCTCATTGTTATTTTGATCACTAAACTCTTCATCTTCATCTAGCACATCATCCATCATCTCCTCCTCATCATCATATCATCGTCGTTGTCATCTAATCATCGTCGTCATTGATTAATTCGTGGCCACCATCATAAACGAGAAGGATGTTACTATAATCAAATAAAAGATAGTGAGTCCTTTCGAGAAAACATTCATCACACTGTAACAAGATAATAGACATTATAACTAATTTAAATAACAAGATAGAAAATATGGATATTCAAACCATTTGGCTTGTAGTCACATAATGGACACCATCACATTAAGATACTCTCTACTTTGAAACATGCACGCTAAGGCTATATCAAGTTGAAGTCAAATTTGAAGAAACTACTAGGAATAGAACAAATGTGGGGATGTCAGGAAGATATTTGGGTTTTATGTAACAAACACCAGTTCTGGCAAACCAACAACAACATGCATCAATCCAACATTAAACCATAAAGCCAACCTAATATAGATCATGCACCAAAGGGAGGAGACTTAGGAGAATATGAGATAATAAGGGAATAAAAGCTCTGGGGGCAGTGAGGACAAACTACAAAAATCACACCTCCTTTGAAACACAATTATTCTTAAAAAAGAATCGCTAGTCGAATAAGATGAAGAAAGTCAAGCTGGAACACAGTTTGACTGAGCATTTCAATAAATATTTCACTGAAGCCAATGATACAATTCAACCCCTTCCCTTGACTATGTGAAAGGATACCGCAAACCAAAATGCAAATGATACAATATGACCATAACAGCCTCACCTGCCACCCCCCATGAAATAAAAACAAGATTCTTCCCAAATTTGATGAGTATGTAAAGAAAATCCACACAAATCACCCAAGGTTCATATGTAAACAAAAAGTAACATATTATCACCTTTCTCTCAAGTTCCACCATGTAGCTTTCAAATAAATCTTCCCGATCTCTTGGCCTTTCAACAGCGCTGAATCGTTCATCATGATCAAACATACTTATAGCTTTGCTGATCATGGAAAATGATTAATTAGAAATTATGAGGTGGATTAGTTGAAGTTCCGCCAAAAGAGATCAACTAAAAATAAATTCTTAAATCAATCAAGCAGAAACATACCTCCATCTTGTGGATGATGTAAGTTCTTTACACTCCTGAAAAGAAAAGATGCATAAAGAGTTTAGTAATAGAAGAACAAATTAATCAGGTATTCTGTTCAACATACTTCCAACATCTTTGTGAATTCTTCCCGAGCTCTTTTCTGCTTCATGCGCCTCTCTTCAGCCTCTAGCTTCTTCAGCCTCAACATTTTATATAATTATACAACATGCACATATTCAAGATATACAAGTCTGGAACATATAATTCTCCTTGAACAATGAAGGTAATGACCCTAAACATCTTCTGCATATCAAATATTCGAAAGAAAGAAAAAACCAATAAAGAATATCTTACACTTGCTCAACATTGTAGTTCGTGTCACAGTAAACATGTGACCAAGTACAAGGGTTCACTTGATTTTGATTCCAGTCAGTGAGCTGGTCGGCCGAAGCATTCAAAGATATCCTCATTGCAAATAGTGCATCTCCTGTAATGAACAGGAACATTACAAACCTACTAAAGCTTAAGACAAGAGTCCAAAAACACTGCAACTTTCACAAAACCAGAAAGGCATATATGTTTCAAATCCATTATATTTCAACTGAAATATTGCAATAATAAGAGACAGTCATTAGATTCTGTTAACAAACAGATATGTATCCACGAAATCCTCAGAAATAAAATGGAAATTAAAGTTTGACAACCTGAGTTTTATCCCAAAAAAAAGGATATAATATATATGTATGTATATATATATATATATATATAGTAGTTCAATTTTATGCAGCCTGCATGTTTTTCAAATGAGTTGAGTGCCATATGAACAGAAGATTGTACCTTGTGGATCAGGTAACACAAAAGAACATAAGCAACCCAATAGCAAAAGCAGAAATATGAAGTCCATTTCTACTAACATCAACCGCTAACACAATGTCCACGCTTTAGCAAATAAGTAATCTCCATCTCTGCAGTAAAGAATCATCTAACCATTAAACTGTGAAATGTGACTTGCAGTAAATGCCATATAAAGATAAACAATATGAAGAGACTACCAGAGTGATGAAAACAACTAAATTGTGATATGAGGTATTTAATGATCAACCAAGCAATTGAACCTGTCGAGGGAAATGGGATGCCTTACACAACACAAAGAGGACCACACAGCCATTGATCAAAAACTATTTGGTAATTTGATAAAACTGCACAGAGCTAGACAGCCACTGCTAAACTTTCAATAATGCTTGTTGGTATGCAAACCATTTTCGTACCAACCATACGAAGAATAATGAAATTAGTTTAGGATAACACTAATTCACTACCCCAATTGCACAAAACAAGTTTCAATTTCAAAATTGAAATCTGAATTCAAAAGCTAGGGTTAGGGTTTGGGAAAATTTGGGGATTCTTGAAATTGGATAAAGTGAGAAAATCACTCACCCAACCAAGAGGAAGGAGACGTGGTGGCTGAAGATGGTGGCGACGGCAGAGGCGCGACGGCAGCATCAACGTTCCAGAAGCAACCATAACGGAGACGGCTTCCTAACGGCTCACCAACCTGACATAAAGCGAGGTTGTCGTCCTCTCCACTCCATGCGGTGGTGGACGGTGCTCCACGACGGCTCACTTGGTGTCTGGAACCTCAACCACGGCGGGGGAACAAAGTCGCAACGGCGGAGCAAACGAACCAGGCGCGGGGCTCGCGTGGTTTCTTCCCTGGTCCAGGCGCGAGCGGCGGTCGGAGGTTCTCAGGGGAGGCGGCACGACTGGACAAGCCAGAGAGAAGGAGGAGAGGATTTCGGTCTTTTGCAAAGTCAGAGTGTGGAAGAGTGAAGATGTGGGTGTGTGTCTGTTGAAGAAGAAAAGGAGAAATAAGAAAGGAAGGGGTCGTGCGTTTTCTGACCGGGAAAGAAGAGAAAAAAATTCTTTTTTCATTTTCTTTGTTTTCTTTTAGTTAGGAGTAGGTAGAATGTGTGGTTGAAATTTATTTTAGGAAAAGAATAATAATATTGACCATTAGATTTAAAATAATGAGTGATAAATATATACTTTCAAAATTTAAATTAGAGTAAAGGTTGGTGGTTGAATAGATCCACCAAGAAAATCAGTGATCCGAATTTAATCTCTAGTTAACACTAAACCAATTTATTTTCAAATCTAAAATTAAATAGAGTAACATCTGAAAATAAATTCCTTTTAATCATATTATTTAAAATATTTTTCTAAACACAGAATATTAGTGACAATCACGTAACATTATTGTCCTGCAAGCGTGTATATACTGCAGTAACGCACTGTTAACGTACCCAATAAAATAATTTTAAATGAGTAAATAAAATTACTCAAACTAAACAACATAAAAATAACCAAAAATAAACATCCAGATAATTAATTATTTCAATAACATAATTAAACGTATATGTGAAAAACTAAGGTGTTACACACTACAGTAGCACATTGCTAACGTACTCAATAAAATAATTTTAAATGAGTAAATATAATTATTCAAACTAAACAACATAAAAATAAACAAACTTAAACATCCGGATAATTAATTACTCCAATAAAATAATTAAACATCTATATGAAAACTGGGATGTTACATATAACAAAATAAACATACACATCCAAATAAAATAATTAATCATATGTGTAAAAACTAGGGTGTTACACGTGATACAAATTCTAGATTTGGTCCCTATACATAAAAAATTATTAAAATGGTCCTTATACGTACAAAAAGTCCCCATTTGGTCCCTGCCGTACAAAATTTTAGGGACAGATTTAATTATGTTTTGCTCGTATAGGGACCAAACGGGTAATGTATAGGGACCAAATGGAGATTTTTTGTACGTATAAATTATGGCGTTGTGATCATGTTGCCTATTTTTTGTTGTTGTATATTAATCTATTGTTATAAATTTTTACCACAAATTAATTTCTAAAATTTAATTTTTGAATTTAATTTTACATTTTATTAGTCTAAATATGTTTTTTAATTTTTTTCATAAATCTTGTTTACTTTTAAATTTATTAAGATCAAATATTTTAATCATATTTGTAAGATAAATTATTTAATCTTTTTCAAGAAAAATAAAAAAATAACAAATCCGTGTGAAATCTGTCTCAAATTTTCGGACAGATTTCAGACGGATGTAAGATAAATCAAGAAAAATATAAAAAATAACAAATCCGTGTGAAATCTGTCTCAAATTTTGGATGATTTTGGACGGATGATTGAAAAGACCCAAGATAAAAAAAAATATGAAACCGATCCGTGCGAAATCTGTGGGAAATATTTTGGCGTGTTATTGGCACGAAAGTTTGAGACAAAGTAGAGACGGATTTGAGACGGAATCTCATTGAAAATTACATTCGTCTCAAATCCGTCCGAAATGTTCATAAAATTTCATACGGAAACATTTCCGTCCGAAAATTCCGTCTGAAAATTCAAGTTTTCTAGCAGTGGTAGTTCTGAAGGACATAGCTACTGGCCCTGTACCTCTCCACGAGCTTCCCCTTCTGATCTGTGACTTTATCAATAGTAGTGGTGCTTGGTGGATCCACATGTTCCAGTATCTACTACCTGACCATATTCTGATGGAAATCAAAGGCTTTTTCATTTCCCTAAGAGAAGATATGGAGGATGTGGTTCGTTGGGAGAATAATACTAGTGGTAATTTTTCTGTTAAATAAGCTTATAAGCTTCTAGTGGGAGACACGGATGAGCTAAGGCAACCGCAAATATGGAAGGATATATGGAAATGGCCAGGGAACCAACGTGTACGCTGCTTTCTGTGGAAGTGTGTTAAAGGTGGTCTCATGAAAAATGACTACAGGAGGTCGAGGGGCATAGGGTCTTGCGGGTTATGTCCTTTGTGCCAAAGGTATGAGGAGACAACTCTTCATATTTTAAGAGATTGTCAGGTGGTGCAGGCCCTTTGGCAGCGATATGGAGGTGGAGCTAATGTCCAAGGGTTCTTCACTTGTGACCTCAATACTTGGCTTGTAACCAACCTTAGTATTTCTCTTCTGGAGGCGTGGGGGCACAATTGGTGTATGGTCTTTGGGACTTTAGTGTGGCGGGTCTGGCAATTCCGAAATAAGCATGTTTTTGCCAACCAACAATTCATGGCAGAAGCTGTCCTACACGCTACTTTGTTTCACATAAAAGCATGGGAGCATGGGTGAAACACAGCGGGTATTAGTAGGGTGCTGACGAGGGGAGCAGTTGGTGGGATGGAGTTTTACTCCAAACCTTTGGGTTAAAGCCAATGTTGATGGCTCGGTTATGTCCAATGGTAATATGGCTTCTTGTGTTGGGGTTCTACGTGATGTTACAGGATAGTGGATTTGTGGGTTTGCCAGGAATTTAGGCACCTCAAATGTTTTGATGGCAGAGTTATGGGGCATCTTTACAACCCTTAATTTGGCCTGGGACAAGCAGATTCCTAAGGTTTTGGTAGAAAGTGATTCCGAGGTGGCAGTGAAGCTAATCGCAGAGGGTTGTTGTCCAAGCAACCATCCTTACGCCCGGTGGTGTCTGCTATAGCGGAGTTACAATCTCGTGATTGGGAAGTCCGGTATTCGCATGTTAGGCGTGAAGGTAACCGAGTTGCGGACTTCTTAGCTAACCTAGCCTACTCTATGGAACTTGGTCTCCATGTTTTGAACAGGCCACCTATGGGTTGCACTAATATTCTAGTCAAGGATGCGATAGGGGTTGCTATTCCCCGTCTAGTAACTGTTTAGTCTTTCTTTGGGTTGTAACCCTCCTCGTTACCAAAAAAACAACTTTTAAAAAAAAACTAAATAAAGCAAGTCGGGGATTAGTTCCATTACTAGGGATGTTAACGGGACAGGGCGGGAGCGGTCAATACTCCCACGTGTCTCAATTTTACCCCATTCTCTGCCATGAGGAGTTTTTCTCCCTTGTCCTCGTTCCCCGTAGGAAGTTAAATTCATAAAAAGAGGTAATAAACTAAAATCCAATAAAATATATAAAACTTAAAATTCTTAAATTTAAAGTTAAAGAACTCTCCAAAATATTGCAACAAGTTCAAATTCAAATTCAAATCATACAAACATGAGATTCAACAAAAAATAAGACAAGATCTAAGACTACATCCATTTAATTCTTCTTATCATGTCCAACATTTAATGTCTTTAACATTTTAGTGGTAGTGCGATGGACAAGTGACACCGCAGCGAGATATGGACGAATAAAGTTATTACTGAGATGGTGCGAGGGACTAGATGCGTGAAGAGCTAGAAAGAGAGGTCTGGTCGTTTGGAAGTGAAAGGTGAAGACTGTATAGGAGAACCTGAGAAACCAAATATGGTTAATAATGTTAGACTTGAATTTTTTCAATATTATATTAAATTAATAAAAAAATATATTTAGAATTACTAAAATATAATTATTATGTATATATTATACACATATAATTAAAAGTATATTTTGTAATCTTATCAAGGAGGGACACCTCGTGGGGCAGGGGATATGTTCCCTGTCCTCGTCCCCGAAATGCCTTCGAGGGAATTTTCTCCCGCGTCCTCATCTCCAAAGGGAAAAAATCGTCGTTTGTGGGGCCTAATTCAAGACAATCCCCGTGGGGATCCCCACGTTCAGATGAAAATTGTCATACTTATCCGGTACCCATGTTATTGTTGTTTTCTTAATTTTGGAACACCTTTGTTTTTTTATTTTAATACAAAAACGTTATGCCAAATGGTACCCTATAAAAAATATAAAATCAATTAAGTATTGATCGAGTGATAAGCATCTCAACCCTATAAGGAGTAGAATGTAAGTTCAAATCCTGGTGGCAGACACTATAATTGGGAGGTTCCAAAAACCAAGTGTTAATTATCTGCTATAAGCATGAATGCAGCCGACCAATGATTAGTCCCATAACCGGTCTACAAAATGGAAGCTTGTGGGAATACCACGTGATATGTCACCAGATAGTTAAAGATCTTAATTAAAGTGTTTCATAAAAAAAATGAAATACAAAAATAAAAACCTAAAATAAAATGTAGTTATGGCATTGGTATGGATTAGATCCACGACTTTAAAATTTTTAAGAAAATTAAGTTGTTATTGGTAATAACGATTTCAATTTAATATTTTTTTAAAAAAATAATAGGCAAAATAGGTAGATTGGTCCAATGCATTTATTTATTTTTCATATTGGTCCTATAAGTTTTTTATTTTTCAAATTGGTCCAACACGTTATATTCTGTTTCCAAGTTAGTCCTTTCTGTCAATTTTGACCTAACGCCGTCAATTTTGATCTGGCGTAGCCATTACATTAGTTCGACACGTATGTTAATTTATTTTATAAATAAATTATTCGATATATTATTATAAAATAATTAATATATAATTCGAGCATATTTAGAATTAAATATTACTGAAAACGTAAAAGCAAATTATCAATTATGCATTTATCATTTTTTAGGTGCGGGATGGAACCCAGGGTATCCCTACAGCTGGAAGCCGTAGGACTAATCCCATGAGGATGTAGAGTACCAATTAAGGAGAAACTCCTCTACTCATAGATGCAGCTCTATTCCCATTACTAGGATCCGAACTATGGACATATGATTAAAAGGTCCAAGCAACTACCACTTGGATCACACCTTATGTGGGTTATGCATTTGTCATTTTACTACAGTAAAAGTGTCTAAAAATATACAATTTTAAAAAACATTAAAGTAGTATACACTGTCAATGTAATAAGATTTACACTAACATTTAGTAATATTTTGACATGTGTGCTTTTATGGATATAATATAAAAATATTAAATGTTGATGGCAGCAGTCTTGGTAATAATATTGATTTGATAATAATAATGAATTCTATATTTATTGAATGTAATATAAAAATATGTATATTTATAACTATTAAATATTATATTTATTATATTTAATATATTAAATATTCTAACACATACATAAAGTTAACTTGAGACTTTTACCAAGAAAATAAATAAAGTAAACTCGATATTTAGAGAAATTAATGATAATATATATTTTTTTATTACAACATTAATGATAATATTGATTACGAAAATAAAGAAGATATTACATAAAAGATTATAAAAGTTTTAAATTTCATAAAAAATATCATCATAACTTAGTATAATAAATTTGAATGATATTTTTACCCTATTTACATAATTTACATGTAACTATTGTATCAAATATATTAACATAAATTAAAATTTTATATAAGTATGAATTTTTTTTAAAAAAATATTAAATTTAAAATTAATCTATTTATGAAATATGTTTTAGAAGAAACATAACAATTAACTTGGTAAAAAAATTTGACAATTATTTTGACTGAGTTTGATGAAAAAATACATATATTACATAAAAAATATAGTTTAAAATAAATTATTTATTCAATTTTTAACAAAAATATTTTTTTTCCCTTTATTATATTCTATAATTAAAAAAACATTTGTAGGTCTATTTTATATATATTTCTTTTATAATAAATTTCACTTAATTCTTAAGATTGATTCCTATAAATATTATAAATAAACCCGTGCAATGCACGGGCATTATTTCTAGTTGACAACAATTTGTTAAAACTATTACTATAATTTTAAAAGCAAGTTATATGGTTAGATTAAAAATAACTCTGACGATGGGTGATTGGATGGTAGTAATGGAAAATACATTAATAATTAATTAATAGAATGGACTGGATGGTGGTAAACTGGTAATTATAATAGAGGTGGTGGGGATTTTGGTTCATTAGTGTCAATGAAGTGAAAAGTACCTAGTTTCTCATCTTTTGTATGATTACTCTTATTCACATAACAAACTCCATGAGAACATATCATACAAAATGATACTAAGATAAATTTATATTGTATAAAATGAGAACAAAATTATATAAAATAGAATGTGCTTTTAAAAAAATACAATGTGATTTGCTTTAATTTTAGAGTGATGTTAATTAGCATCACACTCTTAAACACACTCATCTTAGCACATTTTTATTATTGGGTGGATTTCATATGGGACCATATGTTTTGGTGGCTCTCACATAAAATCTATCCAATAATAGAGAGTATGTCGAGGAGAGTGTGATAAAGGGCGTGTTATTAGCATTTTTCTTAATTTTATTTGGTATGGCAAATAAGAAGGGGTGATTATTAAATAATAAAAGTAGCATAAGCTACACGGAAGCAATATATATTGAAATTGTAGTACACTAATACGCATATGGATATATGCTTGTAAATAAAAGTTGCAAATAAACTATATATATTTTTCTTCTCAAACAGCTATAAAATTTTTTTATCACTTGAACTCTAAGAGTCCAGTTCTCACCAGAAAGCTTCACTAACAATAGGACAAGAAACCAAACATATAAAATGAAAGTATAAAGCTCCACTAAAATGAACCAACTGTAAAGTGAAAAGATAAGAGTGTATTTACTCTTGATTAACAAAATGGAATGAGATATTAATGTACTTTAACTAATCAAAATTGAATACACCATCATTTTCTCACTTTACACCCAAACTTACTTTAAAGGTGCCTAATCCAACATGAAATAACTGATAATAATAAATAAACCAGCATTGGAAGGGCAGTTGCTTCACAGGTTGTGAAGGTAACCAATGGCTTCCGCTAAACTTTCGGGGTCTATAGGTTTCTCAATACAAGCATTAGCTCCTTCTTCAAAAAAACATTCGCGTATTCTCTGTAGTGTAAATTGTATACATACCCAGAATCTTGCTCTATACACCCATCATACGTATCTCCCTCACAAACTACACAAAACATAAAATCAAATTTAGGTAGATATAAATTTGCTTATCAACAATTATGTATGCATTTGTTTGCGTGTCAGTAAAACCACGATACAAAACTACGGTAACAATGCCATTTTTGTAAAATTTTCACACAAATTGTGAATACTTCAAATAGCTGCTTCCTCATCCGATCATCTTGGATGCAACTCTATCTAAATCGTCGTTGTTCCAAACAGAGGCTAAGCCCGTGTTTGGAAATGCAGCATGGAACTACATTCAATCACAAAATCAAGTTAAAAATGACATGACAGTAATTTTATGTGCCTTAAATGTGAAAACTCAAGTAATTAACTTTTCTGTCATGTCCAGCCAAAGGTGCTTCCAAACATAGCATAATTCGTTCAAAATGTGACAACTTTAAGGTAAAGAATTTTTTTTAAAAAAAAAGGTGTTCATACCTGAGGTCCACTGATTATGGCCAGATCAAAATCAACGATTATGAAGTTAAAGCAACCGCCAACCACCAAAAAGTCTATTCCACCTCGAGCGTTGTTTACAGCCAGTGTATCAATGCCTAGTGATGCCAACATTGACTGTTCCATGAGTCTGGAAGGGATATCATCATCCACTAGTAATGCAGTATCCATGTAAGGAGTCTCTTTCACTGGACGCTTTTTGAGGGGCAAATTCTTCTCCCTATAATCCCTGATTCGTTTAGATCTCGGAGCGCAAGCCATCGTTTGATAAATCGATATAGCTTCTGCATAATTGAGATCGGACATTAGCATATATAGAAAATCAAGTGACTAGTAGAAAATACTAGTTTAAACCAAACAAGTTTTAAATGAACACAAGAACCAACATATAATATTTTAATGTTTCGAGGAGGCAACAAAGGTGATATATTAATGTTTCGAGGAGGCAACAAAGGTGATATATATCAACCCAAAGATGGATTTTGAAAATTGTAGAAAAATACTTCAGCACTCGATGATACAACCCACAACCCAAAAAGTAGATCTTCTTAAACAAAGGTAATCCATAAAAAATCTAAAATTAGGCAGAGGAAATGCATAACAATCTTGCATACGATGAACAATGAAGTGAAATTGCAAAACTATGAGGCAATGGAAGGAGCTAATCAACTCTACAAGGAAACTTGCCTATAACTCTTGATCTATCGATTTCTTTGTCATCAGCCTGGTCATAGGCTTAAGTAGGCGGCGAGAGACCACTCTCTATCCTATCAAGTAAGTAAAGATAGAATTTCACCTTTATTTCTCTTCACTTTTTTAATTTTTTTAGAACAAAACCCTTAAAGTTCATTTTTTTTCTAACCACTTTCTTTATACCCAGATTCTTTCCATCACTTTTCATTTTCTTTCTCAAACCAAATAAAGTGTAAAGGAATTTCACTATCTTATACTTAGGAAGTCAAATTCTTTTTTGACAGGGCCGATCCAAGGGCCAAGCAACTAAAGCCCTTACTTTAGGCCTCAAAAAATTTTATTTATACTACCAAAAATAGTCAGCATCCTAGCGTCGGTCGGGCCTATGTACAGAATTTTTTTAAAAACAAAAATGATTTTAGAAGACCTCGTTTAGAGCTCGCTTTAGGCCTAAATAGGTGTTGGGTCGACCCAGTTTTTGAGGGGCACTATTTAGTGTGAGATGAGACTACTACGAATGACGTGGACGTGGTTTTATTATTCTTTTTAATGAAATAAAAAAATAAGATGAAAATAATAAAGTCCAAGATAAACAATAACACTTATTCATCAGTTTTTCGTAACGGAAGCCTTCCAACCATCCACCGTTTCCGTTCTCTTTCTGATATTCAAACAACTCATTGAAATGCAATATAATTTTATATTGACAATTCATGAAATTTACAGGTGAACAACTTATTACCATTAAATGAGTTGTTTGAATATCAGAAAAAGAATTAAATGTAAACGTATGAAAATTTGCCAACGAAGGTTGGTCCAGTTGGTAATGATACAAATCATAACCCACAGGGTTGTGAGTTCGAATCCCACTGCCGATGTGAGGACCTCTTTGGTGGGTAATCTGTAAGTACCTCTGTAGGCGCTCTTTGAGCCGTGAGACCTGCCCTGACCCTAATGAACCCCCACGATCCAACTCACCAAAATTTCTGTAATAAAAAAAGAGTTAGAAAAATTATATTAAAAAAACCGAGAAGCTAGATTTGATAATCTTAATCCGGGTAAAAAGTGAGATTTACACATTGATAATAAATCAACTTTTAATTCAAAGCATTGGCAATGAATTAAATTTATAGGTGAACAAGATAGCAAATAATAATTATTGATATATGTTGTGGAAGCCGGTGATTTATACATTTTTTAAAAAAATGAAGTTATTATTACCAACAACAACTTTAAAGATGTCATATTGAATTAAAAGAGAAAAGTAGAGAGAGAAGCTCCCCTAGGGTTTTTTTTGCTAAGTTTTGCCTTATGACTGCCTTAGGGAGCACTACTGGAAAGCTAAGGGATGTGGAACCATCAGGGGAGGAAACTGACCAACTTGCAAGGAGCACTAAAAAGCCTAAAATATTGGAGGACTCTCAAGAAACAAAGTTAAAAGAGACTCATGCACTGATTTTGGAAACTCAAAGCTCGGAGATGATGCTTGAAGATACGCAAGGGACAGTGGTGAAGGAGACTCCACAGGAGTTATTCCCTACAGCTATTGCTATGGCTATGAAGAGATGACCGATCTCCGACGCGGTTGCTTGTATTGGATTGAATGGAGCAGTCTATGAAGAGGAGCCTTTGGATCTCGGGTTTCTCCAGGAAGATGTTGAGGAGGAGGAGAGTTGCGAGGAGAAAGATCAAGCTGGAAAAGGAAGAATACAGAAGGTGACCCGTTGTGCCCCGTTATTAAGGTTACCAGGGAGAAGATTAAGGCGGCCCAACAACAATGGAAAAGAGCAGTTATAGTCAAACTGCTAGGCAAAAGAGTGGGACTGAGATTTTTCCAGATGAGATTGATGAAGCTATGACAACCAGTGGGCACTATGGACGTTATCGATTTAGAGAATGACTACTTCCTTGTTAAGTTTGGAGATTGGAATGATGCTAAGAGAGCTTTCATGGATGGCCCGTCGAAAATCTCGGATCACTACCTCATGGTTCAACGGTGGCGGCCGGAGTTCTTTCCATTTGAGGATGAGTACAAAAAGGTGGCGGTGTGGGTGAGAATTTTGGGCCTACCCATTGAATACTACGAGAAGCACATTCTATGGAGAATGGGGAATGGTCTCGGATGCACAATGCGCATAAAGAGCAACACTCTTCGGGAGAAGGAAGGATCGAGGGGTGAGTTCCAAACCACGGACCGAGCTAAATTTGCTCATATTTGTATCGAAGTTGATCTGAGTAAGGTCCTGATTTCTAAGTTTGAATTTCACAACAGAATCTATAATGTTGAATATGAGGGCCTCCACCTTGTTTGTTTTGGGTGTGGCTGCTATGGCCATAAAAAAGAGGTGTGCCCACTGCTGGTTGAGTAGATTCCTAGGACTGAGCAGGATGACAAGGGTCATGATGATCGAATGAAGGCTATGAAGCAGAATGTGTCCGATAGAAAAGTGGAAAATTGTCAGGAGGAAGAAGTTTTTGGCCTTGGATGATCACCCGAACAAGAGGTGGAAGACGAAGGGTGCTGCCACGTGACCAGGAACGACGTGGGAATGCTGGAGGGGAGAGTAATGGGTAGAAATTACAGGGTCCCAGAGGCCAGGGATCAAGGTTTGTCGTATTGGGAGGTACTGATGATAGTGTGACAGCTCACACTATGGAGGTGGTACATAAAGCAAATGATAAAGGTAAGCGAAAGGAAATTTCGGTTGAGGAGGTGCCGAACGATACGGAGTACGTCCATGCAGTGTGTGACAATATTCCCCATGCCAAAAATCCGCATAAACCAGGTGGGGGTTTGAAGGGGGAGTGGGCCTAAGCAATGCCAACGCTAACAGTAGCGTGTCACCAAATGGGTCAGTCAGAGCCATAAAGAATATTGCTAGAGGTGGAGTCCGTATCAACTCGGTGGGTCCAATGGGTAAGGAAGATTCCGTGTTGAACCGATTCAACTCGCCAGGGGGAAAAAGTAACGAGCTCCCTACTTAGGCTGTCCATATGAAACCGAGTCATAGTGCTGCTGACTCAGGAGGGACCAATATCTTGAAAGCTCCCACTCAAGGTATAGCTAAAAACAACAATGGAGTGCATCCAATGGAGGAGGAAACTGTCCATGTCTTAAACCAGCACCCTCCTGAATGCCCTAAGAGTGTTGAAAGTCCAATGGAGATTGGTGATGAGTTAAACTTAGAAAGGGTCGCAGTACCAGAAGAGATGGAAAATGGGGTGTGTCATGATGCTGCCCATGCTTAGCGAATCTCTGGTATTCATTTTTCGTTATTTTTATTTTTTTATTTATGAAGATGAATATAATGACATGGAATTGTAGGGGAGCTGGTTCCAGGACTTTCCCAAACCTTATCAGGGACCTATCTTTACGCTACAACTTGGATATGCTTGTTCTTTTTGAACCTCGTATAAGTGATACTAGAGCAGATAGAGTCATTCGTAAGCTTGGCTATACTGATTTCTTTAAAGTGGATGCTAGGGGATTTTCGGGGGGGGGGGGGGGGATTTGGATCCTCTAGAATGGCCCCTCGGTGAAGCTTGATATTCTCCAGGAATCTACCCAGGTAGTACACGCGAGAGTTACTTGATTATGGTAGTCCACACTTGCATGGTAGACAGGATCTTTGGAGAAAGCTTGGTGAGTTTACGCTAGCTTGTAATGGGCCTTGGCTAGCTATGGGTGATTTTAATGCATACCAGTTTTGTCATGAGAAAAGTGGAGGAGCTAGTCCAAACAGGTACTCAATGCAGTGCTTCAACAACTGCTTATTTGACTGTGGTTTGGATGATCTAGGGTTTAAGGGCCCGCCATTTACATGGGAATGGAGTGGAGTCAAGGATAGGCTTGATAGGGGTGTGGCCAACTCTGCATGGAGAGTAATGTTCCCTGAAGCTTCTATATTGCATCTTCCCACATTTACATCAGACCACAAGCCCCTTTTGTTGTCACTGGAGGCTGAAATTAGGAGGGATAATTCTAACAGGCCTTTCCGTTTTATGGCTAGCTGGCTCGTTGACTTAACTTTCAGGACGTTGGTTCAAGAAGCTTGGTCTGGGAATACAGGTTGGCACAATTCAGTGGGTGATTTCCAAAATAAGGTTCAAGAGTGGAATTATTGTTGCTTTGGAAATATTTTCCACAAGAAGAGAAGGTTGATAGGGTGTATGGAGGGCATTAACAGAAGACTCTCCATGGGGTTGGATACTCACTTAAAAAAAGTCCCTTCAAAAGCCATGGGAAGAATATAACGGAGTTTTAGCTCAAAAAGAATTGTTTTGGTGCCAAAAAGGAATATGTGATTGGGCACATTTTGGAGATAGAAACACCCACTTTTTCCATACAACGGTTATCATTAGGCGTAAAAGAAATAAAATTCAGGCTTTCACCTATGTTGATAGCTCTTTGGTTAGGAACCCGGGTGAATTAAAGCATATGGCTGCAGAGTTTTTTCGTGAATTATACCAAGCCACTCGAGATCCGGTGCCAATGGATACTCAATGCACCTTTCCTAGATTGGACGACATGAGCTTGTTAAGTTTGGAGGGATAGTTCACTGTTGAAGAAATAAAAGACATGGTGTTTAGTATGGGCCCTTTGAAAGCTCCCGGACTCGATGGACTACAACAATTTTTTACCATAGCCAATGGGACTTAGTTGGGCCTTCTGTTTGTGACTTAATTCAGAGTATCTATGTGAACCCAAGCAGGATAGCTGAGATAAATGAGACTTTAGTTGTGTTGATTCCCAAACTCCTACATCCTGAGAACCTGAAGCAATTCCGACCAATAAGCCTTTGCAATGTAACCTACAAGGTTGTTACAATGGTCATTGCTAATAGGCTGAGGAGACATATGGCCTCTCTCATTGCTCCGCACCAATGTAGTTTCATCCCTAGTAGACACAGCTTTGACAACATTGTAATAGCTTAAGACGTGTTTCATACTATGCGTACAAAGAAAGGAAAAAAGGGTTTTATGGCAGTAAAGGTTGTCCTAGAAAAGGCTTATGACCGTTTGAGGTGGGAATTCTTTGACAATGTCTTGCAGGAAATCGGTATTGGAGACCACTTCAGAAGGTTGATCATGACTTGTGTTTTTTCGGTTTCCATGCGGGTCCATTTTTAATGGTGATACTACTGATGCTTTCTCTCCAACCCGTGGGATTAGACAAGGAGATCCTCTCTCCCCATACCTCTTTGTCCTTTGTGTGGAAAAATTGGCACATTGTATTCATGACATGGTGATGGATGGAAGTTGGAAGCCGACTGTGCTTAATAAGGGAGGCCCACCTCTAACTCATCTATTCTTTGCTGATGATTTGCTCCTGTTTGGGGAAGCCACCAACCACCAAATGTTGACTATTTCAGACTGCCTTAATAGATTCGGCCAGGCGTCAGGTGAGCTGGTTAGTGTGGAGAAAACACGTATGTTGATGTCTAAGAATGTGAACCATAATGTTGCACGGAGTCTTCGAGACATTTCTGGATTCTCTCTTACCCATTATCTGGGAAAGTACCTGGGAGTCCCTCTAATCCATGAGAGGATCAACAAAAATACATATTGTCACATATTGGAGCGTACCCAACAGAGGCTCGGTACTTGGAGAGCAGAGTCCTTATCCTTCGCGGGAAGAGTAACCTTAGCCCAGGCGGTTGTTGCTGCCCTCCCCACATTCACCATGCAAACCACCCTTCTCCCCAAGCAAGTGTGCAATAAGTTGGAATGTATGAATAGAGACTTTGTTTGGGGGTCGAGAGAGAATGCTCGGAAGTGCCACACGGTGGCTTGGCAGAATATATGTCAGAGAAAGGAATTAGGTGGCTTGGGATTTCGTAAATTTCAAGCTTTCAACCAAGCTTTCTTGATGAAACTTGGTTGGGGCCTTATTAGTAACACTGATGGGTGAGGGTTCTCCGGAGTAAATATAAGTGTGGATCTAATGTCATTCCACGGGTTCAGAGATATGCTAATGGATCAAATGTGTGGAGAGGGATTTTCCTCACCTGGAACAATGTACTTCACTGTTTGAGATGGAATATTGGTAACGGTCACACAGTGAGCTTCTGGGAGGATAGATGGCTCTTCTCCGGTGTAGTTATGAAGGACATAGCTACTGGCCCTGTACCTCTCCACAAGCTTCCCCTTCCGATCTGTGACTTTATCAATAGTAGTGGTGCTTGGCGGATCCACATGTTCCAGCATCTACTACCTGACCATATTCTGATGGAATTCAAAGGCTTTTTCATTTCGCTAAGAGAAGATAGGGAGGATGTGGTTCATTGGGAGAATACTACAAGTGGTGATTTTTCTGTTAAATCAGCTTATGAGCTTCTAGTGGGAGACACGGATGAGCCAAGGCAACCGTAAATATGGAAGGATATATGGAAATGGCCAGGGAACCAACGTGTACGCTGCTTTCTGTGGAAGTGTGTTAAAGGTGGTCTCATGACAAATGACTATAGGAGGTCGAGGGGCATAGGGTCTTGCTGGTTATGTCCTTTGTGCCAAAGGTATGAGGAGACAACTCTTCTTATTTTAAGAGATTGTCAGGTGGTGCAGGCCCTTTGGCAGCGATATGGAGGTGGAGCTAATGTCCAAGGGTTCTTCACTTGTGACCTCAATTCTTGGCTTGTAACCAACGTTAGTATTTCCCTTCTGGAGGCATGGGGGCATAATTGGTGTATGGTCTTTGGGACTTTAGTGTGGCAGGTCTAGCAGTTCCGAAATAAGCATGTTTTTGCCAACCAACAATTCATGGCAGAAGCTGTCCTACACGCTACTTTGTTTCACATAAAAGCATGGGAGCATGGGCGAAACACATCAGGTATTAGTAGCGTGCGGTACCGGGAACAATTGGTGGGATGGAGTTTTCCTCCAAACCTTTGGGTTAAAGCCAATGTTGATGGCTCGGTTATGTCCAATGGTAATATGGCTTCTTGTGGTGGGGTTCTACGTGATGTTACAGGCTAGTGGATTTGTGGGTTCGCCGGGAATTTAGGCACCTCGAATGTTTTGATGGCAGACTTATGGGGCATCTTTACAGCCCTTAATTTGTCCTGGGACAAGCAGATTCGTAAGGTTTTGGTAGAAAGTGATTCCGAGGTGGCAGTGAAGCTAATCACAGAGGGTTGTCCAAGCAACCATCCTTACACCCCGGTGGTGTCTGCTATAGCGGAGTTACAATCTCGTGATTAGGAAGTCCGGTATTCGCATGTTAAGCGTGAAGGTAACCGAGTTGCGGACTTCTTAGGTAACCTAGCCCACTCTATGGAACTTGGTCTCTATGTTTTGAACAGGCCACCTATTGGTTGCACTAATCTTCTGGTCCAGGATGCGATAGGGGTTGCTATTCCCCGTCTAGTAATTGTTTAGTCTTTCTTTGGGTTGTAACCCTCCTTGTTACAAAAAAAACAAAATAAAGAAAGTCGGGGATAAGTTCCATTACTAGGGATGTTAACGGGGCAGGGCGGGGGTGGGTAATACTCCCACATCTCCCAATTTTACCCCTTTCTCCGCCATGAGGAGTTTTTCTCCCCCGTCCTCGTTCCCCGTGGGAAGTTAAATTCATAAAAAGAGGTAATAAACTAAAATCCAATAAAAAATAAAATATATAAAACTTAAAATTCTTAAATTTAAAGTTAAAGAACTCTCCAAAATATTACAACAAGTTCAAATTCAAATCATACCAACATGAGATTCAACAAAAAATAAGACAAGATCTAAGACTACATCCATTTAATTCTTCTTATCATGTCCAACATTTAATGTCTTTAACATTTTAGTGGTAGTGTGATGGACAAGTGACACCGCAGCAGGATATGGACGAATAAAGTTATTACTTAGATGGTGTGAAGGACTAGATGCGTGAAGAGCTAGAAAGAGAGGTCTGGTCATTTGGAAGTGAAAGGTGAAGACTGTATATGAGGAACTGAGAAATCAAATATGGTTAATAAAGTTAGACTTGAATTTTTTCAATATTATATTAAATTAATAAATAAAAATATATATTTAGAATTACTAAAATATAATTATAATGTATATATTATACACATATATAATTAAAAGTATTATTTTGTAATCTTATCAAGGACGGAGACCCCATGGGGAATGGGATATGTTCCTCGTCCTCGACCCCGAAATGCCTTCGAGGGAATTTTCTCCTGCGTCCTCATCTCCAAAGGGAAAAAATCGCCGTTTGTGGGGCCTAATTCAAGACAATCCTCGTGGGGATCCCCACGTTCAGATGAAAATTGCCATCCTTATCTGCTACCCATGTTATTGTTGTTTTCTTAATTTTGGAACACCTTGGTTTTTTTTTATTTTAATACAAAAACGTCATGCCAAATGGTACCCTATAAAATATATAAAATCAATTAAGTATTGATCGAGTGATAAGCATCTCAACCCTATAAGGAGAAGAATGTAAGTTTGAATCCTGGTGACAGACACGCTAATTGGGAGGTTCCGAAAATCAAGTGTGAATTATCTGCTATAAGCATGTATGCAGCCGACCAATGATTAGTGTAATACCCTGTTTTTCCTATGCTTTTTGTAGCATTAAATACATATTTAATTGTGTTTATTTTAGATTAAACTCAGAGGATGATTTTAATTAAACTAAAATCATTTTCTTGTGTTGCTATATCATATGAAGTTACGGTAAAAATTTCGGTTGAAAATTTAGACGGAAGCCGGTCTGCGTTTTCACTGCCGGTACAAGTTTACTAAGTAGAAAACCTAATTTTGACCCGTGAATGAAACGGTTGGTGTTTTTATGATGTTTTGTAGGATATTGGAAATTTTCAAAAATTTGAGTTCGGAAATAAAATATAATATTTTATTCGGGCGAAAACGTCGGAAGAATTACGATCGGAAATGCTACCGGGTACGAAATGGAGCAGAATAGGAGACATAAAAGGCTTGAGGTGAGATGAGGGAGTGAGGTGACTCACTAGAGGTATGGCCTAAGCTACCTCCTAAAAAGTGGTCATGATCGCACTTTTTGAAATATATCATATTATATTCTAAAAACATATTTTTCTCTTTCCTCTTCAACCAAACAAGGCACAAGGTCAAAACTTGCTCTCCAAGCTCATTCCTCTCTCCTCAATTTCGTGCCACTCTTCTCCCCTCTCTATATATACCCCTTTCATTTTCACTTCATCATCTTCCTCCTTCAACCTCCATTAAAACTTCATCTTCTTCTTTCTTCTAAAAGTTCAAGCTCTTAAAGCTTCAGTTTTTATTCATCTTTTCTACTTAAGTTCTTCATTAAAGTTCTTCCTTATACTAAGGGTAATGCTCTCATATGAATCTTTTTGCAAGTTTCATCTTATATTTCTTAGTTTACAATATGTGTTCTTTATATGCTTTAAACTTCTAAAATCTCTCTAAAATGGTAGAAAACTCCTTTTGAGTTGAAACCACTTTCTATGGTCTTGTATTAACATATATTTTCACATACTAAGAGTTTGTGTAAAACAAAAATCTCTATCCCTCTCTTCCAATGAAGGACGACAGCTTGCATTTGTGACCTAGGAAGTTTTTGTTTCAACTTTTTGAATATGATCATGTGTTTGAGTCTCTAACTATCCCTTGATCTTGAATCTATAAATCTTGGAAGTTTTGATAGCTTGTTCCTATAATGGCCGAAAAATATGAGTAAGTAGGCCTAGGATACTATGTTTCAACTTTCCAAGTATTGATCATAGATTTAGAACTCCTAATACCTTGTGATTCTAAACCTAAGAGTTATTGTTAAACAAAGAATATTTTCCTCATCATCCTATGATGGCCGAAACTTAGAGTTTAGGTTCTAGGATGTTTGAGTTTTTAATTTTCCAAAATGATCATGGAATTGAGCTCCATAAGATATTTGGATGCTAAGTCTAAGAGATTGGAAAGTTTAAGGATTTATAACTTGTTTATTCTTTGTTATTAAAGCTAGTATGTATTACTTTCATTTTTCCAAGATGATCCTGGACTTGAGCTCCATAAGATATTTGGATGCTAAGTCTAAGAGATTGGAATGTTTAAGTTTCCATTGTTTTCCAAGATGATCATGGACTTGAGCTCCATAAGATATTTGGATGCTAAGTCTAAGAGATTGGAAAGTTTAAAGATTTATAGTCTATAAATCCTATGAAGGCCGAACCTAGAAGGTTTTGGACTTAGGATACTTTGTTCTTATTTTTCCAAAATGATCATGGTTTTGAGCTCCTTAATACATATGGATGCTAAACCTAAGAGATTGGAAAGTTTAGTGGATGATAGCCTATTTTACTAGCCTTGGCCGAATACCCTAAGTTTATAACTTAGTGTGATTTTAATTCAACTTTGTTAAATGATCATTGTTTATGAACTCCTAACACTTAAGGATCATAAATCCATGAGTTGTATAATTTTTGGGAATCTCTAACCCTAAGAACTAGTCTTGGCCGAACCTATACCTTGTGGTTTAGTGTTCTTGTTTGATTTTAACTTGTGATTTTGTGTCCATCACCTTAGACTTCCATCGCGGAGGAAACAAGGACGTTCGTGGTTTACCTCTCCAAGCATCTAATATCCTCATCTTCACGAAAGGTAAGAGGGGATTTCCTAGGGATATTCAATGACTATATGCATGTGTGTATGTGTTTACTTGAGTGATTGAATATTATTATGATGTGGAGAAAATACTTGAATGACTTGTTTACTTGAACTATTGTGATTGTTACTTGAAGTTGATTATTACTTGCCTTAAAGTATTGTGAGTTGTATATATGTGATGAACTGTCATTAACTGTGATATTATTGTTGAGAATATAGTACTTTTGATTGGAGTTTGAGAAGTCGGACTTGAGTCTGTGCACAATGATTATAAGGATTAAAAGCCTTAATAAGCCTTGAATAGAACTTTGAAAGTATTGGTTTCATTTAGAAAATTTCCTTGTTTAAAACGCTTACTTCAAGAGAATGAGATTCTAGTTTTGAAAAGAAACGTTGAAGTGTTTTTAAGTCAATAGAAACTACCTTTTATGATCCAAAGTTTGCACGAGAGAAAACCTTTTTTGAACTATGTGTTTTATGAAGGAAAAACCCATTTGAAAATATTTAACTTTGAAAGGATATTTGACTTTTTTGTTTTGGTTTTTGATTTTCACTGAGCGAAAAGAAATCACATGTGAAAGAGAACCTAGTTCGCGAGACGTCGCCTCTAGTATTCAGTTTATGCACGCGATCTGGGATCCGTGTCAAGAATTATGGACCAAGGGTCCAAATCGTGATATTATGGGCTAGGAGTCCTAATCTTGGAATTGAGGACTGTGTGTCCTAATTTCATTGTTATGGGCTAGGAGTCCTTATCATGTTGAAATAAAACATGGATAAAATTATAATTGTTTTTACGACCACAACCTTGGACTATGGCATCGGTCTAAGGTGTTGTGATTGAGCACTCGGACTGTGTGTCCTGTGTTATTGATTTTCAAGTAATGAAAATTGTGATTAGTCATTAGCTTTGGGCTTCAATAACAGAAAAGAGTGAACACAAAGAAAAGTCTCGATAATGAAAAGTCTTTTATTCATATGCATTTCCCCTTGGCAGACGTGCTTGAGTTACGAATACCCGCTTAAGATGTGGTATTTGATGATGTATACATCCGAATGGCCGTTATAAGGGATTCGTGATGGTGTTGATCCGGGTACATGAGGTGACGGAGACAACTTGCCGATGCGGCATACGAGCCCGATCAACTCTTTCTTTCTTAATGATAAAACGGTGATGGTATCTCATGAGATTAAGTTTAGAGCCTGATGATTGAAGTGTCATGCATTATCTTTATAAAATTGATTGATTCGGGTAGGAGACCCACTGAAATAATACTTGTCGTTTACCTATGAGTAATGTTTAAAATGTTAATATGCCAAGGTGTTGTATGTATCATGTGTATGGTTGTTGTATGATATATCCATTTGCTGGTATCTCACTCTTACAGTTATATCAGGTCTCTTCGGGTTTTGCTGTAGTACCTTGGTACTCTAGTACCGATGTTGCAGAGGAGTCTTTCTAAGTCACTTGAAGACATAGTGTTAGAGGTTGGGAAAGTATTCTGATTGGGGGTCTCTTCAATGAATATTTGATAGAATGACTAGCTTAGGAGTCTGAGTTGGGTTGTATATCTAAAGAGGTCGGTAGATGTAGTGTTATATACATCCATCTGTAGTTTGACCTTTTTCTTTCGAAAGTGGGAACTTAGAGAAATGTTGTATGTCATGGAAACCATGTTACAAACGTGACTTACGTTTTAAATGAATGTATGCTGGATTTTAGAGTTATCCTTAAAGAAAAATTTTATGCCCCAGTTTTCTGACTTAAACGAAAACAATTTTCCGAAAGCAACCTGCAAATTATCTTTTAGTTTACTTCCGCATGTGTTACATAGTAATACCCTAGGGGGGTGTTACAATTAGTCCTATAACCGGTCTACAAAATCGAAGCTTGTGGGGATACCACGGGATATGTCACCAGATAGTTAAAGATCTTAATTAAAGTGTTTCATAAAAAAATGAAATACAAAAATAAAAACCTAAAATTAAAATGTAGTTATGGTATTGCTATGGATTAGATCCACGACTTTAAAAATTTTAAGAAAATTAAGTTGTTATTGGTAATAACGATTTCTATTTAATATTTTTTTTAAAAAATAATAGGCAAAATAGGTAGATTGGTCCAATGCATTTATATATTTTTCATATTGGTCCTATAAGTTTTTTATTTTTCAAATTAGTCCTAAACATTATGTTCTGTTTTCAAGTTAGTCCTTTCCGTCAATTTTGACCTAACACCGTCAGTTTTAATCTGACGTAGCCATCACATTAATTCGACACATATGTTAATTTATTTTATAAATAAATTATTCGATATATTATTATAAAATAATTAATATATAATTCGAGCATTTTTAGAATTAAATATTACTGAAAACGTAAAAGCAAATTATCAATTATGCATTTATCATTTTTTTAGGCGCGGGATGGAACCCAGGGTATCCCTACTGGTGGAAGCCGTAGGACTAATCCCATGAGGATATAGAGTACCAATTAAGGAGAAACTCTTCTATTCATAGATGCAGCTCTATTCCCATTACTAGGATCCGACTATGGACATATGATTAAAAGGTTCAAGCTACTAGCCACTTGGATCACACCTTATGTGGGTTTTTGATAATCCGCTGGCTTATCATGTTTTAGCTATTATTTTAGAGTGGATTTCATCAATTAAATTGAGTTGAATGCTTGATTTAGCTCAAATTAGACTTTGTTTTCCTATTTTTGTTATTTTAGAGTAAATGTTTGCATTTAATTAATTTTAATTATATTTTAGTGGATTTTCATATATTTTGCATTTATTATTTTCAGCAATGAATAAGAATGAAGGTGAAGAAAAATAATTGAATCAAAATTTCAAGTGAAGGAAAAGAAAGAAAGTTGAAGCCCCAACGTGACTTGTTAGGATATTCAAAGCTACATTGCTTGAATCCAATTTCAATTATAAAGGCAAACTGAATTGATTTGGCAATTGAAATAGAAAAAGGCAATGTGGGGCCACGTGAAATGAAAGAAAACTTTAACTTATTGGAATTTAAAAGTAAAAAACGGTATTGGGCTCACATGGATGAAATAACTTGTTATGAAGGTCACTTGACAAGGAGACAAAATAGATGGGCCCATTACAAAGGAAAGGAGAATTACAAATTGAAGGGGATTTCTCTTGGCTCTTGCGCAGCTGACAATATAAAAAGTCGCAGCAACGGAAATAACGAGGATAGATAACGTCAGCGAAATTTCGGGGATCAATTGATGATTTTGTTTTGATAGAAACAGATCTGATAGAATTTGTTTTTGGGGATTAAAAGAGTTTGAGACGTGAACTAAGGGGGGACGTAGCAACAACCAGGGGGAAGTGACAGTACCGCGAGCAGTACCGGGCATAGGCTAGACAGAGTGAATTTGAATGGAGTTTCTTTCTTTTCTTCTTGTTCTTTATTTTATGATTGAGTAGTTTGTTTTTATTTCTAGGAACTGGGGTTATGGCCAAGACTTTTTTTATGTTATGAATGGATGTTTTCCATTTGTTAGTTCCAATTTGCTTTTGATTTAATTCCTATTGCATGAATTACTTGTGAATTTGGTGCGCACTTATTTGCATGTCATAGATACTCTAGGCACGAACTTGGCGGTGAACTTAGATATCGGATCTATAGGAATCAAACTTAGGACTTAAATCACGAGAGTTAGAAGCGGTCCTTTGAGGGTTCACGAATTGTCACAAAACTTAAAGGGTTCAATTTAAAATCAATTACCACGAGAGTAGGGGTTGGTTTAATTGAGCACGGTTCTTGTAACCCGAGAGGGAGCATTAACTTATTTAGGATAAATTTGCCTTCAAAGCAAATTTCGATAATTAACAAGAGGGGTAGTCAATTTAGTAACATGAGCAGTCTTGCCGGTAACCCAATTCCTGGAAATCTCTTTTTCATATTTAAAATCCCAAAAATATTTGATTTTATTTTATTGTTTCTTTTATTTTCTTGAAATCTATTCACACTTATTTCTTAGTCTAAAATAGTTGTTTAATTGGTGAAGTTGTAATTGGTTTCCCAATCCCTGAGTTTGATACTCGGTAATTTACTTGCCGTTTTAATTATTACTTGCTTCGATCTAGTACACTTGCCAGAGCCTATCAAGTTTTTGGCAAAAACTTGATGTGCGTGCGATGCACGTGTGATCCGACAATTGTACCGGATTCGTTGCCAAATAATAAAAAGATATCGATCCCACAGAGACCGTGATCTCAAATCGCAACTAATTGTTAAATGATAAAACTGGACTGTATAAAGAGATTTTGAAAAAGGTTTTGATATTTGAAATAAGAGATAACTTGGATAAGGAATGCAATTAAGTAAAACAGAAAGTAAATCATTTTATGGTTTTTCAGATCTAAATGGATTCCTAGGAATTGGGTTACCATCAAGATTGTTTATGTTACTAAATTGATTACCCCTTGTTAATTATTGAAATTGCTTTGAAGGCGACTTTATCCTAAAATAGTTTAACCTCCTTCTCGGGTTACAAAAATCGTGCCCAATTAAACCAACCCCTACTCTCGTGGTAGTCAAATTTAGATTGGACCCTTTACGTTTCGTGACAATTCGTTAATCCTCGAAGGACCGCTTCAAAATCTCGTGATTTAAGTCCTAAGTCTGATTCTATAGATCCGATACCTAAGTTCACCGCTATGTTCCTCCTTAAGGTATCTACGTCACGCAAATAAGCGACCGTCGAATTTACGAGTAATTTAAAACACTAGAAATCAGATCTAAAGCAAAATCGCAATTAACAAAGATAAAACATCAATCCATAACATGAAAACAGATCTTGGGCATAGCCCCAATCCCTAGAAATTAAGCTACTACTCAAGCATTGCCATGACTGTAGCAAGCTTGATTGAAAATAACATAAAGAGAAAACAAACCCTAAGAGAAGAGGAGAAGAAGAAGAAGAGAATTTCTCAATTATTCTAAGGTAATCAGCCCCCCAAAAGTGCCCAGATTCGAGCTCCTGGGTCCTATTTATAAGATTGGGCAATTTGAATCCTAAACCAATACAAAAACCAGATCAATTCAGTTGTTGCAGATCCATGGAATGCGCGTCACGGCCATGATGGCCATCACGGCCTGGCCGTGATAGCTTCTGCCTTGAAAGTTGCTTCTCTGAGTGGTCTGTCACGGCCGTGATCACCATCACGGCCTGGCCGTGACAGATTCTGCCTCATGGGGGTCTGGCTCAATATGCATGTCACGGTCGTGACAGACTCTGACTTGTCCATTTTTCCTTTTCAGCTTCACTTGATCATGGTCGTGAGTGATGGGCTCTGTTTGCCTCATTTTCTCGCCTTCCAAGCTCCGTGTTCATGCCAGCTTCAATACGACTGATCCTAAGCAATTTAGTCTCCGATTCCTGCACACATGCACCACATAACCGCCTTACTCGTTCCAAGGTGAAATTAAGAAATAATCAAATAAACTAAGCCTAAACTATATGAGAATGCATGCAAAATGTCATGGAAATATAAGGTGAAATCACACTCATCAGTTATGCATTTGTCATTTTACTACAGTAAAAGTGTCTAAAAATATGCAATTTTAAAAAGCACTAAAGTAGTATACACTGTCAATGTAATAAGATTTACACTAACATTTAATAATATTTTGACATATGTGCTTTTATGGATATAATATAAAAATATTAAATGTTGATGGCAGCAGTCTTGGTAATAATATTGATTTGGTAATAATATTGAATGCTATATTTATTGAATATAATATAAAAATATGTATATTTATAACTATTAAATATTATATTTATTATATTTGATATATTAAATATTATAACACATATACATAAAGTTAACTTGAGACTTTTACCAAGAAAATAAATAAAGTTAACTTGATATTTAGATAAATTAATGATAATATATTTTTTTATTACATCATTAATGATACTATTGATTACCAAAATAAAGAAGATATTACATAAAAGATTATAAAAGTTTTACATTTCATAAAAAATATCATCATAACATAGTATAATAAATTTGAATGATATTTTTACCCTATTTACATAATTTACTTGTAACTATTGTATCAAATATATTAACATAAATTAAAATTTTATATAAGTATGAATTTTTAAAAAAAAAATATTAAATTTAAAATTAATCTATTTATGAAATATGTTTATAGAATAAACATAACAATTAACTTGGTAAAAAAATTTGACAATTATTTTGACTGAGTTTGATGAAAAATACATATATTACATAAAAAATATTGTTTAAAATAAATTATTTATTCAATTTTTTTAACAAAAATATTTTTTTGCCCTTTATTATATTTTATAATTAAAAAAAATTTGTAGGTCTAGTATATATATATTTCTTTTATAATAAATTTCACTTAATTCTTAAAAATTGATTCCTATAAATATTATAAATAAACCCGTGCAATCCACGGGCATTATTTGTAGCATCCCGACTTCCATCACGATACTACTAAGTAAATATATATATATAAACCTGATTATAGCATATGAAATAATAGTTGAACATAGAAAATTTTGAAACTAAGGGAAACATCATTACAAGATTTTGTACCAATAGAACATATAATTGAAATTAATTTTATACAAATAAGTATTTAGCTCCTAAACAACAATTCAAACTCATATAAACATTGACTCCTAATAAGACTCCCACTCTGATCCGGCAGTGAAAACTAACGTATCTTGGGACACTATTGGGTGACAGTCAAGCAATCTCCGAAAATTGCTTATCAGTTTCCAATATGTACCTGTTATCTGTCGCGACCGTCCCGTCCGGGCGCCGCGAAAAAGAGATAAAAAAAACAGAGGAGTCGCCACTAAAATTTTATTAGGAAAATCTTAGAAAACCCAATTATTTAAAGGTAAACTGGTCTAAAAAAAACAGAGAGAGATGAGTCCGGGAGTCGGTTACGAGTAGGGAAGGTACTAGCACCCCACATCGCCCGTTTAAAAAACGGTACCTCAAGTTAATTGTGCAAAAACATTTTAATAACCTTTTAATATTTATTTTACCCCAAAAATTATTTACAAGAAAGAATTATTTTTAACTTTTAATATTTTAAATTTTTATTAATTTTTATATTTTTAAATTTATTGTTTATAAAAACTAAATGAGGTTGAACATGGCACATGAGTCCACAGGGTAACCTCAAATCTAAGGGACTGAGCATGGCACCGTGTCCATAGAGCATCCCTAAAAATAGACAAGTTTTATTTATTCTAATTATATTTTTTATATTTTGTATTATATTGATTTTTGAATTTTTAAAATTTATTGTTATAGAACCTAAATGAGGTTGAACATGGCACATGAGTCCACAGGGCAACCTCAAATCTAAAGGACTGAACATGGCACCGTGTCCATAGAGCATCCCTAAAAATAGACAAGTTTAATTATTTGGATTAGTTATTTTAACATAAAAAGAGACACACAAAAAAGGGAAAAATTTAGTTTTGGCTTGACAAGATGGTTTATCTTGCTCCTACGTATTCACGGGTGCGATGGGAAACTCAAAGCCACGTAGTTCTTTAGAAAATATTTGATCGGTTGGTTAATTTTAAATTTTTTAAGAAAAAAAAGTTTTATTTATTATTTTTTATAAAAGGTTTGATTATTATTATTTTTTAAATTCTGGTTTAAAAAAAGGATTTTCAATCTAGAAATAACAATCTGAAAATTATTTTTAATCAAAACTTGACCCTGGCCCAATAAGACACACCCCCTCTCTAAGCCCAAGTCCAATCACATATTAATAACATATCACTTGATAATAGCAAGAAAAATAAACAAAATAAAAGAACCAAACATAAGCATCTGGTCTTTTAAGGCTTACCAACTGCAGAGTCAAAGAGGAAGGGAGGAGGTGGTTGAACGTTTGGGCGTGGAAGGCGTGGCTGGGGAGTGGAGCGGCGATGGGGCTGATCCGTGGTGGTCGGACGTCGACGGTGGGATGCGGTCTGAGGCGGAGGTCGCGGCGGATCAGGATCTACACTGTGGTGGAGCGCGCGGCTGAGGAACAGGGCACGCGTGTGGGTCGTGTTCTGGTCGAGATGGCGTCGCGTGGTGGTTGCTGAAGGAGCCGGGGTCTGTGGCGGCGTGGCTGGAGCGCGATGCGGTGGTGGGGTTGGTCATGGCTCGGGGCGAACAGAGGCAGTGGGCGGCACGCTGAAGCCCGTGACGGAGCACGATGGCTGAGCTAGAGACAAGAATCAAATCATTTCATATTGTGTATGTATTTTGTTTTTTTTTATTTTTAATTTTGTGTGGAGTGAAGATGGGGTTTTGTGAGTTTTTGATGTTGTGGTAGGTTGAAGAAGATACTTTTTATGAAGGTGGAATGGTGGGTTATGGGAGGTTAAAATGTAAGAGGAAGAGGAGGGTGTTGGCTGTGATGGATTTTTTTGTTCTTCTCCTTCACTGTTTCATAAATTTCTTCTTCTCCCCTCTGTTTGTTGTATTAGTGAAATGGTCTCCTCTCCGTATTTCCTCCCCTTTCTTGTTACTGTTCAAGGTAATATATAGGAGAGCAAAAGGGAAGAAAACGTTGTTCTTGCTGAGGGTGAAGACAAAAACGCAGAGGATGGTACATTGTGTAGGGAGCAAATCAGCTCTACCTCCACCACTCTGCTGGCTGGTGCAAGGGCAGGGATAGTGTTCCCCCTTTTTTTGGAAAAAAGTGAAAGAAAACAAGAGAAGGGAAATAAAATATAAAGCTGATTTTCCTCTAATGGAAGAGGACAAAGCAAGAGAAAAAAAAGGACAGAGAATAAATATTTTTATTTTTTTCAAAATTAAATTAAAAAAATGAAGCCTTTTTGTTTTTTTATTTTTTTATTTTAATTTTATTTTTTTATTTTTTTATTTTTTTTATTTTTTTTATTTTCAAAAATATTAATTAAGAGAAAAAAGACTCGGACAAAATTAGGTGTTCATAGCTGCCCCTCTTTACTTGTTTCTTATTAGATAGTAGGTGTAACCGTAGTTTACCTATTATTGTTATAAGAAGCGAGTAAAGACATGAACTCCAATTTTGTTCGGGGTACACTAACAACCAAAAGGACCTGTGACTACATAGTGATTTCCTATAAAGAACCAGCGGGTTGGATTGCCCATTGAGGTTTAAACATAAAAATCTTGTAGGGTGGATTGCCTGCTGAGCTTAAAAAACAAAGATAAAGAGCTTACAGGGTGGATTTCCCGTCAGAAGCTCTAACAGAAAGATAAATGAGCTTACGGGGTATATTAATCGTCAGAAGATCGAACATAAAGAAAAAGAGCTTACGGGGTGGATTGCCCGCTAGAAGCTCGAACTGCAAGATAGAAGACCTTACGGGGTAGATTGCCCGTCAGAAGCTAGGAAAGAAAGATAAAAGAGCTTACGGGCAGCTCGGGGTGGATTGCCCGTCAGAAGCTCGAGAAAAAAGATAAAATGAGCTCACGGGGTGGATTTCCCACTGAGGTTTAAACATAAAAAGCTTGTAGGGTGGATTGCATGCTGAGCTTAAAAACAAAGATAAAGAGCTTACCGAGTGGATTGCCCGTCTGAAGCTCGAACAGAAAGATAAATGAGCTTATGGGGTATATTACCCGTCAGAAGCTCGAACATAAAGAAAAAGAGCTTACGGGGTGGATTGCCCGCTAGAAGCTCGAACTGTAAGATAAAAGAGCTTATGGGGTGGATTGCCCATCAGAAGCTAGGACATAAAGATAAAAGAGCTTACGGGGTGGATTGCCGGTCAGAAGCTTGAGCAAAAAAGATAAAATGAGCTCACGGGGTGGATTGCCCACTGAGGTTTAAACATAAAAAGCTTGTAGGGTGGATTGCCTGCTGAGCTTAAAAAACAAAGATAAAGAGCTTACGGGGTGGGTTGTCCGTCAGAAGCTAGGACAGAAAGATAAAAGAGCTTACGGGGTGGATTGCCCGCGAGAAGCTCGAACTGCAAGATAAAAGAGCTTACGGGGTGGATTGCCCGTTAGAAGCTCGAATAGAGAGATAAAGGAGCTTACGGGGTGGATTGTCCATCAGAAGCTCGCTTATGAGGCCAGATAGAGAAATGCAATGCATGAGTGTTGGTTTTACTTATTGATGGAATGACAATGTATGAGATGGCTTTCATGATCGATGAAAACTCAAATAACTATCTTTCAATTCAACAAACAATGAACGCTGATGATGAAAACCCTTATTATACTTTTGTACGATGCAAGATATACTTTTGGTGAGAAAATATTTCTTCTTTGCCATTTCTTTTTCATTATTGGATCCTTGACCCCTTAAAAGCATCGATCACAGTCAATCTTGAGGATGAACTAAAACAAGGCCCATCTTTTTGGGGAGAGATATCTTGTACTTTTGTTTTCTGATAGTAAACACCCTTGATGATAATCATCCCAATGGTTGATTCTTGATATTCATTCCTTTCTTCTGTGCCCTCCATCGGGGAACCATCATGCCCCCCATGACCTTTTAAGGCTTTCTAAGGAATTCTAACTGCTTAAAAAAAACCATTGCTTGTTTCACATTTCAGTATATACTTATCAAGATGAATGCACACACACAAATGACAAAAGTTAAGAGAAAGGGACCAAGGTAGCGAAATAAAATAAAGGAAGTCAATGTCATTATATTTGGATTGAAAAAGGTGTACAAAGCATACATTACAATGGAGTATGGAATGGCAAAACATTACGGAGTAGGATCGCATCTGTTCAGGTGATGTCTCTCTCAATGACTAATGTTAGTATCCCTCATACAATCGTGACTGCTCATTAATCGGCTTGAGAGATGTTGTTTGCCCCAGTCTTCATACATCCAACCTACTGACTGCCCCAGTTCACTGCTTGACGACACTTCCTTTGTGATTTATTTTTATTTATTTATTTTTATGAACCCTAACTTTTACCTAGACCTCCTTTTCAGGTTTTCAGTCCAACGGGTTACTCTAACTTTTGCCTCCCTGGGAAGTGCGTTCAAGCATAATACTTTTTGACTGCATCTGAGTTTACAGGGAGTAGAAGGTCTTCCCCGTCCATCCTGGTGAGAATTAAAGCCCCTCCAGAGAATGCCTTTTTCACTATGTAAGGTCCGTCGTAGTTCGGGGTCCACTTCCCTCGATGATCCTTTTGGATTGGTAGGATCTTTTTGAGCACTAGATCACCTTCTCGAAACTGCCGGGGGCGTACTTTCTTCTCGTAAGCTCTCATCAACCTTTTCTGGTACAATTGACCGTGACACAGTGCTGCTAATCTCTTCTCTTCGATGAGGTTCAATTGGTCTAGTCGATCCTGAACCCACTCAGCTTCTTCCAGTTTTGCTTCTCTCAGTACCCTTAATGAGGGGATCTCTACTTCAATCGGGAGCACTGCCTCCATCCCATACACTAAAGAATATGGTGTTGCCCCTGTCGAGGTACGAATAGAGGTACGATAGCCGTGCAAAGCAAAAGGTAACATCTCGTGCCAATCTTTATACATCACTACCATCTTTTGGACAATCTTCTTGATAGTTTTATTAGCAGCCTCAACTGCCCCGTTCATCTTTGGGCGGTATGGGGAGGAATTGTGATGCTTTATCTTGAAGTTTTCACACATCTCCTTCATCATCTTGTTGTTCAAGTTGGTCGCATTATCAGTGATAATCTCACTCGGCAACCCATAACGACAAATTAATTCTCTTTTTACAAATTTGATCACGACATTCCTGGTCACATTGGCATATGATGCAGCCTCAACTCACTTTGGGAAATAATCAATGGCAACAAGAATAAACCGATGCCCATTTGAGGCTTTTGGTTCGATTGGCCCGATCACATCCATTCCCCACATTGAGAACGGCCAGGGTGCCGACATGACATTCAAGGGAGTTGGCGGCGCATGAACCTTATCAGCATATATTTGACACTTATGGCATTTCTTCGCGTAATTAAAGCAATCAACCTCCATTGTCAACCAGTATTGGCCAGCCCTCAAGATTTTCCTGGCCATTGCATGACCGCTCGCGTGTGTTTCAAAAGATCCTTCATGTACCTCCTCAATTATCCGTTTAGCTTCTTTTGCGTCAACGCACCTCAACAACACCATGTCATGATTTCTTTTGTAGAGAATACCTCCATCTAAATAGAAACCCATTGCAAGTCTTCTTAGAGTTCTTTTGTCATTTTCTGAAGTGCCCGGAGGATATTCCCTTCTTTGGATGAAGCATTTGATGTCATGGTACCACAATTTTTTATCAGACTCTTCCTCTATCACTTGACAATATGCAGGATGATCACGACTTTCCATTTTGATGAGTGGTAGGTTCCTCTCGTCACTTAATTTGAACATTGAGGACAAGGTAGACAGTGCGTCAGCTAATTGGTTATCTTCTCAGGGAATATGATGAAATGTGACTTCATCAAACTGCTCAATCAAACCTTTGATGTAATCATGGTACGGGATTAACTTGGCATCTCGAGTTTCCCATTCCCCTCTTAGCTGGTGGATGACTAATGCAGAGTCTCCATATACCTCCAGTATCCTTGCCTTTGATTCTATCGCTGTCAGGATCCCGAGCGTACAAGCTTCATATTCGGCTATATTGTTTGTATAATCAAAGCAAAGCCTTGCAGTGACAGGGAAATAATCATTTTCTGGTGAGATTAGTATTGCTCCAATTCCATGTCCCACTACATTAGAAGCTCTGTCAAATAACAAAGTCCACTTTTCTTTTTCTGGTGATTGCTCCCGATCAAACAAAGCCATTATATCTTCATATGGGAAATCACATTGCATCGATCCATAATCTTCTACTGGTTGATTGGCTAGATATTCTGCAAGAGCACTCCCTTTTATTGCTTTTTGGGTGACATAGACAATGTCATATTCTGATAGCAGGACTTGCCAGCGAGCAATTCTTCCAGTCAGAGCAGGCTTATCAAAGATATACTTGATTGGATCCATTTTGGACACCAACCAGGTAGTGTAACACAACATGTAATGCCTCAAACGGCGAGCCGCCCAAGCCAAGGCATAACAAGTGCGTTCTAGCAGTGAGTAGTTGGCTTCGCAACTGGTAAATTTCTTACTTAGATAATAGATGGCATGTTCCTTTCTTCCTAACTCATCGTGTTGCCCTAGTACGCAACCCATAGATTCATCTAGCACAGTCAAATACATGATGAGAGGTCTTCCCAGCCTTGGGGGAACCAAGACTGGTGGCTCCTGTAGGTATTGTTTGATCTTCTCAAAGGCTTTTTGACAATTTTCATTCCATGTTACAGCCTGATTTTTGCGCAGCAATTTAAAGATTGGTTCACATGTCGCGGTTAGTTGGGAGATGAATCGGGCAATGTAGTTCAATCTTCCTAAAAACCCACGAACTTCCTTCTCCGTTCGAGGTGCTGGCATGTCGATGATTGCTCGAACCTTTTCAGGATCAACCTCTATTCCTCTTTGACTAACAATGAACCCTAGAAGCTTGCCTGATTTCACTCCAAAAGTGCATTTGGCTGGATTCAGTCGGAGCTTAAACTTTCTTAACCGCTCAAAAAGTTTCTGCAGATTATCAACATGGTCATCTTCGGATCTGGACTTGGGGATCATGTCATCTACATAAACTTCTATCTCCTTATGCATCATGTCATGGAATAAAGCCACCATAGCCCGCTGATATGTTGCCCCATCATTTTTCAAGCCAAAGGGCATAACCTTGTAGCAAAAGGTTCCCCATAAAGTGACAAATGTAGTTTTCTCCATATCTTCAGGTGGCATCTTGATCTTTAGAGACATTTCTTCTTTCATCCTTCGTACCTTCTGCTTTACCGGAGGACACTCCGGCTTTAATGGTAATTTGTGTTCTGCTACACTGGGGTCTAACCCTGGCATGTCTTGGTACGACCATGCAAAAACATCTTTATAATCCATCAACAACCTGATCAACCTGCTTCGCTCCTTTTCTTTCAGGGAAAGGCCAATCTTGACCTCTTTTTTATCATCTTTGGTCCCCATATTGATTAGTTCACTCGGCTCTTCATGGGACCGAATTTCCCTGGCTTCTTGTTCTACCAACCTCAATAGTTCAGGAGGGACTTCCCCATCATCATCAACAACCTCGTCAGTATGATCAATGTGATAGTCAAAATTATACGTTGAGTTACTAACACTGTCATTTTCAAGAGAGTCACTTTTAGATCTGCATTTTGATAGTTATCAGGGAAAGATGAATGAATAAAGGTTAAAGATGGGAAACTGCATTTATTGGTGAGGAACGATGAATAAAAACGAAAGTAAAAAAAAGAGAGATAAGAACGTAAAGATATTGAATGCATGCATTTATTGATAAGTCATACTGAAACGGAAACAAGTAAGCCCATTACAACAAAATTCCTAAAGCCTTGGGCAGAGCTAAAGGATAAACATTACATAATTACTTTGAAAAAAACTCTATGGTCCTGGGGAATTCGACGACCTCCTAATTGTTGAGCTCTGTATCCGGAGGGCATGGATACACTAGATTGACACCATGATCGGCGGGATAATCATCTTCAACAGCTGCTGCTTGGTCCAGGAATGCGAACCACACACTCCGGAAGCTTTGTCGAATATCACAAATGGGAACCCTTTCAACCTCATATTCACGATTTTCCAGTCGAGCCAACCTTTTTCTTTTCTTCTCTTCCGTAACCCTCATCTTGTCGGCCTTAGTGGGTTTGTATCCCAACCCAAACCTGTTCTTGTTTTCAGTGAGCGTGAGGATATCAGAGACACCTTGCTTGTTCTTCCCCAAACCGTTTCCAGGTTGGTACCCTCCCTCGAGCATAACCTTGGCCATCATAATGGATGCTTTAGATGACTGATGTTTCATGAGTGGAGCACTATCCCCAACATAAGTAGCATTGGCAATCTCAAGTGACTGGAAAGCGGTCTCGAGAGCTTCTTCGACAGCTTCAATGTAAGGGATCGTTGATAGCTTACTTACTAACATATCTTCATCTCCCGAAACAATTATCAACTTACTATCAACAATGAACTTCACTTTCTGGTGCAATGTGGAAGGTATAGCTCCAGAAGAATGGATCCATGGTCGTCCTAGGAGACAACTGTACGTTGGTGTAATGTCCATTACTTGGAAGAGTACCTCGAAGGTGTAAGGACCAACCTGAATGGGCAATTCAATTTCCCCCATGACTTCCCTTCGTGTACCGTCAAAAGCCCTTACAATCATTGTTGACTTTGGTATTACATTCAAAGAAGAGCCATTATCAATGAGGACCCTAGCCATGACATGATCTCGACACTTCACAAAAATGTGTAACGCCTTGTTGTGCCCTATTCCTTCAGCTGGAATTTCATCATCAGTGAAAGTGACATAATTATCAGCAACGATGTTACCCACGATGTTATCGAGCTTGTCAATTGTGATGTCATGAGAGACATGAGCTTGATTCAACACCTTCATCAGTACTCTCCTATGTGGCTCAGAGTTCATCAATAGAGACAAAAGAGATATCCGAGCCGGAGTTCGATTTAACTGATCCACAACCCTGTGTTCACTTTGCTTGATGAACTTCAAGAATTCACCAACTTCTTCATCAGATACCTCCTTTTTATTCTCACCCCCGTTTGCTTTCTTGTCATCTAGAATTCCTTCCACCTTCTTTTTCCCCTTGCGATCCTTTCCTTCCTTTTCTATTCCCTCCCTTCGCAATACCTCTGGAGTATAAATGCGACCACTCCTAGTAATTCCACCAATTCCCGAAATGTTATTAACCACAGTAGTCCGGTCGGAAGGATTGGGTTGAACCTGCATCTCATATTTCCATGGTACCGCTTTGGTGTCCTTGTAAGGGAAAGGACTTGGAACTCGGATGACGATTGGTGTTGGCCCACTTGGAACTGGCAAAGGTTCCTTCTCAGTATAGTATATCACCACTGGTTTTGGAGTGACTTGCTTAGGAACTGGTTGAGGATTAACCACAATAGTAAAAGGGGTTATCTTAATTGGGGTTGGGGAAATTGTAGATTCAGTAACCATATTAATGCCATACTCATTTGATTCACAACCAATTAAGATAATCTTCATATCCATTAACTGCTGCACAACTTGATGAAACTCTGCACAATCTTCAATCGAATGCCCTATATTCCCGTTGAAGTCACACCTTATCTCTTCATCGAGAGCCTTTTCTTCCATGGTCGGGATTTAGATCAATCCACATCTGCACATCTCTCTGAAAATAACTCTCATAGGAGTCCTAACATCGGCCACTTTACTCTTGAGAGTATGTTCCAAGAAGCTTTCGATGGCATTGACTCCCGAACCCCCATGATTTGGCAGAGGACCCTGTGCCACATTTGGAGCATCCTTCTGAAAGCTCAACCATTTGGCATTAATCAGGTCTTGCACCTTAAACTTCAAAGCTTTACAATTATCGGTGGAATGACCTGTGGCCCCATCGTGATACTCACATTGAGCATTTAGGTCATACCACTTTGGATAAGGAGGGTCTATTTGTCTTGTTGGGATAGGAGTTAGCACGGATTTGCTCACAAGTTGATGGAATAGTTCAGTGTAGGTCATGGGTATCGGGTCAAAACGCACTGGCTTTCTTTCCGAGTTATATGGTGGTCTTGTTTGGCTGGTGTTTGGGTTTGGATTTAGGGTTTGAACAATTTGAGGTGGCATGGTGTGGTGTGTTGGAGGCTGAGAAGGGTATGATGGTCGATAAGGAGCCATCTGTTGAGGATTTGGAAATTGTGAGGTGGCAGCGATGTATGGCTGGTTGGCCTGGTGATATGGAGGTGGTTGGTAATATGGGGCGTATTGGTCTTGGAAGGTAAGTGTTTGGTTTGGTTTAAATTGGTTCGGTTTTTTTTGTTCAAAGGTCACTGCATGTGCTTCTCCCTCCTTCTTTTTCACAAACGGGGCTTTCTTTGGGCCATTCGCTAATGAAGTCTCAGTGATTTTGCCAGTCCTCATTCCACTTTCGATTCTCTCACCGATAATGACCATGTCAGAAAAGTTCGATGACACACTTCCAATCATTCTATCATAGAAAGGCGACTGGAGTGTATCAATGAACATTGCCACAATTTCTTTCTCGGCCAATGGAGGCTCTACCTAAGCAGCCAGTTCCCTCCATCGTTGTGCATACTCATTGAAAGTCTTTGTGTCTCTATTTTCCATATTTTGGAGTTGCATCCTATCGAGAGCCATGTCAATATTGTACTTGTATTGCTTCAGGAATGCATCTGCTAGATCTGTGAAGGATCGGACGTGGGCCCTTTCGAGATGCGTGTACCAATTTGAAGCTACCCCGGTTAAACTGTCTTGGAAGAAGTGAATCAAGATCTCATCATCTTGAACGTATGATGCCATCTTCCTTACATACATGGTCAAATGGTTTTTGGGACAAGTGGTTCCTCGATATTTGTCAAAATCGGGTACCTTAAATTTTGGTGGAATTACAACATTTGGCACCAAGCAAAGCTCTGAAGCATCCCAAAGACCATAACTATTTGCCCCTTCAATGGCCCTCAATCTCTCCTCTAACACTTCCAACTTTTCTTTAGATTGGGAATTCCCTCCCGACTGATTCACTGGAGTTTCACAGTACATATTATGGGGAAAGGGGTATGGCATGTAGGAGGATCCGAAGTTTGACATCACTTGAGTCCCCTGGGGTCCATAATGTAGGGTGTATTGTGGAGTTTTTGGATTAGCAGGAAGTGTCACTGTCGGGGTGTTACCATCTGTAGGGTTGACAGTTTGTGTTTGTGGCATCTCGACAGCATCGGTGGGGGATTGCGTCTGAGTAGTATGTTCAGAGCTTTGGATGCCATCTTGTGGGATGGGGGCCGTTGGTGGAACAAATCCACGAGGTAAGCCATATGGGGGATTGTTCGGGTCAAATGAAAGATGAGTTTAGTTGATTGGATAAACGGTGAGAGTCATCATGGCCCCTGGTTGGTTGTAGCCTTGAATAGGAACCTGAGCAAAACCAGTCGGGATAAGAGGTGTGGTTGGATGTCCTTCGTTCGAGACTGGAGGGTTTCCCTCTGTGTTCTTTTCCTTCTGCATTGCTTTGTAGGATCTCCATCATCTTAGTCATCTGATCCTTGATTTGACTGACTTCATCCCTGATCTCTTGGACTTATTCTAGTTCTTCCGTCATGGCTCTTGTCTGTGATCGAGTGCGATAAGGGTGTCTTGGAGCAATTGTTCAAAAACCACACTATTTTATTTAATAAAAGAAAAAATAAATGAATAAAATTAAAAGAAAGAGCAGAAACCAATTAAACTCCATTTTTTGACAGGAAGACCATCGCATACACTTATAGCAAGAATACTCATCCTGCAATCAAATCTAGTGGTATAATTCCCTCTAGCTTGACTGTAGTTGATGTCAACTCCAAGGGAGAATTCACTCCTCGATAGACCACATCTGTACTAGCAATGTTATTGTTTGATGATACCCATATTTTTACGCAGAAAACACATCGTTTTTAGGGTAAAAATATAGTTGATGAAGTATCTAAGGGAGAATTCACTCCTCGACAAATATCATCTGGAAAAAGAGAGAGCATTTCACAAAAAATTGATGAAAACTTCCATTTCATTAGATGAATATTGCAATACAAACATGAGTCTTTGGTCAAATAGAAAAACAATACATCGAGAGTTTTCATATTTCTAAATCCATCTTCGGGGACTGCAAAATACTATGCCAAGAGCTTCATCTTCTTTTTCCTGAATCCCTTTGCAAGCTTCCCAAAATGCTTGAAAAACTCAGTCACCTCTGGTGGTATCTGGAGGAAAGAGTTCTTGTAAACCTGAATTGATACTTCTTCAAATCGCTCCACCAACTGGGAAGTATGATATTGAATTCTACCAATCATGTCTTCATATTTTCTTCTCCATGCTTCCCTTTCATAGATTACATCCCTTACAACCAATTTCCATCCCTTTACCCATTCTGCGTGACGTTGAGCTTCTCCTCTTTCATTTTCTTGCATTTTGGTCCTGAGCCAATTTTCCCTTTCATTAGCTTATGCTAATAATTGACGATATCTGGCAGCTTCGTTCCATCCTCAATTGGAGTAAAGTTCGGTTTAGGCCAAGGATTCTTATAGAGATTCAACTCTCTCCTTTAGTATCTGTATTGTTTCGACATGAATCCCTACGTCCCACTCAAGCTCTTCTTTCTTCTTCAGAATTCTGACTAGTGTGTTTTCTTGACACTCCACCTTTGCTTGCAACTCTTGAATCTCTGCTTTTTTTTCCTTTATTGCCCTTTTCATGCGACTTGGGGCTTCGTAGGAATCGGCACATTCACCTCTCAAATTCTCGATTTGTAAATTCAGCTTTTGCACCTGCCTTTGGAGTTTGACAATAGTTATTTCTGCAACTTGGTTCTTTTCATCCAAAACCCCCATCCGAGCTTTTAAAACTTCAATTTTTTTCAGCATTTGATCTTCTGTAAGAGGATTGTTTTCAGCACTGGGTGGAGGTTCCGATTTTGAAGGACAACCCCTTCTTGCCTCTCTCCATGCTTCATATCTTTTTGTTGGAGCTATGATCCGCCTTCCTAACTCATCACGCCCTTTTATGTGAATATTGTCCCATGTTGACCTTATTGCCATTGTCTGACTCTTGATGCCTTCACATTCTTGATATAGGAAATATGCTCCGGCAAGCAGCTCTTTTGGGGGTTCATCTTGTGTCCACTTGAGTTGGCACATTACTAGAGCGGGTGAATATGACACACATCCTCTAGGTCCCATCAATGGGACATTCGGGAAACTTCCACAACTGAATATAACCGAATCTCCATTGTACCATGGTCACATCCATCTAAATGAACGTGAGTCGACTTGATCAAACTCTTGTTTCCATTCATATAGCTTGCGTGACTTTAGCGGCACGCGAATGAATCCTTTTAATGGATCATCTGTTCTATCAATTTTGTTACCAGCATACAAGTGAGTCATAATCCAAACATATAACATTGGTGCACAACATCGCAACTTTCCTTGTTGATTCTGATGACAAACTTGTAGTGAGAGAAAAGTTTCAGCTAAGATAGCAGGGACTCAATTCACCCCATATTCCTCAACTCTGTAGAAGACGTCCATAGCTGATCGATCAATCATATACGGAATACAGGGAAAAAGCACCAGTCCGTAGATAAGGAGAGCCAACAACCTATTAAAAGTAACCCATCGTTGTTGTTGAGCCAACTCCCTAAGGTAACCTTCCAAGAATCGCCTCTTCAAGCCCTTAGTGTTTCCTTTTTCCACTTTATCCAATTGTTCCGGTTTAAGTTCCAATAGACTTGCTATCTTCCCATCTGCCACATATTGTCCATAATACAAATAGACACGTGATTCCTTTTGGATAGGCAATCTCATCATGTAAGCATACTCCTCTATGGTCGGAGTTATATCCAAGTCAGGCAATTCAAAACATCTCAAAGTTGAGTTCCAATACTGAACAAATGCACTCAGAGCGGAGGCATCCACCGGAATGCGTAATAGATCTAGTATCCTCCCGTACTTGTTGTTAAAGTTTGAACGTGCCTTTTTGACATTTGTTGACTAATTTCCCATAAGCTCTAAACATCATTGAGTGTCACGTCGATCTTGATGCTCTTCTTGGAACTGCTTGCATTGCTATTACTCTTTCCGATGGTAGGTCCTTCCATTCTTTGCTATAAGATTAATACTAAGGTCTTCCTGTCAAGAAACACAAATAAAGAAAAAAATAGAACTGGAACAAAAAAAATGCCCTACATGCTTCATGTTGCACGAGCCCTAGTAGGGTTGGGAACCCTATGTCGGGTATGCTGTCGATGCACTACCTTCACTATGACATGCCGCTTATTAGAAGTGCAATAATATTCGAACATGTCATTCGGGCTTGGAGCGACGATGTGTCGTCCCCTTTTTTCTTTTTTAGAAAACTTCATAGTAAATATGTATGTGCATGGCAATTTATGTTTATGATGCCAGGAAAAAAAAGGAGAGAGAGAAAGAGTATGCTCCCTTTGTCCTAAATTAGGTAAAACTTAGGGTTGGACAAACCTGAGGTAATGACTCTAAACAGGTTGGCTACTAAGTTTGCTCTATTAGTGAAAATCAGGTAGGGTCTAGACTTCTAAAAGTCGTGGTTCCCAGATTGCCCCTATCCCGAAAGATAAGGATCCGATTCATGAATCTAATCACAAGTAGGGATAAACCCTCTCAATATGACCATCCCATGACATCGGGTACAATCTGAGTGGTGAATCAACAAATATCAGGGAGGTACAAGACCTCTTCAATGACAATGTCGAGACACCGCCTAATCCTTGAGTTTTGAGCAAGCTCGGGTATAGAGCCAAAAGTGTGTGCAATATGTGATAGTGATGTGTGTGATGGGAGCACACAAACCTTCACAAAAACCTACTAAAATAAACTACCCCAGACCTGCAAAAGGAACAAACAACACAAACACAATAGTTCTCTATCCTAAGGTTGCAAGAATATACAAAAGCAGTTATGAAAGCGTAAGAAAAAGAAATAAAACAAAAAAAAGGGTAAAACAAATATTTTCAAAGCTATAAAAAATCAAATTGCACAACCCACTATGATAGGTCTGACTCTCAAAAATCCCCAGCGGAGTCGCCAACTGTCGCGATCGTCGCGTCCGGGCGCCGCGAAAAAGAGATAAAAAAAAACAGAGGAGTCGCCACTAAATTTTTTTTGGGAAAATCTTATAAAACCCAATTATTTAAAGGTAAACTGGTCTAAAAAAAAGAGAGAGAGATGAGTCCGGGAGTCGGTTACGAGTAGGGAAGGTGTTAGCACCCCACATCGCCCGTTTAAAAAACGGTACCTCAAGTTAATTGTGCAAAAACATTTTAATAGCCTTTTAAATATTTATTTTACCCCAAAAATTATTTACAAGAAAGAATTATTTTTAACTTTTAATATTTTAAATTTTTATTAATTTTTATATTTTTAAATTTATTGTTTATAAAAACTAAATGAGGTTGAACATGGCACATGAATCCACAAGGTAACCTCAAATCTAAGGGACTGAGCATGACACCGTGTCCATAGAGCATCCCTAAAAATAGAAAAGTTTTATTTATTCTAATTATATTTTTATATTTTGTATTATATTGATTTTTGCGTTTTTAAAATTTATTGTTGTAGAACCTAAATGAGGTTGAACATGGCACATGAGTCCACATGGCAACCTCAAATCTAAGGGACTGAACATGGCATCGTGTCCATAGAGCATCCCTAAAAATAGACAAGTTTAATTATTTGGATTAATTATTTTAACTTAAAAAGAGACACAAAAAAAGGGAAAAAATTAGTTTTGGCTTGACAAAATGGTTTATCTTGCTCCTACGTATTCCCGGGTGCGATGAAAAACTCAAAGCCACGTAGTTCTTTAGAAAATATTTGATCGGTTGGTTAATTTTAAATTTTTTAAGAAAAAAAAGTTTTATTTATTATTTTTTATAAAAGGTTTGAATATTATTATTTTTAAAAATTCTGGTTTTAAAAAAAGGATTTTCAATCTAGAAATAACAATCTGAAAATTATTTTTAATCAAAACTTGACCCTGGCCCAATAAGACACACCCCCTCTCTAAGCCTAAGTCCAATGACATATTAATAACATATCACTTGATAATAGCAAGACAAATAAACAAAATAAAAGAACCAAACATAAGCATCTGGTCTTTTAAGGGTTACCAACTACAGAGTCAAAGAGGAAGGGAGGAGGTGACTGAACGTTTGGGCGTGGAAGGCGTGGCTGGGACGCAGAGTGGCGGTGGGGCTGATCCGCGGTGGTCGGACGTCGACGGTGGGATGCGGTCTGAGGCGGAGGTCGCGGCGGATCTGGATCTACACTATGGTGGAGCGCGCGGCTGAGGAACAGGGCACACGTGTGGGTCGTGTTCTGGTCGAGACGACGCTGCACAGTGATTGCTGAAGGAGCCGGGGTCTGTGGCGGCGTGACTGGAGCGCGATGCGGCGGTGGGGTTGGTCACAGCTCGGGCGAGGCAGGCGGTGGGCTAGGCGGCGAAGCCCGTGGCGGAGCACGATGGCTGAGCTAGAGACAAGAATCTAATCAGTTCATATTGTGTATGTATTGTGTTTTTTTTATTTTTAATTTTGGGTGGAGTGAAGATGGGGTTTTGTGAGTTTCTGATGTTGTGGTAGGTTGAAGAAGATACTTTTTATGAAGGTGGAATGGTGGGTTATGGGAGGTTGAAATGTAAGAGGAAGAGGAGGGTGTTGGCTGTGATGGATTTTTTTGTTCTTCTCCTTCACTGTTTCATAAATTTCCTCTTCTCCACTCTGTTTGTTGTATCTGTGAAATGGTCTCCTCTCCATATTTCCTCCCTTTTCTTGTTACTGTTCAAGGTAATATATAGGAGAGCAAAAGGGAAGAAAACGTTGGTCTTGCTGAGGGAGAAGACAAAAACGTAGAGGGTGGTACATTGTGCAGGGAGCAAATCAGCTCTGCCTCCATCACTCTGCCAGCTGGTGCAAGGGCAGGGATAGTGTTCCCCATTTTTTTGGAAAAAAGTGAAAGAAAACAAGAGAAGGGAAATAAAATATAAAGCTGATTTTCCTCTAATGGAAGAGGACAGAGAAAGAGAAAAAAAAGGACGGAGAATAAATATTTTTATTTTTTTCAAAATTAAATAAAAAAAAATGAAGCCTTTTTGTTTTTTATTTTTTATTTTTATTTTATTTTATTTTTTTGTTTTTTTTGTTTTTTTTTTCAAAAATATTAATTAAGAGAAAAAAGACTCGGACAAAAATAGGTGTTCACATTATCTGAAACAAAAGGAGCCTAGTGAGAATAAATCTCAATGAGTTCCTGCTTCAAGCAAAACATGTGAGTAATCAATATATATATTCTATTTGATCGTCCTCATTGAAATACAATATATGCACACGTACTATAATTAACCTCATGTAGTGGTAGAGTTTTTCATAGTCTACTCACCTCAACTATTTAACCAGGTGTACACTCCATGGACTAATGCAAGCAAGAGTAAGACTAGTAAAAATCTATACTACTATGGAATTATTCTCTTATAACTCACCCTTTCATCACCGGCTCTATTTATCGGGTCCTTACTTGGGCTAAATTATTTGATGACAAAGAACCTAAATATAGGAATACAAACATGAGGGTAAACTTCACACACTTGGACATCCCTTTGGTTTTTTTATTAGTGAAAAACGTCACTGTTCCCCGCACACCGAGGTACTTAAGAGGAACTAGCTCTATACTGTAAGGCAGGACATACGTCCATGACCACAAGGGGCGTCCCACTTACTTTGCACTTACTTGCTTGCCTTCCAAAATTGAAAGGACTCTATACTTGCCTTCCAAACGGAAAGGACTTCTGTGATTGCCTTCCAAACTGAAAGGACTTTTGTACTTGACATTTGAAATATCCTTGATAACCATTCTAAATCGAATCATAATGGATATAGGATGGTTATCATTATTGGATGCCAAGTGTGGTTTACTTTTATACATCATTATACTGCAGAAACACTCTAAATCAGTCAAAGCAACCCTCAATCAAACATTTAACAAGGAATAATGCATCAATAACATATGCTGAATTTCTGCGGTTTTCAGCCAACTTCTATGATTTTATTAAAATATCAAATGAAGTTGGATTTAAACAAAAGACCCCTCTCTGGAAAGCTAAACAAGTCTAGCTTATAAATTTAATTTTATTTTTGGGATAAAGCTTTCCTAAAAGTATAGTTTTTCACCAATAAGCTACTGCATTCGAGAACATGATAGTAACTTTACTCTAACTTGTAGCAGGTTTTTCTTTATCAATACTCAGTGAAAAACAAAATCAGTGCCTAAACTGTAGAAAATCCAGTGTAGTTTCTAAAAAAATAAGAATCATTATAAACAGAGTCCTACATAAATAATTATAAGCAGAACACTGAACCTATGTCAAAACGGGTTTATGGACAGCGACATCATCTAGGACAGTTCACAAACAATTCACATGCATACAACTCATTTCAATGTTCTATCTTCTCATGGTCAACATGCAAATATAAAATCAACCAATTTAGAGCATATATCAACAACGCCTAAGCTTGGATTTATGGTTGTCAAGCACTAAAACTAAGGGAACTCATGAAGCTAGAAAATGAAGACTTGGTGATTTCCTCTATCTCTCTTGATCTTAGAGAAATTCTCCCACTAAAACTTAATAAAAATTAGATATTACAAAGCTTAAATTGTAGCAAAACAATTCTATTTTCTAATGGCACAAGAATCAACTCAATCCAACATTAGCACAATTTACTAAAATTTAAATACTAAAACAGTATCAGTTCAGAGTTTTAAGTACAAACAGCAACTTGCATGTCATTTTTATCCATCCATACTTAATGAAATTGAACCATTCCAAGGCCTATTTCGAAGGAAAATGAGTCTGTTTTCTTATTGTACAAATATCACTTAGAAACAAAATTTGTGGAGGAAGTTATTGATGAAATACTGACAGGGTGTCAATACGGGTTTGGAGAGTAATTCCTCCCCCTTTATCAATTTCACCCAAATCAACCCCTAACCTTGCATGCAATCAACATCAGTGATTCCACACATCATTCAACACGAAAATAAGCAAGTAACTAATAAATCACTTAGCAAATAGTTGGGATTTATGATCACCCAATGTTACAAACAACAAGAACTCACATGGCTATGTAGTGGATTGAAGGTTGTTTTTGTGGATCTCCATTTTGGTTGAAACCTAGTTTTCTCTCCTTTTTCTTCTCTTCCATTTCTTTCTCTTGGTTCTGCAAGCTTAATCAAGGATCTCCAACCCTCATCTTCTCATGGCTATATCCCTTGATCTCTCTTCTCCATTCTTCTTTCTTCTTCCTCTCCATTATCTTTCTTTCTCTTTTCCTTTCTTTTTCTGCTATTCTGATTCTATTCCCCATTTCTCACTTTCCCCCTTCTTTTATCCCCTTCTCTTATTTCATTCTTTTTTTTTCTTTAGTAAAAGTTAAAACCCAACTTACTATCTACACATTTTCAACTACTAAATACACCCATACCTTAATTCTAAACATTTCTTTCTTAACAAATCTATAACATTTATTATTAACTATCCTTAAAACACTTATCCCTTAAAGATAGACTCCTTCTATTTATTGGGTAATACTATTTAGTTAGCTAGGAAATTTGGGATGTTACATTATTTCTAGTTGACAACAATTTGTTAAAACTATTACTATAATTTTAAAAGCAAGTTACATGGTTAGATTAATAAAACTCTGACGATGGGTGATTGGATGGCAGTAATGGAAAATACATTAATAATTAATTAATAGGATGGACTGGATTGTGGTAAAATGGTAATTATAATAGAGGTGGTGGGGATTTTGGTTCATTAGTGTCAATGAAGTGAAAAGTACCTAGTTTATCATCTTTTGTATGATTACTCTTATTCACATAACAAACTACATGAAAACATATCATACAAAATGGTACTCAGATAAATTTATATTGTATAAAATGAGCACAAAATTATGTAAAATAGAATGTGCTTATAAAAAAAAATTACAATGTGATTTGTTTTAATTTTAGAGTGATGTTAGCATCACACTCTTAAACACACTCATCTTAACACATTTCTATTATTGGGTGGATTTCATATGGGACCATATGTTTTGGTGGCTCTCACATAAAATCTATCCAATAATAGAGAGTATGTCGAGGAGAGTGTGATAAAGGGCGTGTTATTAGCATTTTTCTTAATTTTATTTGGTATGGCAAATAAGAAGGGGTGATTATTAAATAGTAAAAGCAGCATAAGCTACACGGAAGCAATATATATTGAAATTGTAGTACACTAATATGCATATGGATATATGCTTGTAAATAAAAGTTGCACATAAACTATATATATTTTTCTTCTCAAACAGCTATAAATTTTTTTTATCACTTGAACTCTAAGAGTCCAGTTCTCACCAGAAAACTTCACTGACAATCGGACAAGAAACCAATTAAACATATAAAATGAAAGTATAAAGCTCCTCTAAAATGAACTAATTGTAAAGTGAGAAGATAAGAGTGTATTTACTCTTGATTAACTAAAATGGAATGAGATATTAATGTACTTTAACGAATCAAAATTGAATACACCATCATTTTCTCACTTTACACCCAAACTTACTTTAAAGGTGCCTAATCCAACATGAAATAACTGATAATAATAAATAAACCAGCATTGGAATGGCAGTTGCTTCACAGGTTGTGAAGGTAACCAATGGCTTCCGCTAAACTTTTTGGGTCTATAGGTTTCTCAATATAAGCATTAGCTCCTGCTTCAAAAAACATTCGTGTATTCTCTGTAGTGTAATTTGTACACATACCCAGAATCTTGCTCTATACACCCATCATACGTATCTCCCTCAAAAACTACACAAAACACAAAATCAAATTTAGGTAGGTATAAATTTGCTTATGAACAATTATGTATGCATTTGTTTGTGTGTCAGCAAAACCACGATACAAAACTATGGTAATAATGCCATTTTTGTAAAATTTTCCCACAAATCATGAATACTTCAAATAGCTGCTTCCTCGTCTGATCATCTTGGACGCAATTTTGTCTAAATCGCCGTTGTTCCAAATAGAGGCTAAGCTCATGTTTGGAAATGCAGCAAGGAACTACATTCAATAACAAAATCAAGTTAAAAATGACATGACCGTAATTTTATGAGCCTTAAATGTGAAAACTCAAGTAATTTACTTTTCTGTCATGTCCAGCCAAATGTGCTTCCAAACATTGCATATTTCGTTCAAAATGAGACAACTTTAAGGTAAAGAAAAAAAAAAGGTGTTCATACCTGAGGTCCATTGATTATGGCCAGATCAAAATCAACGATTATGAAGTTAAAGCAACCGCCAACCACCAAAATGTCTACTCCACCTCGAAAATTGTTTACAGCCAGTGTATCAATGCCTAGCGATGCCAACATTGACTGTTCCATGAATCTGGAAGGGATATCATCATCCACTAGCAATACAGTATCCATGTAAGGAGTCTCTTTCACTGGACGCTTTTTGAGGGGTAAATTCTTCTCCTCATAATCCCTGATTCGTTTAGATCCCGGTGCACAAGCCATCGTTTGATAAATCGATATAGCTTCTGCATAATTGAGATCAAACATTAGCATATGTAGAAAATCAAGTAACTAGTAGAAAATACTAGTTTAAACCAAACAAGTTTTAAATGAACACAAGAACCAACATATAATATTTTAATGTTTCGAGGAGGCAACAAAGGTGATATATATCAACCCAAAGATGGATTTTGAAAATTGTAGAAAAATACTTTAGCACTCGATGATACAACCCACAACCCAAAAAGTGGATCCTCTTAAACAAAGGTGATCCATGAAAAATTTCAAATTAGGCAGAGAAAATGCATAGCAATCTTGCATACGATGAACAATGAAGTGAAATTGCAAAACTATGAGGCAATGGAAGGAGCTGATCAACTCTACATGGAAACTTGCCTATAACTCTTGATCTATCAATTTCTTTGTCATCAGCCTGGTCATAGGCTTATATAGGCGGTGAGAGACCACTCTCTATCCTATCAAGTAAAGATAGAATTTCACCTTTATTTCTCTTCACTTTTTTAATTTTTTTAGAACAAAACCCTTAAAGTTCATTTTTTTTTATCACCGCTTTCTTTTTACCCAGATTCTTTCTTTCTAACTCATCACTTTTCATTTTCTTTCTCAAACCAAATAAAGTGTAAAGGAATTTCATTATCTTATACTGAGGACGTCAAATTCTTTTTCACAGGGCCGACCCAAGGGCCAAGCAACTAAAGCCCTTAATTTAGGCCTCACAAAATTTTATTTATACTATAAAAAATAGTCAGCATCCTAGCATCGATCGGGCCTATGTACATAATTTTTTTATAAACAAAAATCATTTTAGAAGACCTCGTTTAGAGTTTGCTTTAGGCCTAAATAGGTGTTGGGTCGACCCAGTTTTTGAGAGGCACTATTTAGTGTGAGATGAGAGTACAACGAATGACGTGGACGTGGTTTTATTATTCTTTTTAAGGAAATAAAAAAATAAGATGAAAATAATAAAGTCCAAGATAAACAATAACACTTATTCGTCAGTTTTTCATAACGGAAGCCTTCCAATCGTCCGCCGTTTCCGATCTTTTTCTGATATTCAAACAACCCATCGAATGGTAATATAATTTTATATTGACAATTCATTAAATTTACAGGTGAACAACTTATTACCATTAAATGAGTTGTTTGAATATTAGAAAAAGAATTAAATGTAAACGTATGAAAATTTGCCATCGAAGGTTGGCCCAGTTGGTAAGGATACGACTCATAACCCACAAGGTTGTGAGTTCGAATCCCACTGTCGATGTGAGGACCTCTTTGGTGGGTAATCTATAAGTACCTCTGTAAGTTCTCTTTGAGCCGTGAGGCCTGCCCTGACCCTGATGAGCCCCCGCGATCCAACTCACCAAAATTTCTGTAATAAAAAAAAAGTATGAAAAATTATATTGAAAAAACCGAGTGGCTAGAGTTAAAAGAGGACTCTCAAGAAACAGAGTTAAAAGAGACTCCTGCATTGATTTTGGAAACTCAAAGCCAGGTGATGATGCTTGAAGATACGCAAGGGACAGTGGTGAAGGAGACTCCACAGAAGCTATTCCCTACAGCTACTATGGCTATAAAGAGATGACTAATCTCCTACGCGGATGCTTGTATTGGAGTGAATGGAGCTGCCTATGAAGAGGAGCCTTTGGATCTCGGGTTTCTCCAGGAAGAAGCTGATGAGGAGGAGAGTTGCGAGGAGAAAGATCGGGATGAAAAAGGGAAGAATACAGAAGGTGACCCGTTGTGCCTTGTTATTAAGGTTACCAGGGAGGAGATTAAGGCAGCCCAACTGTAACATCCCTGGCTGCTCTATGGATTGACGACTGTCCCCACAGACCAACACGGGTCTTTTCAGCGTGCTTTGTCCTCACTCACACGCTTCCCGGGAAAACTTCCCAGGAGGTCACCCATCCCAGAATCGCTCCAAGTCAAGACGCTTAACTGTGGAGTTCTTAAGTGATGGGCTTCCGAAAAGAAGATGCATCTTGTTAGTATAGGTAGTACTAATCAATTCATATAAGCCTTCATTGACTGTATAGTCCTATACCTACACAGTCTCCGGATCCCTCTCATTCGGGTGTGTAATCGGTTCATTAATGTGTCCCTCCGCCTAGAAGCCTGCCAAGAGCCGATCCTTGTCCATGCCTTCTTGCACCGACGACCACTCCCCGCCCTTGTCGGCACCCGGGTGTTACATGCCCACCAGCTTCCGCTTGGCTCGTCCCCGAACCACACCGTACTGGGAGAGGTGCCGCTCTGATACCATCTATAACATCCCTGACTGCTCTATGGATTGACGACTGTCCCCACGGACCAACACGGGTTTTTTCAGCGTGTTTTGTCCTCACTCACACGCTTCCCGGGAAAACCTCCCAGGAGGTCACCCATCCTCGAATCGCTCCAAGTCAAGCATGCTTAACTACGGAGTTCTTAAGTGATGGGCTTCCGAAAAGAATATGCATCTTGTTAGTATAGGTAGTACTAATCAATTCATATAAGCCTTCCTCAACTGTATAGTCCCATACCTACACAGTCTCAGGATCCCTCTCATTCGGGTGTGTAATCGGTTCATTAATGTATCCCTCCACCTAGAAGCCTGCCAAGAGCCTCTCCTTGTTCATGCCTTCTTGCACCGGTGACCACTCCCCTCCCTCGTCGGCACCCGGGTGTTACACCAACAACAATGGAAAAGAGCAGTTATAGTCAATTTGCTAGTCAAAAGAGTGGGACTGAGATTTTTCCAGATGAGATTGATGAAGCTATGGCAACCAGTGGGCACTATGGACGTTATCGATTTAGAGAATGATTACTTCCTTGTTAAGTTTGGAGATATGAATGATGCTAAGAGAGCTTTCATGGATGGCTCGTCAAAAATCTCGGACCACCACCTCATGGTTCAACGGTGGCGGTCAGAGTTCTTTCCATTTGAGGATGAGTACAAAAAGGTGGCGGTGTGGGTGAGAATTCCGGGCCTACCCATTGAATACTAAGAGAAGCATATTCTATGGAGAATGGGGAATGGTCTCGGACACACCATGCGCATAAATAGCAACACTCTTCGGCAGAAGGAAGGATCGATGGGTGAGTTCCAAACCACGGACCGAGCTAAATTTGCTCGTATTTGTATCGAAGTTGATCTGAGTAAGGTCCTGATTTCTAAGTTTGAATTTCACAACATAATCTATAATGTTGAATATGAGGGCCTCCACCTTGTTTGTTTTGGGTGTGGCCGCTATGGCCATAAAAAAAGAGGTGTGCCCACTGCTGGTTGAGAAGATTCCTAGGACTGAGCAGGATGACAAGGGCCATGATGATCGAATGAAGGCTATGAAGCAGAATGTGTCCGGTAGAAAAATGGAAAATTGTCAAGAGGAAGAAGTTTTTGGGCCTTGGATGATCCCCCGAACAAGAGGTGGAAGACGAAGGGTGCTGCCATGTGACCAGGAACGACGTGGGAATGTTGGAAGGGAGAGTAAAGGGCAGAAATTGTAGGGTCCTAGAGGCCAAGGATCAAGGTTTGTCGTATTGGGAGGTACTGATGATAGTGTGACAGCTCACACTGTGGAGGTGGTACATAAAGCAAATGATAAAGGTAAACGAAAGGAAATTTCAGTTGATGTGGTACCGAAGGATACGGAGTATGTCCATTCAGTGGGTGACAATATTCCCCATGCAAGAAAATCCGCATAAACCAGGTGGGGGTTTGAAGGGGGGAGTGGGCCCAAGTAATGCCAACGCTAACAGTAGCGTGTCGCCAAATGGGTCGGTCAGAGCCATAAAGAATTTTGCTAGAGGTGGAGTTCGTATCAACTCGATGGGCCCAATGGGTAAGGAAGATTCCGTGTTGAACCGAGTCAACTCGCCAGGGGGAAAAAGTAACGAGCTCCCTACTTAGACTGTCCATATGAAACCGAGTCACAATGCTGCCGACTCAGGAGGGACAAATATCTTGAAAGCTCCCACTCAAGGTATAGCTAACAACAACAATGGAGTGCATCCAATGGAGGAGGAAACTGTCCTTGTCTTAAACCAGCGCCCTCCTGAATGCCCTAAGAGTGTTGAAAGTCCAATGGAGATTGGTGATGAGTTAAACTTAGAAAGGGTCGCAGTACCAGAAGCGATGGAAGAGGGGGTGGGTCAAGATGCTGCCCATGCTTAGCGATTCTCTGGTATTCATATTTTTCATCATTTTTATTTGTTTATTTAACAAGATGAAGATAATGACTTGGGATTGTAGGGGAGCTGGTTCCAGGACTTTCCCAAAGCTTATCAGGGAAGGAGACTCCACAGAAGCTATTCCCTACATCTACTACTGTGGCTATGAAGAGACGACTGATCTCTTACGCGGATGCTTGTATTGGAGTGAATGGATTTACCTATGAAGAGGAGCCTTTGGATCTTGGGTTTCTCCGGGAAGATGCTGAGGAGGAGGAGAGTTGCAAGGAGAAAGATCGGGATGAAAAAGGGAAGAATACAGAAGGTGACCCGTTGTGCCCCGTTATTAAGGTTACCAGGGAGGAGATTAAGGCGGCCCAACAACAATGAAAAAGAGCAGTTATAGTCAAACTGCTAGGCAAAAGAGTGGGACTGAGATTTTTTCCAGATGAGATTGATGAAGCTTTGGCAACCAGTGGGCACTATGGATGTTATCGATTTAGAGAATGATTACTTCCTTGTTAAGTTTGGAGATTGAATGATGCTAAGAGAACTTTCATGGATGGCCCGTCAAAAATCTCGGACCACTACCTCATGGTTCAACGGTGGCAGCCGGAGTTCTTTCCATTTGGGGATGAGTACAAAAAGGTGGCGGTGTGGGTGAGAATTCCGGGCCTACCCATTGAATACTATGAGAAGCACATTCTATGGAGAATGGGGAATGGTCTCAGACACACCATACGCATAAATAGCAACATTCTTCGGGAGAAGGAAGGATCGAGGGGTGAGTTCCAAACCACAGACCGAGCTAAATTTGCTCGTATTTGTATCGAAGTTGATCTGAGTAAGGTCCTGATTTCTAAGTTTGAATTTCACAACAGAATCTATAATGTTGAATATGAAGGCCTCCACCTTGTTTGTTTTGGGTGTGACAGCTCACACTGTGGAGGTGGTGCATAAAGCAAATGATAAAGGTAAGCAAAAAGAAATTTCGGTTAAGGAGGTGCCGAAGGATACGGAGTACGTCCATGTAGTGGGTGACAATATTCCCCATGCAAAAAATCCGCATAAACCAGGTGGGGGTTTGAAGGGGGGAGTTAACCCAAGCAATGCCAACGCTAACAGTAGTATGTCACCAAATGGGTCGGTCAGAGCCATAAAGAATATTGCTAGAGGTGGAGTTCATATCAACTCGGTGGGCTCAATGGGTAAGGAAGATTCCATGTTGAACCGAGTCAACTCGCCAGGGGAAAAAAGTAACGAGCTCCCTACTCAGGCTATCCATATGAAACCAAGTCACAGTGCTGCCGAATCAGGAGGGACCAATATCTTGAAAGCTCCCACTCAAGGTATAGCTAACAACAACAATGGAGTGCATCCAATGGAGGAGGAAACTGTCCTTGTCTTAAACCAGCGCCTTCCTGAATGCCCTAAGAGTGTTGAAAGTCCAATGGAGATTGGTGATGAGTTAAACTTAGAAAGGGTCGCAGTACCAGAAGCGATGGAAGAGGGGGTGTGTCATGATATTGCCCATGCTTAGCGAATCTTTGGTATTCGTATTTTTCATTATTTTTATTTGTTTATTTATGAAGATGAAGATAATGACATGGAATTGTAGGGGAGCTGGTTCCAGGACTTTCCCAAACCTTATCAGGGACCTATCTTTACGCTACAACTTGGATATGCTTGTTCTTTTTGAACCTCATATAAGTGATACTAGAGCAGATAGAGTCATTCGCAAGCTTGGCTACACAGATTCGTTTAAAGTGGTGCTAGGGGATTTTCGGGGGGGATTTGGATCCTCTGGAATGGCCCCTCGGTGAAGCTTGATATTCTCCAGGAATATACCCAGGTAGTACACACGAGAGTTACTTGTGCAAACCGGGGTCGCTGGTATTTTTCGGCTGTTTATGGTAGTCCACACTTGCATGGTAGATAGGATCTTTGGAGAAAGCTTGGTGAGTTTATGCTAGCTTTTAAAGGGTCTTGGCTAGCTATGGGTGATTTTAATGCATACCAGTTTTCTCATGAGAAAAGTGGAGGAGCTAGTCCAAACAGGTACTCAATGCAGTGCTTCAACAGCTGCTTATTTGACTGTGGTTTGGATGATCTAGGGTTTAAGGGCCCGCCATTTACATGGGAATGGAGTGGAGTCAAGGATAGGCTTGATAGGGGTGTGGCCAACTCTGTATGGAGAGTAATGTTCCCTGAAGCTTCTATATTGCATCTTCCCATATTTAAATCAGACCACAAGCCCCTTTTGTTGTCACCGGAGACTGAAATTAGGAGGGATAATTCTAACAGGCCTTTCCGTTTTATGGCTAGCTGGCTTGGCGACTCAACTTTCAGGTCGTTGGTTCAAGAAGCTTGGTCTGGGAATACAGGTTGGCACAATTCAGTGGGTGATTTCCAAAATAAGGTTCAAGAGTGGAATTATTGTTGCTTTGGAAATATTTTCCGCAAGAAGAGAAGGTTGATAGGGTGTATGGAGGGCATTAACAGAAGACTCTCCATGGGGTTGGATACTCACTTAAAAAAGCCCCTTCAAAATTTACGGGAAGAATATAACGGAGTTTTAGCTCAGTGGTTAGGAACCTGAGTGAATTAAAGCATATGACTGTTGAGTTTTTTCATGAATTATACCAAGCCACTAGGGATCTGGTTCCATTGGATACTCAATGCACCTTTCCTAGATTGGACAACATGAGCTTGTTAAGTTTGGAGGGACAGTTCACTGTTGAAGAAATAAAAGACGCGGTGTTTAGTATTGGCCCCTTGAAAGCTCCTGGACTCGATGGACTACAACTAATTTTTTTCCATAGCCAATGGGACTTAATTGGGACTTCTATTTGTGACTTAATTTAGAGTATCTATGTGAACCCAAGCAGGATAGCTGAGATAAATGAGACTTTAGTTGTGTTGATTCCCAAACTCCTACAGCTCGAGAACCTGAAGTAATTCCGGCCAATAAGCCTTTGCAATGTAACCTACAAGATTGTTACAAAGGTCATTGCCAATAGGATGAAGAGACATATGGCCTCTCTCATTGCTCCCCACCAATGTAGTTTCATCCCTGGTAGACACAGCTCTGACAACATTGTAATAGCTCAAGAGGTGTTTCATATTATGCGTACAAAGAAAGGAAAAAAAGGTTTTATGGCAGTAAAGGTTGACCTGGAAAAGGCTTATGACCGTTTGAGGTGGGAATTCTTGGACAATGTCTTGCAGGAAATCGGTATTGGAGACCACTTCAGAAGGTTGATCATGACTTGTGTTTTTTCGATTTCCATGCGGGTCCTTTTTAGTGGTGATACTACTGATGCTTTCTCTTCAAGTCGTGGGATTAGACAAGGAGATCCTCTCTCCCCATACCTCTTTGTCCTATGTGTGGAAAAATTGGCACATTGTATTCAAGACATGGTGATGGATGGAAGTTGGAAGCCGATTGTTCTTAATAGGGGAGGCCCACCTCTAACTCATCCATTCTTTACTGATGATTTGCTCATGTTTGGGGAAGCCACCAACCACCAAATGATGACTATTTCGGACTGCCTTAATAGATTCTGCCAGGCGTCAGGTGAGCTTGTTAGTGTGGAGAAAACACGTATGTTGATGTCTAAGAATGTGAACCATAATGTTGCACGGAGTCTTCGAGACATTTCTGGATTCTCTCTTACCCATGATCTGGGAAAGTACTTGGGAGTCCCTCTAATCCATGAGAGGATCAACAGAAATACATATTGTCACATATTGGAGCGTATCCAATAGAGGCTCGGTACTTGGAGAGCAGAGTCCTTATCCTTCGCGGGAAGAGTAACCTTAGCCCAGGCGGTTGTTGCTGGCCTCCCCACATACACCATGCAAACCACTCTTCTCCCCAAGCAAGTGTGCAATAAGCTGGAACGTATGAACATAGAATTTGTTTAGGGGTCTAGATAGAATGCTCGGAAGTGCCACATGGTGGCTTGGCAGAGTATATGTCAGAGAAAGGAATTAGGTGGCTTGGGATTTCATAAATTGTATGCTTTCAACCAAGCTTTCTTGATGAAACTTGGTTGAGACCTTATTAGTAACACTGATGCTTTATGGGTGAGGGTTCTCCAGAGTAAATATAAGTGTGGATCTAATGCCATTCCACGGGTTCAGAGATATGCTAATGGATCAAATGTGTGGAGAGGGATTTTCCTCACCTGGAACAATGTACTTCACTGTTTGAGATGGAATATTGGTAATGGTCACACAGTGAGAGCTTCTGGGAGGATAGATGGCTCTTCTCCGGTGTAGTTCTGAAGGACATAGCTACTGGCCATGTACCTCTCCACAAGCTTCCCCTTCCGATCTGTGACTTTATCAATAGTAGTGGTGCTTGGCGGATCCACATGTTCCAGCATCTACTACCTGACCAAATTCTGATGGAAATCAAAGGCATTTTCATTTTGCTAAGAGAAGATAGGGAGGATGTGGTTCGTTGGAAGAATACTACAAGTGGTGATTTTTCTGTTAAATCAGCTTATGAGCTTCTAGTGGGAGACACGGATGAGCTAAGGCAACCGCAAATATGGAAGGATATATTGAAATGGCCAGGGAACCAATGTGTACGCTGCTTTCTGTGGAAGTGTGTTAAAGGTGGTCTCATGACAAATGACTACAGGAGGTCGAGGGGCATAGGATCTTGCGGGTTATGTCCTTTGTGCCAAAGGTATGAGGAGACAACTCTTCATATTTTAAGAGATTGTCAGGTGGTGCAGGCCCTTTGGAAGCGATATGGAGGTGGAGCTAATGTCCAAGGGTTCTTCACTTGTGACCTCAATACTTGGCTTGTAACCAACCTTAGTATTTCTCTTCTAGAGGCATGGGGGCACAATTGGTGTATGGTCTTTGGGACTTTAGTGTTGCAGGTCTGGCAGTTCCGAAATAAGCATGTTTTTTCCAACCAACAATTCACGACAGAAGCCGTCCTACACGGTACTTAGTTTCACATAAAAGCATGGGAGCATGGGCGAAACACAATGGGTATTAGTAGGGTGCGGTAGGGAGCAGTTGGTGGGATGGAGTTTTCCTCCAAACCTTTGGGTTAAAGCCAATGTTGATGGCTCGGTTGTGTCCAATGGTAATCTGGCTTCTTGTGGTGGGGTTCTACGTGATGTTACAGGCTAGTGGATTTGTGGGTTCGCCAGGAATTTAGGCACCTCAAATGTTTTGATGGTAGAGTTATGGGGCATCTTTACAGCCCTTAATTTGGCCTGGGACAAGAAGATTCCTATGGTTTTGGTAGAAACCGATTCCGAGGTGGCAGTGAAGCTAATCACAGAGGATTGTCCAAGCAACCATCCTTACGCCCCGGTGGTGTCTGCTATAGCGGAGTTACAATCACGTGATTGGGAAGTCCGGTATTCGCATGTTAGGCGTGAAGGTAACCGAGTTGCGGACTTCTTAGCTAACCTATCCTACTCTATGGAACTTGGTCTCCATGTTTTGAACAGGCCACCTATTGGTTGCACTAATCTTCTGGTCAAGGATGCGATATGGGTTGCTATTCCCCTTCTAGTACATGTTTAGTCTTTCTTTGGGTTGTAACCTTCCTCGTTACAAAAAAAAAAAAAAACAACATTAAAAAAAACTAAATAAAGCAAGTCGGGGATTAGTTCCAGTACTAGGGATGTTAACGGGGCAGGGCAAGGGTGGTTAATACTCCCACGTCTCCCAATTTTACCCTGTTCTCCGCCATGAGGAGTTTTTCTCCCCCGTCCTCGTTCCCCGCGGGAAGTTAAATTCATAAAAAGAGGTAATAAACTAAAGTGCCAATAAAATATAAAATATATAAAACTTAAAATTCTTAAATTTAAAGTTAAAGAACTCTCCAAAATATTACAACAAGTTCAAATTCAAATCATACCAACATGAGATTCAACAAAAAATAAGACAAGATCTAAAACTACATCCATTTAATTCTTCTTATCATGTCCAACATTTAATGTCTTTAACATTTTAGTGGTAGTGCGATGGACAAGTGACACCGCAGCGAGATATGGACGAATAAAGTTACTCGGATGGTGCGAGGGACTAGATGCGTGAAGAGCTAGAAAGAGATGTCCGGTCGTTTGGAAGTGAAAGGTGAAGACTGTATAGGAGGAACTGAGAAACCAAATATGGTTAAGAAAGTTAGACTTGAATTTTTTCAATATTATATTAAATTAATAAATAAAAATATATATTTAGAATTACTAAAATATAATTATAATGTATATATTATACATATATATAATTAAAAGTATATTTCGTAATCTTATCAAGGACGGAGACCCCGCGAGGAAAAAATCACCGTTTGTGGGGCCCAATTCAAGACAATCCTCATGGGGATCCCCACGTTCAGATGAAAATTGCCATCCTTATCTGGTACCCATGTTATTGTTGTTTGCTTAATTTTGGAACACCTTGGTTTTTATATTTTTATACAAAAACGTCATGCCAAATGGTACCCTATAAAAAAATATAAAATCAATTAAGTATTGATCGAGTGATAAGCATCTCAACCCTATAAGGAGAAGAATGTAAGTTTGAACCTGGTGACAGACATGCTAATTGGGAGGTTCCGAAAACCAAGTGTTAATTATCTGCTATAAGCATGTATGCAGCCGACCAATGATTAGTCTTATAACTGGTCTACAAAATCGAAGCTTGTGGTGATATCACGGGATATGTCGCCAGATAGTTAAAGATCTTAATTAAAGTGTTTCATAAAAAAATGAAATACAAAAATAAAAACCTAAAATTAAAATGTAGTTATTGTGACACCCTAACTCAGGTCATCACATGGTTACTGATGAGTGTGATTTCAATGCATATTTCATTATCGTTTTGCATGCATTTTTCATATAGTTTAGGCATAATTAGTTTGATTTTGGTTAGTTTTTACTTTGGAACGGGTAAGGCGGTCTTGTGGTGTTGTTTTGCAGAAATCAATGATAAAAATGCTTAAGATCAACCATGATGGAGCTTGGATGAAGACAGAGCTTGAAAAGTGAAGAAATGAGCCAACCAGAGACCATCACGACCATGATCAAGCAAAGCTGAAAACAGAGGGCAAAAGTCAGAAGCTGTCACGACTTGGCCGTGACAGACCAGAATTTGAAAGAGCGCCAAGGGCAGAACCCGTCATGGCCTGGCCGTGATGGCCATCACGGCCGTGACGCGCCCCTGATCTATAAATAGAGCTGCACTGAACAGAATCAGGGGTCTGCACTTGGAGGCACTGGGAGGCTGCGGCTGGAAGAGGGTTCCAACCCTAAAAGGGGATGTTTCCCTTGCTCTGGGATTGGAAGAAGATTGGAGGATCCTTCATGGAGTTTTCTTCATCCCTTCTCTCTTTCTCTTTTGTATTCTCATTTACCATGAGTAGTTAAATCCCCTGTTGTTGGGGTTAGATGATTACTTGTCTGAACTTGTTTGTAATTTGATTTGGTTGTTCTAATGCAAGTTTCTATTTCTTTATGAGTGTTTGATTCCATGCCTAATGCTTTCCTTGGTTTGATCACCCATGGAATGATATGTTGCTTTGATAGATAATTGACAGATTGATGTTAAGGCATGCTCATGAATCATATGCTAAGTAGCTCATGAACCTAGACATAGGTCTTGGGGTGCTTGCAATCCTATAAGCCTTGGCTTAATGCAAAATCTCAGGTCATTCCACCTAAGGCATTAGGGTTTGATTTGGGATTTTAGGCTCATTCCACCTAAGACATTAGGGTTTGAGTATTTTAGAAAAGGCTTGATTGTCATAATTGAATTAGGGCTTGTGTTAGTAACCATTTCATTGCAATTAAGGGAGGATTAGTGTAGTCTAACCCTGACAATGTTAGCCACATTTCTGTTGCCTTCCAAGTGTTTGATAAAATACCCAAAAGAACAAAAACATTTTATTCTTGTTTGTTTTGTTACATGTTAGAACTCCCTTCCATCCACATTTTAGTCTAAATAGTTGTTAAGCTTGTGAATTGGTAATTGGCAACCGATCCCTGAGAACGATATCCGGTTCTCACTGGTTTATTACTTGCAACGATTCGGTACACTTGCCGAATTCGTGTCAAGTTTTTGGCGCCGTTGCCGGGGATTGGTTTTGCCAATATCATTAGTAACAAGGGAGGCAACTACTTTAGACATTTTTTTTTATTTTCTGTACATATTTAACTCTTTTTTATTTTATTTTTATTTTCTGTGTATGTTTCATTTGTTTCTTTTGAGTTTTATCTGTTCAAGGTGGATTGCAACACATGGAGATTTATTATTTTCCTGCCTTGGATGGAGTTACAAAATATTCCTTTGGGCCTAATGTAGTCCTGGGAGACTATGTGCTCTGGGGAAATCAATGCCCTCATGCACAAGCTTATAGTGTAACCATGAAGCATGAGGAGGCATGGGAATGGAATGAGCAAACACCTTTGAAGGTTGCTCTAGAACAATATTCCCAAGAACTATCCATCTCTGAGGCCAAGGCAAGAGCCAATTATGATTGTATCGATGCTCTGATGCAAAGCTTCAAAATGCAAGTGGGGGAGATTTACAAACAGTTAGTACAATACCCACATGAAGCATTGCTTGAGTAGAATATGGTTGGGGGGATGGATCAAAATGTAGACAAAGTGGTAGTGGATTTCACCATGCTTGCCAAGCAAACTGAAATTGCTGTATTGGATAAATATATTTGCTTCCAGGCATGTGTGGACACTGCAAAGTTAGTCCCTTCCACTTGTCTGGAAAACTTCCTCATGAAAACACCATTTGACCCGAGAGGAAGTGAGTTCATTATTGTAGAGGTCAATGGAGTTTTCACACACTGGCTAGGAGGAATTGCGGATAAGGTCATATTACTTCTGCAATCGCCACTCCATAAGCCATGGGATCCAGGAGGAGGATCCTAACCCGTCAAGCTAGTGACGTTAAAGAAGCGCTTATTGGGAGGCAACCCAAGTTTTCTTTTTTGTCTTTTTTTTATTTTTAGTTATTTTCATCTTCTTGTTAGTTTTTGTTTTTTAATTTGACTCTTGAATAATTTGAGAAGATCAAGAGGAAAAATAATAAATTGAGATTTGCCAAGTGTTTTCAGGGCAAGAAGGAAAGGAGAAGCAAAAACAGGCAAGGAAAAGCAATGCAGCAGCCATCACGCCCAGGCCGTGACACTGGTCACGGCCGTGATGAGCTAAACAAAAAGATCAGAAAGGATCACGACCTAGCCGTGATGGAGGTCACGGCCGTGACAGGCCAACACCCATGGAACAGAATTGATCACGGCCTGCCCGTGACGAGCATCACGGCCGTGACCCAATTTTCATGCAATCCCTCTGACTAGCCATGCGAGCCAGCACCCGCTACCGCCTCGATGAGTTGTTCCAATTTTTCTCCTCTCTCCAACTTGATTATTTACATTGGGGACAATGTAAGTTTTTAAGCTTGGGGTAGGGGTATTTTTGCATTTTTAATTTTGCATTTTTCATGTTGCATTCATATAGTTTTGCATGATCACATGATTCGATTGCCCTTGCTTGGATTTTGCATCCGATTGTGAGAACTTAGTGCCAATTAAACTGTGATAGTGAACTGTTGAACCCAATTTTTTATTCTTGTGATAAGGATACAAATAAAAATGCTTGAGATGATCTTTGATAGTTGATAATTAGCATATGGTCCCACAGACTTGTGTTTCTCATTGGTTTTTGAACTACTAAAATGTGAGATTTTGAGCCAGAAAGGGGTACTCACTAAATCTACCCCATTCTTTGTGTTAGAGTGTTATTCCTCTTGGATTGTAATTCTTTAGAACTTGACTTGAAACCGTTTTGAAGCTTAAAAATTTTTGAAAATATTTTTGAAAATGATTGAGGCAATAGGTATTTTTCCGGCCTTCTGAGCTTTGATTGACCAAATGCTACCCCTTAGTTGCCCAATTTTGAGCCTGAAAGAATAAAATACTTTTCTTGGTACCTTGAGTTATATTGATGAATGATGCTTGATAGGAGACCTTCTAAAGTATTACACAAAAGGGTAAAAAGGTAGTTGAAAAAGTATGGGATGAGAAAGTTGGAAAATATTTCTCTTGAGCTGAAAATCTCCCCTTCTCCAAATAAAAGAAAAATAAAAGAAAAAAAATTTATTATAGAGAAGGGGATGACAAATGAAAGTGAGAAATAAAATAAAAAGAAAGAAAGAAAGGTGGAAGAATGAATAAAAAAAAAACCCAAAAAAGGTATTTTAGAAGGTCGTGCTTTGTAATGCCTGATATTTTGTGTAGCCTTTTGAAATTTCCTTTTCTTGAATTCCCTACCTGACGATTAATCCCATGGCCCCGTTACAACCCAAGTAAAATACCTCTTGATTCTTAGGTGTTTTCATTAATAAAGTAGAGATTTGGTTGATAGTCAAGCTTATGGTAGAATTCATTCCTTGAGGAGATTGAGCGAATTATCATATATCCCTAAACACGAGAGTGAGGTGAGAAAGAGTGCCCGAATCAGTGAGAATATGAGTCTAGGATACTTAAGCTTCTAATTGGACTTGATATGATTGTCTCTTGCTGAATTATTTGAAAATGCCTGTTACTTGGATTAGTTACTACTCGGGTTCTTGGTTCACTATCCATGCTCTGATTAATTATATCTTCTGGCCTTAGTTTTTGCTTGAGGACAAGCAAAGTCTTAAGCTTGGGGTGATTTGATGAGTGTGATTTCAATGCATATTTCATTATCATTATGCATGCATTTTTTCATATAGTTTAGGCTTAATTAGTTTGATTTTGGTTAGTTTTTACTTTGGAACGGGTAAGGCGGTCTTGTGGTGTTGTTTTGCAGAAATCAATGATAAAAATGCTTAAGATCAACCATGATGGAGCTTGGATGAAGACAGAGCTTGAAAAGTGAAGAAATGAGGCAACCAGAGACCATCACGGCCTGGCCATGATGACCATCACGGCCATGATCAAGCAAAGCTGAAAACAGAGGGCAAAAGTCAGAAGCTGTCACGGCTTGGCCGTGATGACCATCACGGCCGTGACAGACCAGAATTTGAAAGAGCGCCCAGGGCAGAACCCGTCACGACCTGGCCGTGATGGCCATCACGGCCGTGACGCGCGCCTGATCTATAAATAGAGCTGCACTGAACATAATCAGGGGTCTGCACTTGGAGGCACTAGGAGGCTGCGGCTGGAAGAGGGTTCCAACCCTAAAAGGGGATGTTTCCCTTGCTCTGGGATTGGAAGAAGATTGGAGGATCCTTTATGGAGTTTTCTTCATCCCTTCTCTCTTTCTCTTTTGTATTCTCATTTACCATGAGTAGTTGAATCCTCTGTTGTTGGGGTTAGATGATTACTTGTCTGAACTTGTTTGTAATTTGATTTGGTTGTTCTAATGCAAGTTTCTATTTCTTTATGAGTGTTTGATTCCATGCTTAATGCTTTCCTTGGTTTGATCACCCATGGAATGATATGTTGCTTTGATAGACAATTGACAGATTGATGTTAAGGCATGCTCATGAATCATATGCCAAGTAGCTCATGAATCTAGACATAGGTCTTGGGGTGCTTGCAATCCTATAAGCCTTGGCTTAATGCAAAATCTCAGGTCATTCCACCTAAGACATTAGGGTTTGATTTGGGATTTTAGGCTCATTCCACCTAAGACATTAGGGTTTGAGTATTTTAGAAAAGGCTTGATTGTCATAATTGAATTAGGGCTTGTGTTAGTAACCATTTCATTGCAATTAAGGGAGGATTAGTGTAGTCTAACCCTGATAATGTTAGCCACATTTCTGTTGCCTTCCAAGTGTTTGATAAAATACCCAAAAGAACAAAAACATTTTATTCTTGTTTGTTTTGTTACATGTTAGAACTCCCTTCCATCCACATTTTAGTCTAAATAGTTGTTAAGCTTGTGAATTGGTAATTGGAAACCGATCCTTGAGAACGATATCCGGTTCTCACTGGTTTATTACTTGCAATGATTCGGTACACTTGCCGAATTCGTGTCAGTTACCCATTTGCCGAAATAAAACTTAATTTGCTGGTTGCGTTCGGAAAATAATGCTTTCTCAACGTTTATCTTTTCAAAATATGGTGATAAAATTTTTTCTCTTTTTTTAACCTCATAACAACAACAACATAATCAAATCACACTTAAATACATAATGTATATAAGTCATACAACTATACTGCCTCATATGTTTTCACACCTAGATCATTATCAGTTTAGTTTATTCTCAAAACCTAATATAACACAATAGGGCCCAACCTGGTCGTAACTAACAGACGCTACAGCTGATAGAAGCAGCAACAGCATGCCCCGAACTAGACAGCCTTCTTCTTCTTGTAGAGATCATACACCTTGTGCGGCTCTGATATGTTTGTAAGGGTGAGACGCCAATATATGGATTTAACACAATAACTAAATGCGCGACACAAAAGAAGACACATGCACACATACATGTTTATAACAACATAAGCATCCATATTATAGCATACTGTTTATCAATGGGTTCCACACCCCAAACATCAACGTTGGAAAACTATGCATGAACACTTCAATACATCATCTAAACATCCACACTTAATCTCATGAGATATCCCAACCAGGAATGAGTTGATCAGACTCCAGGCAGGCAGCCAGAACACCAGGCACGCAGCTAGAATACAGGCATGCAGCCAGAACACCAGGCACGTAGCCAGAACACAGTCACGCAGCCAGAACATAACGGGCACGTCTGCCAAATGCATGCAAAAACACTCTGTTATTGACACTTTTCATTTGTGTTCAATCTTTCTTTGCCGAATCTCAAAATGGCTTACGACTCACATAGTTTTAACATCTTTAAAACTTTCATTAAAACACAGAACCTCACAGTCTGAGTGCTCAATCACGACACCTCTCGACCGATGCACCAGTCATAGGTTCGTGGTAATAGAAAACATCTTAAATGTTTAAACACATTATACACCACGTATACAATAGAAACCAAGTCTACAGGACCTCAAAGTCCAAAGGACCCCAAGTCTATAACAACAAAGAACCTTAGTACCCCGACATCTCGGTTACTAAGTTCAACACCACTTTTAACACGGTTGAATTAATTTTTCTTTCGGAAAATCTTTTCAAATGGGAAATTCTTCAATAAAATCGTTAAATAATAAAACTTAGTTTCCACAAGGTGAGTCACTTGAGGTTTTAAACTTACTTAAAATACGTACTGCCGTTTCAAAATACTTGCCGTCGACACTTTTTCCAAATTTGCCGTCAATTATCACTTTTAAAGCCTTTTAAGCCAAAACTTAGCTTTTTCCAGTTAAATAATTTTCTAAAATTATAATTAACTTATTTTCAACAATTAATTTCATAAAATAACTTTTTATAATATTAAGGAATTTATTACATAAAAATTAGCAGTAGTAAAATATTTTCACGGTTGCGCACTCTCTGTGACCCACAGTTCACTTTTTCATTAATAAATCATTAAAATGATAATATTTCTCAAAACTCATTATTTTTCCAAAACAATATTTTCCACCACTATTATATTCCAACATTTCCCATAAAACATTGAATATAATTTACACAGCTTATTAAAGCTTTTATCTGATTAATCGGTTGTGCACTGACCACTGTCAAGCTTCTCAAACAACATTCAACAACATCATCAGAATTATATCACCAGGCAGATTATGCGTCATAGCAATATAATATACAACTGCAGATAATTAAATAAATTAAAAGCAGATCAATCACCGATACACAGATAAACAACACAACGTAAACAACATAAACAAATAATCACAACCACATATAAATTATACAGCCTCCACTAAAAGCAAATGGTTATTGAGAAAAATCCCTCAGGTAAGCTCCCCTTACCTCTCGAAGCTCCTTAGTGAAATTAAAAGAACTCTGTCGATTGTCGGAAACCCTCATACGCCATAAAACAATTAACCTTCAACAACACATCCAAACAACCAATCAAAACAAGCAAAACAAACACCTAATCCTCTATAATAGGTCGCGGCCTCCTTAGGGTTTTGTGGATCAAAATCTCCAAACTTGCTTAAGTCATGGATTAATGATCCTAATATACTTAAGGAAATGGATTAGGGCTAAACAACAAGGTTAAGAATCAAAACCATCCTAATCCTCTAAATGGTAGATTCTACCAACACAAGGGCATAGGGTTAGGGTTTTCATTTTTGACAAACCAACTTAGATTTAACATAAACATTTATTAACTAGATGATTAGATGATCACTTTGATAAAACTTAACAAAATCATTCAAGTTCCTCACTAATGAATTTCGGCCAAGACATGAAAGACATGGTTATAAATTTCAAATTGATACAAGAACTTGGATTTAGCAAGTACATACCCTATAAGCATGAGATCTAATGATCATTTTCAAGTAGAAAACAACAAAGTTCCTCCACCTCTCACTATAGTTTTCGGCCATGCTCAAAAAAATGAGGAGGAAGATTTAATTTGTTTGGAACAATCTCTTTGATTATGATATTAGGGATGATTATAAGCACATGGAAATTGGTTTCACAATTTTAGGATTTTTCTATGATTTATGGTTATTTTTCAAAGTTACGAACATAAGCTTGAATCTAGTTTGAACATGGTGATTTAAGACTTCAAAACATGAAAACTTTTGAAGAACATGACATTAAATGAAGGTAGAGAGTAAGAATCATCTCTTGAAGAACAAGAAATGAGAAAGAATCACTAACTTCCTTTGAAAACTCAAGCTTTTTCACTTGTAAGAAAATGGAGTTTTTGAGAGTTTGGAGAGGATGAAGAAGAATGTGGAAGAATGGAGAAGCTCCAAGCTTCTTCATGAGCTTATGGCAGCCACAAGGAGGCTTGGGCCATGCGAAATTGGGCTTGGAAAATGCCCAAGTCCATTACCAAATTTTGCAACATAAAAATGCTTAAGACTTTAATAAAAAACCACTACTACAGAAAAGGGTTTTAGTAGCGCACTTTCAGTAGCACTTCAACGAAAATCGCTACTTAAAAATAGGCGGAAGGTTTTTAATAGCGCTTCCTTAAGAGAGCGCTATCTATTCCTTATTCTAAGACAGCGCTCCTTTAAGGAAACGCTATTGAATGTAGATTGATAGGAATAGATAGCATTTTCTTGAGGAAGCGCTATTATAAGTAAGAGAATAGATAGCGTTTCCTCAAAAAAACTCTATCATAAGTAAGTAAATAGATAGCGCTTTTTCAAAGAAGCGCTATCTATTCCCCTTTTACTAAATATTTCCCTCACAGCTTCTCGCGCGACTCTTATCAAACCCTTCATCGCGCGACTCTTTCACAAACCCTTCCCCTTCATCACGCCTTCTCCCTCTACCGTGTGTCTCCCTATCCTCTGCCGTCATTTTCTCCCTCTGCTCACAGAGGATATTGCTCTCTCGCCTTCGCCTTCTCCTCTGACCAACCCCCTTCGTCTTCGCGCTCTCTCTCACTCAGATCTCCACAGATGAATCCAAGGAATTTCATCATCATCGAGTTCTACGTCCAAGGTATGCTTCATCCTCTCACTCAGTTTCTTATTTGTTGTTGAAATTTCAGAACCCTAACCCCCAATTTCTGCCACCAACTCACCCTCCCAGGTTCACAATAGCTTCTATATTGCAGGGACCCATTCAAGAGTGGAAGATATTGTTGTGTTTGCAAACATGATAGATCATGTTCATATAGCAGATAAACTGAGATTGAAGTTTTAATTATATCATACAATTTATGCTTGACTTTCCAAATGTTTTTTATTTGCATGTCTGATACCTTTCCCGCTACACTTTTTTTTATATAAGTTTGATTTGCTTCATAGTTCCTAACTCTGGTTCTCTCTAATTGTGTTTCTTTGTTAACTGTCTCATACCTAAATGATTTATTTCCATCATTTTCTGGGTAAAGTTTGTGACGTTTTTTAATTTCAATGGTGAATTTGTTGTTGTGATCTTCTTCCACGACAATAATTTTTTATATTTGCTACTAATTTTACCTACCAATACAATTAGTAGCTATTTTATGTTTAAAATTTAATGTTTTCTTATGGATCCATGTTTGTTTGGGATGAAGCAAAGTAACCTACTATGTTACCATTGAAGGAGATCGTGGATGGTATTCATGGTCAAGTGGAAAAAAGTGAGGATGATTTCAAGGTTTGCATTCTTCCTTAAAGGTACAAATCGAACCATCTAGTACTCCTTCAAAATCTCAAAAGCCACTCTCTCTCTCGATCACGCTGAGGGAACCCAAACCTCCCCACCCTTCTCCACCGCTTCGGTCCCTGTCTCCGGCCCCTTCATCCTCCAACCTAAGCAGCCCCTTCATTAATGCAGGACCAACATGTTCTTAGTTGCAGAACCAAGTAGAAAGTGCACAACCATAATAACATAGCCAACCAAAAGTCCTACCCGAAAGTGAAAGCAAGGCAGGAAACACACAGCAAACAGAACAGACCTGAGTCCACCAAACAGTAAGTTATGACTTACTTTCATGGGCGCAGCTTAAGTTTTTTGGTTTTAGTGACCAACGATTCAAAAATTATTAATACCTTTCTTTACAATTGATTTTATATAGGTGATTCATTGACGGGAAAAGGCAAGAACAGCTTCAACTCAGAGATTGAAATTTCAAGCAGGTGAAGATGGATTATGTTTATGGACCCGGAAGAAACCATCTCATTGTTCCAGGGCCTGTCAACATCCCGGAGCCAGTCCTTCGGGCAATGAACCAAAACAATGAGGACTACCGTTCTCCAGCAATTCCAGCAATGACAAAAACTCTACTTGAGGATGTCAAGAAGATTTTCAAGACTACTACTGGAACCCCATTTCTTATCCCTACAACTGGTATTGTATGCATAGACATGCCAAATTGTTCATTGTATTGTATGGTATAGTTTTAGTGATGTTATTATATTGCCTTACCTTAGTCATCAAGATGGTCTTAACTTAACTAGTATAGTTACCTTATTTACATAATGCATCCTAATCAACAAACAACCATTATCATTGAAGCTCAGTTTATTCCTTAGATTATATCACAGTTTTGGGATATGATTTGTAGATTGGAAACTTTTGAACCAAATGAAACTTGACAGCTGAATTCTTAGATGATTTTGTAGAATACTAGTTGCATTTAGTGTTATTTTAATTTGTATCTTTCTTGTTCCTTGTTTGTGTGTGTGTATTTTCACTATTTTGGGAAAAAAAAACTCTTATAAAGTAATGCTTTCTGCATTTGTTTCAGGTACTGGTGCATGGGAGAGTGCACTGTCCAACACATTGTCTCCTGGGGAACGTATTGTATCCTTTCTGATTGGCCAATTCAGCTTGCTTTGGATTGATCAGCAACAACGCCTCAAATTTAACGTTGATGTTGTAGAAAGTGAATGGGGCCAGGGTGCCAATCTTGACATTATGGAATCAAAACTTGCTTCAGATACTGCTCACACTATAAAGGCAATTTGCATTGTTCACAATGAGACAGCAACTGGAGTCACCAATAACTTGGCCAAAGTGAGAAAAATTCTTGGTAAGCATGTCGTCTAATGATGCCTGTTATTATGTCTACTTGTTCCAACATCATAGATTCATATGTTATCTTGATGTACTTTTATATGTTGAACATAACAAAATCTTATCCACCTCATCATAGCAGCAGCCAGAGTAGGATATTATAGTTGACATTTATGTAGACTTGACTTCCTAATTTGATGTGTACTTTGATATGTGTGCTATTACATTTATAAACGATAGTTTTTCTGGTCTATTCTATATTTTGTCACAAAATGGTTCTCACATTGTATTTTGCACACTCAGATGAATACCAGCATCCAACCCTTCTTCTTGTTGATGGAATGTCTTCCATTTGTGCTCTTGATTTCCGTATGGATGAATGAGGAGTAGATGTGGCCCTGACTGGCTCTCAGAAAGCCCTTTCCCTTCCCACTGGGATAGGTATTGTCTGTGCAGGTCCTAAAGCCTTCGAGGCTTCAAAAACTGCAAGATCAGTTAGAGTTTTCTTTGACTGGAATGACTACTTGAAATTCTACAAGTTAGGAACCTTTTGGCCATACACTCCTTCCATTCAGTTGCTGTATGGTCAGAGAGCAGCTCTTGATCTGATTTTTGAGGAAGGACTTGAAAATGTTTTTTTAAGGCACAAATGTTTAGGCACAGCAACCAGGTGAGACATTTTTGTTTCCAAAATCCACATGGTGTTGAACCTTTGCTATTCATCTCATCCTGCCTAGTTTATGTCATGTTTTCATTGCTATTTCCCATGTCTTAAGAATAGGTTTTCTACGGTATTTGAACTCTGCTGTACATCCAGAATTTTTTTTTATTGATATACTCCTCTTCATGACTTGAGTTTGTTTTGCAGGTTGATGAAATTTGGTTTTAATGATCATATTGCTTGTTCTGAAGTATTTTATGGTGTGGTGATTTTTGTCAATTAATTGAATCATTTGAGCATCTTTGTCAAGTTTGGCTTTAGCCTAGATATACCACTTTCTCCCTACCCATGTGCCACAGCCTTGCCATAGCTCAAAATCTCAGATTTTTATTCAAAAACCAAACTTGGGTTACATAATCTTCATAAGTACCATAACATAATCTTAGCTGATTATATGATTCTAACTGCTAGAAATTTGGACTAAATCTTCATAAGTACCAGCATTTGAAAATGTTACATAAATTTCAGCATAAAACATAAATCTTGATACTGGTCCAACTTCTTTGTTAATGTTAATTAAATTATTGAAGAGTTTTCTATAATTTGTGTTGTTCCTTATTTGTGTGTTTCTATTGGTTTGGTTGTAGTGAATTTGCTGATATATTTGATTTGGAGCACTTCAAAAGTGTTCTTGCCAATGATGTGAGAGTGGTTTCAGCATTGCCATCAACACACTTGATGACAAGGCCAGTGGAGGGAAGCCCTCCCCTTCATGTCACTCCCAGTTGGATCCGGTCGCGCTATCTCAGAAGAGTAAGAGTTTATTTATCTTCTTGTGTTTTATTCCTTGAGCCTATATTTAGTTAGCAGTAGGCTTTAGCTTCTCCAGATTGAGTCCTAAACTGTTTCCTATATATAATATAATATAGTGTTTGTATGGTTTTGAAATAATTTCACATATGGTCATTTCATGGATGACACCAACGTTACCAGTACCATAACAAGAGTTGTTGTGTTGTAAAGTGTAAGCAAGTAGTTAGAGCCCTCCATATCAATTTAATGACAGCAATATTATGTAGCCAATGTATTAGCTTGTATTGAACTGAGGAAAGCTTTGATTTGTCTAGAAAAAGTGTGATGTGAGTGTTGTTCTTGTTGAACTAGAGTTTAACATGATTCTTGTTGTCCTATGCAGCTCAACAGAGAAGGCATTTTGCTTTTACGTGGCTTGTATTCAAGGCTATCAAAGGATCTTCCTTCTGATCTCCAGAAACTTCGATGCAAGGTAATTGCCAAGTCTCTTTTCTTATTTGAAAGATGGAAAAGCAAAGCAATAAAAGAAGAAAACAACACTCACCCCTCAGAACTTTATTTATATAATAACAATTGATAGCAGATTGTGATTGTTCTCACATTATCTTTCAGGTTGCTTTCAATGCATTGAGGTTTGCAAAGCCAGTTCAGGAACTTGGGAACAAGATTGTAGAGAGAATGAAAAGCAAGGGACCCTACCTTGTGCTTCATCTACGAATGGAAAAGGATGTTTGGGTGAGGACTGGTTGTCTACCTGGTCTTAGTCCTGAGTATGATGAGATTGTAAACAATGAGAGGAGACAAAGACCAGAGCTTCTTAGCATTATTCTTGGACTTGGCCATTGTATTGTAGAGCTGCCGAATATAGAAAAAAGAGAGCTCTTGCTTTTTTTTTGGTGGGGTTCATTCAATTTGTTACTGTGAATTGTGTTAAAGTATATTACTTAATTAATTGGTTATATATGCATGATTTTGATATTTGGTTTGGTTTATATATATATATATCTTATATATATATATATATATATATATATATATATATATATATATATATATATATATATATGCTTACCAATATGTAAGCTTTGTACATTAATTATATATGTGTATGTGTGTGATGTACCTAAATGTAGTGTTACTGTGAATTGATGAGGGATGGTTGTGCAGGTGGGAAATGTAGAAAAACAGTGAATAATGAAGGAAAAAAAAGGGGGGGATAGGTAGCACTTTCTTGAAAAAACGTTGCCTAAAGTGACAAATAGACAGCGCTTCCTTGAGAAAGCGCTGTCTAAAGTATGTAATAGATTGTCTTTAGACAGCGCTTTCTCAAGGAAGCGCTACCTATTCCTACTTTCAGTAGCGCTTTCTTGAAAAAACGCTGCCTAAAGTGACAAATAGACAGTGCTTCCTTGAGAAAGCGTTGTCTAAAGTATGTAATAGATTGTCTTTAGACAGCGCTTTCTCAAGGAAGCGCTACCTATTCCTACTTTCAGTAGCGCTTTCTTGAAAAAACGCTGCCTAAAGTGACAAATAGATAGCGCTTCCTTGAGAAAGCGCTGTCTAAAGTATGTAATAGATTGTCTTATTACCAACTTTAGACAGCGCTTTCTCAAGGAAGCGCTACCTATTCCTACTTTCAGTAGCGCTTTTTTAAGCGCTATTGAATCTCTCCCACCTTCAGTAGCGGGTGAATAGATAGCGCTTCGAAGCGCTACTAAAGGCAAAAAAAAAAGCGCTACTGAAGCCCTTTTCTGTAGTAGTGAACCTAGGAAATTAAGAGTAGGAAATTGGTTTTCATGGAATAACTCTTGGCCACGAAATTTGGGCCTCAAAACTGCAGCCCAGCATGATTTGGATGAGTGAAAAATTGATCCACTTCACTTAGTGTATCATAGAAACTAGTTTAGGGACCAAAGTGCAATTAAGAATAAGTTTAAGGACCAAAGTGCAATTTCCATCGAAATTGTCGTCATGAGGCCATGTGCTCCATTAATGTGTTCACATGGGTGACTAGCCATATTTGACTCATTGGTATCATCTGTTAGTGGCTCCCGGAAATCCCATAATCTGCTCCGTTGCTTCCCCGATTCAATATGACGCTCGGATAAAATATAATATTTCACTTTTTAGTGAAATATTTCAAAATAACCAAAATCGTAGGAAATTAAATAAAAACCTTAAGTTTTTCGTTCACGAGTAAAAAATAGGTCTTTTGAGCAGTATAATTATACTGTCAATGAAATTTGCAGGCCATGATTCACCTGACTTTTCAACCTAAATTTTTATCGTAACTCTACGGTAAAGTAGAGTGTAAATAAGGTTTCGGTTTAATTAAAAACATTTTCTAAGTCTTGGATAAAAATATAAACGTATTTATATAAATTTCCGATATTAGAAAACAACGAAAAGTCGAGGTGTTACAGACTACCCCTCTTAAAAAATTTCGTCCTCGAAATTTCGTGACACGAAGCTAGACAGGAATGAAAGATCCCGAAGCCTTACTTTCACAAGAAAGTATATAAAAGAATTTCATCAATCTGATAAGAATACAAGAATATTCTGTGCATAAAGATTCTTTAACAAATTCAGGGAAGTAAAAATATATGATCGGTACACTTTTACAAACATGAATCTAAGAAAGTTTCATCTCTCACAAGAACATAACAATTTTAAAAGGATATCGATCCGATAAAATGTAGACTAGGTCACTTTCCCCAATGGTGGAAGTAACTAGACTAAGTCTCATCAAGAAACTCGTTTTGTCAAGAAAGTGTCTATCCCGAGCAAAATAGGACAGTCCAAACATACTAAATTTCACAGTGACCAATTGAATAGTTGAAATTTGAAACAATCACCTCATAATAATCACAGAAACAAGTAATTTCAACACATACACACACAATCCATCGAAACAAAGTATGAATTGTACCCGAATTAAAATAGTATAGTTAAGGGGTTACCGTCATGGTTTGAAGTCTCAGCGTTCCACACATGAAAAACTCTACCCGCAGCGGTCGGCTTATTTGCTCTGGTATTATTGATAGTCGGTCCATGCTTTGGTGCATTGCAATCCTTCGCCCAATGTCCCATTTGGCCACAGTTGAAACACTTAGCTCCCTTTGGTGCATTGCAATCCTTTGCCAAATGTCCCACTTGACCACAGTTGAAACACTTAGCTCCCTTTACAGGGCAAATATCCAACATATGTCTTGTATCTCCACAGCTGAAACAACTTCTAACTTGACTTTGATTTTGATTATTTTGGCCACTACTCCCCGTTGCAGCAAAATTCGAATAATGTTGTTGTAGATTCTGGTCATTTCCTGGTGGTCGGAAATAAGGTTTTCTCTGCACTTGGTTTTCTCCCTGATTCTGAGATTGATCCTTGGATCTAGAGGGTCCTCCAACATTTCCCTTATCATTTCTTCCTTTCCTCATCTGCTCAATCTTCCGACTCATCTCGACTAAAGTTTGAAAAGTTCGAAGTTGCAGAGGTAAGACAGATTCCTTAATTTCAAACCTTAAGCCCGCTTCAAACCTCTCACATTTCCAGCTTTCATTTGGTTGTGCTTGAAAGAAACGGAAGTATTTGGCAAGCGATTCAAACTTAGCGGCATACTCTCCCACAGACATGTCTTGTTGTTGTAATCCCAGAAATTCCATCTCATTCTCGATCCTAACGCTCTCCGGAAAATACTTATCCATGAACGCAGTTCGGAAAACATTCCAGGTAATCTCCTGATGATCAGCTTCAAGCAGTTGTTGAACACCCTTCCACCAATACTCCGCATATCCTATCAGCAGGAAAGCAGCATAAGTAACCCTTACTTCTGCAGGAGTAACCACCAGTTCAAAGATTTTCTCCAGCTCCTGAATCCATAAATCATCTTTCTCATGATCAGCATCCCCACCAAATTGTGAAGGATTTTGGCTTCGAAACGTAATTAGAGCTTTACCTTCCGCAGCTTGTAGATTCTGGGCATTCATAGATGCAGTTTGATTGGCAATTGCAGCTGCCACATGTTCCATAGCCTCAGTGGCATAGTCTACTCCATCATTATAGTTCTCATTCATATTACCACGGCCACCAAGAGGACCACCTCTGTGACCATGTCCACGACCGCGTCCACGTCCTCGTCCACGTCCACCTTCTAGTGCTGGTTCCATAACTGACCTGCAGAACAAAATCAGTTAGACTACAACCAGAAAATGAAACGTGCATTGGTGTATTAACACACATTACTTCTAAGAAGTAATTCAAACAAAACTTAACTCAGAGAAAACACAACGTCAACACAACAGACCTATTCCCCAAAGATCCCGAAACACTTGACCAGCTCTGATACCACTAATGTGACACCCTAACTCGGGTCATCACATGGTTACCCGTTTGCGGAAATAAAACTTAATTTGCTGGTTGCTTTCGAAAAATAATGTTTTCTCAACGTTTATCTTTTCAAAATATGGTGATAAAATTTTTTCTCTTTTTTTAACCTCATAACAACAACAACGTAATCAAATCACACTTAAATACATAATGTATATAAGTCCTACAACTATACTGCCTCATATGTTTTCACACCTAGATCATTATCAGTTTAGTTTATTCTCAAAACCTAATATAACACAATAGGGCCCAACCTGGTCGTAACTAACAGACGCTACAACCAATAGAAGCAGCAACAGTATGCCCCGAACTAGACAGCCTTCTTCTTCTTGTAGAGATGATACCCCTTGTGCGGCTCTGATATGTTTGTAAGGGTGAGATGCCAATATATGGATTTAACACAATAACTAAATGTGCGACACAAAAGAAGACACATGCACACATACATGTTTTTAACAACATAAGCATCCATATTATAGCATATTGTTTATCAATGGGTTCCACACCCCAAACATCAACGTTGGAAAACTATACATGAACACTTCAATACATCATCTAAACATCCACACTTAATCTCATGAGATATCCCAACCAGTAATGAGTTGATCAGACTCCAAGCACGCAGCCATAACACCAAACACACAGCCAGAACACAGGCACGCAGCCAGAATACAGGCACGCAGCCAGAACACCAGGCACGCAGCCAGAACATAACGGGCTCGTCTGCCAAATGCATGTAAAAACACTATGCTCTTAACACTTTTCTTTGTGTTCGATCTTTCTTTGCCGAAGCTCAAAATGGCTTACGACTCACATAGTTTTAACATCTTTAAAACTTTCATTAAAATACAGAACCTCACAGTCCGAGTGCTCAATCACGACACCTCTCGACCGATGCACCAGTCATAGGTTCGTGGTAATAGAAAACATCTTAAATGTTTAAACACATTATACACCACGTATACAGTAGAAACCAAGTCTACAGGACCTCAAAGTCCAAAGGACCCCAAGTCTATAACAACAAAGAACCTTAGTACCCCGACGTCTCGGTTACTAAGTTCAACACCACTTTCAACACGGTTGAATTAATTTTGCTTTCGGAAAATCTTTTCAAATGGGAAATTCTTCAATAAAATATTTAAATAATAAAACTTAGTTTCCACAAGGTGAGTTGCTTGAGGTTTTAAACTTACTTAAAATACGTACTGCCGTTTCAAAATACTTGTCGTCGACACTTTTTCCAAATTTTTCGTCAATTATCACTTTTAAATCCTTTTAAGCCAAAACTTAGATTTTTCCACTTAAATAATTTTCTAAAATCATAATTAACTTATTTTCAACAATTAATTTCATAAAATAACTTTTTATAATATTATGGAATTTCTTACATAAAAATTAGAAGTAGTAAAATATTTTCACGGTTGTGCACTCTTTGTGACCCACAGTTCACTTTTTCATTAATAAATCATTAAAATGATAATATTTCTCAAAACTCATTATTTTAACAAAACAATATTTTCCACCACTATTATATTCCAACATTTCCCATAAAACATTGAATATAATTTACACAGCTTATTAAAGCTTTTATCTGATTAATCGGTTGTGCACTGACCACTGTCAGGCTTCTCAAACAACATTCAACATCATCAGAATTATATCACCAGGCAGATCATGCATCATAGCAATATAATATACAACTGCAGATAATTAAATAAATTAAAAGCAGATCAATCACCGATACACAGATAAACAACACAACGTAAACAACATAAACAAATAACCACAACCACATATAAATTATACATACTACACTAAAAGCAAATGGTTATTGAGAATAATACCTCAGGTAAGCTCCCCTTACCTCTCGAAGCTCCTCAGTGAAATTAAAAGAACTCTATCGATTGTCGGAAACCCTCGTACGCCATAAAACAATTAACCTTCAACAGCATATCCAAACAACCAATCAAAACAAGCAAAACAAACACCTAATCCTCTCTAATAGGTCGCGACCTCCTTAGGGTTTTGTGGATCAAAATCTCCAAACTTGCTTAAGTCATGGATTAATGATCCTAATATACTTATGGAAATGGATTAGTGCTAAACAACAAGGTTAAGAATCAAAACCATCATAATCCTCTAAATGGTAGATTCGACCAACACAAGGACATAGGGTTAGGGTTTTCATTTTTGACAAACCAACTTAGATTTAACATAAACATTTATTAACTAGATGATTACATGATCACTTTGATAAAACTTAACAAAATCATTCAAGTTCCTCACTAATGAATTTCGGCCAAGACATGAAAGACATGGTTAGAAATTTCAACTTGATACAAGAACTTGAATTTAGCAAGTACATACCCTAGAAGCATGAGATCTATGATCATTTTCATGTAGAAAACAACAAAGTTCCTCCACCTCTCACTATAGGTTTCGGCCATGCTCAAAAAAATGAGTAGGAAGATATTGTTTGAAACAATCTCTTGGATTATGATAGTAGGGATGATTAGAAGCACATAGAAATTGGTTTCACAATTTTAGGATTTTTATATGATTTATGGTGATTTTTCAAAGTTATGAACATAAGCTTGAATCTAGTTTGAACATGGTGATTTAAGACTTCAAAACATGAAAACTTATGAAGAACATGACATTAAATGAAGGTAGAGAGTAAGAATCACCTCTTGAAGAACAAGAAATGAGCAAGAATCACTAACTTCCTTTGAAAACTCAAGCTTTTTCACTTGTAAGAAAATAGAGTTTTTGAGAGTTTGGAGAGGATGAAGAAGAATGTGGAAGAATGGAGAAGCTCCTAGCTTCTTCAAGAGCTTATGGCAGCCACAAGGAGGCTTGGGCCATGCGAAATTGGGCTTGGCAAAAGCCCAAGTCCATTACCAAATTTTGCAACATAAAAATGCTTAAGACTTTAATAAAAAACCTAGGAAATTAAGAGTAGGAAATTGGTTTTCATGGAATAAATCTTGGCCACGAAATTTGGGCCTCAAAACAGCAGCCCAACATGATTTGGATGAGTGAAAAATTGATTCACTTCACTTAGTGTTTCATAGAAACTAGTTTAGGGACCAAAGTGCAATTAAGAATAAGTTTAATGACCAAAATGCAATTTTCATAGAAATTGTCATCATGAGGCCATGTTGATAATCTGCTGGCTTATCATGTTTTATCTATTATTTTAGAGCGGATTTCATCAATTAAATTTTGTTGAATGCTTGATTTAGCCCAAATTAGACTTTGTTTTCCTATTTTAGTTATTTTGAGTCAATGTGTGCATTTAATTGATTTTAATTAGAATTTAATTGATTTTCTCAAGACTTTCTTATTTTTATTTTTAGGAAAGGACAAAGAAGAAGGATTGAAATTAAATTTAAAATTACAAAGTAAATTGCAAGGGCCCTCATGATGGATTTGAATCCAAATCAATTTGGATTTGGATAATAATTGCCTATCACAACAATAAAGGATATGATAAGATTTGGCGATTAATTTGGAGATATTGATTTGGATATGAAGATTAAAATGTTCAAGATCAACCATGATGGAGCTTGCATGAAGATGGAGCCTGAAAAGTAAAGAAAACTGAGCCAAACAGAGCCCATCACAGCCTAGTCGTGACACCCATCACGGCCATGATCGACCAAGGCTGAAAAGAAGAGAACGAAAAAAGTCAGAACCCATCACGGCCGTGACAGGCCATCAGTGCCAAGTTTTCCAAGACAGAATCTGTCACGGCCTGGCCGTGACAGCCATCACGGTCGTGACACGCAATATCTGGAATTTTAAAATCTGATTTGATCTGATTTTGTAATTGCTTGGGATTCAAGTTAACCTACTCTATAAATAGGGCAATTAGGCTCGAAAATAGGGGGACTTGGGCTGCTACCTTAGGCAAAAACTAGGATTTCTCTTCTTCTCCAATTTCTTCTTCTCTCTTAGGTTTTCTTTTATGCTTTTGTTAATCAAGCTTGCCATGACCATGGCAATGCTTTAGTAGTCTTTTTGTTTCTAGGGATTGGGGCTATGCCCAAGATTTGTTTTATGTTATGAATTGACGTTTTACTTTTTGTCAATTTCAATTTGCTTTCGATTTAATTCCTATTGCATGAATTACTTGTGAATCTGGTGCGCACTTATTTGCATGTCATAGATACTCTAAGGACGAACTTAGCGGTGAACTTAGGTATCGGATCTATAGGAATCAAACTTAGGACTTAAATCACGAGAGTTAGAAGCGGTCCTTCGAGGGTTCACGAATTGTCACAAAACTTAAAGGGTTCAATTTAAATTCAATTACCACGAGGGTAGGGGTTGGTTTAATTGGGCACGGTTCTTGTAACCCGAGAGGGAGCATTAACTTATTTAGGATAAATTCACCTTCAAAGCAAATTTCGATAATGAACAAGAGGGGTAGTCAATTTAGTAGCATGAACGGTCTTGTTGGTAACCCAATTCCTGGAAATCTCTTTTCATATTTAAAAACCCGAAAAATATTTTATTTCTTTTATTGTTTCTTTTATTTTCTTGAAATCTTTTCAAACCTATTTCTCAGTCTAAATAGTTGTTTAATTTTTGAAGTGACACTTGGTTTCCCAATCCCTGAGTTCGATACTCGTTTTCTCACAGTTTTATTATTACTTGCTTCGATCCGGTACGCTTGCCGGAGCCCATCAAGTTTTTAAAAACTTGGTGGGTCCCTAGCAAGTGTACCGGATTCGTCGTCAAGTAATAAAAAGAGATCGAACCACAGAGACCGTGATCTTAAATAACAATTAGCTATTAAATTGATTTAACTGAACTGGAATAAGATTTGGTTTTTGAAATCGGAATCAAGTAACAATCAAATTTAAAATTACAATTAAACACAATAGGAAAGTAATTCAAATAGGGGTTTTTCAAATTCAAAAGGGATTCCCAGGAATTGGGATACCACAAAACTTCTTATGTTACTAAATTGACTACTCTCCTTGTTAATTACTAAAATTTGCTTTGAAGGCGAATTTATCCTAAATTAGTTAATGCTCCCTCTCGGGTTACAAAATCTGTGCCCAATTAAATCAACCCCTACTCTCGTGGTAATTGAATTTAGTCGAACCCTTTAAGTTTTGTGACAATTCGTGAACCCTCGAAGGACCGCTTCTAACTGTCGTGATTTAAGTCCTAAGTTTGATTCCTATAGATCCGATGCCTAAGTTCACCGCTAAGTTCGTCCTTAGTGTATCTACGACACGCAAATAAGTGACCACCGAATTTACGAGTAATTAAAACAATAGGGATCAAATCGAAAACAAAATTGACATTAACAAGAGATCAAACATCAATTCATCACCATAAACAAATCTTGGGCATCGCCCCAATTCCTAAAAACAAGACTACTACTCAAGCATTGCCATGATTGTAGCAAGCTTGATTAACAATAACATAAAAAGAAAACCCTAGAGGAGAGAAGAGATTGAGAAGAAGAAGAAGAATCCTAATTTTGCCTAAGGTTAGCAGTCCCCAAAAGTGCCAGTTTCAAGCCCTAGAGGGCTATTTATAATTTGGGGTAACTTGAATCCCAAGCCAATACAAAAACCAGATCAAATCAGTTTCTATGGATCCATATATTGCGCGTCACGTCCGTGACCACCTTCACAGCCAGGCCGTGATGGATTCTGCCTTGGAGGTTGCTTCGCTGTTTGGTCTCTCACGACCGTGACCGTCATCATGGCCTAGCCGTGATCAGTTCTGCCTGTGAGGGTCTGGTTCAGCTGACATGTCATGGCCATGACCAGCTCTGACTTTTCCATTCTTTCTTTTCAGCTCCACTCGATCATGGCCGTGATGGCCATCACGGCTAGGTCGTGATCAGTTCTGTTTGCCTCATTTCCTTGCCTTTCAATCTCCATCCTCATGCCAGCTCCAACACAACTGATCCTGAGCAATTTAATCTTCGATTCCTGTACACAAGCCCCACAAAACCACCTTACCCGTTCCAAGGTAAAAACTAACAAATAATCACATAAAATACGCCTAAACTATATGAAAATGCATGCAAAATGTCAAGGAAATATGAGGTGAAATCACACTCATCACATTTGCACCATTAATATGTTCACATGGGTGACTCACCATATTTGACTCATTGGTATCATCCGTTAGCGGCTCCCGGAAATCCCGTAATCTGCTTCGTTGCTTCCCTGATTCAATATGACGCCCGGATAAAATATAATATTTCACTTTTTAGTGAAATATTTCAAAATAACCAAAATCGTAGGAAATTAAATAAAAACCTTAATTTTTTCGTTCTCGAGTAAAAATTAGGTCTTTTGAGCAGTATAATTATACTGTCAATGAAATTCGCGGGCCGGGATTCGCATGACTTTTAAACCTAAATTTTTATCGTAACTCTCTACGATAAAGTAGAGTGTAAATAAGGTTCCGATTTAATTAAAAACATTTTCTAAGTCTCGAATAAAAATATAAATGTATTTATATAAATTTTCGATATTAGAAAACAACGAAAAGTCGGGGTGTCATAGTTATGGCATTGCTATGGATTAGATCCACGACTTTAAAAATTTTAAGAAAATTAAGTTGTTATTGGTAATAACGATTTCAATTTAATATTCTTTTAAAAAAATAATAGACAAAATAGGTAGATTGGTCCAATGCATTTATTTATTTTTCATATTGGTCCTATAAGTTTTTTATTTTTCAAATCAGTCCTACACGTTATGTTCTGTTTCCAAGTTAGTCCTTTCCGTCAATTTTAACCTAACGCTGTCGGTTTTGATCTGACGTAGCCATCATATTAGTTCGACACGTATGTTAATTTATTTTATAAATAAATTATTCGATATATTATTATAAAATAATTAATATATAATTCAAGCATATTTAGAATTAAATAATACTGAAAACGTAAAATCAAATTATCAATTATGCATTTATCATTTTTTTAGGTGCGGGATGGAACCCGGGGTATCCCTACAGCTGGAAGCCATATGACTAATCCCATGAGGATGTAGAGTACCAATTAAGGAGAAACTCCTCTACTCATAGATGCAACTCTATTCCCATTACTAGGATCCGAACTATGGACATATGATTAAAAGGTCCAAGCAACTAGCCACTTGGATCACACCTTATGTGGGTTATGCATTTGTCATTTTACTACATTAAAAGTGTCTAAAAATATGCAATTTAAAAAAGTATTAAAGTAGTATACAATGTAAATGTAATAAGATTTACACTAACATTTAGTAATATTTTGAGAGGTGTGCTTTTATGGATATAATATAAAAATATTAAATGTTGATGGCAGCAGTCTTGGTAATAATATTGATTTGATAATAATAATGAATTCTATATTTATTGAATGTAATATAAAATTATGTATATTTATAACTATTAAATATTATATTTATTATATTTGATATATTAAATATTATAACACACATACATAAAGTTAACTTGAGACTTTTACCAAGAAAATAAATAAAGTTAACTTGATATTTAGATAAATTAATGACAATATATATATTTTTTATTACATCATTAATGATAATATTGATTACCAAAATAAAGAAGATATTACATAAAATATTATAAAAGTTTTACATTTCATAAAAAATGTCATCATAACATAGCATAATAAATTTGAATGATATTTTTACCCTATTTACATAATTTACATGTAACTATTGTATCAAATATATTAACAAAAATTAAAATTTTATATAAGTATGAATTTTTATTTAAAAAAATATTAAATTTAAAATTACTCTATTTATGAAATATTTTTATAGAAGAAACATAACAATGAACTTGGTAAAAAAATTTGACAATTATTTTGACTGAGTTTGATGAAAAAATATATATATTACACAAAAAATATTGTTTAAAATAAATTATTTATTCAATTTTTTAACAAAAATATTTTTTTCCCTTTATTATATTCTATAATTAAAAAAACATGTGTAGGTCTATTTTATATATATTTCTTTTATAATAAATTTCACTTAATTCTTAAAAATTAATTCTTATAAATATAATAAATAAACCCGTGCAATGCACGGGCATTATTTCTAGTTGACAACAATTTGTTAAAACTATTACTATAATTTTAAAAGCAAGTTACATGGTTAGATTAAAAAAAACTCTGACGATGGGTGATTGGATGGTAGTGATGGAAAATACATTAATAATTAATTAATAGGATGGACTGGATGGTGGTAAACTGGTAATTACAATAGAGGTGGTGGGGATTTTGGTTCATTAGTGTCAATGAAGTGAAAAGTACCTAGTTTCTAATCTTTTGTATGATTACTCTTATTCACATAACAAACTACATGAAAACATATCATACAAAATGATACTCAGATAAATTTATATTGTATAAAATGAGCACAAAATTATATAAAATAGAATGTGCTTATAAAAAAAAATACAATGTGATTTGCTTTAATTTTAGAGTGATGTTAGAATCACACTCTTAAACACACTCATCTTAACACATTTTTATTATTTGGTGGATTTCATATGGGACCATATGTTTTGGTGGCTCTCACATAAAATCTATCCAATAATAGAGAGTATGTCGAGGAGAGTGTGATAAAGGGCGTGTTATTATCATTTTTCTTATTTTTATTTGGTATGCCAAATAAGAAGGGGTGATTATTAAATAATAAAAGCATCATAAGCTACACGAAAGCAATATATATTGATATTGTAGTACACTAATAGCTATAAAATTTTTTTTATCACTTGAACTCTAGGAGTCCAATTCTCACCAAAAAGCTTCACTGACAATCGGACAAGAAACCAAACATATAAAATGAAAGTATAAAGCTCCTCTAAAATGAACTAATTGTAAAGTGAAAAGGTAAGAGTGTATTTACTGTTGATTAACAAAATGGAATGAGATATTTTTGTACTTTAACTAATCAAAATTGAATACACCATCATTTTCTCACTTTACACCCAAACTTACTTTAAAGGTGCCTAATCCAACATGAAATAACAGATAATAATAAATAAACCAGCATTGGAAGGGCAGTTGCTTCACAGGTTGCGAAGGTAACCAATGGCTTCCGCTAAACTTTCTGGGTCTATAGGTTTCTCAATACAAGCATTACCTCCTGCTTCAAAAAACATTCGCGTATTCTCTGTAGTGTAATTTGTACACATACCCAGAATCTTGCTCTGTACACCCATCATACGTATCTCCCTCACAAACTACACAAAACATAAAATCAAATTTAGGTAGATATAAATTTGCTTATCAACAATTATGTATGCATTTGTTTGCATGTCAGCAAAACCACGATACAAAACTACGGTAATAATTCCATTTTTGTAAAATTTTCACACAAATCGTGAATACTTCAAATAGCTGCTTCCTCGTCCGATCATCTTGGATGCAATTCTGTCTAAATCGTCGCTGTTCCAAACAGAGACTAAGCCCGTGTTTGGAAATGCAGCAAGGAACTGCATTCAATCACAAAATCAAGTTAAAAATGACATGACAGTAATTTTATGAGCCTTAAATGTGAAAACTCAAGTAATTAACTTTTCTGTCATGTCCAGCAAAAGGTGCTTCCAAACATATCATAATTCGTTCAAAATGTTACAACTTTAAGGTAAAGAATTTTTTTTAAAAAAAATGGTGTTCATACCTGAGGTCCACTGATTATGGCCAGATCGAAATCAACGATTATGAAGTTAAAGCGACCGCCAACCACCAAAATGTCTATTCCACCTTGAGCGTTGTTTACAGCCCGTGTATCAATGCCTAGTGATGCCAACATTGACTGTTCCATGAGTCTGGAAGGGATATCATCATCCACTAGCAATGCAGTATCCATGTAAGGAGTCTCTTTCACTGGACGCTTTTTGAGGGGCAAATTCTTCTCCTCATAATCCCTGATTCGTTTAGATCCCGGAGCGCAAGCCATCGTTTGATAAATCGATATAGCTTCTGCATAATTGATATCGGACATTAGCAAATATAGAAAATCAAGTGACTAGTAGAAAATACTAGTTTAAACCAAACAAGTTTTAAATAAACACAAGAACCAACATATAATATTTTAATGTTACGAGGAGGCAACAAAGGTGATATATATCAACCCAAAGATGGATTTTTATAATTGTAGAAAAATACTTCAGCACTCGATGATACAATCCACAACCCAAAAAGTGGATCCTCTTAAACAAAGGTGATCCATAAAAAATCTCAAATTAGGCAGAGAAAATGCATAGCAATCTTGCATACGATGAACAATGAAGTGAAATTGCAAAACTATGAGGCAATGGAAGGAGCTAATCAACTCTACATGGAAACTTGGCTATAACACTTGATCTATCGGTTTCTTTGTCATCATCCTGGTCATAGGCTTATATAGGCGGCGAGAGACCACTCTCTATCCTATCAAGTAAGTAAAGATAGAATTTCACCTTTACTTCTCTTCACTTTTTTAATTTTTTTAGAACAAAACCCTTAAAGTTCATTTTTTTTTCTCACCGCTTTCTTTCTACCCAGATTCTTTCTTTCTAACTCATCACTTTTCATTTTCTTTCTCACACCAAATAAAGTGTAAAGGAATTTCACTATCTTATACTTAGGAAGTAAAATTCTTTTTTGACAGGGCCGACCCAAGGGCCAAGCAACTAAAGCCCCTACTTTAGGCCTCAAAAAAATTTATTTATACTACAAAAAATAGTCAGCATCCTAGCATCGGTCGAGCCTATGGACGAAATTTTTTTAAAAAAACAAAAAACATTTTAGAAGACATTGTTTAGAGTTCGCTTTAGGCCTAAATAGGTGTTGGGTCCACCCAGTTTTTGAGAGGCACTATTTAGTGTGAGATGAGAGTACTACGAATGATGTGGACGTGGTTTTATTATTTTTTTTAATGAAATAAAAAAATAAGATGAAAATAATAAAGTCCAAGATAAACAATAACACTTATTCGTCAGTTTTCCGTAACGGAAGCCTTCCAACCGTCCACCGTTTCCGTTCTTTTTCTGATATTCAAACAACTCATTGAATGGTAATATAATTTTATATTGACAATTCATTAAATTTATAGGTGAACAACTTATTACCATTAAATGAGTTGTTTGAATATCAGAAAAAGAATTAAATGTAAACGTATGAAAATTTGACAACGAAGGTTGGTCCAGTTGGTAAGGATACGACTCATAACCCACAAGGTTGTGAGTTCGAATCCCATTGCCGATGTGAGGACCTCTTTGGTGGGTTATCTCTAAGTATCTCTGTAAGTGCTCTTTGAGATGTAAGGCCTGCCCTAACCCTGATGAGCCCCCACGATCCAACTCACCAAAATTTCTGTAATAAAAAAAAGTATGAAAAATTATATTACAAAAACCGAGTAGCTAGATTAATCTTAATCCGGGTAAAAAGTGAGATTTACACATTGATAATAAATTAACTTTTCATTCAAAGCATTGACAATGATTTAAATTTACAGGTGAACAACATAGCAAATAATAATTATTGTTATATGTTATGGATGCCAGCGATTTATACATTTTTTTAAAAATGAAGTTATTATTACTAACAACAACTTTTAAGATGTCATAATTAATGAAAAGAGAAAAGTAGAGAGAGAAGCTCCCCTAGGGTTTTTTTTTGCTAAGTTTTGCCTTATGACTGCCTTAGGGAGCACTACTGGAAAGCTAAGGGATGTGGAACCGTCAGGGGAGGAAACTGACCAACTTGCAAGGAACACTAAAAAGGCTTAAATGTTGGAGGACTCTCAAGAAACAGAGTTAAAAGAGACTCCTGCACTGATTTTGGAAACTCAAAGCCAGGTGATGATGCTTGAAGACACGCAAGGGATAGTGGTGAAGGAGACTCCACAGAAGCTATTCCCTATAGCTACTGCTATGGCTATGAAGAGACGACTGATCTCCTACGCGGATGCTTGTATTGGAGTGAATGGAGCGGCCTATGAAGAGGAGCCTTTGGATCTCGGGTTTCTCCAGGAAGAAGCTGAGGAGGAGGAGAGTTGCAAGGAGAAAGATCGAGCTGAAGCTATGGCAACCAGTGAGATTGAGATTGATGAAGCTATGGCAACCAGTGGGCACTATGGACGTTATCGATTTAGAGAATGATTACTTCCTTGTTAATTTTGGAGATTAGAATGATGCTAAGAGAGCTTTCATGGATGGCCCGTCGAAAATCTCGGACCACTACCTCATGGTTCAACGGTAGCGGACACACCATACGCATAAATAGCAACACTCTTCGGCAGAAGGAAGGATCGATGGGTGAGTTCCAAACCACGGATCGAGCTAAATTTGCTCATATTTGTATCGAAGTTGATCTGAGTAAGGTCCTGATTTCTAAGTTTGAATTTCACAACAAAATCTATAATGTTGAATATGAGGGCCTCCACCTTGTTTGTTTTGGGTGTGGCCGCTATGGCCATAAAAAAAGAGGTGTGCCCACTACTGGTTGAGAAGAATCCTAGGACTGAGCAGGATGAAAAAGGCCATGATGATCGAATGAGGGCTATGAAGCAGAATGTGTCCGATAGAAAAGTGGAAAATTGTCAAGAGGAAGAAGTTTTTGGGCCTTGGATGATCCCCCGAACAAGAGGTGGAAGACGAAGGGTGCTGCCACGTGACCAGGAACGACGTGGGAATGTTGGAAGGGAGAGTAAAGGGCAGAAATTGCAGGGTCCCAGAGGCCAGGGATCAAGGTTTGTCGTATTGGGAGGTACTGATGATAGTGTGACAGCTCACACTGTGGAGGTGGTACATAAAGCAAATGATAAAGGTAAGCGAAAGGAAATTTCGGTTGAGGAGGTACCGAAGGATACAGAGTACGTCCATGCAGTGGGTGACAATATTCCCCATGCAAAAAATTCCGCATAAAATAGGTGGGGGTTTGAAGGGGGGAGTGGGCCCAAGCAATGCCAACACTAACAGTAACGTGTCACCAAATGGGTCGGTCAGAGCCATAAAGAATTTTGCTAGAGGTGGAGTTCGTATCAACTCGATGGGACCAATGGGTAAGGAAGATTCCGTGTTGAACCGAGTCAACTCACCAGGGGGAAAAAGTAACGAGCTCCCTACTCAGGCTATCCATATGAAACCGAGTCACAATGCTGCCGACTCAGGAGGGACCGATATCTTGAAAGCTTCCACTCAAGGTATAGCTAACAACAAAATTGGAGTGCATCCAATGGAGGAGGAAACTGTCCTTGTCTTAAACCAGCGCCCTCCTGAATGCCCTAAGAGTGTTGAAAGTCCAATGGAGATTGGTGATGAGTTAAACTTAGAAAGGGTCGTAGTACCAGAAGCGATGGAAGAGGGGGTGTGTCAAGATGCTCCCCATGCTTAGCGAATCTCTGGTATTCGTATTTTTCATTATTTTTATTTGTTTATTTATCAAGATGAAGATAATGACTTGGGATTGTAGGGGAGCTGGTTCCAGGACTTTCCTAAACCTTATCAGGGACCTATCTTTACGATACAACTTGGATATGCTTGTTCTTTTTGAACCTCGTATAAGTGATACTAGAGCAGATAGAGTCATTCACAAGCTTGGCTTCACAGATTAGTTTAAAGTGGATGCTAGGGGATTTTCGGGGGGGATTTGGATCCATTGGAATGGCCCCTCGTTGAAACTTGATATTCTCCAGGAATTTACCCAGGTAGTACACGCGAGAGTTACTTGTGCAAACCGGGGTCCCTGGCATTTTTCGGCTGTTTATGGTAGTCCACACTTGCATGGTAGATAGGATCTTTGGAGAAAGCTTGGTGAGTTTGCGCTAGCTTGTAATTGTCCTTGGCTAGCTATGGGTGATTTTATTGCACACTAATTATCCCAAGAGAAAAGTGGAGGAGCTAGTCCAAATAGGTACTCAATGTAGTGCTTCAACAGCTGCTTATTTGATTGTGGTTTGGATGATCTAGGATTTAAGGGACCGCCATTTACATGGGAATGGAGTGGAGTCAAGGATAGGCTTGATAGGGGTGTGGCCAAATCTTCATGGAGAGTAATATCCCCTGAAGCTTTTATATTGCATCTTTCCACACTTAAATCAGACCACAAGCCCTTTTTGTTGTCATTGGAGGCTAAAATTAGGAGGGATAATTCTAACAGGCCTTTCCGTTTTATGGCTAGCTGGCTCACCGACTCAACTTTCAGGCCGTTGGTTCAAGAAGCTTTGTCTGGGAATATGGTTGGCACAATTCAATGGGTGATTTCCAAAATAAGGTTCAAGAGTGGAATTATTGTTGCTTTGGAAATATTTTCCACAAGAAGAGAAGGTTGATAGGGTGTATAGAGGGCATTAACAGAAGACTCTCCATGGGGTTGGATACTCACTTAAAAAGGCCCCTTCAAAAGCTATGGGAAGAATATAACGGAGTTTTAGCTCAAAAAGAATTGTTTTGGTGCCAAAAAGCAAGATGTGATTGGGCACGTTTTGGAGATAGAAACACTCACTTTTTCCATACAACGGCTATCATTATGCGTAAAAGAAATAAAATTGAGGCTCTCACCTCTGTTGATAGCTCTTTGGTTAGGAACCCGAGTGAATTAAAGCATATGGCTGTTGAGTTTTTTCGTGAATTATACCAAGCCACTGGGGATCTGGTGCCATTGGATTGAGACCTTTCCTAGATTGGACAACATGAGCTTGTTAAGTTTGGAGGGGCAGTTCACTGTTGAAGAAATAAAAGACGCGGTGTTTAGTATGGGCCCCTTGAAAGCTCTAGGACTCGATGGACTACAACCAATTTTTTTCCATAGCCAATGGGACTTAATTGGGCCTTCTGTTTGTGACTTAATTCAGAGTATCTATGTGAACCCAAGCAGGATAGCTGAGATAAATGAGACTTTAGTTGTGTTGATTCCCAAACTCCTACAGCTCGAGAACCTGAAGCAATTCCGGCTAAGCCTTTGCAATGTAACCGACAAGATTGTTACAAATGTCATTGCTAATAGGTTGAGGAGACATATGGCCTCTCTCATTGCTCCCCGCCAATGTAGTTTCATCCCTGGTAGACACAGCTTTGACAACATTGTAATTGCTCTAGAGGTGTTTCATACTATGCGTACAAAGGGAAAAAAAGGTTTTATGGCAGTAAAGGTTGACCTGGAAAAGGCTTATGACCGTTTGAGGTAGCAATTCTTGGACAATGTCTTGCAGGAAATCGGTATTGGAGACCACTTCATAAGGTTGATCATGACTTGTGTTTTTTCGGTTTCCATGCGGGTCCTTTTTAATGGTGATACTACTGATGCTTTCTCTCCAACCCGTGGGATTAGACAAGGAGATCCTCTCTCCCCATACCTCTTTGTCCTTTGTGTGGAAATATTGGCACACTGTATTCAGGACATGGTGATGGACGAAAGTTGGAAGCCGATTGTGCTTAATAGGGTGGGCCCACCTCTAACTCATCTATTCTTTGCTGATGATTTGCTCCTGTTTGGGGAAGCCACCAGCCACCAAATGATGACTATTTCGGATTGCCTTAATAGATTCTGCCAGGCGTCAGGTGAGCTGGTTAGTGTGGAGAAAACACGTATGTTGATGTCTAAGAATGTGAACCATAATGTTGCACGGAGTCTTCGAGACATTTCTTGATTCTCTCTTACCCATGATCTAGGAAAGTACCTGGGAGTCCCTCTAATCCATGAGAGGATCAATAGAAATACATATTGTCACATATTGGAGCGTACCCAATAGAGGCTCGGTACTTGGAGAGAAGAGTCCTTATCCTTCATGGGAAGAGTATCCTTAGCCCAAGCGGTTGTTGCTGCCCTCCCCACATACACCATGAAAACCACTCTTCTCCCCAAGCAAGTGTGCAATAAGCTGGAATGTATGAACAGAGACTTTGTTTGGGGGTCTAGAGAGAATGCTTAGAAGTGCCACACGGTGGCTTGGTAGAGTAAATGTCAGAGAAAGGAATTAGGTGGCTTGGGATTTCGTAAATTGCATGCTTTCAACCAAGCTTTCTTGATGAAACTTGGTTGGGGCCTTATTAGTAACACTGATGCTTTATGGGTGAGGGTTCTCTGGAGTAAATATAAGTGTGGATCTAATGTCATTCCACAGGTTCAGTGATATGCTAATGGATCAAATGTGTGGAGAGGGATTTTCCTCACCTGGAACAATGTACTTCACTGTTTGAGATGGAATATTGGTAATGGTCACACGGTAGGCTTCTGGGAGGATAGATGGCTCTTCTCCGGTATAGTTCTGAAGGACATAGCTACTGGCCCTATACCTCTCCACGAGCTTCCCCTTCTGATCTGTGACTTTATCAATAGTAGTGGTGCTTGGCGTATCCACGTGTTCCAACATCTACTACCTGACCATATTCTGATGGAAATCAAAGTCTTTTTCATTTCCTTAAGAGAAGATAGGGAGGATGTGGTTCGTTGGGAGAATACTACTAGTGGTGATTTTTCTGTTAAATCAGCTTATAAGCTTCTAGTAGGAGACACAAATGAGCTAAGGTAACCGTAAATATGGAAGGATATATGGAAATGGCCAGGGAACCAACGTGTACGCTGCTTTTGTGGAAGTGTGTTAAAGGTGGTCTCATGAAAAATGACTATAGGAGGTCTAGGGGCATAGGTCTTGTGGGTTATGTCCTTTGTGCCAAAGGTATGAGGAGACAACTCTTCATATTTTAAGAGATTGTCAGGTGGTGCAGGCCCTTTGGCAGCAATATGAAGGTGGAGCTAATGTCCAAGGGTTCTTCACTTGTGACCTCAATACTTGGCTTGTAACCAACCTTAGTATTTCTCTTTTGGAGGCGTGGGGGCACAATTGGTGTATGGTCTTTGGGACTTTAGTGTGGCAGGTCTAGCAGTTCCGAAATAAGCATGTTTTTTCCAACCAACAATTCATTGCAGAAGCTGTCCTACACGCTACTTTGTTTCACATAAAAGCATGGGAGCATGGGTGAAACACAGCGGGTATTAGTAGGGTGCGGTACAGGGAGCAGTTGGTGGGATGGAGTTTTACTCCAAACCTTTGGGTTAAAGCCAATGTTGATGTCTCGGTTATGTCCAATGGTAATATGGCTTCTTGTGGTGGGGTTCTACGTGACGTTACAGGCTAGTGGATTTGTGGGTTCGCCAGGAATTTAGGTACCTCAAATGTTTTGATAGCAGAGTTATGGGGCATCTTTACAACCCTTAATTTGGCCTGGGACAAGAAGATTCCTAAGGTGTTGGTAAAAAGTGATTCCGAGGTGGCAGTGAAGCTAATCACAGAGGGTTGTTGTCCAAGCAACCATCCTTACGCCTCGGTGGTGTCTGCTATAGCGGAGTTACAATCTCGTGATTGGGAAGTCTGGTATTCGCATGTTAGGCGTGAAGGTAACCGAGTTGCGGACTTCATAGCCAACCTAGCCTACTCTATAGAACTTGGTCTCCATGTTTTGAACAGGCCACCTATTGGTTGCACTAATATTCTGGTCAAGGATGCGATAGGGGGTTGCTATTCCCCGTCTAGTAACTGTTTAGTCTTTCTTTGGGTTGTAACCCTCCTTGTTACCAAAAAAAACAACTTTAAAAAAAAACTAAATAAAGAAAGTCGGGGATTAGTTCCATTACTAGGGATGTTAACGGGACAGGGTGGGGGCGGTCAATACTCCCACGTCTCCCAATTTTAACCCGTTCTCCGCCATGAGGAGTTTTTCTCCCCCGTCCTCGTTCCCCGCGGGAAGTTAAATTCATAAAAAGAGGTAATAAACTAAAATACAATAAAATATATAAAACTTAAAATTCTTAAATTTAAAGTTAAAGAACTCTCCAAAATATTACAACAAGTTCAAATTCAAATCATACCAACATGAGATTCAACAAAAAATTAGACAAGATCTAAGACTACATCCATTTAATTCTTCTTATCATGTCCAACATTTAATCTCTTTAACATTTTAGTGGTAGTGCGATGGACAAGTGACACCGCAGCGAGATATGGACAAATAAAGTTATTACTCAGATGGTGCGAGGGACTAGATGCGTGAAGAGCTAGAAAGAGAGGTCTGGTCGTTTGGAAGTGAAAGGTGAAGACTGTATAGGAGGACCCGAGAAACCAAATATGGTTAAGAAAGTTAGACTTGAATTTCTTCCATATTCTATTAAATTAATAAATAAAAAATATATTTAGAATTACTAAAATATAATTATAATGTATATATTATACACATATATAATTAAAAGTATATTTTGTAATCTTATCAAGGAGGGAGACCCCGCAGGGCAGGGGATATGTTCCCTGTCCTCGTCCCTGAAATGCCTTCGAGGGATTTTTCTCCCGGGTCCTCATCTCCAAAGGGAAAAAATCACCGTTTGTGGGGCCCAATTCAAGACAATCCCCATGGGGATCCCCACGTTCAGATGAAAATTGCCATCCTTATCCGGTACCCATGTTATTGTTGTTTTCTTAATTTTGGAACACCTTTGTTTTTTATTTTAATACAAAAACATTATGCCAAATGGTACCCTATAAAAAATATATAATCAATTAAGTATTGATCGAGTGATAAGCATCTCAACCCTATAAGGAGTAGAATGTAAGTTCGAATCCTGGTGACAGACACTTTAATTGGGAGGTTCCAAAAACCAAGTGTTAATTATCTGCTATAAGCATGTATGCAGCCGACCAATGATTAGTCCCATAACCGGTCTACAAAATGGAAGCTTGTGGGAATACCACGTGATATGTCACCAGATAGTTAAAGATCTTAATTAAAGTGTTTCATAAAATAAATGAAATAGAAAAATAAAAACCTAAAATAAAATGTAGTTATGGCATTGATATGGAATAGATCCACGACTTTAAAATTTTTAAGAAAATTAAGTTGTTATTGGTAATAACGATTTCAATTTAATATTTTTTTAAAAAAATAATAGGCAAAATAGGTAGATTGGTCCAATACATTTATTTATTTTTCATATTGGTCCTATAAGTTTTTTATTTTTCAAATTGGTCCAACACGTTATGTTCTGTTTCGAAGTTAGTCCTTTCCGTCAGTTTTGACCTAACGCCGTCAATTTTGATCTGACGTAGCCATCACATTAGTTCGACACGTATGTTAATTTATTTTATAATTATATATTATTATAAAATAATTAATATATAATTCTAGCATATTTAGAATTAAATATTACTGAAAACGTAAAAGCAAATTATCAATTATGCATTTATCATTTTTTTAGGTGCGGTATGGAACCCAGGGTATCCCTACAGCTGGAAGCCGTAGGACTAATCCCATGAGGATGTAGAGTACCAATTAAGGAGAAACTCCTCTACTCATAGATGCAGCTCTATTCCCATTACTAGGATCCGAACTATGGACATATGATTAAAAGATCCAAGTTACTAGTCACTTGGATCACACCTTATGTTGGTTATGCATTTGTCATTTTACTACAGTAAAAGTGTCTAAAAATATGCAATTTTAAAGAGCATTAAAGTAGTATACACTGTCAATGTAATAAGATTTACACTAACATTTATTAAAATTTTGACATGTGTGGTTTTATGGATATAATATAAAAATATTAAATGTTGATGGCAGCAGTCTTGGTAATAATATTGATTTGATAATAATCATGAATGCTATATTTATTGAATGTAATATAAAAATATGTATATTTATAACTATTAAATATTATATTTATTATATTTAATATATTAAATATTATAACACATACATAAAGTTAACTTGAGACTTTTACCAAGAAAATAAATAAAGTAAACTTGATATTTAGAGAAATTAATGATAATATTTTTTTATTATAGCATTAATGATAATATTGATTTCCAAAATAAAGAAGATATTACATAAAAGATTATAAAAGTTTTACATTTCATCAAAAATATCATCACAACTTAGTATAATAAAAATCTTTTTTACCCTTTATTATATTCTATAATTAAAAAAACATTTGTAGGTCTATTTTATATATATTTCTTTTATAATAAATTTCACTTAATTCTTAAAAATTGATTCCTATAAATATTATAAATAAACCCGTGCAATGCACGAGCATTATTTCTAGTTGACAACAATTTGTTAAAACTATTACTATAATTTTAAAAGCAAGTTACATGGTTAGATTAAAAAAACTCTAATGATGGGTGATTGGATGGTAGTAATGGAAAATACATTAATAATTAATTAATAGGATGGACTGGATGGTGGTAAACTGGTAATTATAATAGAGGTGGTGGGGATTTTGGTTCATGAGTGTCAATGAAGTGAAAAGTACCTAGTTTCTCATCTTTTGTATGATTACTCTTATTCACATAACAAACTACATGAAAACATATCATACAAAATGATACTCAGATAAATTTATATTGTATAAAATGAGCACAAAATTATATAAAATAGAATGTGCTTATAAAAAAATACAATGTGATTTGCTTTAATTTTAGAGTGATGTTAGCATCACACTCTTAAACACACTCATCTTAACACATTTTTATTATTGGGTGGATTTCATATGGGACCATATGTTTTGGTGGCTCTCACATAAAATCTATCCAATAATAGAGAGTATGTCGAGGAGAGTGTGATAAAGGGCGTGTTATTAGCATTTTTCTTAATTTTATTTGGTATGCCAAATAAGAAGGGGTGATTATTAAATAATAAGAGCAGCATAAGCTACACGGAAGCAATATATATTGAAATTGTAGTACACTAATACGCATATGGATATATGGTTGTAAATAAAAGTTGCACATAAACTATATATATTTTTCTTCTCAAACAGCTATAAATTTTTTTTATCACTTGAACTCCAAGAGTCCAGTTCTCACCAGAAAGCTTCACTGACAATCGGACAAGAAACCAAACATATAAAATGAAAGTATAAAGCTCCTCTAAAATGAACTAATTGTAAAGTGAAAAGGTAAGAGTGTATTTACTCTTGATTGACAAAATGGAATGAGATATCAATGTACTTTAACTAATCAAAATTGAATACACCATCATTTTCTCACTTTACACCCAAACTTACTTTAAAGGTGCCTAATCCAATATGAAATAACTGATAATAATAAATAAACCAGCATTGAAAGGGCAGTTGCTTCACAGGTTGCGAGGGTAACCAATGGCTTCCCCTAAACTTTCTGGGTCTATAGGTTTCTCAATACAAGCATTAGCTCCTGCTTCAAAAAACATTCGCGTATTCTCTGTAGTGTAATTTGTGCACATACCCAGAATCTTGCTCTGTACACCCATCGTACGTATCTCCCTCACAAACTACACAAAACATAAAATCAAATTGAGGTAGATATAAATTTGCTTATCAACAATTATGTATGCATTTGTTTGCGTGTCAGTAAAACCACGATACCAAACTACGATAATAATTCCATTTTTGTAAAATTTTCACACAAATCGTGAATACTTCAAATAGCTGCTTCCTCGTCCGATCATCTTGGATGCAATTCTGTCTAAATCGTTGCTGTTCCAAACAGTGGCTAATCCCGTGTTTGGAAATGCAGCAAGGAACTACATTCAATCACAAAATCAAGTTAAAAATGACATGACAGTAATTTTATGAGCCTTAAATGTGAAAACTCAAGTAATTAACTTTTCCGTCATGTCCAGCCATAGGTGCTTCCAAACATAGCATATTTTGTTCAAAATATGACAACTTTAAGGTAAAGAATTTTTTTTAAAAAAAAGGTGTTCATACATGAGGTCCATTGATTATGGCCAGATCGAAATCAACGATTATGAAGTTAAAGCGACCGCCAACCACCAAAATGTCTATTCCACCTCGAGCGTTGTTTACAGCCAGTGTATCAATGCCTAGTGATGCCAACATTGACTGTTCCATGAGTCTGGAAGGGATATTATCATCCACTAGTAATGCAGTATCCATGTAATGAGTCTCTTTCACTGGACACATTTTGAGGGGCAAATTCTTCTCCTCATAATACCTTATTCGTTTAGATCCCGGAGCGCAAGCCATTGTTTGATAAATCGATATAGCTTCTGCATAATTGAGATCGGACATTAGCATATATAGAAAATCAAGTGACTAGTAGAAAATACTAGTTCTGACCAACCAAACAAGTTTTAAATGAACACAAGAACCAACATATAATATTTTAATGTTTCGAGGAGGCAACAAAGGTGATATATATCAACCCAAAGATGGATTTTGAAAATTGTAGAAAAATACTTCAACACTCGATGATAAAACCCACAACCCAAAAAGTAGATCTTCTTAAACAAAGGTGATCCATAAAAAATCTCAAATTAGGCAGAGAAAATGCATAGCAATCTTGCATACGATGAACAATGAAGTGAAATTGCAAAACTATGAGGAAATGGAAGGAGCTAATCAACTCTACATGGAAACTTGCCTATAACTCTTGATCTATCAATTTCTTTGTCATCAGCCTGGTTATAGGCTTATAAAGGCGGCGAGATACCACTCTCTATCCTATCAAGTAAGTAAAGATAGAATTTCACCTTTATTTCTCTTCACTTTCTTAATTTTTTTAGAACAAAACCCTTAAAGTTCATTTTTTTTCTCACAGCTTTCTTTCTACCCAGATTCTTTCCATCACTTTTCATTTTCTTTCTCAAACCAAATAAAGTGTAAAGGAATTTCACTATCTTATACTTAGGAAGTCAAATTCTTTTTTGATAGGGCCGACCCAAGGGCCAAGCAACTAAAGCACTTACTTTAGGCCTCAAAAAATTTTATTTATACTACCAAAAATAGTCAGCATCCTAGCGTCGGTCGGGCCTATGCACGGAATTTTTTTAAAAACAAAAATGATTTACACTAACATTTAGTAATATTTTGACATGTGTGGTTTTATGGATATAATATAAAATATTAAATGTTGATGGCAGCAGTCTTGGTAATAATATTGATTTGATAATAATAATGAATGCTATATTTATTGAATGTAATATAAAAATATGTATTTTTATAACTATTAAATATTATATTTATTATATTTGATATATTAAATATTATAACACGCATACATAATGTTTACTTGAGACTTTTACCAAGAAAATAAATAAAGTTAACTTGATATTTAGAGAAATTAATGATAATATATATTTTTTTATTACAGTATTAATGATAATATTGATTACCAAAATAAAGAAGATATTACATAAAAGATTATAAAAGTTTTACATTTCATAAAGAATATCATCATAACTTAGTATAATAAATTTGAATGATATTTTTAATCTATTTAAGAAATATTTTTATAGAAGAAACATAACAATGAACTTGGTAAAAAAATTTGACAATTATTTTGACTGAGTTTAATGAAAAAATGTATATATTACACAAAAAATATTGTTTAAAATAAATTATTTATTCAATTTTTTAACAAAAATCTTTTTTTTCCCTTTATTATATTCTATAATTAAAAAAACATTTGTAGGTCTATTTTATATATATTTCTTTTATAATAAATTTCACTTAATTCTTAAAAATTGATTCCTATAAATATTATAAATAAACCCGTGCAATATATGCACCGACATTATTTCTAGCTGACAACAATTTGTTAAAACTATTACTATAATCATAAAAGCAAGTTACATGGTTAGATTAAAAAAACTCTGACGATGGGTGATTGGATGGTAGTAATGGAAAATACATTAATAATTAATTAATAGGATGGACTGGATGGTGGTAAACTGGTAATTATAATAGAGGTGGTGGGGATTTTGGTTCATTAGTGTCAATGAAGTGAAAAGTACCAAGTTTCTCATCTTTTGTTTGATTACTCTTATTCACATAACAAACTACATGAAAACATATCATACAAAATGATACTCAGATAAATTTATATTGTATAAAATGAGCACAAAATTATATAAAATAGAATGTGCTTATAAAAAAATACAATGTGATTTGCTTTAATTTTAGAGTGATGTTAGCATCACACTCTTAAACACACTCATCTTAACACATTTTTATTATTGGGTGGATTTCATATGGGACCATATGTTTTGGTGGCTCTCACATAAAATCTATCCAATAATAGAGAGTATGTCGAGGAGAGTGTGATAAAGGGCGTGTTATTAGCATTTTTCTTAATTTTATTTGGTATGCCAAATAAGTAGGGGTGATTATTAAATAATAAAAGCAGCATAAGCTACACGGAAGCAATATATATTGAAATTGTAGTACACTAATACGCATATGGATATATGCTTGTAAATAAAAGTTGCACATAAACTATATATATTTTTCTTCTCAAACAGCTATACATTTTTTTTTATCACTTGAACTCTAAGTGTCCGGTTCTCACCAGAAAGCTTCACTGACAATCGGACAAGAAACCAAACATATAAAATGAAAGTATAAAGCTCCTCTAAAATGAACTAATTATAAAGTGAAAAGGTAAGAGTGTATTTACTCTTGATTAAGAAAATGGAATGAGATATTAATGTACTTTAACTAATCAAAATTGAATACACCTTCATTTTCTCACTTTACACCCAAACTTACTTTAAAGGTGCCTAATCCAACATGAAATAACTGATAATAATAAATAAACCATCATTGAAAGGGCAGTTGCTTCACATGTTGCGAAGGTAACCAATGGCTTCCGCCAAACTTTCTGGGTCTATAGGTTTCTCAATACAAGCATTAGCTCCTGCTTCAAAAAACATTCGCGTATTCTCTGTAGTGTAATTTGTGCACATACCCAGAATCTTGCTCTATACACCCATCGTACGTATCTCCCTCGCAAACTACACAAAACATAAAATCAAATTTAGGTAGATATAAATTTGCTTATCAACAATTATGTATGCATTTGTTTGTGTGTCAGTAAAACCACGATACCAAACTACGGTAATAATTCCATTTTTGTAAAATTTTCACACAAATCGTGAATACTTCAAATAGCTGCTTCCTCGTCCGATCATCTTGGATGCAATTCTGTCAAAATCGGTGCTGTTCCAAACAGAGGCTAAGCCCGTGTTTGGAAATGCAGCAAGGAACTACATTCAATCACAAAATCAAGTTAAAAATGACATGACAGTAATTTTATGTGCCTTAAATGTGAAAACTCAAGTAATTAACTTTTCTGTCATGTCCAGCCAAAGGTGCTTCTAAACATAGCATAATTCGTTCAAAATATGACAACTTTAAGGTAAAGAATTTTTTTTTTAAAAAAGGTGTTCATACCTGAGGTCCACTGATTATGGCCAGATCGAAATCAATGATTATGAAGTTAAAGCGACCGCTAACCACCAAAATGTCTATTCCACCTCGAGCGTTGTTTACAGCCAGTGTATCAATGCCTAGTGATGCCAACATTGACTGTTCCATGAGTCAGGAAGGGATATCATCATCCACTAGCAATGCAGTATCCATGTAAGGAGTCTCTTTCACTGGACGCTTTTTGAGGGGCAAATTCTTCTCCTCATAATCCCTGATTCGTTTAGATCCCGGAGCGCAAGCCATCGTTTGATAAATTGATATAGCTTCTGCATAATTGATATCGGACATTAGCATATATAAAAAATCAAGTGACTAGTAGAAAATACTAGTTCTGACCAAACAAGTTTTAAATGAACACAAGAACCAACATATAATATTTTAATGTTTCGAGGAGGCAACAAAGGTGATATATATCAACCCAAAGATGGATTTTGAAAATTGTAGAAAAATACTTCAACACTCGATGATAAAACCCACAACCCAAAAAGTAGATCTTCTTAAACAAAGGTGATCCACAAAAAATCTTAAATTAGGCAGAGAAAATGCATAGCAATCTTGCATACGATGAACAATGAAGTGAAATTGCAAAACTATGAGGCAATGGAAGGAGCTAATCAACTCTACATGGAAACTTGCCTATAACTCTTGATCTATCAATTTCGTTGTCATCAGCCTGGTCATAGGCTTATATAGGCGGCGAGAGACCACTCTCTATCCTATTAAGTAAGTAAAGATAGAATTTCACCTTTATTTCTCTTCACTTTCTTAATTTTTTTAGAACAAAACCCTTAAAGTTCATTTTTTTTCTCACTGCTTTCTTTCTACCCAGATTCTATCCATCACTTTTCATTTTCTTTCTCAAACCAAATAAAGTGTAAAGGAATTTCACTGTCTTATACTTAGGAAGTCAAATTCTTTTTTGATAGGGCCGACCCAAGGGCCAAGCAACTAAAGCCCTTACTTTAGGCCTCAAAAAATTTTATTTATACTACCAAAAATAGTCAGCATCCTAGCGTCGGTAGGGCCTATGTATGGAATTTTTTTAAAAACAAATTTAGTGATATTTTGACATGTGTGGTTTTATGGATATAATATAAAAATATTAAATGTTGATGGCAGCAGTCTTGGTAATAATATTGATTTGATAATAATAATGAATGCTATATTTATTGAATGTAATATAAAAATATGTAAATTTATAACTATTAAATATTATATTTATTATATTTGATATATTAAATATTATAACACACATACATAAAGTTAATTTGAGACTTTTACCAAGAAAATAAATAAAGTAAACTTGATATATTAATGATAATATATATTTTTTTATTACAACATTAATGATAATATTGATTACCAAAATAAAGAAGATATTACATAAAAGATTATAAAAGTTTTACATTTCATAAAAAATATCATCATAACTTAGTATAATAAATTTGAATGATATTTTTTCCCTATTTACATAATTTACATGTAACTATTGTATCAAATATATTAACATAAATTAAAATTTTATATAAGTATGAATTTTTATTTTAAAAAAATATTAAATTTAAATTTAATCTATTTATGAAATATGTTTATAGAAGAAACATAACAATGAACTTGGTAAAAAAATTTGACAATTATTTTGACTGAGTTTGATGAAAAAATGTATATATTACACAAAAAATATTGTTTAAAATAAATTATTTATTCAATTATTTAACAAAAATCTTTTTTTCCCTTTATTATATTCTATAATTAAAAAAAACATTTGTAGGTCTATTTTATATATATTGCTATTATAATAAATTTCACTTAATACTTAAAAATTAAATCCTATAAATATTATAAATAAACCCGTGCAATGCACGGGCATTATTTCTAGTTGACAACAATTTGTTAAAACTATTACTATAATTTTAAAAGCAAGTTACATGGTTAGATTAAAAAAAACTCTGACGATGGGTGATTGGACGGTAGTGATGGAAAATACATTAATAATTAATTAATATGATGGACTGGATGGTGGTAAACTGGTAATTACAATAGAGGAGGTGGGGATTTTGGTTCATTAGTGTCAATGAAGTGAAAAGTACCTAGTTTCTAATCTTTTGTATGATTACTCTTATTCACATAACAAACTACATGAAAACATATCATACAAAATGATACTCAGATAAATTTATATATTAAAATAAGCACAAAATTATATAAAATAGAATGTGCTTATAAAAAAAATACAATGTGATTTGCTTTAATTTTAGAGTGATGTTAGCATCACACTCTTAAACACACTCATCTTAACACATTTTTATTATTGGGTGGATTTCATATGGGACCATATGTTTTGGTGGCTCTCACATAAAATCTATCCAATAATAAAGAGTGTGTCGAGGAGAGTGTGATAAAGGGCGTGTTATTAGCATTTTTCTTAATTTTATTTGGTATGCCAAATAAGAAGGGGTGATTATTAAATAATAAAAGCAGCATAAGCTACACGAAAGCAATATATATTGAAATTGTAGTACACTAATAGCTATAAATTTTTTTTATCACTTGAACTCTAAGAGTTCAGTTCTCACCAGAAAGCTTGACTGACAATCGGACAAGAAACCAAACATATAAAATGAAAGTATAAAGCTCCTCTAAAATGAACTAATTGTAAAGTGAAAAGGTAAGAGTGTATTTACTCTTGATTAACAAAATGGAATGAGATATTAATGTACTTTAACTAATCAAAATTGAATACACCATCATTTTCTCACTTTACACCCAAACTTACTTTAAAGGTGCCTAATCCAACATGAAATAACTGATAATAATAAATAAACCAGCATTGGAAGGGCAGTTGCTTCACAGGTTGCGAAGGTAACCAATAGCTTCCGCTAAACTTTCTAGGTCTATAGGTTTCTCAATACAAGCATTATCTCCTGCTTCAAAAAACATCCGCGTATTCTCTGTAGTGTAATTTGCACACATACCCATAATCTTGCTCTGTACACCCATCATACGTATCTCCCTCACAAACTACACAAAACATAAAATCAAATTTAGGTAGATATAAATTTGCTTATCAACAATTATGTATGCATTTGTTTGCGTGTCAGCAAAACCACGATACAAAACTACGATAATAATGCCATTTTTGTAAAATTTTCACACAAATCGTGAATACTTCAAATAGCTGCTTCCTCGTCCGATCATCTTGGATGCAATTCTGTCTAAATCGTCGCTGTTCCAAACAGAGACTAAGCCCGTGTATGGAAATGCAGCAAGGAACTACATTCAATCACAAAATCAAGTTAAAAATGACATGGCAGTAATTTTATGAGCCTTAAATGTGAAAACTCAAGTAATTAACTTTTATGTCATGTCCAGCAAAAGGTGCTTCCAAACATAGCATAATTCGTTCAAAATGTTACAACTCTAAGGTAAAGAATTTTTTTTAAAAAAATGGTGGTCATACCTGAGGTCCACTGATTATGGCCAGATCGAAATCAACGATTATGAAGTTAAAGAGACCTCCAACCACCAAAATGTCTATTCCACCTCGAGCGTTGTTTACAGCCTGTGTATCAATGCCTAGTGATGCCAACATTGACTGTTCTATGTGGCTGGAAGGGATATCATCATCCACTAGCAATGCAGTATCCATGTAAGGAGTCTCTTTCACTGGACGCTTTTTGAGGGGCAAATTCTTCTCCTCATAATCCCTGATTCGTTTAGATCCCGGAGCGCAAGCCATCGTTTGATAAATCGATATAGCTTCTGCATAATTGATATCGGACATTAGCATATATAAAAAATCAAGTGACTAGTAGAAAATACTAGTTTAAACCAAACAAGTTTTAAATGAAAACAAGAACCAACATATAATATTTTACTGTTTCGAGGAGGCAACAAAGGTGATATATATCAACCCAAAGATGGATTTTGAAAATTGTAAAAAAATACTTCAGCACTCGATGATACAATCCACAACCCAAAAAGTGGATCCTCTTAAACAAAGGTGATCCATAAAAAATCTCAAATTAGGCAGAGAAAATGCATAGAAATCTTGCATACGATGAAAAATGAAGTGAAATTGCAAAACTATGAGGCAATGGAAGGAGCTAATCAACTCTACATGGAAACTTGCCTATAACTCTTGATCTATCAATTTCTTTGTCATCAGCCTGGTCATAGGCTTATATAGGCGGCGAGAGACCACTCTCTATCCTATCAAGTAAGTAAAGATAGAATTTCACCTTTATTTCTCTTCACTTTTTTAATTATTTTAGAACAAAACCCTTAAAGTTCATTTTTTTCTCACCGCTTTCTTTCTACCCAGATTCTTTTTTTCTAACTCATCACTTTGCATTTTCTTTCTAAAACCAAATAAAGTGTAAAGGAATTTCACTATCTTATACTTAGGAAGTAAAATTCTTTTTTGACAGGGCCGACCCAATGGCCAAGCAACTAAAGCCCCTACTTTAGGCCTCAAAAAATTTTATTTATACTACAAAAAATAGTCAGCATCCTAGCGTCGGTCGGGCCTATGGACGAAATTTTTTTAAAAAACAAAAATCATTTTAGAAGACCTTGTTTAGAGTTCGCTTTAGGCCTAAATAGGTGTTGGGTCCACCCAGTTTTTGAGAGGCACTATTTAGTGTCAGATGAGAGTACTACGAATGACGTGGACGTGGTTTTATTATTATTTTTAATGAAATAAAAAAAATAAGATGAAAATAATAAAGTCCAAGATAAACAATAACACTTATTCGTCAGTTTTTCGTAATGGAAGCCTTCCTACCGTCCACCGTTTCCATTCTTTTTCTGATATTCAAACAACTCATTGAATGGTAATATAATTTTATATTGACAATTCATTAAATTTACAGGTGAACAACTTATTACCATTAAATGAGTTGTTTGAATGTCAGAAAAAGAATTAAATGTAAACGTATGAAAATTTGCCAACGAAGGTTGGTCCAGTTGGCAAGGATACGACTCATAACCCACAAGGTTGTGAGTTCGAATCACATTGCCGATGTGAGGACCTCTTTGGTCGGTTATCTGTAAGTACCTCTGTAAGTGCTCTTTGAGCTGTAAGGCCTGCCCTAACCCTGATGAGCACCCGCGATCCAACTCACCAAAATTTTTGTAATAAAAAAAAGTATGAAAAATTATATTAAAAAACCGAGTAGATAGATTTGATAATCTTAATCCGAGTAAAAAGTGAGATTTACACATTGATAATAAATTAACTTTTCATTCAAAGCATTGACAATGAATTAAATTTACAGGTGAACAACATAGCAAATAATAATTATTGATATATGTTGTGGATGCCAGCGATTTATACATTTTTTTTTAAAAATGAAGTTATTATTACTAACAACAACTTTAAAGATGTCATAATTAATTAAAAGAGAAAAGTAGAGAGAGAAGTTCCCCTAGGGTTTTTTTTGCTAAGTTTTGCCTTATGACTGCCTTAGGGAGCACTACTGGAAAGCTAAGGGATGTGGAACCGTTAGGGGAGGAAACTGACCAACTTGCAAGGAACACTAAAAAGTCTAAAATGTTGGAGGACTCTCAAGAAACAGAGTTAAAACAGACTCCTGCACTGATTTTGGAAACTCAAAGCCAGGTGATGATGCTTGAAGATACGCAAGGGACAGTGGTGAAGGAGACTCCACAGAAGCTATTCCCTACAGCTACTACTATGGCTATGAAGAGACGACTGATCTCCTACGCGGATGCTTGTATTGGAGTGAATGGAGCGGCCTATGAAGAGGAGCCTTTGGATCTCAGGTTTCTCCAGGAAGAAGCCGAGGAGGAGGAGAGTTGCAAGGAGAAAGATCGGGCTGAAGCTATGGCAACCAGTGAGATTGAGATTGATGAAGCTATGGCAACCAGTGGGAACTATGGACGTTATCGATTTAGAGAATGATTACTTCCTTGTTAAGTTTGGAGATTGGAATGATGCTAAGAGAGCTTTCATGGATGGCCCGTCGAAAATCTCGGACCACTACCTCATGGTTCAACGGTGGCGGTCGGAGTTCTTTCCATTTGAGGATGAGTACAAAAAGGTGGCAGTGTGGGTGAGAATTCCGGTCCTACCCATTGAATACTACGAGAAGCATATTCTATGGAGAATGGGGAATGGTCTCGGACACACCATGCGCATAGATAGCAACACTCTTTGGCAGAAGGAAGGATCGATGGGTGAGTTCCAAACCACGGACCGAGCTAAATTTGTTCGTATTTGTATTGAAGTTGATCTGAGTAAGGTCCTGATTTCTAGGTTTGAATTTCACAACAGAATCTATAATGTTGAATAAGAGGGCCTCCACCTTGTTTGTTTTGGGTGTGGCCGCTATGGCCATAAAAAAAGAGGTGTGCCCACTGCTGGTTGAGAAGATTCATAGGACTGAGCAGGATGACATGGGCCATGATGATCGAATGAAGGCTATGAAGCAAAATGTGTCCGATAGAAAAGTGGAAAATTTTCAAGAAGAAGAAGTTTTTGGGCCTTGGATGATCCCCCGAACAAGAGGTGGAAGACGAAGGGTGCTGCCACGTGACCAGGAACGACGTGGGAATGTTGGAAGGGAGAGTAAAGGGCAGAAATTGCAGGGTCCCAAAGGCCAGGGATCAAGGTTTGTCGTATTGGGAGGTACTGATGATAGTGTGACAGCTCACACTGTGGAGGTGGTACATAAAGCAAATGCCAAAGGTAGGCGAAAGGAAATTTCGGTTGAGGAGGTACCGAAGGATACGGAGTACGTCCATGTAGTGGATGACAATATTCCCCATGCAAAAAATTCCGCATAAACCAGGTGGGGGTTTGAAGGGGGGAGTGGGCCCAAGCAATGCCAACGCTAACAGTAGCGTGTCACCAAAAGGGTCGGTCAGAGCCATAAAGAATATTGCTAGAGGTAGAGTTCGTATCAACTCGATTGGCCCAATGGGTAAGGAAGATTCTAAGTTGAACCGAGTCAACTCGCCAGGGGGAAAAAGTAACGAGCTCCCTACTCAGGCTATCCATATGAAACCGAGTCACAATGCTGCCGACTCAGGAGGGACCAATATCTTGAAAGCTCCCACTCAAGGTATAGCTAACAACAACAATGGAGTGCATCCAATGGAGGAGGAAACTGTCCTTGTCTTAAACCAGCGCCCTCCTGAATGCCATAAGAGTGTTGAAAGTCCAATGGAGATTGGTGATGAGTTAAACTTAGAAAGGGTCGCAGTACCAGAAGCGATGGAAGAGGGGGTGTGTCAAGATGCTTCCCATGCTTAGAAAATCTCTGGTATTCATATTTTTCATTATTTTTATTTGTTTATTTATCAAGATGAAGATAATGACTTGGGATTGTAGGGGAGTTGGTTCCAGGACTTTCCCAAACCTTATCAGGGACCTATCTTTACGATACAACTTGGATATGCTTGTTCTTTTTGAACCTCGTATAAGTGATACTAAAGCAGATAGAGTCATTCGCAAGCTTGGCTTCACAGATTCGTTTAAAGTGGATGCTAGGGGATTTTCGGGGGGGATTTGGATCCAATGGAATGGCCCCTCATTGAAACTTGATATTCTCCAGGAATCTACCCAGGTAGTACACGCTAGAGTTACGTGTACAAACCGGGGTCCCTGGCATTTTTCGGCTGTTTATGGTAGTCCACACTTGCATGGTAGACAGGATCTTTGGAGAAAGCTTGATGAGTTTGTGCTAGCTTGTAATGGGCCTTGGCTAGCTATGGGTGATTTTATTGCATACCAATTATCCCAAGACAAAAGTGGAGGATCTAGTCCAAATAGGTACTCAATGTAGTGCTTCAACAGCTGCTTATTTGACTGGTTTGGATGATCTAGGATTTAAGGGCCCGCCATTTACATGGGAATGGAGTGGAGTCAAGGATAGGCTTGATAGGGGTGTGGCAAACTCTTCATGGAGAGTAATATTCCCTGAAGCTTCTATATTGCATCCTCCCACACTTAAATCAGACCACAAGCTCTTTTTGTTGTCATTGGAGGCTGAAATTAGGAGGGATAATTCTAACAGGCCTTTCCGTTTTATGGCTTGCTGGCTCACCGACTCAACTTTCAGGTCGTTGGTTCAAGAAGCTTTGTCTGGGAATATAGGTTGGCACAATTCAATGGGTGATTTCCAAAATAAGGTTCAAGAGTGGAATTATTGTTGCTTTGGAAATATTTTCCACAAGAAGAGAAGGTTGATAGGGTGTATAGAGGGCATTAACAGAAGACTCTCCATGGGGTTGGATACTCACTTAAAAAATCCCCTTCAAAAGCTATGGGAAGAATATAACGGAGTTTTAGCTCAAAAAGAATTGTTTTGGTGCCAAAAAGCAAGATGTGATTGGGCATGTTTTGGAGATAGAAACACTCATTTTTTCATACAACGGCTATCATTAGGCGTAAAAGAAATAAAATTGAGGCTCTCACCTCTGTTGATAGCTCTTTGGTTAGGAACTCGAGTGAATTAAAGCATATGGCTATTGAGTTTTTTCGTGAATTATACCAAGCCACTGGGGATCTGGTGCCATTGGATACTCAATGCACCTTTCCTAGATTGGACAACATGAGCTTGTTAAGTTTGGAGGTGCAGTTCACTGTTGAAGAAATAAAAGACGCGGTGTTTAGTATGGGCCCCTTGAAAGCTCCAGGACTCGATGGACTACAACCGATTCTTTTCCATAGCCAATGGGACTTAATTGGGCCTTCTGTTTGTGACTTAATTCAGAGTATCTATGTGAACCCAAGCAGGATAGCTGATATAAATGAGACTCTAGTTGTGTTGAATCCCAAACTCCTACAGCCTGAGAACCTGAAGCAATTCTGGCTAATAAGCCTTTGCAATGTAACCGACAAGATTATTACAAAGGTCATTGCTAATAGGCTGAGGAGACATATGGCCTCTCTCATTGCTCCCCGCCAATGTAGTTTCATCGCTGGTAGACACAGCTCTGACAACATTGTAATTGCTTTAGAGGTGTTTCATACTATGCGTACAAAGGGAAAAAAGGTTTTATGGCAGTAAAGGTTGACCTGGAAAAGGCTTATGACCGTTTGAGGTAGCAATTCTTGGACAATGTCTTGCAGGAAATCAGTATTGGAGACCACTTCATAAGGTTGATCATGACTTGTGTTTTTTCGGTTTCCATGCGGGTCCTTTTTAATACTACTGATGCTTTCTCTCCAACCCGTGGGATTAGACAAGGAGATCCTCTCTCCCCATACCTCTTTGTCCTTTGTGTGGAAAAATTGGCACACTGTATTCAGGACATGGTGATGGATGGAAGTTGGAAGCAGATTGTGCCTAATAGGGTGGGCCCACCTCTAACTCATCTATTCTTTGCTGATGATTTGCTCCTGTTTGGGGAAGCCACCAGCCACCAAATGATGACTATTTCGGACTGCCTTAATAGATTCTTCCAGGCGTCAGGTGAGCTGGGTAGTGTGGAGAAAACACGTATGTTGATGTCTAAGAATGTGAACCATAATGTTGCACGGAGTCTTCGAGACATTTCTGGATTATCTCTTACCCATGATCTGGGAAAGTACCTGAGAGTCCCTCTAATCCATGAGAGGATCAACAGAAATACATATTGTCACATATTGGAGCATACCCAATAGAGGCTCAGTACTTGGAGAGCAGAGTCCTTATCCTTCATGGGAAGAGTATCCTTAGCCCAACCGGTTGTTGCTGCCCTCCCCACATATACCATGCAAACCACTCTTCTCCCCAAGCAAGTGTGCAATAAGCTGGAATGTATGAACAGAGACTTTGTTTGGGGGGTCTAGAGAGAATGCTTGGAAGTGCCACATGGTGGCTTGGCAGAGTATATGTTAGAGAAAGGAATTAGGTGACTTGGGATTTCGTAAATTGCATGCTTTCAACCAAGCTTTCTTGATGAAACTTGGTTGGGGCCTTATTGGTAACACTGATGCTTTATGGGTGAGGGTTCTCCGAAGTAAATATAAGTGTGGATCTAATGTCATTCCACGGGTTCAGTGATATGCTAATGGATCAAATGTGTGGAGAGGGATTTTCCTCACCTCGAACAATGTACTTCACTGTTTGAGATGGAATATTGGTAATGGTCACACAGTGAGCTTCTGGGAGGATAGATGGCTCTTCTCTGGTGTAGTTCTGAAGGACATAGCTACTGGCCCTGTACCTCTCCACGAGCTTCCCCTTCTGATCTGTGACTTTATCAATAGTAGTGGTGCTTGGCGAATCCACGTGTTCCAGCATCTACTACCTGACCATATTCTGATGGAAATCTAAGGCTTTTTCATTTCCCTAAGAGAAGATAGGGAGGTTGTGGTTCGTTGGGAGAACACTACTAGTGGTGATTTTTATGTTAAATCAGCTTATAAGCTTCTAGTAGGAGACACAGATGAGCTAAGGTAACCGTAAATATGGAAGGATATATGGAAATGGCCAGGGAACCAACGTGTACACTGCTTTCTGTGGAAGTGTGTTAAAGGTGGTCTCATGAAAAATGACTATAGGAGGTCAAGGGGCATAGGGTCTTGTGGGTTATGTCCTTTGTGCCAAAGGTATGAGGAGACAACTCTTCATATTTTAAGAGATTGTCAGGTGGTGCAGGCCCTTTGGCAGCGATATGGAGGTGGAGCTAATGTCCAAGGGTTCTTCACTTGTGACCTCAATACTTGGCTTGTAACCAACCTTAGTATTTCTCTTCTGGAGGCGTGGGGGCACAATTGGTGTATGGTCTTTGGGACTTTAGTGTGGCAGGTCTGGCAGTTCAGAAATAAACATGTTTTTTCCAACCAACAATTCATTGCAGAAGCTGTCCTACACGTTACTTTGTTTCACATAAAAGCATGGGAGCATGGGTGAAACACAGCGGGTATTAGTAGGGTGCGGTACAGGGAGCAGTTGGTGGGATGGAGTTTTACTCCAAACCTTTGGGTTAAAGCCAATGTTGATGTCTCGGTTATGTCCAATGGTAATATGGCTTCTTGTGGTGGGATTCTACGTGATGTTACAGGCTAGTGGATTTGTGGGTTCGCCAGGAATTTAGGCACCTCAAATGTTTTGATGGCAGAGTTATGGGGCATCTTTACAACCCTTAATTTGGCCTGGGACAAAGCAGATTCCTAAGGTTTTGGTAAAAAGTGATTCCGAGGTGGCAGTGAAGCTAATCACAGAGGGTTGTTGTCCAAGCAACCATCCTTACGCCCAAGTGGTGTCTGCTATAGCGGAGTTACAATCTCGTGATTGGGAAGTCCGGTATTCGCATGTTAGACGTGAAGGTAACCGAGTTGCGGACTTCTTAGCCAACCTAGCCTACTCTATGGAACTTGGTCTCCATGTTTTGAACAGGCCACCTATTGGTTGCACTAATATTCTGGTCAAGGATGCGATAGGGGGTTGCTATTCCCCGTCTCGTAACTGTTTAGTCTTTCTTTGGGTTGTAACCCACCTCGTTACCCAAAAAAACAATTTCAAAAAAAAACTAAATAAAGCAAGTCGGGGATTTGTTCCATTACAAGGGATGTTAACGGGACAGGACGGGGGCGGTCAATACTCGCACGTCTCCCAATTTTAACCCGTTCTCCGCCATGAGGAGTTTTTCTCCCCCGTCCTCGTTCCCCGCGGGAAGTTAAATTCATAAAAAGAGGTAATAAACTAAAATCCAATAAAATATATAAAACTTAAAATTCTTAAATTTAAAGTTAAAGAACTCTCCAAAATATTACAACAAGTTCAAATTCAAACCATACCAACATGACATTCAACAAAAAATAAGACAAGATCTAAGACTACATCCATTTAAATCTTCTTATCATGTACAACATTTAATTTCTTTAACATTTTAGTGGTAGTACGATGGACAAGTGACACCGCAGCGAGATATGGACAAATAGTTATTATTCAGATGGTGCGAGGGACTAGATGCGTGAAGAGCTAGAAAGAGAGGTCTGGTCATTTGGAAGTGAAAGGTGGAGACTGTATAGGAGGACCCGAGAAACCAAATATGGTTAAGAAAGTTAGACTTGAATTTCTTCAATATTATATTAAATTAATAAATAAAAAAATATATTTAGAATTACTAAAATATAATTATAATGTATATATTATACACATATATAATTAAAAGTATATTTTGTAATCTTATCAAGGAGGGAGACCGCGAGCAGCGGGGATATGTTCCCTGTCCTCGTCCCCGAAATGCCTTCGAGGGATTTTTCTCCCGGGTCCTCATCTCCAAAGGGAAAAAATCACCGTTTGTGGGGCCCAATTCAAGACAATCCCCGTGGGGAACCCCACGTTCAGATGAAAATTGCCATCCTTATCCGGTACCCATGTTATTGTTGTTTTCTTAATTTTGGAACACCTTTGTTTTTTTATTTTAATACAAAAACATTATGCCAAATGGTACCCTATAAAAAATATATAATCAATTAAGTATTGATCGAGTGATAAGCATCTCAACCCTATAAGGAGTAGAATGTAAGTTCGAATCCTGGTGACAGACACTCTAATTGAGAGGTTCCAAAAACCAAGTGTTAATTATCTGCTATAAGCATGTATGCAGCCGACCAATGATTAGTCCCATAACCGGTCTACAAAATGGAAGCTTGTGGGAATACCACGTGATATGTCACCAGATAGTTAAAGATCTTAATTAAAGTGTTTCATAAAATAAATGAAATACAAAAATAAAAACCGAAAATAAAATGTAGTTATGGCATTGATATGGATTAGATCCGCGACTTTAAAATTTTTAAGAAAATTAAGTTGTTATTGGTAATAACGATTTCAATTTAATATTTTTTTTTTAAAAATAATAGGCAAAATAGGTAGATTGGTCCAATACATTTATTTATTTTTCATATTGGTCCTATAAGTTTTTTATTTTTCAAATTTGTCCAACACGTTATGTTCTGTTTCCAAGTTAGTCCTTTCCGTCAATTTTGACCTAACGCCGTCAATTTTGATCTGACGTAGCCATCACATTAGTTCAACACGTATGTTAATTTATTTTATAAATAAATTATTCGATATATTATTATAAAATAATTAATATATAATTCGAGCATATTTAGAATTAAATATTACTGAAAACGTAAAAGCAAATTATCAATTATGCATTTATCATTTTTTTAGGTGCGGGATGGAACCCAAGGTATCCCTACAACTGGAAGCCATAGGACTAATCCCATGAGGATGTAGACTACCAATTAAGGAGAATCTCCTCTACTCATAGATGCAGCTCTATTCCCATTACTAGGATCCGAACTATGGACATAAGATCAAAATATCCAAGCTACTAGTCACTTGGATCACACCTTATGTGGGTTATGCATTTGTCATTTTACTACGATAAAAGTGTCTAAAAATATTCAATTTTAAAAAGAATTAAAGTAGTATACACTGTCAATGTAATAAGATTTACACTAACATTTATTAATATTTTGACATGTGTGGTTTTATGGATATAATATAAAAATATTAAATGTTGATGGCAGCAGTCTTGGTAATAATATTGATTTGATAATAATAATGAATGCTATTTTTATTGAATGTAATATAAAAATATGTATATTTTTAACTATTAAATATTATATTTATTATATTTAATATATTAAATATTATAACACATACATAAAGTTAACTTGAGACTTTTACCAAGAAAATAAATAAAGTAAACTTGATATTTAGAGAAATTAATGATAATATATATATATATATATATATATATATATATTTATTATAGCATTAATGATAATATTGATTACCAAAATAAAGAAGATATTACAAAAAAAGATTATAAAAGTTTTACATTTCATAAAAATATCATCATAACTTAGTATAATAAATTTGAATGATATTTTTACCCTATTTACATAATTTACATGTAACTATTGTATCAAATATATTAACATAAATTAAAATTTTATATAAGTATGAATTTTAAAAAAAAAATATTAAATTTAAAATTAATCTATTTACGAAATATGTTTATAGAAGAAACATAACAATTAACTTGGTAAAAAAAATTGACAATTATTTTGACTGAGTTTGATGAAAAAATACATATATTACAATAAATATATTGTTTAAAATAAATTATTTATTCAATTTTTTAACAAAATCTTTTTTTGCCCTTTATTATATTCTATAATTAAAAAAACATTTGTAGGTCTATTTTATATATATTTCTTTTATAATAAATTTCACTTAATTCTTAAAAATTGATTCCTATAAATATTATAAATAAACTCGTACAATGCACGGGCATTATTTCTAGTTGACAACAATTTGTTAAAACTATTACTATAATTTTAAAAGCAAGTTACATGGTTAGATTAAAAAAACTCTGACGATGGGTGATTGGATGGTAGTAATGGAAAATACATTAATAATTAATTAATATGATGGATTTGATGGTGGTAAAGTGGTAATTATAATAGAGGTGGTGGGGATTTTGGTTCATTAGTGTCAATGAAGTGAAAAGTACCTAGCTTCTCATCTTTTGTATGATTACTCTTATTCACATAACAAACTACATGAAAACATATCTTACAAAATGATACTCAGATAAATTTATATTGTATAAAATGAGCACAAAATTATATAAAATAGAATGTGCTTATAAAAAAAATACAATGTGATTTGCTTTAATTTTAGAGTGATGTTAGCATCACACTCTTAAACACACTCATCTTAACACAATTTTATTATTGGGTGGATTTCATATGGGACCATATGTTTTGGTGGCTCTCACATAAAATCTATCTAATAATAGAGAGTATGTCGAGGAGAGTGTGATAAAGGGCGTGTTATTAGCATTTTTCTTAATTTTATTTGGTATGCCAAATAAGGAGGGGTGATTATTAAATAATAAAAGCAGCATAAGCTACACGGAAGAAATATATATTGAAATTGTAGTACACTAATATGAATATGGATATATGCTTGTAAATAAAAGTTGCACATAAACTATATATATTTTTCTTCTCAAACAGCTATAAATTTTTTTTATCACTTGAACTCTAAGAGTCCAGTTCTCACCAGAAAGCTTCACTGACAATCGGACAAGAAACCAAACATATAAAATGAAAGTATAAAGCTCCTCTAAAATGAACTAATTGTAAAGTGAAAAGGTAAGAGTGTATTTACTCTTGATTAACAAAATGGAATGAGATATTAATGTACTTTAACTAATCAAAATTGAATACACCATCATTTTCTCACTTTACACCCAAACTTACTTTAAAGGTGCCTAATCCAACATGAAATAACTAATAATAATAAATAAACCAGCATTGAAAGGGCAGTTGCTTCACAGGTTGCGAAGGTAACCAATGGCTTCCGCTAAACTTTCTGGGTCTATAGGTTTCTCAATATAAGCATTATCTCCTGCTTCAAAAAACATCCGCGTATTCTCTGTAGTGTAATTTGCACACATACCCATAATCTTGCTCTGTACACCCATCATACGTATCTCCCTCACAAACTACACAAAACATAAAATCAAATTTAGGTAGATATAAATTTTCTTATCAACAATTATGTATGCATTTGTTTGTGTGTCAGTAAAACCACGATACAAAACTACGGTAATAATTCCATTTTTGTAAAATTTTCACACAAATCGTGAATACTACAAATAGCTGCTTCCTCGTCCGATCATCTTGGATGCAATTCTGTCTAAATCGTCGTTGTTCCAAACAGAGGCTAAGCCCGTGTTTGGAAATGCAGCAAGGAACTACATTCAATCACAAAATCAAGTTAAAAATGACATGACAGTAATTTTATGAGCCTTAAATGTGAAAACTCAAGTAATTAACTTTTCTGTCATGTCCAGCCAAAGGTGCTACCAAACATAGCATAATTCGTTCAAAATATGACAACTTTAAGGTAAAGAATTTTTTTTCAAAAAAAGGTGTTCATACCTGAGGTCCACTGATTATGGCCAAATCGAAATCAACGATTATGAAGTTAAAGCGACCGCCAACCACCAAAATGTCTACTCCACCTCGAGCGTTGTTTACAGCCAGTGTATCAATGCCTAGTGATGCCAACATTGACTGATCCATGAGTCTGGAAGGGATATTATCATCCACTAGTAATGCAGTATCCATGTAAGGAGTCTCTTTCACTGGACACTTTTTGAGGGGCAAATTCTTCTCCTCATAATCCCTGATTTGTTTAGATCCCGGAGCGCAAGCCATTGTTTGATAAATCGATATAGCTTTTGTATAATTGAGATCGGACATTAGCATATATAGAAAATCAAGTGGCTAGTAGAAAATACTAGTTTAAACCAAGCAAGTTTTAAATGAACACAAGAACCAACATATAATATTTTAATGTTTCGAGGAGGCAACAAAGGTGATATATATCAACCCAAAGATGGATTTTGAAAATTGTAGAAAAATACTTCAACACTCGATGATAAAACCCACAACCCAAAAAGTAGATCTTCTTAAACAAAGGTGATCCATAAAAAATCTCAAATTAGGCAGAGAAAATGCATAGCAATCTTGCATACGATGAACAATGAAGTGAAATTGCAAAACTATGAGGCAATGGAAGGAGCTAATCAACTCCACATGGAAACATGCCTATAACTCTTGATCTATCAATTTCTACCAAGATTCTTTCCTTCACATTTCTTTTTCTTTCTCAAACCAAATAAAGTGTAAAGGAATTTCACTATCTTATACTTAGGAAGTCAAATTCTTTTTTGATAGGGCCGACCCAAGGGCCAGCAACTAAAGCCCTTACTTTAGGCCTCAAAAAATTTTATTTATACTACCAAAAATAGTCAGCATCCTAGCGTCGGTCGGGCCTATGTACGGAATTTTTTTAAAAACAAAAATGATTTTAGAAGACCTCGTTTAGAGTTCGTTTTAGGCCTAAATAGGTGTTAGGTCGACCCAGTTTTTGAGGGGCAGTATTTAGTCTGAGATGAGAGTACTACGAATGACGTGGACGTGGTTTTATTATTCTTTTTAATGAAATAAAAAAATAAGATGAAAATAATAAAGTCCAAGATAAACAATAACACTTATTCGTCAGTTTTTCATAACGGAAGCCTTCCAACCGTCCACCGTTTCCATTCTTTTTCTGATATTCAAACAACTCATTGAATGGTAATATAATTTTATATTGACAATTCATTAAATTTACAGGTGAACAACTTATTACCATTAAATGAGTTGTATGAATATCAGAAAAAGAATTAAATGTAAACGTATGAAAATTTGCCAACGAAGGTTGGTCCAGTTGGTAAGGATACGACTCATAACCCACAAGGTTGTGAGTTCGAATCACATTGCCGATGTGAGGACCTCTTTGGTGGGTTATCTGTAAGTACCTCTGTAAGCACTCTTTGAGCCGTGAGGCCAGCCCTGACCCTGATGAGCCCCCGCGATCCAACTCACCAAAATTTCTGTAATAAAAAAAGTATGAAAAATTATATTAAAAAAACCGAGTAGCTAGATTTGATAATCTTAATCCGGGTAAAAAGTGAGACTTACACATTGATAATAAATTAACTTTTAATTCAAAACATTGACAATGAATTTAATTTACAGGTAAACAACATAGCAAATAATAATTATTGATATATGTTGTGGATGCCAGCGATTTATACATTTTTTAAAAAAATGAAGTTATTGTTACCAACAACAACTTTAAAGATGTCATATTGAATTAAAAGAGGAAAGTAGAGAGAGAAGTTCCCCTAGGGTTTTTTTTTTGCTAAGTTTTGCCTTATGACTGCCTTAGGGAGCACTACTGGAAAGCTAAGGGATGTGGAACCGTCAGGGGAGGAAACTGACAAACTTTCAAGGAGCACTAAAAAGGCTAAAATGTTGGAGGACTTTCAAGAAACAGAGTTAAAAGAGACTTCTACATTGATTTTGGAAACTCAAATCCAGGTGATGATGCTTGAAGATACGCAAGGGACAGTGGTGAAGGAGACTCCACAGAAGCTATTCCCTACTGCTACTACTATGGCTATGAAGAGACGAATGATCACCTACGCGGATGCTTGTAATGGAGTGAATGGAGCGGCCTATGAAGAGGAGCCTTTGCATCTCGGGTTTCTCCAGGAGGATGTTGAGGACGAGGAGAGTTGCGAGGAGAAAGATTAGGCTGAAAAGGGAAGAATATAGAAGGTGACCCATTGTGCCCTGTTATTAAGGTTACCAGGGAGGAGATTAAGGCGGCCCAACAACAATGGAAAAGAGCAGTTATAGTCAAACTGCTAGGCAAAAGAGTGGGACTGAGATTTTTCCATATGAGATTGATGAAGCTACGGCAACCAGTGGGCACTATGGACGATATCGATTTAGAGAATGATTACTTCTTTGTTAAGTTTGGAGATTGGAATGATGCGAAGAGTTTTCATGGATGGCCCGTCGAAAATCTCGGACCACTCCCTCAGGGTTCAACGGTGGCGGCCGGAGTTCTTTCCATTTGAGGATGACTACAAAAAGGTGGCGGTGTGGGTGAGAATTCTGGGCCTACCCATTGAATACCACAAGAAGCACATTCTATGGAGAATGGGGAATGGTCTCGGACGCACCATGCGCATAAATAGCAACACTCTTCGGGAGAAGGAAGGATCAAGGGGTGAGTTCCAAACCACGGACCAAGCTAAATTTACTCGTATTTGTGTCGAAGTTGATATGAGTAAGGTCCTGATTTCTAAGTTTGAATTTCACAACAGAATATATAATGTTGAATATGAGGGCCTCCACCTTGTTTGTTTTGGGTGTGGCCGCTGTGGCCATAAAAAAGAGGTGTGCCCACTGCTGGTTGAGTAGATTCCTAGGACTGAGCAGGATGACAAGGGCCATGATAATCGAATGAAGTTTTTGGGTCTTGGATGATCGCCCGAACAAGAGGTGGAAGACGAAGAGTGCTGCCACGTGACTAGGAACGACGTGGGAATGTTGGAAGGGAGAGTAATGGGCAGAAATTACAGGGTCCCAGAGGCCAGGGATCAAGGTTTGTCGTATTGGGAGGTACTGATGATAGTGTGACAGCTCACACTGTGGAGGTGGTACATAAAGCAAATGATAAAGGTAAGCAAAAGGAAATTTTGGTTGAGGAGGTGTCGAACGATACGGAGTACGTCCATGCAGTGGGTGACAATATTCCCCATGCCAAAAATCCGCATAAACCAGGTGGGGGTTTGAAGGGGGAGTGGGCCCAAGCAATGCCAACGCTAACAGTAGTGTGTCACCAAATGGGTCAGTCAGAGCCATAAAGAATATTGCTAGAGGTGGAGTCTGTATCGACTCGGGGGGCCCAATGGGTAAGGAAGATTCGGTGTTGAACCGATTCAACTCGCCAGGGGGAAAAAGTAACGAGCTCCCTACTCAGGCTGTCCATATGAAACCGAGTCACAATGTTGCCAACTTAGGAGGGACCAATATCTTGAAAGCTCCGACTCAAGGTATAGCTAACAACAACAATGGAGTGCATCCAATGGACGAGGAAACTGTCCTTGTCTTAAACCAGCGCCTTCCTGAATGCCCTAAGAGTTTTGAAAGTCCAATGGATATTGGTGATGAGTTAAACTTAGAAAGGGTCGCAGTACCAGAAGCGATGGAAGAGGGGGTGTGTCATGATGCTGCCCATGCTTAGCGAATCTCTGGTATTCATTTTCCGTTATTTTTATTTGTTTATTTATGAAGATGAAGATAATGACATGGAATTGTTGGGGAGCTGGTTCTAGGACTTTCCCAAACCTTATCAGGGACCTATCTTTACGCTACAACTTGTATATGCTTGTTCTTTTTGAACCTCGTATAAGTGATACTAGAGCAGATAGAGTCATTCGCAAGCTTGGCTTCATAGATTCGTTTAAAGTGGATGCTAGGGAATTTTCGCGGGGGATTTGGATCCTCTGGAATGGCCCCTCGGTGAAGCTTGATATTCTCCAGAAATCTACCCAGGTATTACACGCGAGAGTTACTTGTTTATGGTAGTCCACACTTGCATGGTAGACAGGATCTTTGGAGAAAGCTTGGTGAGTTTACGCTAGCTTGTAATGGGCCTTGGCTAGCTATGGGTGATTTTAATGCATACCAGTTTTCTCATGATAAAAGTGGAGGAGCTAGTCCAAACAGGTACTCAATGTAGTGCTTCAACAGCTGCTTATTTGACTGTGGTTTGGATGATCTAGGGTTTAAGGGCCCGCCATTTACATGGGAATGGAGTGGAGTCAAGGATAGGCTTGATAGGAGTGTGGCCAACTCTGCATGGAGAGTAATGTTCCCTGAAGCTTCTATATTGCATCTTCCCACATTTAAATCAGACCACAAGCCCCTTTTGTTGTCACTGGAGGCTGAAATTAGGAGGGATAATTCTAACAGGCCTTTCCGTTTTATGGCTAGCCGGCTCGCCGACTCAACTTTCAGGCCCTTGGTTCAAGAAGCTTGGTCTGGGTATACAGGTTGGCACAATTCAGTGGGTGATTTCCAAAATAAGGTTCAAGAGTGGAATTATTGTTGCTTTGGAAATATTTTCCATAAGAAAAGAAGGTTGATAGGGTGTATGGAGGGCATTAACAGAAGACTCTCCATGGGGTTGGATACTCACTTAAAAAAGCCCCTTCAAAAGCTATGGGAAGAATATAACAGAGTTTTAGCTCAAGAATTGTTTTGGTGCCAAAAAGGAAGATGTGATTGGGCACGTTTTGGAGATAGAAACACTCACTTTTTCCATACAACGGCTATCATTAGGCGTAAAAGAAATAAAATTGAGGCTTTCACCTCTGTTGATAGCTCTTTGGTTAGGAACCCGGGTGAATTAAAGCATATGGCTGTTGAGTTTTTTCGTGAATTATACCAAGCCACTCGGGATCTGGTGCCATTGGAAACTCAATGCACCTTTCCTAGATTGGACAACATGAGCTTGTTAAGTTTGGAGGGGTAGTTCACTGTTGAAGAAATAAAAGACGCGGTGTTTAGTATGGGCCCTTTGAAAGCTCCCGGACTCGATGGACTACAGCCAATTTTTTACCATAGCCAATGGGACTTAGTTGGTACTTCTGTTTGTGACTTAATTCAGAGTATCTATGTGAACCCAAGCAGGATAGCTGAGATAAATGAGACTTTAGTTGTGTTGATTCCCAAACTCCTACAGCCCGAGAACTTGAAGCAATTCCGGCCAATAAGCCTTTGCAATGTAACCTACAAGATTGTTACAAAGGTCATTGCTAATAGGCTGAGGAGACATATGGCCTCTCTCATTGCTCCGCACCAATGTAGTTTCTTCCCTGGTAGACACAGCTTTGACAACATTGTAATAACTCAAGAGGTGTTTCATACTATGCGTACAAAGAAAGGAAAACAAGGTTTTATGGCAGTAAAGGTTGTCCTAGAAAAGGCTTATGACCGTTTGAGGTGGGAATTCTTGGACAATGTCTTGCAGGAAATCGGTATTAGAGACCACTTTAGAAGGTTGATCATGACTTGTGTTTTTTCGGTTTCCATGCGGGTCCATTTTTAATGGTGATACTACTGATTCTTTCTCTCCAACCCGTGGGATTAGACAAGGAGATCCTCTCTCCCCATACCTCTTTGTCCTTTGTGTGGAAAAATTGGCACATTGTATTCAAGACATGGTGATGGATGGAAGTTGGAAGCCGACTATGCTTAATAAGGGAGGCCCACCTCTAACTCATCTATTCTTTGCTGATGATTTGCTCCTGTTTGGGGAAGCCACCAACCACCAAATGATGACTATTTCGGACTGCCTTAATAGATTCTGCCAGGCATCAGGTGAGCTAGTTGGTGTGGAGAAAACACGTATGTTGATGTCTAAGAATGTGAACCATAATGCTGCACGGAGTCTTCGACACATTTCTGGATTCTCTCTTACCCATGATCTGGGAAAGTACCTGGGAGTCCCTTTAATCCATGAGAGGATCAACAGAAATACATATTGTCACATATTGGAGCGTACCCAACAGTGGCTCGGTACTTGGGGAGCAGAGACCTTATCCTTCGCGGGAAGAGTAACCTTAGCCCAGGCTGTTGTTGCTGCCCTCCCCACATACACCTTACAAACCACCCTTCTGCCCAAGCAAGTGTGCAATAAGTTGGAATGTATGAACAGAGACTTTGTTTGGGGGTCGAGAGAGAATGCTCGGAAGTACCACACGGTGGCTTGGCAGAATATATGTCAGAAAGGAATTAGGTGGCTTGGGATTTCGTAAATTGCAAGCTTTCAACCAAGCTTTCTTGATGAAACTTGGTTGGGGCCTTATTAGTAACACTGATGGGTGAGGGTTCTCCAGAGTAAATATAAGTGTGGATCTAATGTCATTCCACGGGTTCAGAGATATGCTAATGGATCAAATGTGTGGGGATGGATTTTCCTCACCTGGAACAATGTGCTTCACTGTTTGAGATGGAATATTGGTAATGGTCACACAGTGAGCTTCTGGGAGGATAGATGGCTCTTCTCCGGTGCAGTTCTGAAGGACATAGCTACTGGCCATGTACCTCTCCACGAGCTTCCCCTTCCGATCTGTGACTTTATCAATAGTAGTGGTGCTTGGCGGATCCACATGTTCCAGCATCTACTACCTGACCATATTCTGATGGAAATCAAAGGATTTTTCATTTCGCTAAGAGAAGATAGGGAGGCTTCTAGTGGGAGACACGGATGAGCTAAGGCAACCGCAAATATGGAAGGATATATGGCAATGGCCAGGGAACCAACGTGTACGCTGCTTTCTATGGAAGTGTGTTAAAGGTGGTCTCATGACAAATGACTACAGGAGGTCGAGGGGCATAGGGTCTTGCTGGTTATGTCCTTTGTTCCAAAGGTATGAGGAGACAACTCTTCATTTTTTAAGAGATTGTCAGGTGGTGCAGGCCCTTTGGCAGCGATATGGAGGTGGAGTTAATGTCCAAGGGTTCTTCCCTTGTGACCTCAATACTTGGCTTGTAACCAACCTTAGTATTTTCCTTCTGGAGGCGTGGGGGCATAATTGGTGTATGGTCTTTGGGACTTTAGTGTGGCAGGTCTAGCAGTTCCGAAATAAGCATGTTTTTGGCAACCAACAATTCATGGCAGAAGCTGTCCAACACGCTACTTTGTTTCACATAAAAGCATGGGAGTATGGGCGAAACACAGCGGGTATTAGTAGGGTGCGGTACAGGGAGCAGTTGGTGGGATGGAGTTTTCCTCCAAACCTTTGGGTTAAAGCCAATGTTGATGGCTCGATTATGTCCAATGGTAATATGTCTTCTTGTGGGGGGGTTCTACGTGATGTTACAGGCTAGTGGATTTGTGGGTTCGCCTGGAATTTAGGCACCTCAAATGCTTTGATGGCAGAGATATGGGGCATCTTTACAGCCCTTAATTTGGCCTGGGACAAGCAGATTCATAAGGTTTTGGTAGAAAGTGAGTCCGAGGTGGCAGTGAAGCTAATCACATAGGGTTGTCCAAGCAACCATCCTTACGGCCCGGTGGTGTCTGCTATAGCGGAGTTACAATCTCATGATTGGGAAGTCCGGTATTTGCATGTTAGGCGTGAAGGTAACCGAGTTGCGGACTTCTTAGCTAACCTAGCCTACTCTATGGAAGTTGCTCTCCATGTTTTGAACAGGCCACCTATTGGTTGCACTAATATTCTGGTCAAGGATGCGATAGGGGTTGCTATTCCTCGTCTTGTACCTGTTTAGTCTTTCTTTGGGTTGTAACCCTCCTTGTTACCAAAAAAAACTACTTTAAAAAAACTAAATAAAGAAAGTCGGGGATTAGTTCCTTTACTAGGGATGTTAACGGGGAAGGGCGGGGGCAGTTAATACTCCCACGTCTCCCAATTTTACCCCTTTCTCCGCCATGAGGAGTTTTTCTCCCCCGTCCTCGTTCCCCGCGGGAAGTTAAATTCATAAAAAGAGGTAATAAACTAAAATCCAATAAAATATAAGATATATAAAACTTAAAATTCTTAAATTTAAAGTTAAAGAACTCTCCAAAATATTACAACAAGTTCAAATTCAAATCATACCAACATGAGATTCAACAAAAAAAATAAGACAAGATCTAAGACTACATCCATTTAATTCTTCTTATCATGTCCAACATTTAATGTCTTTAACATTTTAGTGGTAGTGTGATGGACAAGTGACACCGCAACAGGATATGGACGAATAAAGTTATTACTCAGATGGTGCGAGGGACTAGATGCGTGAATAGCTAGAAAGAGAGGTCTGGTCGTTTGGAAGTGAAAGGTGAAGACTGTATAGGAGGAACTGAGAAACCGAATATGGTTAAGAAAGTTAGACTTGAATTTTTTCAATATTATATTAAATTAATAAATAAAAATATATATTTAGAATTACTAAAATATAATTATAATGTATATATTATACACATATATAATTAAAAGTATATTTTTTTATCTTATCAAGGACGGAGACCCCATGGGGAAGGGGATATGTTCCTCATCCTCATCCCCATCCCCGAAATGCCTTCGAGGGAATTTTCTCTTGCGTCCTCATCTACAAAGGGAAAAAATCACCGTTTGTGGGGCCCAATTCAAGACAATCCTGGTAGGGATCCCCGCATTCAGATGAAATTTGCCATCCTTATTCGGTACCCATGTTATTGTTGTTTTCTTAATTTTGGAACACCTTGGTTTTTTTTATTTTAATACAAAAACAACATGCCAAATGGTACCCTATAAAATATATAAAATCAATTAAGTATTGATCGAGTGATAAGCATCTCAACCCTATAAGGAAAAGAATGTAAGTTTGAATCCTGGTGACAGACACGCTAATTGGGAGGTTCCGAAAAGCAAGTGTTAATTATTTGCTATAAGCATGTATGCAGCCGACCAATGATTAGTGTAACACCCTGTTTTTCCTATGCTTTTTGTAGCAGTAAATACATATTTAAATGTGTTTATTTTAGATTAAACTCGGAGGATGATTTTAATTAAACTAAAATCATTTTCTTGTGTTCTTATATCATATGAAGTTACGGTAAAAATTTCGGTTGAAAATTTAGACGGAAGCCGGTCTGCGTTTTCACTGCCGGTACAAGTTTACTAAGTAGAAAACCTAATTTTGACCCGTGAACGAAACGGTTAGTTTTATAGAATATTGGAAATTTTCGAAAATTTGAGTTCGAAAATAAAATAAAATATTTTATTCGGGTGAAAACGTCGGAAGAATTACGATCGGAAATGCTACCGGGTACGAAATGGAGCAGAATAGGAGACATAAAAGGCTTGAGCTGAGATGAGGGAGTGACGTGACTCACTAGAGGTATGGCCTAAGCTACCTCCTAAAAAGTGGTCATGATGGCACTTTTTGAAATATATCATATTATATTCAAAAAAACCTATTTTTCTCTTTCCTCTTCAACCAAACAAGGCACAAGGTCAAAACTTGCTCTCCAAGCTCATTCCTCTCTCCTCAATTTCGTGCCACTCTTCTCCCCTCTCTATATATACCCATTTCATTTTCACTTCATCATCTTCCTCCTTCAACCTCCATTAAAACTTCATCTTCTTCTTTCTTCTAAAAGTTCAAGCTCTTAAAGCTTTAGTTTTTATTCATCTTTTCTACTGAAGTTCTTCATTAAAGTTCTTCCTTATACTAAGGATAATGCTCTCATATGAATATTTTTGCAAGTTTCATCTTATATTTCTTAGTTTACTTTATGTGTTCTTTATATGCTTTAAACTTCTAAAATCTCTCTAAAATGGTAGAAAACTCCTTTTGAGTTGAAACCACTTTCTATAGTCTTGTATTAACATATATTTTCACATACTAAGAGGTTGTGTAAAACAAAAATCTCTATTCATCTCTTCCAATGAAGGCCGAATGCTTGCATTTGTGACCTAGGAAGTTTTTGTTTCAACTTTTGGAATATGATCATGTGTTTGAGTCTCTAACTATCCCTTGATCTTGAATCTATAAATCTTGGAAGTTTTGATAGCTTGTTCCTATGATGGCCGAAAAAAATGAATAAGTAGGCCTAGGATACTATGTTTCAACTATCCAAGTATTGATCATGGATTTAGAACACTTAATACCTTGTGATTCTAAACCTAAGAGTTATTGTTAAACAAAGAATATTTTCCTCATCATCCTATGATGGCCGAAACTTAGAGTTTATGTGCTAGGATGTTTGAGTTTTTATTTTTCCAAAATGATCATGGACTTGAGCTCCATAAGATATTTGGATGCTAAGTCTAAGAGATTGGACAGTTTAAGGATTTCTAACTTGTTTATTATATGTTATTAAAGCTAGTATGTATTACTTTCATTTTTCCAAGATGATCATGGACTTGAGCTCCATAAGATATTTGGATGCTAAGTCTAAGAGATTGGAATATTTAAGTTTCCATTGTTTTCCAAGATGATCATGGACTTGAGCTCCATGAGATATTTGGATGCTAAGTCTAAGAGATTGGAAAGTTTAAAGATTTCTAGCCTATAAATCCTATGAAGGCCGAACCTAGAAGGTTGTGGACCTAGGATACTTTGTTCTTATTTTTCCAAAATGATCATGGTTTTGAGCTCCTTAATACATATGGATGCTAAACCTAAGAGATTGGAAAGTTTAGTGGATGATAGCCTATTTTACTAGCCTTGGCCGAATACCCTAAGTTTAGAACTTAGTGGGATTTTAATTCAACTTTGTTAAATGATCATTGTTTATGAACTCCTAACACTTAAGGATCATAAATCCATGAGTTGTATAATTTTCGTGAATCTCTAACCCTAAGAACTAGTCTTGGACGAACCAATACCTTGTGGTTTAGTGTTCTTGTTTGATTTTAACTTGTGATTTTGTGTCCATCACCTTAGACTTCCATCGCGGAGGAAACAAGGACGTTCATGGTTTACCTCTCCAAGCATCTAATCTCCTTACCTTCACGGAAGGTAAGAGGGGATTGCCTAGGGATATTCAATGACTATATGCATATGTGTATGTGTTTACTTGAGTGATTGAATATTATTATGATGTGGAGCAAATACTTGAATGACTTATTTACTTGAACTATTGTGATTGTTACTTGAAGTTGATTATTACTTGCCTTAAAGTATTGTGAGTTGTATATATGTGATGAACTGTCATTAACTGTGATATTATTGTTGAGAATATAGTACTGTTGATTGGAGTTTGAGAAGCCGGACTTGAGTCTGTGCACAATGATTATAAGGATTAAAAGCCTTAATAAGCCTTGAATAGAACTTTGAAAGTATTGGTTTCATTTAGAAAATTTCCTTGTTTAAAACGCTTACTTCAAGAGAATGAGATTCTAGTTTTGAAAAGAAACGTTGAAGTGTTTTTAAGTCAATAGAAACTACCTTTTATGATCCAAAGTTTGCACGAGAGAAAACATTTTTTGAACTGTGTGTTTTATGAAGGAAAAACCCCTTTGAAAATATTTGACTTTATTCCATCAAGGATTTCAAAAGCAAACGAATTTCCTAATTGTTTTATAAAAGGATTTGTAAAGGAAAAGATTTTCTCCTAAATGATTTAGAAACGTTCCGGTTACTTGGATAAGTGATCGAGGTTTTGTTTTGGTTTTTGATTTTCACTGAATGAAAAGAAAGCACATGTGAAAGAGAATCTAGTTCGCGAGACGTCGCCTCTAGTATTCAGTTTATGCACGCGATCTGGGATCCGTGTCGAGAATTATGGACCAAGGGTCCAAATCGTGATATTATGGGCTAGGAGTCCTAATCTTGGAATTGAGGAATGTGTGTCCTAATTTCATTGTTATGGGATAGGAGTCCTTATCATGTTGAAATAAAACATGGATAAATTATAATTGTTTCTACGACCACAACCTTGGACTGCGACATCGGTCTAAGGTGTTGTGAGCACTCGGACTGTGTGTCCTGTGTTATTGATTTTCAAGTAATGAAAATTGTGAATAGTTGTTAGCTTTGGGCTTCGACAACGGAAAAGAGCGAACACAAAGAAAAGTCTCGATAATGAAAAGTCTTTTATTCATATGCAATTCCCCTTGGCAGATGTGCTTGAGTTACCGAATACTCGCTTAAGATGTGGTATTTGATGATGTATACATCCGAATGGCCGTTATAAGGGATTCGTGAGGGTGTTGATCCGGGTACATGAGGTGACGGAGACAACTTGCCGATGCGGCATACGAGCCTGATCAACTCTTTCTTTCTTAATGATAAAACGGTGATGGTATCTCATGAGATTAAGTTTAGAGCCATATGATTGAAGTGTCATGCATTATCTTTATAAAATTGATTGATTCAGGTATGGGACCCACTGAAATAATACTTGTCGTTTACCTATGAGTAATGTTTAAAATGTTAATATGCCAAGGTGTTGTATGTATCATGTGTATGGTTGTTGTATGATATATCCATTTTTCGGCATCTCACTCTACTGCTTATATCAGGTCTCTTCGGGTTTTGCTGTAGTACCTTGGTACTCTAGTACCGATGTTGCAGAGGAGTCTTTCTAAGTCACTTGAAGACCTAGTGTTAGAGGTTGGGAAAGTATTCTGATTGGGGGTCTCTCCAATGAATATTTGATAGAATGACCAGCTTAGGAGTCTGAGTTGGGTTATATATCTAAAGAGGTCGGTAAATGTAGTGTTATATACATCCATCTGTAGTTTGAACTTTTTCTTTCGAAAGTGGGAACTTAGAGAAATGTTGTATGTCATGGTAACCATGTTACAAACGTGACTTACGTTTTAAATGAATGTATGATGGATTTCAGAGTTATCCTTAAAGAAAAATTTTATACCCCAGTTTTCTGACTTAAATGAAAACAATTTTCCGAAAGCAACCAGCAAATTATCTTTTAATTTACTTCCGCATGTGTTACGTAGTAATACCCTAAGGAGGGGTGTTACAATTAGTCCTATAACCGGTCTACAAAATCGAAGCTTGTGGGGATACCACGGGATATGTCACCAGATAGTTAAAGATCTTAATTAAAGTGTTTCATAAAAAAATGAAATACAAAAATAAAAACCTAAAATTAAAATGTAGTTATGGTATTGCTATGGATTAGATCCACGACTTTAAAAATTTTAAGAAAATTAAGTTGTTATTGGTAATAAAGATTTCTATTTAATATTTTTTTTTAAAAATAATAGGCAAAAGAGGTAGATTGGTCCAATGCATTTATTTATTTTTCATATTGGTCCTATAAGTTTTTTATTTTTCAAATTAGTCCTAAACGTTATGTTCTGTTTCCAAGTTAGTCCTTTCTGTCAATTTTGACCAAACGCCGTCAGTTTTAATCTGACGTAGCCATCACATTAATTCGACACGTATGTTAATTTATTTTATAAATAAATTATTCTATATATTATTATAAAATCATTAATATATAATTCGAGCAATTTTAGAATCAAATATTACTGAAAACGTAAAAGCAAATTATCAATTATGCATTTATCATTTTTACCCATTAACATAATTTACATGTAACTATTGTATCAAATATATTAACATAAATTAAAATTTTATATAAGTATGAATTTTTTAAAAAAAATATTAAATTTAAAGTTAATCTATTTATGAAATATGTTTATGGAAGAAACATAACAATTAACTTGGTAAAAAAATTTGACAATTATTTTGACTGAGTTTGATGAGAAAAATACATACATTACATAAAAAAAATTGTTTAAAATAAATTATTTATTCAATTTTGTAACAAAAATATTTTTTTGCCCTTTATTATATTCTATAATTAAAAAAACATTTGTAGGTCTAATATATATATATATATATATATATATATATATATATATATATATATATATATTTCTTTTATAATACATTTCACTTAATTCTTAAAAATTGATTCCTATAAATATTATAAATAAACCCGTGCAATCCACGGGCATTATTTGTAGCATCCCGACTTCCATCACGATACTACTAAGTAAATATATATATAAAACTGATTATAGCATATGAAATAATAGTTGAACATAGAAATTTTTGAAACTAAGGGAGACATCATTACAAGATTTTGTACCAATTGAACATATAATTGAAATTAATTTTATACAAATAAGTATTTAGCTCCTAAACAACAATTCAAACTCATATAAACATTGACTCCTAATAAGACTCCCACTCTGATCCGGCTGTGAAAACTAACGTATCTTGGGACACTATTTGGTGACAGTCAAGCAATCTCCGGAACTTCTTTCCAATATGTACCTGTTATCTGAAACAAAAGGAGCCTAGTGAGAATAAATCTCAATGAGTTCCTGCTTCAAGCAAAACATGTGAGTAATCAATATATATATTCTATTTGATCGTCCTCGTTGAAATACAATATATGCACACGTACTATAATTAACCTCATGTAGTGGTAGAGTTTTTCATAGTCTACTCACCTCAACTATTTAACCAGGTGTACACTCCATGGACTAATGCAAGCAAGAGTAAGACTAGTAAAAATCTATACTACTATGGAATTATTCTCTTATAACTCACCCTTTCTTCACCGGCTCTTTTTACCGGGTCCTTACTGAAGGATAACCTATAATTCTAATTTGTTTAGAACATCATACAGATACAAATCATAGCATATAACACATATTAATCAAAGGAGAGGAGAAGAATTATGTACCTTGCATCATCGTAGAATCCATTAAAGTGGGTCAGAATGTGAGAGAGAGTTGAACAGTGGATCAGAATGTGAGAGAGTTACTTCTCTCTTTCTGGTTAGTTCAGTATGTGTGTCTATTGGAATGCCTAATGGGGAGGCAATCCTTATAACCTACCAGCAGAGAGTAGGGACCTCTCAACGGGTTAACATTAGAATGGCCCAGCCCATCATAGGGTCACTCTTAGTAAATACCCAATAACAATTTCATCAATTGGTTACGTAATTAAGAATTAAATTATATAACTGATATATTAATAATTTAATTATAATTTAATCACCAATTAATGCTAATCCACATATTATACACATGTTAAATTAAAAAATTTAACAATTCTCCCACTTGGATAGAATTAATCAATTATTAAAATATAACAAGGAAATACCAGTTACGATCAAAGCATACGTTAACCAGTAGTATAAGAAATACAAGCTTTAACAATGCAGAAATAGTATCCGATAGGGAAGTAAATCATACATGCTAAAGACTCATATCTCACATAAAGAATGATGAATATAAAATTGCATATAATTAATAAAGAGAAATATGCAATTCAAGAATGGTCCAAGCATCTTAAAATGCTATAAGAGATATGAAAACAAGAATGACGTCAATTTACATATCTCATAAAAACGATAATGGGCAAATAATGGTTTCAGACTCCCACTAATCCAATACATCAAAAGACTTAACTAAGCCCATATGAATTACATGATTCCGGAATATTCCAACAGTTAAGCCTTTGGTTAGTGGATCAGCAAGCATGTTTCCTGTATCAATATGCTCAATACGAGTCTGAAACTCCTGAATCTTCTCTCTAACGAACAAATATTTCACATCAAAATGCTTAGTGCGAGAAGAGCTTCTATTGTTATGAGAGAAGTTCACAGCAACAGTATTGTCACAATATATCACAAGTGGCCTAGATATGCTTTCAACAATATGAAAGCCATAAATCAAATTTTTCAGTCACATGGCTTGACAAGTAGCCTCATAGCAAGCAACATACTCTGCTTCCGTGGTAGAAGTAGTCGTAAGCGTCTGTTTGACACTTTTCCAAGAAATAGCTCCTCCCCGCCATCATAAAGATAAAGCCGAAGTAGATTTTCGGTCGTCGGGGCAACTGCGAAATCGGAATCGAGAATAACCAAGTGACGAAGTTGATCGGACTTCTTATAGGTCAACATATAATCTTTGGTTCCCGCAAATATCTCATGACCTTTTTACGGCTTTCCAATGACCCAAACCACAGGTTGCTCAAGTATCTCCCTAAAGCATTTACAAACCAAAAGCAATGTCGGGACGAGTACAAACTTGAGCATACATTAAACTGCCAACAGCGGAAGCATATGGGACTTTTTCCATTTCATTTATTTCTACATCATTTTGAGGACATTGAGATTTAGAAAATTTTTCCTCACCCTTTTGAACAACAAAGCACATGGGGAGCAAGAATGCATATTAAACCTTTTGAGGACCTTTTCAATATATCCTTTTTGAGACAATCCAAGAACACCACGTGACCTATCACGATAAATCTGGATGCCTAAAACAACAGAAGCATCACCAAGGTCTTTCATATCAAAGTGGCTACTCAACATAAGTTTTGTCTCGGTCAGAATTTTAACACAACTGCTAGCAAGAAGTATATCATCAACATATAGAACGAGAATGATGAACTCACCCTCACAAGTCTTCAAGTAAACGCACTGATCTGAGGCATTTTCTTTGAAGCCAAGAGAAGTGACAACCTGATCAAACTTCAAATACCATTGTCTGGAGGCCTGTTTCAGTCCATAAATAGACTTATTCAGCTTGCAAACCAAGTGCTCTTTGCCTGTTTCAGTAAAACCTTCAGGCTGAACCATGTAAACATCTTCAGTAAGGTCTCCATTCAAAAAAGCCGTCTTCACATCCATCTGGTGAAGTTCTAGATCAAAATGAGCTACCAAAGCCATGACAACTCGAAATGCATCTTTTGTAGAGACTGGTGAGAAAGTCTCCTTATAGTCAATGCCTTCTCTTTGGTTATAGCCTTTAGCAACTAGTCTGGTTTTGTACCTTTCAACTTTACCATCTGGAGTACGTTTAGTTTTGAAAACCCATTTGCATCCAACAGGTTTACAACCAATTGGTAATTCCTCTAGACTCCAAACACCATTATGAGACATAGAAGACAACTCATCATGCATAGCATTCAGCCAATCAGAAGCATGAGAGCTAGAAATTGCCTCCTTAAAGGTAATAGGATCATCATCATCATTGAGGACAAACTCATGTTCCTGAAGATATACAACATAATCATCTGGTATGGAAGGTCTGCGCACTCTTTGAGATCGTCTCAGTGGAACTTCATCAACAATAAGATCATGTTCTTGTTCATCTACTAGTGGTGCTGCCACACCATCTTCATGTTGAAGATTCTGATCATCATCATTAGCTGGAATCATAACTTCTGTAGGAAAAGGAACAGCTGGTATAGGAACTATGGTGCGATCTTCTCTAAGAGTAACTGGTCGTGGTATATCACTCCCACTATCCAAGTCATCCTCAAAGAAAATCGCTCGATCAGATTCGACGACTCGCATAGAATGAGATGGACAATAGAATCTGCTACCTCCGGAACCCACACAATAGCCAATAAAGAAACCACTAACAGTCTTAAGATCAAGCTTCTTAGACTGAGGATTATAAGGTCTAACTTCTGCCTTACAACCCCATACATGAAAATGTTTCAAACTCGGCTTCTTTCCACTCATGAGCTCATATGGAGTTTTTGGTACAGACTTGCTGGGTACTTGATTTAGAATGTAGACAGCAGTTTTTAAGGCATCTCCCCAAAGAAAGTCCTGCAATGATGAATGGCTCAACATACATCTTACCATATCCATAAGTGTGCGGTTACGCCTCTCTCGCAACTCCATTTTGCTCGAGAGTACCAGGCATAGTGTATTGAGCTTCAATACCGCATTCCTCAAGAAATCGGCAAAAGGTCCCGGGTTTCTACCCGTCTCATTATATCTACCATAGAATTCTCCACCTCATCGGATCTTACACATTTTATCTTCCTACTGTTTTCAACTCAACAAACTGACCTTAAAAGATTTGAAAGCATCTAGGGAACTAGACTTTTCTTGAAGGAGATCTATCCATCCATATCTTGAGAAGTCATATATAAAGGTAATGAAATACCCATATCCACCCATGGCGGTGGGTGTAATAGGTCCACACAGTCGGTGTGAATCAACCGTAGCACATCATCACACCTATTTGTTGCTTTATTCCTAACCTCTATAAAGAATTTGCCCTTGATGCAATCAATACATGTATCAAAATCGGAGAAGTCTAGATCATGAAGAATACCTTTCTTGACTAGCCTCTCAATACGGGGCCTAGAAATATGCCCCAAACGTCGATGCCATAACATAGAAGAATGTTCATTAATCCTACTGCATTTGTTTCCAACAGCAGAATTGACAGACATGTCATGTAGATTTAACATATAAAGGCCATCATGTAAAACCCCTGAACCAACGGAAATAGAATCTGAACAAACAATCAATTTTCCACTACCAAACTTAAAGGTGTAACCACATTATTCCAAAGCAGAAACAGAAATCAAGTTCCTTCTCATAGAAGGTGCATACACAGCATCTCTTAAAAGCAAATTATGTCCAGAAGGCAAAAGTAAAGAAACAATTCCAATGTCAATAACAGAAACTCCAGCTCCATCTCCCATAATAATTTTAGACTCAGCATCATTTGGTTTCCTCAGGCTTGTGAACCCTTGCAAGGAATTCACAACATGAATGGTTGCACCTGAATCTAACCACCAAGTATTTGGAGGAACATCAATGACATTGGATTCAAAGCATGTTAAAGCCAGGAATATACCTTGCTTCTCTTGTTTCTTTTTCAAGAAATAGCAATCATCTACCTTGTGGCCATACTTCTTACAATACTTGCAGTTACCCTTGAAGAAACTTTTCTTAGCCTGCAGATGCTGCTTTGCATTTTTCTTCTTTCCCTTTTGATCTTTCTTCACAAATCTTGAACCTGACTTAGAAGTTGGATTTGGATCAGATGCAGCAAAATGAGCACTGTGTGATTTACCCTTTTTAATGGACTCTTCTTCTTGTGTAACAATGGCAATCATCTCGTCCACTGTCCATTCAGCCTTCTGTGTATTGTAAGAGGTCTTCATAACATCGAATTGTGAAGGAAGAGATTCAAGAACCCGGTAGATTAAAGTACTTTCGCCAATTTCAACTTTAAGAGATTTCAGTTTGTTGTAATAGTGCATCAGCTTCATGATATGCTCACGCACACCACTGACCCCATCATATTTGGTCTTGTCAAACAAGGAAAGATACTGACATTTCTGAGCCTTCTCAAAAGTCATAAATTTCTCCCCAACAGCTTTATGATATTCCTTAGCATTATCGGTCTCTATGATACTCTGCCTGATGGATTTTTCCATAGTATACTTCATCACTTTCAGGCACACTCTATTAGAGTGTTCCCATTTCTCATAAGCAATCCTCTGTGCTGCAGTAGACTCATTTGTGAGAGCTGCTGGCTTGTCTTCCCTCAAGGCCAGATCCAAGTCAGCAATGGTTAAGTAGAGATCTAGAGACTCTTTCCAGTCCTCATAGTTTGTCCCATTTAGAGTTTTGACAGAATTTGGGAAGGAGGCTGACATAAAACAAAGAATAATGAATCATTAAGAATTGAAAGGTAATATGATTCCATATATATGTTCAGCCAATCTTGCCCATAATACAATTTTCTTATTCATTATAATTCCGCCTAAGGGTCCCGAATCATAATAAATAAGAAATATAATAAGAAGAATAATACAATGTACAAAACTTACATCACCAAAATTTCTAATACCGATAGGGTACTTGAAAACCATAATTGACATAAGCTTGAGACAATAGTACGATGTATAATAACGAATTACATTAATAATAGTACACCGATAGGTTATAATTATTATTAATATAATACAAATATAACACATTAGAATAATTAATTATTTAACAACACAAATTTTGTATAATTATACCCACGATAGGTGAGTTCATAACTATACAAAATATCAATAGTCATGCTACAATTATACATTAGAAAAATTATATTGTATAACAAATATAGCATAGAACACACAACTTAATTCACATAAGGCTCTAAAATTAATTCCATCTATATGACACATGATCAAGGAGAGTATAACATATCAAAGTGTCACAAAAAGGTAGGGAACAATCACAAAATTTTAGACCAAAACCTTAGAGTACAGTATTAAAAAATACAATATATTTTTGGATTTAACCATATAAAATGATTCGCGAGGCGAGAGGTATCTCGCGAGGCGAATCTTGTGAAAAGTCAGCAACGTTTGGTCTTCTCGCGGGTACTCGCGAGGCGAGTCAAGTGTTCGCGAGGCGACCCAGAAACCTTTCATTTTCCTAGAACAGTCAGCCTTCGGGGTCGCGAGGCGAGAAGAGTAGTCGCGGGGCGAACCAGAGAGGATGACATTTTCACTGTTCTGCTGGCTTTCAGGTTCGCGAGGCTAGAATAATATCGCGAGGCGAATATGGAATTCCAACAGATGCTGATGCCCAGAATCGTGAGGCTAGCATACACTCGCGGGGCGAAGCATCGATTTCTTACGTTTTATTTGATAAAATCCAACGATTTTCGAGTATGTTACTCGAATAACATGCGGGAATTGATTCAAGAACTTCAGAAAAACAAAACCCACGAATTTGTACAAAGTTGTTCTTGATCCAATTCTGCAATAGCTATAATATGTATCTATTTGGCTCTGATACCAATTGAAGGATAACCTATAATTCTAATTTGTTTAGAACATCATACAGATACAAATCATAACATATAACACATGTTAATCAAAGGAGAGGAGAAGAATTATGTACCTTGCATCATCGTAGAATCCATTACAGTGGGTCAGAATGTGAGAGAGAGTTGAACAGTGGATCAGAATGTGAGAGAGTTACTTCTCTCTTTCTGGTTGGTTCAGTATGTGTGTCTATTGGAATGCCTAATGGGGAGGCAATCCTTATAACCTACCAGCAGAGAGTAGGGACCTCTCAACAGGTTAACATTAGAATGGCCCAGCCCATCATAGGGTCACTCTTAGTAAATACCCAATAACAATTTCATCAATTGGTTACGTAATTAAGAATTAAATTATATAACTGATATATTAATAATTTAATTATAATTTAATCACCAATTAATGCTAATCCACATATTATACACATGTTAAATTAAAAAATTTAACACTTACTTGGGCTAAATTATTTGATGAAAAAGAACCTAAATATAGGCATACATAGATGAGGGTAAACTTCACATACTTGGACATCCCTTTGGTTTTTTTGTCAGTGAAAAACGTCGCTGTTCCCCGCGCACCGAGATACTTAAGAGGAACTAGCTCTATACTATAAGGCAGGACATACGTCTATGACCACAAGCGGCGTCCCACTTGCTTTGCACTTACTTGCTTGCCTTCCAAAATTGAAAGGGCTCTATACTTGCCTTCCAAACTGAAAGGACTTCTGTGATTGCCTTCCAAACGGAAAGGACTCTATACTCGCCTTACAAACTGAAAGGACTTTTGTACTTGACATTTGAAATGTCCTTGATAACCATTCTAAATCGAATCATAATGGATATAGGATGGTTATCATTATTGGATGCCAAGTGTGGTTTACTTTTATACATCATTATATTGTAGAAACACTCTAAATCAGTCAAAGCAACCCTCAATCAAGCATTTAACAAGGAATAATGCATCAGTAACATATGCTGAATTTCTGTGGTTTTCAGCCAACTTCTATGATTTTATTAAAATACCAAATGAAGTCGGATTTAAACAAAATACCCCTCTCTGGAAATATAAACAAGTCTATCTTATAAATATAATTTTATTTTTGTGATAAAGCTTTCCAAAAAGTACAGGTTTTAACCAATAAGCTACTGCATTCGAGAACCGGACAGTAACTTTACTCTAACTTGTAACAGGTTTTTCTTTATCAATACTCTGTGAAAAACAGAAAACTCAGTGCCCAAACTGTAGAAAATCCAGTTTAGTTTATAACAAAAGAAGAATAATTAGAAATAGAGTCCTACAAAAATAATTATAAGCAGAACACTGATGCTATGTCAAAACGGGTTTATGGACAGCAACATCATCTAGGACAGTTCACAAACAGTTCACATGCATGCAACTCATTTCAATGTTCAATCTTCTCATGGTCAACGTGTAAATAGAAAATCAACCAATTTAGAGCATATATCAACGACGCCTAAGCTTGGATTTATGGTTGCCAAGCACTAAAACTAAGGGAACTCATGAAGCTAGAAAATGAAGACTTGGTGATTTCCTCTATCTCTCTTGATCTTAGAGAAATTATCCCACTAAAACTTATAAAAATTAGATCTTCCAAAGCTTAAATTTTTGCAAAACAATTCTATTTTCTAATGGCACAAGAATCAATTCAATCCAACATTAGCACAATTTACTAAAATTTAAATACTAAAACAGTATCAGTACAGAGTTTCAAGTACAAACAACAACTTGCATGTCATTTTTATCCATCGATACTTAACGAAATTGAACCATTACAAGGCCTATTTCGAAGGAAAATGAGTCTATTTTCTAATTGTACAAATATCACTTCGAAACAATATTTGTGGAGGAAGTTATTGATGAAATACTGACATGGTGTCAATACGGGTTTGGAGAGTAATTCCTCCCCCTTTATCAATTTCACCCAAATCAACCCCTAACCTTGCATGCAATCAACATCAGTGATTCCACACATCATTCGACACCAAAATAAGCAAGTAATAAATCACTTAGCAAATAGTTGAGATTTATGGTCACCCAATGTTACAAACAACAAGAACTCACATGGCTATGTAGTGGATTGAATGTTGTTTTTGTGGATCTCCTTTTTGGTTGAAACCTAGTTTTCTCTCCTTTTTCTTCTCTTCCATTTCTTTCTCTTGGTTCTGCAAGCTTGATCAAGGATCTCCAACCCTCATCTTCTCAGGGCTATGTCCCTTGATCTCTCTTCTCCATTCTTCTTTCTTCTTCCTCTCCATTCTCTTTCTTTCTCTTTTCCTTTCTTTTTCTGCTATTCTGATTCTATTCCCCATTTCTCACATTCCCCCTTCTTTTATCCCCTTCTCTTATTTCTTTCTTTTATCCCCTTCTCTGATTCTATAGTTTTTTTTTTCTTTGGTATGGAGGAGACCTTTAGATTCTGTAGTAAGGAGAGTGGACCAAGTGGAGGGCAATCCAATAGCTAGAGGCAGAGGTAGGCCAAGAAAAACTATAGGAGAAACTATTAAGAAAGATTTGGAGGCCAATGATTTAACTATTAACATGATTCATGATAGAACATTATGGCGCCGTATGATCCATGTAGCCGACCCCACCTAGTGGGATAAGGCTTGGTTGTTGTTGTTTTTTTTTTTTTTTCTTTAGTAAAAGTTAAAACCCAACTTACTATCTACACCTCTTCAACTATTAAATATACCCTTAACTTAATTCTAAACATTTCTTTCTTAACAAATCTATAACATTTATTATTAACTATCCTTAAAACACTTATCCCTTAAATATAGGCTCTTTCTATTTATTGGGTAATACTATTTAGCTAGCTAGGAAATTTGGGATGTTACATTACTCCCTTCCTTTTAAACAATTTTGCCCTCAAAATTGCTCTACTCCTTAACACTTAATCATCTTGCTTATACTGCAAGATCACCATCCTACTTCCGCTGCGAACTCTGATCAACACGGGTCTAATAGGTTTTGATGACAAGTCATGATCCTTAACTATTTGGTTATCACTGATATTAGGTTAGCTAGGGTCCAATTATTATGCATGACAGATATCCCAATCAATAGCAAGCTGACAGAAACTTTATGTCAACAATAATAATAAAAGTATAACATACAATCTTATTCAAATAGTAGTGGTACTTATTATACCAATCATTTTAGATTTCACTAATTTAGAGAAACACATCAAACACATACATGGTTATGTACATAAAGATGTGATATACAGGGAATAACTGATTGGTACCTATTCATGTGCACAGTCTAATAATTGATGCATGTCAATTATTCTTATCAATCATCCATATTGAACACGATCAGGAAATGGTATACACAATACTATAGTAGCATATCAAGATATGGACATGTTCTAAGCACAAGTCTACCCCGAGCATCCCAAAAATATCTCTTTAAATTCTTCAAATACATTTTTTCAATGAAACTAAATTTTTCTTGAAAGCCTTCTCTAAAACTCTGTTTTAAGAAAACCTTTACTAGAATTATTTGCTTTTGAAAGCCAAATGGAGATTTATACTCGTTAAAATATGTAGGAAGGTTTTGAATGGCTCAAAGGTTTCCAAAGGGATATATAGTCAAATAAGTAATAATGTTTTAAAGAAATATTAGGTTACAAAAGAATTTTGTGAGTTTGCAAAAGTTCTTTTGTTTATAAGACAAAACATTTTTCTCAGGCACTCCTATAATATAACAAATTAGGAAAAGCGCTTGATATTAAAATTCAAATATTCCATAACAACATAATGTTGGTACTATCAGGAGGATTCACCAAGACTCCAAGTGACCTTAACACACTCTTCAAACTTTTAAGAAAGACTTTACTCTAATCTTATCCTAAAAGGAACTCAAGGTTTTTGAAAGTAACGTCTATGAATGAAACTACAAGTACATGGTATAGAACTTTAAAGCATCAATGCATAAAAAAATACTAAGCATAGGTATATGCAGTAAAAATAACTATACATACATATGCACATGTAAGAACGTCAATACCAACACTATAAACTCACAAAATGCAATATAACAAGCAATATAAATTTATACCATCTTCACTAAGAAGTATATATATATATATATATATATATATATATATATATATATATATATATATATATAGATAGATAGATAGATAGATAGATATAGATATAGATATAGATATAGATATAGATATAGATATAGATATAGATATAGATATATATTTGTGTGTGTAGCGACAAAAACAGTCAACCATATTTGAAAAGAATGCCTGCATGCATCAACATACAATACTCAATCATACATCATCATAAAACATGTGCAAAAATTTCTCAACACCTATAACATTTACAGCAGATGTACATTAACTTTGGTGCTTTTAATAAAATACCAAACAAAGTTGGATTTGAGTAAATAACCACTCTTTGGAAAGCATAGGTTGTCTAGTTTATGAATAAAATCTTTTATTTCATGAAACAGTCCATCAGTATAGTTCACAAATGAAGACACTGATGTACGCAAACAGGACAACGATTGTCCCTCAACTAGAGATGCATTTTAAAATATCAATACTCAGTGAAATCCAATGAGATTTGGGTTCAAATTGAAAAAGAACCATTCTAGTTTATATATATATATATATATATATATATATATATATGGTTTTCCATAATATAATTTGTACAAAAGGATATAACTGAAAGGAGATACAAGGTCAAGCTAAAAGCATGGTTTTGACAATCAGAAAACTGTAACTTTGGAAATTAATTCAATGGGTCATAACTCAACCAAATAATGTAAATGATATGTTTAAATGGAAGTCCCGAAAGTCTATTTTTTAAAACTATGCCCAAATTTTAGAAATCGGATTTGTACATAAGGTTTTTTATTGAAAGAAGATACAAAGATCAAAACAGTACAACAAACTGTCTTCCAATTTATAACACCTTTTAAATTATTTATACCCAGTCAAATTCCATGAAATTTGTACACAAAACTGAAGGAAAAAGAGTCTAGCTTCCAACAAAATAAGAATCATTTAAAAAGAAGTTACATGGAAAAAGTTATGAACAAAATATTGGACCTATGTCTATACAGGTCTTGAGGACAGCACCTCGTCCTCTTGAACTTCAACATTATTTTAAATCTACTCATCCAACAACTATCCAGTACTCAAACACATCAGACCAAACTTGAATCACATCCAACAATTAAGAAATTAAAGAAAGCAAGTTTAGTTTTTCACAAGTTTCCTCAAATACATTCAATACTTCACATAATCAATATGTATATTCATTACACTCATTTCAAGCATGTCAAACTTAGTTATTCCAAGAAGCAAAGTAATTTTCCTCTTATTAGTCACCATGTAAACAGAATCACACAGCTAAACACTAATCAAACACATGCATAAAATTCATCACATACAGAATTATCAGGACAAGGTATGATTTCGACCACTAAACATACAATGCAATTTCAAACACATTGACCAGTTAGTACATATTAATCAAAAGTATTAAACTAGTAGTATATTAAATTAGAACCATACACACTCATCTCACCAAACTCAATTACCTCTACTAATTTCTTTGGGGAAATGGACTAAGAAAATAATATATATCATTTATCTTTACAAGCATAATCGTTCTTGCACAAGCAAAATATGTTCAAAATATTTGGCTTACAAGAAATCTTGTTTGGAAATCAATCTTTTGGAAACAATTCTAGGAGTTGTCATCCTTCACAATTCCCCAAACAAATACCTGAGGCGGCCTACCCCATTAATTTGTATCAGGAATTTAGAAAACTAACAACTTCACAGAACACTTAAACTGACACCCTAAGCCGGATCACTCTAGACTCAACTCACAGTCCGATGAGATCGAACTGCTCTGATACCACAATGTAGCATCCCGACTTCTATCACGATACTACTAAGTAAATATATATATAAACCCGATTATAGCATAAGAAATAATAGTTAAACATAGAAAATTTTGAAACTAAGGGAGACATCATTACAAGATTTTGTACCAATTGAACATATAATTGAAATTAATTGTATACAAATAAGTATTTAGCTCCTAAATAACAATTCAAACTCATATAAACATTGACACCTAATAAGACTCCCACTCTGATCCGGCTGTGAAAACTAACGTATCTTAGGACACTATTGGGTGACAGTCAAGCAATCTCCGGAACTTGCTTATCAGTTTCCAATATGTACCTGTTATCTGAAACAAAAGGAGCCTAGTGAGAATAAATCTCAATGAGTTCCTGCTTCAAGCAAAACATGTGAGTAATCAATATATATATATATATATATTCTATTTGATCATCCTCATTGAAATACATTATATGCACACGTACTATAATTAACCTCGTGTAGTGACAGAGTTTTTCATAGTCTACTCACCTCAACTATTAAACCAGGTGTACACTCCATGGACTAATTCAAGCAAGAGTAAGACTAGTAAAAATCTATACTACTATGGAATTATTCTCTTATAACTCACCCTTTCATCACCGGCTCTTTTTACCGGGTCCTTACTTGGGCTAAATTATTTGATGAAAAAGAATCTAAATATAGGCATACATACATGAGGGTAAACTTCACACACTTGGACATCCCTTTATTTTTTTTATCAGTGAAAAACGTCGCTGTTCCCCGTGCACCGAGGTACTTAAGAGGAACTAGCTCTATACTGTAAGGCAGGACATAAGTCTATGACCACAAGCGGCATCCCACTTGCTTTGCACTTACTTGCTTGCCTTACAAAATTGAAAGGACTCTATACTTGCCTTCCAAACTGAAAGGACTTCTGTGATTGCCTTCCAAACGGAAAGGACTCTATACTCGCCTTCCAAACTGAAAGGACTTTTGTACTTGACATTTGAAATGTCCTTGATAACCATTCTAAATCGAATCATAATGGATATAGGATGGTTATCATTATTGAATGCCAAGTGTGGTTTACTTTTATACATCATTATACTGTAGAAACACTCTAAATCAGTCAAAGCAACCCTCAATCAAGCATTTAACAAGGAATAATGCATCAGTAACATATGCTGAATTTCTGTGGTTTTCAGCCAACTTCTATGATTTTATTAAAATACCAAATGAAGTCGGATTTAAACAAAAGACCCCTCTCTGGAAATATAAACAAGTCTAGCTTATAAATATAATTTTATTTTTGTGATAAAGCTTTCCAAAAAGTACAGGTTTTAACCAATAAGCTACTGCATTCGAGAACCGGACAGTAACTTTACTCTAACTTGTAACAGGTTTTTCTTTATCAATACTCTGTGAAAAACAGCAAACTCAGTGCCCAAACTGTAGAAAATCCAGTCTAGTTTCTACAAAAGAAGAATAATTAGAAACAGAGTCCAACGGAAATAATTATAAGCAGAACACTGATGCTATGTCAAAACGGGTTTATGGACAGCAACATCATCTAGGACAGTTCACAAACAGTTCACATGCATGCAAATCATTTCAATGTTCAATCTTCTCATGGTCAACGTGTAAATAGAAAACCAACCAATTTAGAGCATATACCAACAACGCCTAAGCTTGGATTTATGGTTGCTCTTGAGAAAGAAAGAGTATATAAGGGAAATGTGAGTGATGAACCCTGTATTACATCAACTGAACTTTCCAAATACAATAGTGCACTATATATACTATTAGTGTGGTGTATGGAAGCACTAAAGTGTGCTCTATTACAACAGAAAATCCTAGAAACAGAATAACAAACTTGCAACAAACTTGCAGCTCCTAAGGTGTGATTTTGTGACCATTTGGTGACTCACATTCTGCTGTGATGGAGTCATCTGTGTGATGATCTTCTAGAGTATTCTCAGTCTTAGTTGGGCCCAATGGGCCAACTTTATTATCAGTCTTCAACACCCCCTCGCAAGTTGGAGCTTGGTAGATGTCCAACAAGCCCAGCTTGGAAATAAAAGGAAGAAATGAACTTGGTGGCAAGGCTTTGGTAAAGAAGTCTGCTAGCTGTGCTTTGGATGAAATTGGCAGCAACCTTAGTGTTCCATTCTGCACTTTCTCCCTCACAAAATGGCAATCAATTTCCAAGTGCTTTGTTCTCTCATGGAAAACAGGATTTGCGGCTATGTGCATTGCACTCTGGTTGTCACAATAAAGAACTGGTGGTCTATAACATTTGACATTCAAATCAGCAAGGAGGTATAGAAGCCACTGTAATTCACAGCAAGCAGTGGATAATGCTCTGTATTCAGCCTCTGAAGAAGATCTTGACACTGTTGGTTGCTTCTTTGCCTTCCAAGAAATCAAAGAGGATCCAAGGAAGAAGCAATAGCCTGAGATAGACCTTCTTGAATCCACACACCCTGCCCAGTCTGCATCGGAGAATCCAAACAGCTGCAGAGGAGAACTTCTAGGGAAGAATAAACCTCTCCCTGGACTCCCTTTGAGATATCTTATGATCCTGCAAGCCATGTTGTAGTGAGTCACAGTGGGAGAACTAAGGAATTGACTCAATTGTTGTGTGGCAAATGCAATATCTGGTCGGGTTGTGGTCAAGTATAGAAGTTTTCCTATGAGCCTTCTATATCCAGCAACATCATCATATGTTCTACCTGGATCCTGATGTAACTTGACAGATGCATCTAGAGGAGTTGTAACAGGTTTCGATCCAAGCAATCCTGACTCATGGAGGAGGTCTAGGCAATATTTCCTTTGGCAAATTGAAATTCCCTGCTGTGATTGTGCCACCTCCAGTCCAAGGAAATATTTGAGGGTTCCCAAGTCCTTGATCTTAAAGGATGAATCAAGTACTTTCTTAATTCTGTTAAATTCTGTTAAGGAATTTCCTGCCAGTATAACATCATCAACATATACAAGTAGGGCAGTAAACTCATCCCTCTTGCTACAAGTGAATAGTGAGTAATCTGAGGCTGATTGACAATATCCATGCTCTAAGAGGAGTGAAGTGAGCTTCTCATACCACTTTCGACTAGCCTGCTTCAAACCATATAGGGATTTTAGCAATTTGCAGACTTGGTTTTGCTTGGAGGTAGTGACACCATGAGGAATGATCATGTAAACATCTTCCTTTAGTTCTCCATGTAAAAAGGCATTGTTGACATCTAGTTGATGTAGATGCCAACCATGAATAGAAGCTAATGCCAAGAGAACTCTCACAGTGGTGAGTTTAGCCACAGGAGAGAATGTGTCAAAAAAATCCAATCCTTCTATTTGATTGTAGCCTTTCGCCACCAACCTTGCTTTGAATCTCTCAATGGTGCCATCTGCTCTATGCTTCACTTTATAGACCCACTTGCTGCCAATTGGTTTAACATTGGGAGGTAGGTCAACTATGGTCCATGTGCCATTTCTTTCCAAAGCATCCAGCTCTGCCTTCATGGCTTCTTTCCAACAATCAAGCTTGCTTGCCTCTTGATAGGTTTGAGGTTCAGTGACATGACTTAAAGAAACTGAGAATTGTTTGTGAGAAGGAGACAACCTTGAAAAGGAATGAAAAGAAGTGATAGGATAAGGTGTACCTGAAGAGATTGGTGAAGCTGAGTGAGTGGAAAGGCTGCATACATAGTCTGCAAGTTTGTGTGGTTGGTGCCTTGTCCTGGTTGATCTTCTCACTGGTTCTGCTGCTGTCTCCTGCTCAGTTTCTGCATTCTGAGTTTCTGTCACTGATTCTGTGTTGAAATTTGGACAATGCTCTGCCTCTTGGCTGCTGGTTGAGTGGTAGTGCCAAGTGGAGAGGGGTCGTGAGGACTGATAGGGTAGGATATGTTCATAAAATGTTACATCTCTTGAGACAAAGACTTCCTTGTTGTTTAGATCAAGGAGAACAGCACCTTTGGTGCCAACTCTGTATCCTAGAAATATACATTTTCTGCCTCTTGGTTCAAGTTTAGTTCTATGAGAATGAAGAGTAGAGGCATAACATAGGGAGCCAAATACCTTGAGACTGTGTAAATCTGGTTTCTCTCCATACAGAACTGAAAAGGGGGATTTATTCCTCAAAATTGGAGTAGGGACCCTATTAATAATGTAGATAGCATGCATCACAGCATAGGACCAATATTGTTTAGGTAGTTTAGACTGGTATAAAAGGGCTCTACCTACATTTAGCACATGTTGGTGCTTTCTCTCCACTCTCCCATTTTGTTGGGGTGACTCTACACAACTTGTTTGGTGAATAATGCCTTTTGAGGCATAAAACTGACTCATTAAAAATTCTGGTCCATTGTCAGTTCGGATTATTTTGACTCTTGTATCATATTGTTTTTCAATGTTCAAAATGAGTTTCTGCACATGTTCCCTAGTTTCAGCTTTTGACCTCATTAAGAGGATCCATGTAAAACGGCTAAAGTCATCAACAGCAGTCAGGAAGTATTTATGGCCATTCACTGATGAAATGGAAATAGGACCCCAAATGTCAAAGTGTATTAGTTCATAAGGCTTTGAAGCTCTATTTGGACTTAAATGAAAAGGCAATCTCTTGTGTTTGGCAAAATGACATACATCACAAGCAGAATTTTCATCTACATTAACAAAGGGAAATTGTTCATGAACAATATGTAATCTAGAATTAGATAAGTGTCCTAGTCGAAAATGCCATAAGGCTTCTTGGGGAAGATACTGTGATGCTGAAACTTGGGAATTTGAGGCAAAGGCTTCTCTGGCACCAACCACAAGGTGATACAACCCTTCACATCTCTCAGCCAAACCAATCATCTTCCTGGACTTCTGCTCCTGGATCAAGCATTCAGAGGCATTGAAAGTTATGACACAATTTAGAGAGGCACATAGTTTAGTGACTGAGAGCAAATTAAGAGAAAAATCAGGTACATGTAGGACTTCATTAACAGAGAAACCAGGGGAAAAATTTACTGTTCCAGCATACTTAGCAAGTGACAAATGACCATTAGGGAGCCTCACACTAACAGGCTCAATGGAGTGGTAATTATTGAAATGCTTCAATGAAGAACATATGTGATGGCTTGCTCCTGAATCAACAATCCAGGAGCCAACAGTACAGTTATTAACAGAAGAGGAAATGGGAATAATACCTGTTTTGGTATTTTCGATGGGTGTTTTACCATGAGAGGAGGATAAGCAGACCTGATTTGATGAAATCTGTGTTTCTTTGGATAAGACCGAGTAATTTTTCATATGCGATCATTTGTGAAAGTGGGTGGATCTATCTTTACGTCTTCACTTGGGCTCACATTTTCTTTGTACTCAGGAATTTCAGTTGCAGCAACATTACTAGAACCATAGGAGTTCTTTTGCCAATGAGGAGGATACCCATGCTTCTTGTAGCATGTTTCAACAGTGTGACCAGATTTTCCACAATACAAACACATCTTGTTAGTGTTTCTTCCATTTGTTCCTGCATTAAAACCTCCTCTACCTCTACCCTGTGACCTTTTATAATCAGCAGCATTAATTAAAACCTTTGATTCATCATTATTCATAAATCCTAACTGCCTTTCATGTTGGATTACCATGGAGAAAATGCGATTTATGTTTGGTAATGGGTCCATTAGTAGAATTTGAGACTTTACCATAGAGAAATTTTCATTTAGTCCTGTTAGAAATCTGATAGTGCGATTTAAATCATGACAGTACCTTGCATTTCTCATTCCAGTGGCACAAGTGCATTTGACTGGGCACCCACATACTGGCATAGGCATATAGGTCTCCAACTCCTCCCATAACACCTTCAGTTCCGTATAGAATTCAGTAACAGAAAGAGATCCTTGTCTCAACCCATAAATCTCTTGTTGCAAATCTGAGATTCTAATCAAATCTCCTTGTGAGAACCGCTCCTTCAATTCTTGCCACACATCAATTGAATTTTCGAGAAAAACAATGCTCTGAGCAATGGATTCAGAGACAGAATTCATGAGCCATGAATGTATTAACATGTTACATCTGCTCCAAGCTTTGTAGCTCGGATCGAACTGGGTAGGTACTGGAATTGTTCCATCTACAAATTCAAATTTATTCTTTGCTCCAAGAGCTCTCCTCATTGATCTAGCCCAAGCATGGTAATTGGAATTGTTGAGCACTGGTGTGACCACAACTGCAGATGGGCCATCACCAGGATGCACATGATAAGGGCTGATGGGATCCTGGCTTGGATCTGCAGGTTGATTCCCAACATTTGCATTTCGCACCATGGTAAAGGTGAGTAGCAGCAAATGAAGCTTAAAAGCTCTTTGATACCATCTTGAGAAAGAAAGAGTATATAAGGGAAATGTGAGTGATGAACTCTGTATTACATCAACTGAACTTTCCAAATACAATAGTGCACTATATATACTATTAGTGTGGTGTATGGAAGCACTAAAGTGTGCTCTATTACAACAGAAAATCCTAGAAACAGAATAACAAACTTGCAACAAACTTGCAGCTCCTAAGGTGTGATTTTGTGACCATTTCGTGACTCACATTCTGCTGTGATGGAGTCATCTGTGTGATGATCTTCTAGAGTATTCTCAGTCTTAGTTGGGCCCAATGGGCCAACTTTATTATCAGTCTTCAACAGTTGCCAAGCACTAAAACTAAGGGAACTCATGAAGCTAGAAAATGAAGACTTGGTGATTTCCTCTATCTCTCTTGATCTTAGAGAAATTATCCCACTAAAACTTATAAAAATTAGATCTTCCAAAGCTTAAATTGTTTCAAAACAATTCTATTTTCTAATGGCACAAGAATCAACTCAATCCAACATTAGCACAATTTACTAAAATTTAAATACTACAACAGTATCAGTTCAGAGTTTCAAGTACAAACAGCAACTTGCATGTCATTTTTATCCATCGATACTTAATGAAATTGAACCATTACAAGGCCTATTTCGAAGGAAAATGAGTCTATTTTCTAATTGTACAAATATCACTTCGAAACAATATTTGTGGAGGAAGTTATTGATGAAATACTGACAGGGAGTCAATACGGGTTTGGAGAGTAATTCCTCCCCCTTTATCAATTTCACCCAAATCTACCCATAACCTTGCATGCAATCAACATCAGTGATTCCACACATCATTCAACACCAAAATAAGCAAGTAAGTAATAAATCACTTATCAAATAGTTGAGATTTATGGTCACCCAATGTTACAAACAACAAGAACTCACATGACTATGTAGTGGATTGAAGGTTGTTTTTGTGGATCTCCCTTTTGGTTGAAACCTAGGTTTCTCTCCTTTTTCTTCTCTTCCATTTATTTCTCTTGGTTCTGCAAGCTTGATCAAGGATCTCCAACCCTGTTCTTCTTCTCATGGCTACGTCCCTTGATCTCTCTTTTCCATTCTTCTTTCTTCTTCCTCTCCTTTCTTTTTCCTTTCTTTTTCTGCTATTCTGATTTTATTCCCCATTTCTCAGGTTCCCCCTTCTTTTACCCCCTTCTCTTATTTCTTTCTTTTTATTTTTTTTTCTTTAGTAAAAGTTAAAACCCAACTTACTATCTACACCTCTTCAACTACTAAATACACCTCTACCTTAATTCTAAACATTTATTTCTTAACAAATCTATAACATTTATTATTAACTATATATCCTTAAAACACTTATCCCTTAAAGATAGGCTCCTTCTATTTATTGGGTAATAATATTTAGTTAGCTAGGAAATTTGGGATGTTACATTATTTCTAGTTGACAACAATTTGTTAAAACTATTACTATAATTTTAAAAGCAAGTTACATGGTTAGATTAAAAAAACTCTGACGATGGGTGATTGGAGGGCAGTAATGGAAAATACATTAATAATTAATTAATAGGATGGACTGGATTGTGGTACAATGGTAATTATAATGGAGGTGGTGGGGATTTTGGTTCATTAGTGTCAATGAAGTGAAAAGTACCTAGTTTCTAATCTTTTGTATGATTACTCTTATTCACATAACAAACTACATGAAAACATATCATACAAAATGATACTCAGATAAATTTATATTGTATAAAATGAGCACAAAATTATATAAAATAGAATGTGCTTATAAAAAAAATACAATGTGATTTGCTTTAATTTTAGAGTGATGTTAGCATCACACTCTTAAAGACACTCATCTTAACACATTTCTATTATTGGGTGGATTTCATATGGGACCATATGTTTTGGTGGCTCTCACATAAAATCTATCCAATAATAGAGAGTATGTCGAGGAGAGTGTGATAAAGGGCATGTTATTAGCATTTTTCTTAATTTTATTTGCACTACAAAAAATATGGTGTTTTGCGGCGGTTTTATATGTCAAATAGCGGCGGTTCACTAACAAATTTTACGGCGGTTTAGAAACCGCCTCAGAAGCGACCGTCGCGAAGCTGTTTTGGGGCGGTTTTTCACAACCGCTGGCACTACCGTCGCTAATTTAGTGGCGGTTCTAAACCGCCACAAAAAACATATTTTGAATTACCTATAAAATATAGCGGCGGTTCTAAACCGCCACAAAATATCACAATTTTTAATATACAGAAATTATAACGGCGGTTTGTAACCGCCGCCAAAGCTACGATATTAATAGAAGATAAACATATAGCGGCGGTTTTAAACCGCCACAAAATATTAAATATTTTAATATACAGAAATTATAACGGCGGTTTGAAACCGCCGCCAAAGCTACTGCATTAATAGTAGAAAAAAATATAGCGGCGGTTTTAAACCGCCACAAAATATTAAATATTTGTTTTTTTTTTTTAACTGATTCAATTCATTATTTGTCTAATTTTTTTAATATCCCTGTTTTAATAAAAACTTTATACTAAGAACTAATAAATTTATTAAATTGATACACAAAAATGCTATACTAAGAACTAATAAATTTCGAGTTTAATTTGATCATGGCAATCAAATACAAACCATCTTATTTTGCACCAAATATCTCATTCCTCAAAGAAACATGCTAAAAATAAAAGCTAAATAATATATCCCATGCTAGAGACAGCACAAAGGGCTGCCGTAAGAATGAAGTTTGATTCTCAGGAAGAAGCTTGTAGAAGCATGAAGCGTCAAAGGGAAGTTAAATAGATTGGCATATAGCAAAGATCGTAAATTCCTTAAAACTACAAACAACAATTTATGGAAGCTCTCAAAATATATATGGATGCATGCTACGCGGTTTCAAACACAATTCCCACTCCGGACGCAACATATATGTTGAATCCTGCAACAAACATCAACCACTCAACAATACAATGCACAATTAGAAGAGGTGGTCGTTCCTTATCAAGAACTAAGCCATACATAAATCGGGATTTAAAATCCTACACTTTCCATGTTCTAGTTAGTGTCATACGAGTTCAAAAGAAAACTGTTGAAACCAAAACACATTGCATACCAACTTTCATATCAATCCCCACTTCTTCAATGGTTCCAATAAATGATACACAAAAATGATAATCGGTCACTTAGATCATCAACCTCTCTGTGCAAGTTCTTGATGTAGTTGCAAGTCTCTTGCAATACCTTAGCAGCTGAAACCTACAAGAGCGAGAAAATCACAAATCAATGTTTTGTTGGTTCTTCTTTTAGCGCACACATGATGTTGCTTGTTAGTGCAGTTTAGTCAATGGGGGGCAAGAGGGAAGAATCTTATCAGTGTCACAGCCTCGAGTAATCTGATCTGTTCTAATTAAGTCTGTGTGACGATGAAGTTCCACGATCTTCAGGATCATGACTAGAGGCAGAAGATCGTCTCACTTCTCTAGGCGATTGTAAATCTGCCACCTGGAATTGAAAGATAAAATCACAAATTAGATGCGAATAACTAATTTCACAACAAAGACATCCAAATTCAGCAAGTTGCAACCATAACTATTTACCTGATTTCCCTTAAAATTTTGCATAAGAAAAGCAACTTGGGCTTTCATGTCATCATAGTCAACAAGTTTTGCCTTTAATGAATCCATTTCAACTACTTGTGCCTTTAACCTATCAACTTCTGATTCTAGCTTTTGAATTTTGGCATTAGCTGCTTCCAAGTCACTGGACCGATTAGTGGGTCCATATATTTGAGTTTTGTTCACCCCCGAATCCCACACCACGGAGTCGCCCGGATGCTCTGGTCCAAAAACTTTTACAAAAGCCTCATTCTCAGTAGCAGAGTTATTAATTTCATTTTGTAATTGTTCCTACATATAAGCAACCAGACAATGTTCATAATATGTAACAGTAAATCCAAAGAAAACAATTTCCATCCAACTTACTGCTTTGAGTCTTGCCTCCTCGCTAACATAGGATCCATCCTTTCTTTTATGAGCGATAGGATACATATCACCTTTACTATAGGGTCGCTTGTCTTGCTTTTCCTAAGTTTTTGTACCATACAAGCAGTAATGTTATAATAAAATCACTTCATTTCCAAGAATTATTCAACATCATAACAATATATACGATTATACCATTTCATCTTTCTTTCTTGGAAGTGACTTTGACCCTAATGTGTGATGAATCACTTGTTTTTGGCGATTTGCTGCATTTTTTTCAGCTTTTTCCTGCATAGTTAACAAAAATGACAATCAATAAATGTTATATTGAGTTAGGAAAAAAAAAACAGATTTATGATTATTACCAGAGATTTTTCACTTAGTCTATATTGCAAATAGACAACCCAATGGTCGGGGGGGATTTTTGGTGGGTGCAACTGACAATTTTGGTCGAAACTAAGCTCCCAGTTATAAAAGTTATTAAACATTTTGCACCTATTGTCCTTCCATTTTTTCCCCAAGCTAGGAAAGATATACCTTTTGTGACCCGAATCATCAACAACAAATTTAGTCTTCAAGGCAAACATAAAAAAAGTTATTGTTAGTAAATAATATAAACAAGAAATCAAAACTCACTTAAAAAGTTATTGTATCAAACATTTGGAAACCCAAGTCACACCCAATGCCCAATTATTAAATAATAAAAGCAGCATAAGCTACACGGAAGCAATATATATTGAAATTGTAGTACACTAATACGCATATGGATATATGCTTGTAAATAAAAGTTGCACATAAACTATATATATTTTTCTTCTCAAACAGCTATAATTTTTTTTTATCACTTGAACTCTAAGAGTCCAGTTCTCACCAGAAAGCTTCACTGACAATCAGACAAGAAACCAAACATATAAAATGAAAGTATAAAGCTCCTCTAAAATGAACTAATTGTAAAGTGAGAAGATAAGAGTGTATTTACTCTTGATTAACTAAAATGGAATGAGATATTGATGTACTTTAACAAATCAAAATTGAATACACCATCATTTTCTCACTTTACACCCAAACTTACTTTAAAAGTGCCTAATCCAACATGAAATAACTGATAATAATAAATAAACCAGCATTGGAATGGTAGTTGCTTCACAGGTTGTGAAGGTAACCAATGGCTTCCGCTAAACTTTCTGGGTCTATAGGTTTCTCAATACAAGCATTAGCTCCTGCTTCAAAAAACATTCGTGTATTCTCTCTAGTGTAATTTGTACACATACCCAGAATCTTGCTCTGTACACCCATCATACGTATCTCCCTCAGAAACTACACAGAACACAAAATCAAATTTAGGTAGATATAAATTTGCTTATCAACAATTATGTATGCATTTGTTTGCGTGTCAGCAAAACCATGATACAAAACTACGGTAATAATGCCATTTTTGTAAAATATTCCCACAAATCGTGAATACTTCAAATAGCTGCTTCCTCGTCTGATCATCTTGGACGCAATTCTGAATAAATCGTCGTTGTTCCAAACAGAGGCTAAGCTCATGTTTGGAAATGCTGCAAGGAACTACATTCAATCACAAAATCAAGTTAAAAATGACATGACCGTAATTTTATGAGCCTTAAATGTGAAAACTCAAGTAATTTACTTTTCCGGCATGTCCAGCCAAAGGTGCTTCCAAACATAGCATATTTCGTTCAAAATGTGACAACTTTAAGGTAAAGAAAATTTAAAAAAAACAAAAAAGGTGTTCATACCTGAGGTCCACTGATTATGGCCAAAATGTCTATTCCACCTCGAACGTTGTTTACAGCCAGTGTATCAATGCCTAGTGATGCCAACATTGACTGTTCCATGAGTCTGGAAGGGATATCATCATCCACTAGCAATACAGTATCCATGTAAGGAGTCTCTTTCACTGGACGCTTTTTGAGGGGTAAATTCTTCTCCTCATAATCCCTGATTCGTTTAGACCCCGGAGCGCAAGCCATTGTTTGATAAATCGATATAGCTTCTGCATAATTGAGATTGGACATTAGCATATATAGAAAATCAAGTGACTAGTAGAAAATACTAGTTTAAACCAAACAAGTTTTAAATGAACACAAGAACCAACATATAATATTTTAATGTTTCGAGGAGGCAACAAAGGTGATATATATCAACCCAAAGATGGATTTTAAAAATTGTAAAAAATGCTTCAGCACTTGATGATACAACCCACAACCCAAAATTTGGATCCTCTTAAACAAAGGTGATCCATGAAAATCTCAAATTAGGCAGAGAAAATGCATAGCAATCTTGCATACGATGAACAAATTGCAAAACTATGAGGCAATGGAAGAAGCTAATCAACTCTACATGGAAACTTGCCTATAACTCTTGATCTATCAATTTCTTTGTCATCAGCCTGGTCATAGGCTTATATAGGCGGCGAGAGACCACTCTATATCCTATCAAGTAAGTAAAGATAGAATTTCACCTTAATTTCTCTTCACTTTTTTAATTTTTTTGGAACAAAACCCTTAAAGTTCATTTTTTTTCTCACCGCTTTCTTTCTACCCAGATTCTTTCTTTCTAACTCATCACTTTTCAGTTTCTTTCTCAAACCAAATAAAGTGTAAAGGAATTTAACTATCTTATACTTAGGAAGTCAAATTCTTTTTTGATAGGGCCGACCCAAGGGCCAAGCAACTAAAGCCCTTACTTTAGGCCTCAAAAAATTTTATTTATACTATAAAAAATAGTCAGCATCCCAGCGTCGGTCAGGCCTATGTACGAAATTTTTTAAAAACAAAAATCATTTTAGAAGACCTCGTCTAGAGTTCGCTTTAGACCTAAATAGGTGTTGGGTCGACCCAGTTTTTGAGAGGAACTATTTACTGTGAGATGAGAGTACTACGAATGACGTGGACGTGGTTTTATTATTCTTTTTAATGAAATAAAAAAATAAGATGAAAATAATAAAGTCCAAGATAAACAATAACACTTATTCGTTAGTTTTTCGTAACGGAAGCCTTCCAACCGTCCACCGTTTCCGTTCTTTTTCTGATATTCAAACAGCTTTGAATGGTAATATAATTTTATATTGACAATTCATTAAATTTACAGGTGAACAACTTATTACCATTAAATGAGTTGTTTGAATATCAGAAAAAGAATTAAATGTAAACGTATGAAAATTTGCCATCGAAGGTTGGTCCAGTTGGTAAGGATACGACTCATAACCCACAAGGTTGTGAGTTCGAACCTCTTTGGTGGGTAATCTATAAGTACCTCTGTAAGCGCTCTTTGAGCCATGAGGCCTGCCCTGACCCTGATGAGCCCCCGCGATCCAACTTGCCAAAATTTCTGTGATAAAAAAAAGTATGAAAAATTATATTAAAAAAACCGAGTAACTAGAGTTAAAAGAGGACTCGGACCACTACCTCATGGTTCAACGGTGGTGGCCGGAGTTCTTTCCATTTGAGGATGAGTACAAAAAGGTGGCAGTGTGGGTGAGAATTCCGGGTCTACCCATTGAATGCTACGAGAAGCACATTCTATGGAGAATGGAGAATGGGGAATGGTCTCGGACACACCATGTGCATAAATAGCAACATTCTTAGGGAGAAGGAAGGATCGAGGGGTGAGTTCCAAACCACGGACCGAGATAAATTTGCTCGTATTTGTATCGAAGTTGATCTGAGTAAGGTCCTGATTTCTAAGTTTAAATTTCACAACAAAATCTATAATGTTGAATATGAAGGCCTCCACCTTGTTTGTTTTGGGTGTGATAGCTCACACTGTGGAGGTGGTACATAAAGCAAATGATAAAGGTAAGCAAAAGGAAATTTCGGTTAAGGAGGTGCCGAAGGATACGGAGTACGTCCATGCAGTGGGTGACAATATTCCCCATGCAAAAAATATGCATAAACCAGGTGGAGTTCGTATCAACTCGGTGGGCCCAATGGGTAAGGAAGATTCCATGTTGAACTGAGTCAACTCGCCAGGGGGAAAAAGTAATGAGCTCCCTACTCAGGCTGTCCATATGAAACCGAGTCACAGTGCTGCAGACTCAGAAGGGACCAATATCTTGAAAGGTCCCACTCAAGGTATAGCTAACAACAACAATGGAGTGCACCCAATGGAGGAGGAAACTGTCCTTGTCTTAAACCAGCGCCCTCCTAAATGCCCTAAGAGTTTTGAAAGTCCAATGGAGATTGGTGATGAGTTAAACTTAGAAAGGGTCGCAGTACCAGAAGCGATGGAAGAGGGGGTGTGTCATGATGCTGCCCATGCTTAGCGATTCTTTGGTATTCATATTTTTCATTATTTTTATTTGCTTATTTATGAAGATGAAGATAATGACATGGAATTGTAGAGGAGCTGGTTCCATGACTTTCCCAAACCTTATCAGGGACCTATCTTTACGCTACAACTTGGATATGCTTGTTCTTTTTGAACCTCGTATAAGTGATACTAGAGCAGATAGAGTCATTCGCAAGTTGGGCTATACAGATTCGTTTAAAGTGGATGCTAGGGGATTTTCGGGGGGGATTTGGATCCTCTGGACTGGCCCCTCGGTGAAGCTTGATATTCTCCAGGAATCTACCCAGGTAGTACACGCGAGAGTTACTTGTGCAAATCGGGGTCCCTGGCATTTTTCTGCTGTTTATGGTAGTCCACACTTGCATGGTAGATAGGATTTTTGGAGAAAGCTTGGTGAGTTTGCGCTAGCTTGTAAAGGGCCTTGGCTAGCTATGGGTGATTTTAATGCATACCAGTTTTCTCATGAGAAAAGTGGAGGAGCTAGTCCAAATAGGTACTCAATGCAGTTCTTCAACAGCTGTTTATTTGACTATGTTTTGGATGATCTAGGGTTTAAGGGCCCGCCATTTACATGGGAATGGAGTGGAGTCAAGGATAGGCTTGATAGGGGTGTGGCCAACTCTGCATGGAGAGTAATGTTCCCTAAAGCTTCCATATTGCATCTTCCCATATTTAAATCAGACCACAAGCCCCTTTTGTTGTCACTGGAGGCTGAAATTAGGAGGGATAATTCTAACATGCCTTTCCGTTTTATGGCTAGCTGGCTTGCCGACTCAACTTTCAGGCCGTTGGTTCAAGAAGCTTGGTCTGGGAATACAGGTTGGCACAATTCAGTGGGTGATTTCCAAAATAAGGTTCAAGAGTGGAATTATTGTTGCTTTGGAAATATTTTCCACAAGAAGAGAAGGTTGATAGGGTGTATGGAGGGCATTAACAGAAGACTCTCCATGGGGTTAGATACTCACTTAAAAAAGCCCCTTCAAAAGCTATGGGAAGAATATTACGGAGTTTTAGCTCAAGAAGAATTGTTTTGTGGCCAAAAAGAAAGATGTGATTGGTCACGTTTTGGAGATAGAAACACTCACTTTTTCCATACAACGACTATCATTAGGCGTAAAAGAAATAAAATTGAGGCTCTCACCTCTGTTGATAGCTCTTTGGTTAGGAATCCGAGTGAATTAAAGCATATGGCTGTTGAGTTTTTTCGTGAATTATACCAAGCCACTGGGGATCTGGTGCCATTGGATACTCAATGCACCTTTCCTAGATTGGACAACATGAGCTTGTTGAGTTTGGAAGGGCAGTTCACTATTGAAGAAATAAAAGACGTGGTGTTTAGTATGGGCCCCTTGAAAGCTCCTGGACTTGATGGACTACTATGACCAATTTTTTTCCATAGCCAATGAGACTTAATTGGGACTTCTGTTTGTGATTTAATTTAGAGTATCTATGTGAACCCAAGCAGGATAGCTGAGATAAATGAGACTTTAGTTGTGTTGATTCCCAAACTCCTACAGCCCGAGAACCTGAAGCAATTCCGGCCAATAAGCCTTTGCAATGTAACCTACAAGATTGTTACAAAGGTCATTGCTAATAGGCTGAGGAGACATATGGCCTCTCTCATTGCTCCCCACCAATGTAGTTTCATCCCTGGTAGACACAGCTCTGACAACATTGTAATAGCTCAAGAGGTGTTTCATACTATGCGTACAAATAAAGGAAAAAAAAGTTTTGTGGTAGTAAAGGTTGAACTAGAAAAGGCTTATGACCGTTTGAGGTGGGAATTCTTGGACAATGTCTTGCAGGAAATCAGTATTAGAGACCACTTCAGAAAGTTGATCATGACTTGTGTTTTTTCGGTTTCCATGCGGGTTCATTTTAATGGTGATACTACTGATGCTTTCTCTCCAACCCGTGAGATTAGACAAGGAAATCCTCTCTCCCCGTACCTCTTTGTCTTTTGTGTGGAAAAATTGGCACATTGTATTCAGGACATGGTGATGGATGGAAGTTGGAAGCCGATTATGCTTAATAGGGGAGGCCCACCTCTAACTCATCTATTCTTTGCTGATGATTTGCTCCTGTTTGAGGAAGCCACCAGCCACCAAATGATGACTATTTCGGTCTGCCTTAATAGATTCTGCCAGGTGTCAGGTTAGCTGGTTAGTGTGGAGAAAACACGTATGTTGATGTCTAAGAATGTGAACCATAATGCTGCACAAAGTCTTCGAGACATTTCTGGATTCTCTCTTACCCATGATCTGGGAAAGTACCTGGGAGTCCCTCTAATCCATGAAAGGATCAACAGAAATACATATTGTCTCATATTGGAGCGTATCCAATAGAGGCTCGGTACTTGGAGAGCAGAGTCCTTATCCTTCGCGGGAAGAGTAACCTTAGCCCAGGCGGTTGTTGCTGCCCTCCCCACAGACACCATGCAAACCACTCTTCTCCCCAAGCAAGTGTGAAATAAGCTGGAACATATGAAAAGAGACTTTGTTTGGGGGTCGAGAGAGAATGATCGGAAGTGCCACACGGTGGCTTGGCAGAGTATATGTCAGAGAAAGGAATTAGGTGGCTTGGGATTTCTTAAATTGCATGCTTTCAACCAAGCTTTCTTGATGAAACTTGGTTGAGGCCTTATTAGTAACACTGATGCTTTTTGGGTGAGGGTTCTCCGGAGTAAATATAAGTGTGGATCTAATGTCATTCCACGGGTTCAGAGATATGCTAATGGATCAAATGTGTGGAGAGGGATTTTCCTCACCTGGAACAATGTACTTCACTGTTTGAGATGGAATATTGGTAATGGTCACAAAGTGAGCTTCTGGGAGGATAGATGGCTCTTCTCCAGTGTAGTTTTGAAGGACATAGCTATTGGCCCTGTACCTCCACAAGCTTCCCCTTCCGATCTGTGACTTTATCAATAGTAGCGGTGCTTGGTGGATCCACATGTTCCAGCATCTACTACCTGACCATATTCTGATGGAAAACAAAGGCTTTTTCATGTTGCTTAGAGAAGACAGGGAGGATGTGGTTCGTTGGAAGAATACTACTAGTGGTGATTTTTCTGTTAAATCAGCTTATGAGCTTCTAGTGGGAGACACGGATGAGCTAAGGCAACCGCAAATATGGAAGGACATATTGCAATGGCCAGGGAACCAACGTGTATGCTGCTTTCTGTGGAAGTGTGTTAAAGGTGGTCTCATGACAAATGACTACAGGAGGTCGAGGGGCATAAGGTCTTGTGGGTTATGTCCTTTGTGCCAAAGGTATGAGGAGACAACTCTTCATATTTTAAGAGATTGTCAGGTGGTGCAGGCCCTTTGGCAGCGATATGGAGGTGGAGCTAATGTCCAAGGGTTCTTCACTTGTGACCTCAATACTTGGCTTGTAACCAACCCTAGTATTTCTCTTCTGGAGGTGTGGGGGCACAATTGGTGTATGGTCTTTGGGACTTTAGTGTGGCAGGTCTGGCAGTTCCGAAATAAGCATGTTTTTGCCAACCAACAATTCATGGCAGATGCCGTCCTACACGTTACTTTGTTTCACATAAAAGCATGGGAGCATGGGCGACACACAGCGGGTATTAGTAGGGTGCGGTAGGGAGCAGTTGGTGGGATGGAGTTTTCCTCCAAACCTTTGGGTTAAAGCCAATGTTGATGGCTCGGTTTTGTCCAATGGTAATATGGCTTCTTGTGGTAGGGTTCTACGTGATGTTACAGGCTAGTGGATTTGTGGGTGCGCCAGGAATTTAGGCACCTCAAATGTTTTGATGGTAGAGTTATGGGGCATCTTTACAGCCCTTAATTTGGCCTGGGACAAGAAGATTCCTATGGTTTTGGTAGAAAGTGATTCCGAGGTGGCAATGAAGCTAATCACAGAGGATTGTCGGCGCAACCATCCTTACGCCCTAGTGGTGTCTACTATAGAGGAGTTACAATCTCATGATTGGGAAGTCCGGTATTCGCATGTTAGGCGTGAAGGTAACCGAGTTGTGGACTTCTTAGCTAACCTAGCCTACTCTATGGAACTTGGCCTCCATGTTTTGAACAGGCCACCTATTGGTTGCACTAATCTTCTGGTCAAGGATGCGATACGGGTTGCTATTCCCCGTCTAGTACCTATTTAGTCTTTCTTTGGGTTGTAACCCTCCTCATTACCAAAAAAAAACAACTTTTAAAAAAACGAAATAAAGCAAGTCTAGGATTAGTTCCATTACTAGGGATGTTAACGGGGCAGGGCGGGGGCGGTCAATACTCCCACGTCTCCCAATTTTACCCTGTTCTCCACCATGAGGAGTTTTTCTCCCCAGTCCTCGTTCCCCGCGGGAAGTTAAATTCATAAAAAGAGGTAATAAACTAAAATCCAATGAAATATAAAATATATAAAACTTAAAATTCTTAAATTTAAAGTTAAAGAACTCTCCAAAATATTACAACAAGTTCAAATTCAAATCATACCAACATGAGATTCAACAAAAAATAAGACAAGATCTAAGACTACATCCATTTAATTCTTCTTATCATGTCCAACATTTAATGTCTTTAACATTTTAGTGTAGTGCGATGGACAAGTGACACTGTAGCGAGATATGGACGAATAAAGTTACTTAGATGGTGCGAGGGACTAGATGCGTGAAGAGCTAGAAAGAGATGTCAGGTCGTTTGGAAGTGAAAGGTGAAGACTGTTGATGAGTGTGATTCCACCTCATCTTTGTCCATCATTTTGCATGCATTTTCATGTAGTTTAGGCATATTTTTATTAGATTTTAGGTTAATTTTCCTTTGGAACGGGTAAGGCGGTTTTCGTGTGTTGTTTTGCAGATATCAAGGGTAAATTGCTCAAGATCAACCATGATGAAGTTTGGATGAAGATGGAGCTTTAAAACTGAAGAAAATAAGCCAAACAGAGCCCATCACGGCCTAGCCGTGATGCCCATCACGGCCATGATCAAGCAAAAACTGAAAAAGAAGAAAGGCTGAAGTCAGAGTCTGTCACGGCCTGGCCGTGATAGCCATCACGGCCGTGACCCAATACCACCACAAGTCAGAGCACATCACGGGCCAAAACGGAGGCTCGCGTCGCGAGCAGTATATTCGCGTCGCGAATGACCGGATTTTGCACAACTTCCAGAAGCAGAGACCGTCACGGCCTGGCCGTGATGGCCATCACGGCCGTGACGCGCATTACTTGGACCTGAAGAAACCGAAATAGATCAGATTTTGAGTTGGTTTGGGACTCTAACTTCCCCATTTCTATAAATATGGACCAAGGCATCAGATACAGAGAAGACACACACATTGGGGGCTACTACTCTAGGCATAGATTTAGGATCTCTTCTCCTCTCTTCTCTTTTCTGATTTTTATTATGTTGTCAACCCAGCTTGTCATCTCCATGGCAAGACTGGAGTAGTAGCTTAGTTTCTAGGGATTAGGGCTCTGCCCGAGGTTTGTAAATGATGTTAATTTGATGTTGAAACCGTTGTTGATTTCATAATTGTTTTAGATCTGATTTCTAGTGTGTTAATCACTCATAAATTTAGGCAACCGTTTATTTACGTGACATAGACGTTCTAAGGAGGAACCTAGCGGTGAACTTAGGATTTCTAGGGTGATTCACTCGTAAAGCCCTGCAGCCACTAGTTTGTGAGATGTGAATGATCCAAGGAGGAACCTAGCGGTGAACTTAGGTTATTTGCATGACCGAGACATTTCAAGGAGGAACCTAGCGGTGAACTTGGGTGTCGGACCTATAGAAGTCAGACTTGGGACTGAAATCACGAAAGTTAGAAGCCGTCCCTCGAGGAGCAACGAGTTGTCACGGAACGCAAAGGGTCCAATCCGGGATCGACTACCACGAAAGTAGGGGTCGGGTCAATTGGGCACAGCTTTGGTAACCGAAAGGGAGCTTAAGCTATTAGAGGATAAACTCGCCTTCAAGGCAATTTCGGTAATCAACAAAGGTAAATCTGTTAGCAACATAAACGACCTCAAAGGTAACCCAAATCCCTAGGAATCCGTTTAAATCGAAAACCCCAAAAACATTTGTTTTCTGTTTGTTTATCATTTCAATTTCAAATTCAAACATTTTTCAAAACCCCTTTAAAACTGTCCAGAACTAATCGATTCGAAAACCGATTGCGATTCGAGAACACAGTCTCTGTGGGTTCGATATCTTTTATTACTTGACGGCAGTCCGGTACACTTGCCGGAAACGCACGAGCGGCGCGCAACCCGCGTGACGCGACATCAAGTTTTTGGCGCCGTTGCCGGGGACTGTGCCTTTTCGAATTTCAATTAGTTTTTAAATTGATTTTTCTGGACCCTTTTCTTTTTGTTTGATTTTTATTTCTGAAATTTAAAAAAAAAACAAAAAAACAAAACAAAACAAAAAAAAAAATTTCTTTTCCTTCTATTGTATCCATCTCTCTTTGAGTTATATGCAAAGATCCCTAAGTCTTGGGAGCCTTAGTGAGATTGATCCGGAGATCGAGAGGACCTTCCACAGACGTAGAAGACAACAAAGAGAGGGAGAAAGGTTGAGTCCCGTTCCACTCATGGCGAATCAACCGGATACAAAACCTTTGAAGGACTACGCAGCCCCAAATGCGAGAGGCTTGCGAACTGGGATTGCAAGGCCAGAGATTGAGGCGGAAAACTATACCATACCGCCCATGCTAATCAACATGATTAGGCAACATCAATTCGGAGGATTGCCTTCGGAGGACCCGACCGATCATATAGAAACATTCTTAGAGTTCACCGATGCAATCCGGATTAATGGAGCCTCAGTCGATGTTGTGCGTTTGAGATTGTTCCCCTCATCTCTCACTGGAAAAGCGAAGGCCTGGCTTAAGCAAATCCCCGCTAACACTTTGACTACTTGGGACCAACTGGAACAGGCGTTCTTGGAGAAATTCTTCCCTCCATCCAAGACGGCCTACATAAGAACCCAGATCACCGGCTTCTTCCAGAAAGACGGAGAATCATTATCGGAAGCTTGGGATCGATACAAGGGACTGCTGGAGTCGTGCCCACATCACGGACTCGAGAGGTGGTTAATAGTGCACACCTTCTATAACGGATTAGACTACTCTTTGAAGGTGTCACTAGATTCTGCAGCCGGTGGAGCGTTTATGAATAGGCCTCTCACTGAGGCATTCAACATCATCGAGAATGTCGCCACCAACTACCACCAATGGGGATCCGAAAGAGGTAATAACCCGAACAAGATTTCGAGGGGTAAGTTTGAGGTAAATAGCACAGATCTTATTATGTCAAAGATAGACTCACTTAATAAACGTTTTGATCGGTGCGGAAAGAGCTAATGTGAGTGCATTAGGTGCTACTAACCTTGTTTGTGAGATTTGTGGAATGCGGGGACATGACATGATGGGATGCCCACATGGATCCCAGGCGCCGGGTGAGCAAGTGAACTCTTGTAACAACTACTATGATACGAACCCGAAGCTGCCCAACTATGCTCCCCCAAATCCCTACAACCAAAGAAGGAACAACCCTTACCTCTCTTACGGCAACTACAGCAACACGCTCAACCATGAGTTCCAAGAAGGTCAAGGTAATAAGAGGACCGCACCGGGGTACCCTCAGGTACAAAGATCTAAACTCGAGACTTTATTTGAAAGTTTTGTCGAAACTCAGACAAAACAGAATGAGGAGTTTAGACAACAAGGAAGGGCAGTGAGTGAGGCAATAAAGGATCTAGCATCTAAGGTAGACAACTTAGCAACTCATAACAAGATGCTAGAAAACCAGATTGCCCAACAAGCCAGCACGTACTCGAGACCTAAGGGTGCATTCCCGGGGCAACCCGAATCAAATCCCAACGAGCATTGCAATGTCATACACTTGAGGGATGATAAGCTTGGGGTGGGGGTAGCTGAAATGGACGTGGAACCGGAGGAGGACACGAGCGAAAAAGAAGAGCCATAACCGAAATACGTCCTCCACCACCGTACCAACCTCCGATACCTTTCCCACAAAGGTTGGTTAGGAAAAAGCAAGTAGATGTAGAGACTAAAATGCCTACTAAACTGAAAGACCCAGGTAGTTTCTCCATCGCTTGCTCAATTGAACAAGTGCACATTGACCAAGCCTTATGTGACTTAGGGGCTAGTGCGAGCTTGATGCCCCTGACTATCATGGAAAGGTTGGAAAGTAAAGAGTTGAGACCGTTCAAATTCTCCTTACAATTTGCGGACGGCTCAACTAGGACTCCTCTAGGCATACTAGAGAATGTCCCTGTGAAGGTAGGGAAATTCTTCATCCCTACCGACTTCCTGGTATTGGATATGAAAGGGAATTCTGAATTCCCCATCATTTTAGGAAGGCCATTCTTGGCAACCGCTGGAGCATTAATAGACGTAAGGAATGGCAAACTCTCTCTAAATGTAGAGGAAGGTAGGGTAAATTTTCAGTTGACTAACTCTTGTAACAACCCTCCTTTTGAGAGCCATGTGTGCAGAATTGATGTAACGTCTCAAGCGGTAGAGAAAGAACTTAGCATGGAAGCAACCCCAAAGATACGCATGGTTGAAGATGCAACCAGTGGTGAAGTCGGGATTGCTGTCCATGCAGAAACAAAACTTCCGCCGGGAGGAAGGAAGGCTAGGAAGCTCCGAGAGAAAAGAGCAAAGCGGAAGCATTATTGGTCGTATGAGCAGAAACGGCTATTTGAAGGAGCTCCATGGAAGAGAAGTGTGCCTGCACTTCTACGCCCAGCCGACCCCGGTTGACTTGAGGAAGTATGGTCAAGCTTAAGACCATAAAGAAGCGCTTCTTGGGAGGCAACCCAAGTTTTTCTTTCCCTTTTTCCTTTTGTTTTTGATTTAACCTCTTGAATAATTTGAGAAGATCAAGAGGCAAAAATATCATTAATAGGTTTGTCTAGTGTTTTCAGGTTGAGAAAGAGAAGAAGAGCATAAAAAGATAAAGTCAGAGGCCATCACGCCCTGGCCGTGACAGTGGTCACGGCCGTGATAAACTAAACAAAAGCACAGAAAGGATCACGGCCTAGCCGTGACAACCATCACGGGCGTGATGAGTAGGATGCCAAGGTCGAGAGCATCACGGCCCAGCCGTGATGTAGACCACTACCGTGACAGGGCAACTCCCGAGGACAGAATTGATCACGGCCTAGCCGTGATGAGCCTCACTACCGTGACGAAATTTCTACCCAAGTTTTGACTGGAATGTGAAGCCAACACCCGCCACCGACTCGGTAAGTTGTTCCAATTTTTCTCCTCTTCTCCGACTTGATTATTTACATTGGAGACAATGTAAGTAATCAAGCTTGGGGTAGGGGTATTTATTTTTGCATTTGCATTGTTGCATTCATATTGCATTCTCATAGGCATGGATTGGTATGATCACATTCTCTAGATTGCCCCTCACTTAGAACATGCATCCGATTGTGAGAACTTGGAGCCAAATGAATTGAGATAGTGAATTTTGAACCCAATTTTTCATTATTCTTGTGATATGGCTAAAAATAAAAAATTCTTGAGATAGTCATTTGATAGTTGATAATTAGCATGTGGTCCCTTAAACTTGTGTTCCTCACTGATTTTTGAACTACTAAATGTAAGATTTTGAGCCAAAAGGGGGTATTCACTAAATCTACCCCATTTCTTGTGATAGAGTGATTTAATTCCTCATGGACTGTATTTTCTAGAACTTGACTTGAAACCATTTCAAAACTTAAAAATTTTTTAAAACATTTTTGAATATGATTGAGGCACTAGGTATTTTTCCGGCCTCCCGAGCTTGAATGATAAATGCTACCCCTTAGTTGCCCAATTTTGAGCCTAAAGATAAAATACTTTTCTTGGTACCATGAATTAATTTGATAAATAATGCTTGGTATGGCACCTTTTAAAGTTTTACAAAAAGGGTGATTGGTAGTTGGAAAAAGTATGGGAAGAAAAAGCTAGAAAGTAATTTCTCTTGAGCTATAAATCTCCCCTTCTCCAAACAAATAAAAATGAAATAAACAGAAAAAAATGGAGAAGGGGATGACAAAGAAAGTGAGAAATGAAAAAAAAATTTAAATGAAGGAAGAAAGGTGGAAAAGTAAACCAAAGCCCAAAAAGGGGTATTTTAGAAGGTGTCATGCTTTGTAATGTTTGATAATCTGTCTAGCCTTCTTGAAATTCCCTTTCCTTGATTTTCCCACCTTACAATAAATCCCATGGCCACATTACAACCAAAGGAAAAGACCTCTTGATTCTTAAGTGTTTTCATAAATAAAGTAGAGATTTGGTTAATAGTCAAGCCTATGGTAAAATACTTTCCTTGAGGAAATTGAGTGAATTGTCAATAAACCCTAAAACACTTGAGTGAGGTGAGATGAGTGCCCAAATCGGTGAGAACATGAACTTGAAGAACCTAAGCTTCTAATTGGACTTGAACTTGATTATCTCTTGAGTGCTTATTAAAAATGCCTATTACTTGGATTAGCTTCTAGGGTTCTTGGTTCACTATCCATGCTTTAATTGATTTATCTTATGGCTTGAGTAATTGCTTGAGGACAAGCAAAGTTTTAAGCTTGGGGTGATTTGATGAGTGTGATTCCACCTCATCTTTGTCCATCATTTTGCATGCATTTTCATGTAGTTTAGGCATATTTTTATTAGATTTTAGGTTAATTTTCCTTTGGAACGGGTAAGGCGGTTTTCGTGTGTTGTTTTGCAGATATCAAGGGTAAATTGCTCAAGATCAACCATGATGAAGTTTGGATGAAGATGGAGCTTTAAAACTGAAGAAAATAAGCCAAACAGAGCCCATCACGGCCTAGCCGTGATGCCCATCACGGCCATGATCAAGCAAAAACTGAAAAAGAAGAAAGGCTGAAGTCAGAGTCTGTCACGGCCTGGCCGTGATAGCCATCACGGCCGTGACCCAAAACCACCACATGTCAGAGCACATCACGGCCCAGCCGTGAAATTCTTCACGGGCCAAAACAGAGGCTCGCGTCGCGAGCAGTATATTCGCGTCGCGAATGACCGGATTTTGCACAACTTCCAGAAGCAGAGACCGTCACGGCCTGGCCGTGATGGCCATCACGGCCGTGACGCGCATTACTTGGACCTGAAGAAACCGAAATAGATCAGATTTTGAGTTGGTTTGGGACTCTAACTTCCCCATTTCTATAAATATGGACCAAGGCATCAGATACAGAGAAGACACACACATTGGGGGCTACTACTCTAGGCATAGATTTAGGATCTCTTCTCCTCTCTTCTCTTTTCTGATTTTTATTATGTTGTCAACCCAGCTTGTCATCTCCATGGCAAGACTGGAGTAGTAGCTTAGTTTCTAGGGATTAGGGCTCTGCCCGAGGTTTGTAAATGATGTTAATTTGATGTTGAAACCGTTGTTGATTTCATAATTGTTTTAGATCTGATTTCTAGTGTGTTAATCACTCATAAATTTCGGCAACCGTTTATTTACGTGACATAGACGTTCTAAGGAGGAACCTAGCGGTGAACTTAGGATTTCTAGGGTGATTCACTCGTAAAGCCCGGCAGCCACTAGTTTGTGAGATGTGAATGATCCAAGGAGGAACCTAGCGGTGAACTTAGGTTATTTGCATGACCGAGACATTTCAAGGAGGAACCTAGCGGTGAACTTGGGTGTCGGACCTATAGAAGTCAGACTTGGGACTGAAATCACGAAAGTTAGAAGCCGTCCCTCGAGGAGCAACGAGTTGTCACGGAACGCAAAGGGTCCAATCTGGGATCGACTACCACGAAAGTAGGGGTCGGGTCAATTGGGCACAGCTTTGGTAACCCGAAAGGGAGCTTAAGCTATTAGAGGATAAACTCGCCTTCAAGGCAATTTCGGTAATCAACAAAGGTAAATCTGTTAGCAACATAAACGACCTCAAAGGTAACCCAAATCCCTAGGAATCCGTTTAAATCGAAAACCCCAAAAACATTTGTTTTCTGTTTGTTTATCATTTCAATTTCAAATTCAAACATTTTTCAAAACCCCTTTAAAACTGTCCAGAACTAATCGATTCGAAAACCGATTGCGATTCGAGAACACAGTCTCTGTGGGTTCGATATCTTTTATTACTTGACGGCAGTCCGGTACACTTGCCGGAAACGCACGAGCGGCGCGCAACCCGCGCGACGCGACATCAACTGTATAGGAGGAACTGAGAAACCAAATATGGTTAAGAAAGTTAGACTTGAATTTTTACAATATTATATTAAATTAATAAATAAAAATATATATTTAGAATTACTAAAATATAATTATAATGTATATATTATACATATATATAATTAAAAGTATATTTTGTAATCTTATCAAGGACAGAGACCCCGCGAGGATGGGGATATGTTCCTCGTCCTCGTCCCCGAAATACCTTCGAGGGAATTTTCTCCCGCATCCTCATCTCCAAAGGGAAAAAATCGCCGTTTGTGGGGTCCAATTCAAGACAATCCTCATGGGGATCCCCACGTTCAGATGAAAATTACCATCCTTATCTGGTACCCATGTTATTGTTGTTTTCTTAATTTTGGAACACCTTGGTTTTTATATTTTAATACAAAAACGTCATGCCAAATGGTACCCTATAAAAAAAATATAAAATCAATTAAGTATTGATCGAGTGATAAGCATCTCAACCCTATAAGGAGAAGAATTGAAGTTTGAATCCTGGTGACAGACACACTAATTGGGAGGTTCCGAAAACCAAGTGTTAATTATCTGCTATAAGCATGTATGCAACCGACCAATGATTAGTCTTATGACCGGTCTACAAAATCGAAGCTTGTGGTGATACCACAGGATATGTCGCCAGATAGTTAAAGATCTTAATTAAAGTGTTTCATAAAAAAATGAAATACAAAAATAAAAACCTAAAATTAAAATGTAGTTATTGTGACACCCTAACTCGGGTCATCACATGGTTACCCGTTTGTCGAAATAAAACTTAATTTGCTGGTTGCGTTCGGAAAATAATGTTTTCTCAACGTTTATCTTTTCAAAATATGGTGATAAAATTTTTTCTCTTTTTTTAACCTCATAACAACAACAACGTAATCAAATCACACTTAAATACATAATGTATATAAGTCATACAACTATACTGCCTCATATGTTTTCACACCTAGATCATTATCAGTTTAGTTTATTCTCAAAACCCAATATAACACAATAGGGCCTAAGCTGGTCGTAACTAACAGACACTACAACCGAGAAGCAAAGAACAAAGATGCCCCGAGCTAGACAGCCTTCTTCTTCTTGTAGAGATCATACCCCTTGTGCGGCTCTGATATATTTGTAAGGGTGAGACGTCAATATATGGATTTAACACAATAACTAAATGTGTGATACAAAAGAAGACACATGCACACATACATGTTTATAACAACATAAGCATCCATATTATAGCATACTGTTTATCAATGGGTTCCACACCCCAAACATCAACGTTGGAAAACTATGCATGAACACTTCAATACATCATCTAAACATCCACACTTAATCTCATGAGATATCCCAACCAGTAATGAGTTGATCAGACTCCAGGCACGCAGCCATAATACAGGCACGCATCCAGAACACAGTCACGCAGCCAGAACATAACGGGCACGTCTGCCAAATGCATGCAAAAACACTCTGTTCTTGACACTTTTCTTTGTGTTCGATCTTTCTTTGCCGAAGCTCAAAATGGCTTACAACTCACATAGTTTTAACATCTTCAAAACTTTCATTAAAACACAGAACCTCACAGTCCGAGTGCTCAATCACGACACCTCTCGACCGATGCACCAGTAATAGGTTCGTGGTAATAGAAAACATCTTAAATGTTTAAACACATTATACACCACGTATACAGTAGAAACCCAGTCTACAGGACCTCAAAGTCCAAAGGACCCCAAGTCTATAACAACAAAGAACCTTAGTACCCCGATGTCTCGGTTACTAAGTTCAACACCACTTTCAACACGGTTGAATTAATTTTGCTTTCGGAAAATCTTTTCAAATGGGAAATTCTTCAATAAAATCATTAAATAATAAAACTTAGTTTCCACAAGGTGAGTCACTTGAGGTTTTAAACTTACTTAAAATACGTACCGCCGTTTCAAAATACTTGCCGTCGACACTTTTTCCAAATTTGCCGTCAATTATCACTTTTAAAGCCTTTTAAGCCAAAACTTAGCTTTTACCACTTAGATAATTTTCTAAAATTATAATTAACTTATTTTCAACAATTAATTTCATAAAATAACTTTTTATAATATTACGGAATTTATTACATAAAAATTAGCAATAGTAAAATATTTTCACGGTTGTGCACTCTCTGTGACCCACAGTTCACTTTTTCACTAATAAATCATTAAAATGATAACATTTCTCAAAACTCATTATTTTTACAAAACAATATTTTCCACCACTATTATATTCCACCATTTCCCATAAAACATTGAATATAATTTACACAGCTTATTAAAGCTTTTATCTTATTAATCGGTTGTGCACTGACCACTGTCAGGCTTCTCAAACTACATTCAACAACATCATCAAAATTATATCACCAGGCAGATCTTGCATCACAGCAATATAATATACAACTACAGATAATTAAATAAATTAAAAGTTTATCAATCACCGATACACAGATAAACAACACAACGTAAACAACATAAACAAATAACCACAACCACATATAAATTATACAGACTACACTAAAAGCAAATGGTTATTGAGAAAAATCCCTCAGGTAAGCTCCCCTTACCTCTCGAAGATCCTCAGTGAAATTAAAAGAACTTTGTCGATTGTCGGAAACCCTCGTACGCCGTAAAACAATTAACCTTCAACAACACATCCAAACAACCAATCAAAACAAGCAAAACAAACACCTAATCCTCTCTAATAGGTCGCGGCCTCCTTAGGGTTTTGTGGATCAAAATCTCCAAACTTGCTTAAGTCATGGATTAATGATCCTAATATACTTAAGGAAATGGATTAGGGCTAAACAACAAGGTTAAGAATCAAAACCATCCTAATCCTCTAAATGGTAGATTCGACCAACACAAGGACATAGGGTTAGGGTTTTCATTTTTGACAAACCAACTTAGATTTAACATAAACATTTATTAACTAGATGATTACATGATCACTTTGATAAAACTTAACAAAATCATTCAAGTTCCTCACTAATGAATTTCGGCCAAGACATGAAAGACATGGTTATAAATTTCAACCTGATACAACAACTTGGATTTAGCAAGTACATACCCTAGAAGCATGATATCTATGATCATTTTCAAGTAGAAAACAACAAAGTTCCTCCACCTCTCACTATAGGTTTCGGCCATGCTCAAAAAAAATGAGTAGGAAGATTTTGTTTGAAACAATATCTTGGATTATGATAGTAGGGATGATTATAAGCACATAGAAATTGGTTTCACAATTTTAGGATTTTTCTATGATTTATGGTGATTTTTCAAAGTTATGAACATAAGCTTGAATCTAGTTTGAACATGGTGATTTAAGACTTCAAAACATGAAAACTTATGAAGAACATGACATTAAATGAAGGTAGAGAGAAAGAATCACCTCTTGAAAAACAAGAAATGAGCAAGAATCACTAACTTCCTTTGAAAACTCAAGCTTTTTTCACCTGTAAGAAAATGGAATTTTTGAGAGTTTGGAGAGGATGAAGAAGAATGTGGAAGAATGGAGAAGCTCCTAGCTTCTTCAAGAGCTTATGGCAGCCACAAGGAGGCTTGGGCCATGCGAAATTGGGCTTGGCAAAAGCCCAAGTCCATTACCAAATTTTGCAACATAAAAATGCTTAAGACTTTAATAAAAACCTAGGAAATTAAGAGTAGGAAATTGGTTTTCATGGAATAAATCTTGGCCACGAAATTTGGGACTCAAAACTGCAGCCCAACATGATTTGGATGAGTGAAAAATTGATCCACTTCACTTAGTGTATCATAGAAACTAGATTAGGGACCAAAGTGCAATTTCCATCGTGATTGTCGTCATGAGGCCATGTGCTCCATTAATGTGTTCACATGGGTGACTCGCCATATTTGACTCATTGGTATCATCCGTTAGTGGCTCCTGGAAATCCCGTAATCTGCTCTGTTGCTTCCCCGATTTAATATGACGCCCGGATAAAATATAATATTTCACATTTTAGTGAAATATTTCAAAATAACCAAAATTGTAGGAAATTAAATAAAAACCTTAAGTTTTTCGTTCACGAGTAAAAATTAGGTCTTTTGAGCAGTATAATTATACTGTCAATGAAATTCGCGGGCCGGGATTCGCATGACTTTTCAACCTAAATTTTTATCGTAACTCTCTAAGGTAAAGTAGAGTATAAATAATGTTTTGGTTTAATTAAAACCATTTTCTAAGTCTTGGATAAAAATATAAACGTATTTATATAAATTTCCGATATTAGAAAATAACGAAAAGTCGGGGTGTCACTGTTTTGGCATTGCTATGGACTAGATCCACGACTTCAAAAATTTTAAGAAAATTAAGTTGTTATTGGTAATAACGATTTCAATTTAGTATTTTTTTTAAAAAAATAATAGGCAAAATAGGTAGATTGGTCCAATGCATTTATTTATTTTTCATATTGGTCATATAAGTTTTTTATTTTTTAAATTAGTCCTACACGTTATGTTCTGATTCCAAGTTAGTCATTTCCGTCAATTTTAACCTAACGCTGTCGGTTTTGATCTGACGTAGCCATCATATTAGTTCGACACGTATGTTAATTTATTTTATAAATAAATTATTTGATATATTATTATAAAATAATTAATATATAATTCTAGCATATTTAGAATTAAATATTACTGAAAACGTATAATTTGTAATTATCAATTATGCATTTAGCATTTTTTTACGTGCGGGAAGGAACCCAGGGTATCCCTACAGCTGGAAGCCGTAGGACTAATCCCATGAGGATGTAGAGTACCAATTAAGGAGAAACTCATCTACTCATAGATGCGGCTCTATTCCCATTACTAGGATCCGAACTATGGACATATGATTAAAAGGTCCAAGCAACTAGCCACTTGGATCACACCTTATGTGGGTTATGCATTTGTCATTTTACTACCGTAAAAGTATCTAAAAATATGCAATTTAAAAAAGTATTAAAGTAGTATACACTGTAAATGTAATAAGATTTACACTAACATTTAGTAATATTTTGACATGTGTGCATTTATGGATATAATATAAAAATACTAAATGTTGATGGCAGCAGTCTTGGTAATATTATTGATTTGATAATAATATTAAATGCTATATTTATTGAATGTAATATAAAAATATGTATATTTATAACTATTAAATATTATATTTATTATATTTGATATATTAAATATTATAACACACATACATAAAGTTAACTTGAGACTTTTACCAAGAAAATAAATAAAGTTAACTTGATATTTAGAGAAATTAATGATAATATATATATTTTTATTACAGCATTAATGATAATATTGATTACCAAAATAAAGAAGATATTACATAAAATATTATAAAAGTTTTACATTTCATAAAAAATATCATCATAACATAGTATAATAAATTTGAATGATATTTTTACCCTATTTACATAATTTACATGTAACTATTGTATCAAATATATTAACATAAGTTAAAATTTTATATAAGTATGAATTTTTATTTTAAAAAAATATTAAATTTAAAATTAATCTATTTATGAAATATGTTTATAGAAGAAACATAACAATTAACTTGGTAAAAAAATTTGACAATTATTTTGACTGAGTTTGATGAAAAAATACATATATTACACAAAAAATATTGTTTAAAATAAATTATTTATTCAATTTTTTAACAAAAATCTTTTTTTCCCTTTATTATATTCTATAATTAAAAAAACATTTGTAGGTCTACTTTATATATATTTCTTTTATAATAAATTTCACTTAATTCTTAAAAATTGATTCCTGTAAATATTATAAATAAACCCGTGCAATGCACCAACATTATTTCTAGTTGGCAACAATTTGTTAAAACTATTACTATAATTTTAAAAGCAAGTTACATGGTTAGATTAAAAAAACTCTGACGATGGGTGATTGGATGGCAGTAATGGAAAATACAATAATAATTTATTAATAGGATGGACTGGATGGTGGTAAATTGGTAATTATAATAGAGGTGGTGGGGATTTTGGTTTATTAGTGTCAATGAAGTGAAAAGTACCTAATTTCTCATCTTTTGTATGATTACTCTTATTCACATAACAAACTACATGAAAACATATCATACAAAATGATACTCAGATAAATTTATATTGTATAAAATGAGCACAAAATTATATAAAATAGAATGTGCTTATAAAAAAATACAATGTGATTTGCTTTAATTTTAGAGTGATGTTAGCATCACACTCTTAAACGCACTCATCTTAACACATTTTTATTATTGGGTGGATTTCATATGGGACCATATGTTTTGGTGGCTCTCACATAAAATCTATCCAATAATAGAGAGTATGTCGAGGAGAGTGTGATAAAGGGCGTGTTATTAGCATTTTTCTTAATTTTATTTGGTATGGCAAATAAGAAGGGGTGATTATTAAATAATAAAAGCAGCATAAGCTACACGGAAGCTGTAACACCCTGTATTTCACTGTTTTAAATAACAGTAATTTATATAAATATGTTTATAAATTTATTTGAGTTTTAGAAAATTATTTTAAATAATTGGAGTTTACCACTCAATCCTACTTGAATGTAGGAAGCTACGATTAAAATTTAGGTTGGAAAGTCAGGCGAAACCCGGGCCACGAATTCCATTGACAGTATAATAATACTTCTCAAAAGACCTAATTTTAATTCGTGAACGAAAGACTTAAGATTATTATTTTATTTTCTACAATTCTGTATTTTTAGAATTATTTCAGAAAAAAAATAAAATAATTTACTTTTTTCGGGTGAAACACGTAATCAGGTAGACGACGGAGGGGATTTTGGAGTTTCTAAGAGCCAATAGAGGGTTTATCTTAGGATTTTGAGATGATTCAAGGGGGTGAATCATATTTTTATGTCTAGAAGGTTCTTCATGGTTAAAGTGAAAATTTATGAATTTTACGCTTAAGTCCCTCAACTTTCTGTTAAATTACCCTTTTGTCCCTAAGTTAGTTTCTAAGTTTTTTCAAGTGAACTGGGCTAGAATCCTTGTTCCCGATCTCTTAATGGACGTGGCCATGAAGCCCAAAATTTTCTAGTTCATGGATTGATTCCATAAAGCCTACTTGAAACTATACAAGTTTCCTATGTTATGCTAAATGCTTAAATCTTTAAGTGGGCCCCACAAAAATGAATCCAAGCCCAACTTGAGTAGGCCCATGTGCAAGCCCATGAGGGAGAAGGGGCTGCCCTCATAAAATTTTGGATGAGCCAAGATTTTCTAGAATGTTCTACATTCTTCTACTTTGTTCTCTAATGTTCTCAAATCTTCTTCAACATTCTTGAATCTTCATAAAATATCTATGACACAAAAATCAGCCCAAAATAGTCAAGATAAGCTCACATTAAATGTGGCAAATAATCATCATTACACTTTATTGACAATTTGCAAACTAGTCCTTATACTTTTGGAATCTTTGCAAAATGGTCCCTAGGAAGTATTTGCATTTCAATCCTTTTAGCAAGACAACTCATCCTACTAGATCCTTCTAAAAGTGGCGCCACCCATCTCTATAAATACCTTCTCTCACTTTTCACTTAGTTTTTATTGTCATTTGTTCAAAAAAAACCCTAAAGTTATAAGTCTTTTAGTGATAGATTTGTGAAGCAAGTTTCTTGGATTTCCTTTGTCATTGATCTTCAAGAGGTAAATCCTAATCTTCTTCCTTAATCATGCCTGTGTTCTTTAACAAGTTTCTTGATTCAAAGTTTGTTTCATAGTTGTTCATCATTTTCAAGTTTCTAAGTCTTGAACTTTGAAAAGTCATAATAAATTCTAGAAAAATCTAATGATGATGAAACTACTTTCTATCTTCTTGATATCATGCATATTATCTAAATCCAAGAGCATGATGTAATCAAAAATTTCTTTCCTAAAAACCTAGCCTTGGCCGAATCTATCAAAGTAGGTTTGGTAGAGTTTTGTTCATGTGTTGTCATGTATGATCATGTATTCTATATGGCATGTATGTCTACACACTCAAATCCATGTTAGTTTCTTAAAATGAAAATCTTTACTCAAAAATATCTATGTTGGCCGAACCCTAAGTGGGTGAGATTTGATGAGTTTTTGTTCATAGTTTTCATTAATGATCTTGTTAATCAAACTCTTAGTATGTATGCTTAATAAATCCAAGTTGGTTTATTAAACTAAAAACCCTATCCCTATGAACATGTTGAGGCCGAATCCTTGTCTAAAAGAGTTAGGAAGTTTTGAGTTTGAAACTTAGTTGTTTAGTCACTAATTCATGATTTAGGTTAATCAAGGATCATAAATCCATGACTTAATCATGATTAGAAATTTTAGTCATTCAAAAACCCTAGAGGCCATGACTATGTATTAGGGTTTAGAATGTTTTGATTTCTTGATTTGTAATTGTTTGATTGTAATGGTTGAAGGTTAAGTGAGTACGACGTTTAAGCGGTATCCGAATTTCCGAGGAAATCAGTAAGTTCACAAGAAAGTCTTCAAGAGGTAAGAGGGGAACACCTGAGGATTTATTCGATGGCTATATGCTATCCCGTGTTGTTTGTAATTATTTGTCTGTTAGTATTTATTTTAGTTGTTTATTGTTGTGTTATTTGTATCTGTGTGGTTTTAATTGCGTTTAACTGTTTATCTGTAATTATATTATGCTACTGTGATGCATGATCTGCCTGGGAAATATCTATGATATAACTGTCGGTTGATGTGTGAGAAGCCTGACAGTGGTCAGTGCACAATTAAGTTAATCGGATAAAAGCTTTAAGAAGCTTCGCAAATTATATTCAATGTTTTAACGGCAAAATATTGATATATAATATTAAAGGAAATTTTATTTTGAGAAAAATAAGGAATTTTGGAAAATATTATTATTTTAATAATTTATTTCTGAAAAAGTGAATTATGAGTCACAACGAGCGCGAAACCGTGAAAATATTTTGGCACTGCTAAATTTTACATAAGAAATCCCGGAATATTACAAAATATTCTTTTATGAAATTAATTGGTGAAAATAAGTTAATAATGATTTTAGAAAATAAATTAAGTAGAAAAAGTTAAGTTTTGGCTTTAAAAGCCTTAAAAATAATATTTGACGGCAAATTTGGAAAAGTATAGACGGCAAGTATTTTGAAACGGAAGTGCTTATTTTGAAGAAGTTAAAATCTCAAGTGACTCATTGGTTTGTGAAAAACTAAGTTTTATTATTTAAGGAATTTATTAATGAATTTCCATTTTGGAAAAGAATTTCTGAAAACCAAAAATAAATTCAACCGTGTTGAAAGTGCAATTGGACTTAGTAATCGAGACGTCGGGGTACTAAGGTTATGTGTTGTGATGGACTCGGGGTCATTTGGACTTTGAGGTCCTATACCGTATACGTGGTATATACCGTATTGAAACATTGAAGATGTTTTCTAGTACCACGAACCTAAGACTGGTGCATCAGTCGAGAGGTGTCGTGATTGAGCACTCGGACTGTTAGGTCCTGTGTTGTAATAAAAGTTTTAAAGGTGTTTTAAAACTATGTGAGTCGTAATCTATTTTGAGCTTCGGCAAAGAAAGATTGAACACAAAGAAAAGAACAAAACAAAAGTGTTTTGCATGCATCGGCAGACGTGCCTGCGGTTCGATGTATTAATTACCATCGGCGAAAGGTAATTTTTACTGTGTTTTTCTCATGTTCCTAGTGAGGACATTTGAGACCCCATCTTACTTGCTATTGGTGCCCTGAGTGTGGACATTAGCAATGTGTTTGGCTGCGTGCCTGGCCTTGTGTGCCTGTGTGGATGGGAAGAGGCGGTGTGCCTAGTGGCAGTGTGCCAAGTTAGCCAGTGTGGCTATGGAGCCTGATCAACTCATTATATGTTGGGATATCTCATGAGATTAGGACGAAAATTAGATGATGAATATGAAGTGTCATGCATAATTTTCAAATCGATGATGTTTGGGGTGTTGAACCCACTGATAAGCTGTTTGTTTATAATTATTTGTACTTAGTAAATGCTGATGTGTTTATGTGGTGGCTAGTGTGTAGTTATTGAGTAAGATACATGTATTGGTTTCTCACTCTTATATGTTCAGATGGACCTAGATATACCTTTGGTACAATTGAGGGTTCAAACGATCATGTTTGATCGTGCACAGTACGGTGGTGCCTGGGAGATTAACCCTGGGGCACTCAGTGCCACCTACCATGGCCCGAGTAGAGAAGTTATCGGCACGATAGAGGAAGGACCACAGCAGAGAATTAATGTAGTGGAGACGGTCGAGGTATCTCTACCTCCAGTTTGGTTGTACCTGCAGTACTTGGAAGAGCACGGATTGATGGATCCGCCACCTCAGCCACATCCTCTTCAGATATTGGGACCTGAGGAACCTCCTGCTGAAGTGGAGTTAGATGATGGGGAGGAAGATCCAGAGGAATACACTGAGGACGATCTTGAGTTTCACCCTCCTGCGGTTGATGATGAGGATTCTTCTGATGACGCAGCGGAAGCGGAGGCATCATCGTCAGATTCGTCAGTTGTAGGAGGGGTTTATCATCAGGATCCTCCCAATGAGATTTAGCAGCTTGACCAGCTATATGTATAGTTCTGGGGTAGTGAGCCTTGATAGTTTTTGATCTGGTTTCAGAGAGCCATGAGTTTTTGAATATGGTTCTGAACTACTTGTTGCTGATATGTATATATCTTTATTTTATTTGCTTAGTTTGATGGAGAATAGCCTATACTTATGAGGGCTCTTTTGTTATCTCCAATTATAGGTTGGGTGTATTTAAAAGGTGATGTATATATATATAGATAGATATATATGTTTGTTTGCGTTTACAATGATTCTATTTAAAGAAAAGAAAAAAAAAATTCAGCATTATTTTCGTAAAGAAACAGTGACTCTAAATTATATTTTCCGAAAGTAACCAGCGTTTAATAATTTAATTTCCATTTTTGGGTAATAGTGTGATGACCCTAGAAAGGGTGTCGCAGAAGCAATATATATTGAAATTGTAGTACACTAATACGCATATGAATATATGCTTGTAAATAAAAGTTGCACATAAGCTATATATATTTTTCTTCTCAAACAGCTATAAATTTTTTTAATCACTTGAACTCTAAGAGTCCAGTTCTCACCAGAAAGCTTCACTGACAATCGGACAAGAAACCAAACATATAAAATGAAAGTGTAAAGCTCCTCTAAAATGAACTAATTGTAAAGTGAAAAGGTAAGAGTGTATTTACTCTTGATTAACAAAATGGAATGAGATATTAATGTACTTTAACAAATCAAAATTGAATACACCATCATTTTCTCACTTTACACCCAAACTTACTTTAAAGGTGCCTAATCCAACATGAAATAACTGATAATAATAAATAAACCAGCATTGGAAGGGGAGTTGCTTCACAGGTTGCGAAGGTAACCAATGGCTTCCGCTAAACTTTCTGGGTCTATAGGTTTCTCAATACAAGCATTAGCTCCTGCTTCAAAAAACATTCGCGTATTCTCTGTAGTGTAATTTGTACACATACCCAGAATCTTGCTCTGTACACCCATCATACGTATCTCCCTCACAAACTACATAAAACATAAAATCAAATTTAGGTAGATATAAATTTGCTTATCAACAATTATGTATGCATTTGTTTGCGTGTCAAAAAAACCACGATACAAAACTACGGTAATAATGCCATTTTTGTAAAATTTTCACACAAATCGTGAATACTTCAAATAACTGCTTCCTCGTCCGATAGCTCGTCCGATCATCTTGGATGCAATTCTGTCTAAATCGTCGATGTTCCAAACAGAGGCTAAGCCCGTGTTTGGAAATGCAGCAAGGAACTACATTCAATCACAAAATCAAGTTAAAAATGACATGACAGTAATTTTATGAGCCTTAAATGTGAAAACTCAAGTAATTAACTTTTCTGTCATGTCCAGCCAAAGGTGCTTCCAAACATAGCATAATTCGTTCAAAATGTGACAACTTTAAGGTAAAGAAATTTTTTAAAAAAAAAGGTGTTCATACCTGAGGTCCACTAATTATGGCCATATCGAAATCAACGATTATGAAGTTAAAGCGACCTCCAACCACCAAAATGTCTATTCCACCTTGAGCGTTGTTTACAACCAGTGTATCAATGCCTAGTGATGCCAACATTGACTGTTCCATGAGTCTGGAAGGGATATCATCATCCACTAGCAATGCAGTATCCATGTAAGGAGTCTCTTCTGCATAATTGATATCGGGCATTAACATATATAGAAAATCAAGTGACTAGTAGAAAATACTAGTTTAAACCAAACAAGTTTTAAATGAACACAAGAACCAACATATAATATTTTAATGTTTCGAGGAGGCAACAAAGGTGATATATATCAACCCAAAGATAGATTTTGAAAATTGTAGAAAAATACTTATGCACTCGACGATACAAACCACAACCCAAAAAGTGGATCCTCTTAAACAAAGGTGATCCATAAAAAATCTCAAATTAGGCAGAGAAAATGCATAGCAATCTTGCATACGATGAATAATGAAGTGAAATTGCAAAACTAAGAGGCAATGGAAGGAGCTAATCAACTCTACATGGAAACTTGCCTATAACTCTTGATCTATCAATTTCTTTGTCATCAGCCTGGTCATAGGCTTATATAGGCGGCGAGAAAGCACTCTCTAACCTATCAAGTAAGTAAAGATAGAATTTCGCCTTTCTTTCTCTTCACTTTTTTAATTTTTTTAGAACAAAACACTTAAAGTTCATTTTTTTCTCACCGCTTTCTTTCTACCCAGATTCTTTCTTTCTAACTCATCACTTTTCATTTTCTTTCTCAAGCCAAATAAAGTGTAAAGGAATTTCACTATCTTATACTTAGGAAGTCAAATTCTTTTTTAACAGGGCCGACCCAATGGCCAGGCAACTAAAGCCCTTACTTTAGGCCTCAAAAAATTTTATTTATACTATAAAAAATAGTCAGCATCCTAGCGTCGGTTGGGCCTATGTACGGAATTTTTTTAAAAACAAAAATCATTTTAGAAGACCTCGTTTAGAGTTCGCTTTAGGCCTAAATAGGTTTTGGGTCGACCCAGTTTTTGAGAGGCACTATTTAGTGTGAGATGAGAGTACTACGAATGACGTGGAGGTGGTTTTATTATTATTTTTAGTGAAATAAAAAAATAAGATGAAAATAATAAAGTCCAAGATAAACAATAACACTTATTCGTCAGTTTTTCGTAACGGAAGCCTTCCAACCGTCCACCATTTCCGTTCTTTTTCTGAAATTCAAACAACTCATTGAATGGTAATATAATTTTATATTGACAATTCATTAAATTTACAGGTGAACAACTTATTGCCATTAAATGAGTTGTTTGAATATCAGATAAAGAATTAAATGTAAACATATGAAAATTTGCCAACGAAGGTTGGTCCAGTTGGTAAGGATACGACTCATAAACCACAAGGTTGTGAATTCGAATCCCATTGCCGATGTGAGGACCTCTTTGGTGGGTTATCTGTAAGTACCTCTGTAAGCGCTCTTTGAGCCGTGAGGCCTGCCCTGACCCTGATGAGTCCCCCGCGATCCAACTCACCAAAATTTCTGTAATAAAAAAAAGTATGAAAAATTATATTAAAAAAATCGAGTAGCTAGATTTGATAATCTTAATCCGGGTAAAAAGGGAGATTTACACATTGATAATAAATTAACTTTTCATTCAAAGCATTGACAATGAATTAAATTTACAGGTGAACAACATAGCAAATAATAATTATTGATATATGTTATGGATGCCAGCGATTTATACATTTTTTTTATAAATGAAGTTATTATTACTACCAACAACTTTAAGGATGTCATATTGAATTAAAAGAGAAAAGTAGAGAGAGAAGCTCCCCTAGGGTTTTTTTTTTGCTAAGTTTTGCCTTATGACTGCTTTAGGGAGCACTACTGGAAAGCTAAGGGTTGTGGAACCGTCAGGGGAGGAAACTGACCAACTTGCAAGGAGCACTAAAAAGGCTAAAATGTTGGAGGACTCTCAAGAAACAGTTAAAAGAGACACCTGCACTGATTTTGGAAACTCAAAGCCAGGTGATGATGCTTGAAGATACGCAAGGGACAGTGGTGAAGGAGACTCCTCAGAAGCTATTCCCTACAGCTACTACTATGGCTATGAAGAGACGACTGATCTCCTACGCGGATGCTTGTATTGGAGTGAATGGAGCGGCCTATGAAGTGGAGCCTTTGGATCTCGGGTTTCTCCAGGAAGAAGCCAAGGAGGAGGAGAGTTGCGAGGAGAAAGATCGGGCTGAAAAAGGGAAGAATACAAAAGGTGACCCGTTGTGCCTCGTTATTAAGGTTACCAGGGAGGAGATTAAGGTGGCACAACAACAATGGAAAAGAGCAGTTATAGTGAAACTGGTAGGCAAAAGAGTGGGACTGAGATTTTTCCAGATGAGATTGATGAAGCTATGGCAACCAGTGGGCACTATGGATGTTATCGATTTAGAGAATGATTACTTCCTTGTTAAGTTTGGAGATTGGAATGATGCTAAGAGAGCTTTCATGCATGGCCCGTCGAAAATCTCGGACCACTACCTCATGGTTCAATGGTGGCGGTCGGAGTTCTTTCCATTTGAGAATGAGTACAAAAAGGTGGCAGTGTGGGTGAGAATTCCGAGACTACCCACTGAATACTACGAGAAGCACATTCTATGGAGAATGGGGAATGGTCTCGGACGCACCATGCACATAAATAGGAACACTCTTCGGGAGAAGGAAGGATCGAAGGGTGAGTTCCAAACCACGGACCGAGCTAAATTAGATCGTATTTGTATCGAAGTTGGTCTGAGTAAGGTCCTGATTTCTAAGTTTGAATTTCACAACAGAATGTTGAATATGAGGGCCTCCACCTTGTTTGTTTTGGGTGTGGCCGCTATGGCCATAAAAAAGAGGTGTGACCACTGCTGGTTGAGAAGATTCCTAGGACTGAGCAGGATGACAAGGGCCATGATGATCGAATGAAGGCTATGAAGCAGAATGTGTCCGGTAGAAAAGTGGAAAATTACAAGAGGAAGAAGTTTTTGGGCCTTGGATAATCCCCCGAACAAGTGGTGGAAGACGAAGGATGCTACCACGTGATCAGGAACGACGTGGGAATGTTGGAAGGGAGAGTAATGGGCAGAAATTGCAGGGTCCCAGAGGCCAGGGATCAAGGTTTATCGTATTGGGAGGTACTGATGATAGTGTGACAGCTCACATTGCGGAGGTGGTACATAAAGCAAATGATAAAGGTAAGCAAAAGGAAATTTCAGCTGAGGAGGTGCCGAAGGATACGGAGTACGTCCATGCAGTGGGTGACAATATTCCCCATGCAAAAAAATCCGCATAAACCAGGTGGGGGTTTGAAGGGGGAGTGGGCCCAAGAAATGCCAACGCTAACAGTAGCGTGTCACCAAATGGGTCGGTCAGATCCATAAAGAATATTGCTAGAGGTGGAGTTCATATCAACTCGTTGGGCCCAATGGGTAAGGAAGATTCCGTGTTGAACCGAGTCAACTCGCCAGGGGGAAAAAGTAAGAGCTCCCTACTCAGGCTGTCCATATGAAACCAAGTGACAATGCTGCCGACTCAGGAGGGAACAATATCTTGAAAGCTCCCACTCAAGGTATAGCTAACAACAACAATGGAGTGCATCCAATGGAGTAGGAAACTGTCTTTGTCTTAAACCAGCGCCCTCCTGAATGCCCTAATAGTGTTGAAAGTCCAATGGAGATTGGTGATGAGTTAAACTTAGAAAGGGTCGCAATACCAGAAGCGATGGAAGAGGGGGTGTGTCATGATGCTGCCCATGCTTAGCAAATCTCTGGTATTCGTATTTTTCATTATTTTTATTTGTTTATTTATCAAGATGAAGATAATGACTTGGAATTGTAGGGGAGCTGGTTCCAGGACTTTCCCAAACCTTATCAGGGGCCTATCTTTACGATACAACTTGGATATGCTTGTTCTTTTTGAACCTCGTATAAGTGATACTAGAGCAGATAGAGTCATTCGCAAGCTTGGCTTCACAGATTCGTTTAAAGTGGATGCCAGGGGATTTTCGGGGGGGGGGGCGGGGATTTCGATCCATTGGAATGGTCCCTCGTTGAAGCTTGATATTCTCCAGGAATCTACCCAGGTAGTACACGCAAGAGTTACTTGTGCAAACCGGGGTCCCTGGAATTTTTCGGCTGTTTATGGTAGTCCACGCTTGCATGGTAGACAGGATCTTTGGAGAAAGCTTGGTGAGTTTGCTCTAGCTTGTAATGGGCCATGGCTAACTATGGGTGATTTTATTGCATACCAATTTTCCCATGAGAAAAGTGGAGGAGCTAGTCCAAATAGGTACTCAATGTAGTGCTTCAACATGCTGCTTATTTGACTGTGGTTTGGATGATCTAGGGTTTAAGGGACTGCCATTTACATGGGAATGGAGTGGAGTCAAGGATAGGCTTGATAGGGGTGTGTCCAACTCTGCATGGAGAGTAATATTCCCCGAAGCTTCTATATTGCATCTTCCCACACTTAAATCATACCACAAGCCCCTTTTGTTGTCACTGGAGACTGAAATTAGGAGGGATAATTCTAACAGGCCTTTCCGTTTTATGGCTAGCTGGCTCGCCGACTCAACTTTCAGGCCGTTGGTTCAAGAAGCTTGGTCTGGGAATAAAGGTTGCCACAATTCAGTGGGTGATTTCCAAAATAAGGTTCAAGAGTGGAATTATTGTTGCTTTGGAAATATTTTCCACAAGAAGAGAAGGTTGATAGGGTGTATAGAGGGCATTAACAGAAGACTCTCCATGGGGTTGAATACTCACTTAAAAAAGCCGCTTCAAAAGCTATGAGAAGAATATAATGGAGTTTTAGCTCAAGAAGAATTGTTTTGGTGCCAAAAAGCAAGATGTGATTGGGCACGTTTTGGAGATAGAAACACTCACTTTTCCATACAACGGCTATCATTAGGCGTAAAAGAAATAAAATTGAGGCTCTAACCTCTGTTGATAGCTCTTTGGTTAGGAACCCGAGTGAATTAAAGCATATGGCTGTTGAGTTTTTTCGTGAATTTTACCAAGCCACTGGGGATCTGGTGCCATTGGATACTCAATGCACCTTTCCTAGATTGGACAACATGAGCTTGTTAAGTTTGGAGGGGCAGTTCACTATTGAAGAAATAAAAGACGCGGTGTTTAGTATGGGCCCCTTGAAAGCTCTTGGACTCTATGGACTACAACCAATTTTTTTCCATAGCCAATGGGACTTAATTGGGCCTTCTGTTTGTGACTTAATTCAGAGTATCTATGTGAACCCAAGCAGGATGGCTGAGATAAATGAGACTTTAGTTGTGTTGATTCCCAAACTCCTACAGCCCGAGAACCTGAAGCAATTCCGGCCAATAAGCCTTTGCAATGTAACCTACAAGATTGTTACAAAGGTCATTGCTAACAGGCTGAGGAGACATACGGCCTCTCTCATTGCTCCGTACAAATGTAGTTTCATCCCTGGTAGACACAGCTCTGACAACATTGTAATAGCTCAAGAGGTGTTACATACTATGCGTACAAAGAAAGGAAAAAAAGGTTTTATGGCAGTAAAGGTTGACCTGGAAAAGGCTTATGACCGTTTGAGGTGGGAATTCTTGGACAATGTCTTGCAGGAAATCGGTATTGGAGACCACTTCATAAGGTTGATCATGACTTGTTTTTTTTCGGTTTCCATGCAGGTCCTTTTTAATGGTGATACTACTGATGCTTTTTCTCCAACCCGTGGGATTAGACAAGGAGATCCTCTCTCCCCATACCTCTTTGTCCTTTGTGTGGAAAAATTGGCACATCGTATTCAGGACATAGTGATGGATGGAAGTTGGAAGCCGATTGTGCTTAATAGGGTGGGCCCACCTCTAACTCATCTATTCTTTACTGATCATTTGCTCCTGTTTAGGGAAGCCACCAGCCACCAAATGTTGACTATTTCGGACAGCCTTAATAGATTCTGCCAGGCGTCAGGTGAGCTGGTTAGTGTGGAGAAAACACGTATGTTGATGACTAAGAATGTGAACCATAATGTTGCACGGAGTCTTCGAGACATTTCTGAATTCTCTTTTACCCATGATCTGGGAAAGTACCTGGGAGTCCCTCTAATTAATGAGAGGATCAACAAAAATACATATTGTCACATATTGGATCATACCCAATAGAGGCTCGGTACTTGGAGAGCAGAGTCCTTATCCTTCGTGGGAAGAGTATACTTAGCCCAGGCGGTTGTTGCTGCCCTCCCCACATACACCATGCAAACCACTCTTCTCCCCAAGCAAGTGTACAATAAGCTGGAACGTATGAACAGAGACTTTGTTTGGGGGTCGAGAGAGAATTCTTGGAAGTGCCACACGGTGGCTTGGCAGAGTATATGTCAGAGAAAGGAATTAGGTGGCTTGGGATTTCGTAAATTGCATGCTTTCAACCAAGCTTTCTTGATGAAACTTGGTTGGGGCCTTATTAGTAACACTAATGCTTTATGGGTGAGGGTTCTCCGGAGTAAATATAAGTGTGGATCTAATGTCATTCCACGGGTTCAGAGATATGCTAATGGATCAAATGTGTGGAGAGGGATTTTCCTCACCTGGAACAATGTACTTCACTGTTTGAGATGGAATATTGGTAACGGTCACACAGTGAGCTTCTGGGAGGATAGACGGCTATTCTCCGATGTAGTTCTGAAGGACATAGCTACTGGCCCTGTACCTCTCCACGAGCTTCCCATTCCGATCTGTGACTTTATCAATAGTAGTGGTGCTTGGCGGATCCACATATTCCAGCATCTACTACCTGACCATATTCTGATGGAAATCAAAGGCTTTTTCATTTCGCTAAGAGAAGATAGGGAGGATGTGGTTCGTTGGGAGAATACTACAAGTGGTGATTTTTCTGTTAAATCAGCTTATGAGCTTCTAATGGGAGACACGGATGAGCTAAGGCAACCGCAAATATGGAAGGATATATGGAAATGGCCAGGGAACCAACGTGTACGCTGCTTTCTGTGGAAGTGTGTTAAAGGTGGTCTCATGACAAATGACTACAGGAGGTCGAGGGGCATAGGGTCTTGCTGGTTATGTCCTTTGTGCCAAAGGTATGAGGAGACAACTCTTCATATTTTAAGAGATTGTCAGGTGGTGCAGGCCCTTTGGCAGCGATATGGAGGTGAAGCTAATGTCCAAGGGTTCTTCACTTGTGACCTCAATTCTTGGCTTGTAACCAACCTTAGTATTTCCCTTCTGGAGGCGTGGGGGCATAATTGGTGTATGGTCTTTGGGACTTTAGTGTGGTAGGTCTAGCAGTTCCGAAATAAGCATGTTTTTGCCAACCAACAAATCATGGCAAAAGCTGTCCTACACGCTACTTTGTTTCACATAAAAGCATGGGAGCATGGGTGAAACACAGCGAGTATTAGTAGGGTGCGGTATAGGGAGCAGTTGGTGGGATGGAGTTTTACTCCAAACCTTTGGGTTAAAGCCAATGTTGATGGCTCGGTTATGTCCAATGGTAATATGGCTTCTTGTGGTGGGGTTCTACGTGATGTTACATGCTAGTGGATTTGTGGGTTCGCCAGGAATTTAGGCACCTCAAATGTTTTGTTGGCAGAGTTATGGGGCATCTTTACAACCCTTAATTTGGCCTGGGACAAGCAGATACCTAAGGTTTTGGTAGAAAGTGATTCTGAGGTGGCAGTGAAGCTAATCACAGAGGGTTGTTGTCCAAGCAACCATCTTTAAGCCCCGGTGGTGTCTGCTATAGCGGAGTTACAATCTCGTGATTAGGAAGTCCGGTATTCGCATGTTAGGCGTGAAGGTAACCGAGATGCGGACTTCTTAGCTAACCTAGCCTACTCTATGGAACTTGGTCTCCATGTTTTGAACAGGCCACCTATTGGTTGCACTAATATTCTGGTCAAGGATGCTATAGGGGTTGCTATTCCCCGTCTAGTAACTGTTTAGTCTTTCTTTGGGTTGTAACCCTCCTCGTTACCAAAAAAACAATTTTAAAAAAAAACTAAATAAAGCAAGTCGGGGATTAGTTCCATTACTAGGGATGTTAACGGGACAGGGCGGGGGCGGTCAATACTCCCACGTCTGCCAATTTTACCCCGTTCTCCGCCATGAGGAGTTTTTCTCCCCCGTCCTCGTTCCCCGCGGGAAGTTAAATTCATAAAAAGAGGTAATAAACTAAAATCCAATAAAATATATAAAACTTAAAATTCTTAAATTTAAAGTTAAAGAACTCTCCAAAATATTACAACAAGTTCAAATTCAAATCATACCAACATGAGATTCAACAAAAAATAAGACAAGATCTAAGACTACATCCATTTAATTCTTCTCATCATGTCCAACATTTAATTCTTTAACATTTTAGTGGTAGTACGATGGACAAGTGACACCACAGCGAGATATGGACGAATAAAGTCATTACTCAGATGGTGCGAAGGACTAGATGCGTGAAGAGCTAGAAAGAGAGGTCTGGTTGTTTGGAGGTGAAAGGTGAAGACTGTATAGGAGGAACTGAGAAACCAAATATGGTTAAGAAAGTTAGACTTGAATTTTTTCAATATTATATTAAATTAATAAATAAAAATATATATTTAGAATTACTAAAATATAATTATAATGTATATATTATACACATATATAATTAAAAGTATATTTTGTAATCTTATCAAGGAGTGAGACCCCGCGGGGCAGGGGATATGTTCCCTGTCCTCGTCCTCGAAATGCCTTCGAGGGAATTTTCTCCCGCGTCCTCATCTCCAAAGGGAAAAAATCGCCGTTTGTGGGGCCCAATTCAAGACAATCCCCGTGGGGATCCCCACATTCAGATGAAAATTACCATCCTTATCCGGTACCCATGTTATTGTTGTTTTCTTAATTTTGAACACCTTTGTATTTTTATTTTAATACAAAAACGTTATGCCAAATGGTACCCTATAAAAAATATAAAATCAATTAAGTATTGATCGAGTGATAAGCATCACAACCCTATAAGGAGTATAATGTAAGTTCGAATACTGGTGACAGACACTCTAATTGGGAGGTTCCAAAAACCAAGTGTTAATTATCTGCTATAAGCATGTATACAGCCGACCAATGATTAGTCCCATAATCGGTCTACAAAATGGAAGCTTGTGGGAATACCACGTGATATGTCACCAGATAGTTAAAGATCTTAATTAAAGTGTTTCATAAAAAAAATGAAATACAAAAATAAAAACCTAAAGTAAAATGTAGTTATGGCATTGATATGGATTAGATCCACGACTTTAAAATTTTTAAGAAAATTAAGTTGTTATTGGTAATAACGATTTCAATTTAATATTTTTTTAAAAAAATAATAGGCAAAATAGGTAGATTGGTCCAATGCATTTATTTATTTTTCATATTTGTCCTATAAGTTTTTTATTTTTCAAATTGGTCCAACACGTAATGTTCTGTTTCCAAGTCAGTCATTTCCGTCAATTTTGACCTAACGCCGTCAATTTTGATCTGACGTAGCCATCACATTAGTTCGACACGTATGTTAATTTACTTTATAAATAAATTATTCGATATATTATTATAAAATAATTAATATATAATTCGAGCATATTTAGAATTAAATATTATTGAAAACGTAAAAACAAATTATCAATTATGCATTTAGCATTTTTTTAGGTGTGGGATGGAACCCAGGGTATCCCTACAGCTGGAAGTCGTAGGACTAATCCCATGAGGATGTGGAGTACCAATTAAGGAGAAACCCCTCTACTCATAGATGCAGCTCTATTCCCATTACTAGGATCCGAACTATGGACATATGATTAAAAGATCCAAGCTACTAGTCACTTGGATCACACCTTATGTGGGTTATGCATTTGTCATTTTATTACAGTAAAAGTGTCTAAAAATATGCAATTTAAAAAAGCATTAAAGTAGTATACACTTTCAATGTAATAAGATTTACACTAAATTTAGTAATATTTTGACATGTGTGCTTTTATGGATATAATATAAAAATATTAAATGTTGATGGCAACAGTCTTGGTAATAATATTGATTTGATAATAATAATGAATGCTATATTTATTGAATGTAATATAAAAATATGTATATTTATAACTATTAAATATTATATTTATTATATTTAATATATTAAATATTATAACACATACATAAAGTTAACTTGAGACTTTTACCAAGAAAATAAATAAAGTAAACTTGATATTTAGAGAAATTAATGATAATATATATTTTTTTTTATTACAGCATTAATGATAATATTGATTACCAAAATAAAGAAGATATTACATAAAAGATTATAAAAGTTTTACATTTCATAAAAAATATCATCATAACATAGTATAATAAATTTGAATGATATTTTTACCCTATTTACATAATTTACATGTAACTATTGTATCAAATATATTAACATAAATTAAAATTTTATATAAGTATGAATTTTTAAAAAAAAATTAAAAATTAAAATTAATCTATCTATGAAATATGTTTATAGAAGAAACATAACAATTAACTTGGTAAAAAAATTTGACAATTATTTTGAGTGAGTTTGATGAAAAAATACATATATTACACAAAAAATATTTTTTAAAATAAATTATTTATTCAATTTTTTAACAAAAATCTTTTTTTCCCTTTATTATATTCTATAGTTAAAAAAACATTTGTAGGTCTATTTTATATATATTTCTTTTATAATAAATTTCACTTAATTCTTAAAAATTGATTCCTATAAATATTATCAATCAACCCGTGCAATGCACGGGCATTATTTCTAGTTGACAACAATTTGTTAAAACTATTACTATAATTTTAAAAGCAAGTTACATGGTTAGATTAAAAAAAACTCTGACGATGGGTGATTGGATGGTAGTAATGGAAAATACATTAATAATTAAATAATAGGATGGACTGGATGGTGGTAAACTGGTAATTATAATAGAGGTGGTGGGGATTTTGGTTCATTAGTGTCAATGAAGTGAAAAGTACCTAGTTTCTCATCTTTTGTATGATTACCCTTATTCACATTACAAACTACATGAGTGATAGCTGAAATAAATGAGACTTTAGTTGTGTTGATTCCCAAACTCCTACAGCCCGAGAACCTGAAGCAATTCCGGTCAATAAGCCTTTGCAATGTAACCTACAAGATTGTTACAAAGGTCATTGCTAATAGGCTGAGGAGACAAATGGCCTCTCTCATTGCTCCGCACCAATGTAGTTTCATCCCTGGTAGACACAGCTCTGACAACATTGTAATAGCTCAAGAGGTGTTTCATACTGTGCGTACAAAGAAAGGAAAAAAAAGGTTTTATGGCAGTAAAGGTTGACCAGGAAAAGCCTTATGACCGTTTGAGGTGGGAATTCTTGGATAATGTCTTGCAGGAAATCGGTATTGGAGACCACTTCAGAAGGTTGATCATGACTTGTGTTTCTTCAGTTTCCATGCGGGTCCTTTTAAATGGTGATACTACTAATGCTTCCTCTCTAACCCGTGGGATTAGACAAGGAGATCCTCTCTCCCCATACCTCTTTGTCCTTTGTGTGGAAAAATTGGCACATTGTATTCAGGACATGGTGATGGATGGAAGTTGGAAGCTGATTGTGCTTAATAGGGGATGCCCACCTCTAACTCATCTATTCTTTATTGATGATTTGCTCCTTTTTGGGGAAGCCACCAGCCACCAAATGATGACTATTTTGGACTGCCTTAATAGATCCTGCCAGGTGTCGGGTGAGCTGGTTAGTGTGGAGAAAACACGTATGTTGATGTCTAAGAGTGTGAACCATAATGTTGCACGGAGTCTTCGAGACATTTCTGGATTTTCTCTTACCCATGATCTGGGAAAGTATCTGGGAGTCCCTCTAATCCATGAGAGGATCAATAGAAATACATATTGTCACATATTGGAGCGTACCCAGCAGAGGCTCGATACTGGGGGAGCAGAGTCCTTATCCTTCGAGAGAGAATGCTCGGAAGTGCCACACGGTGGCTTGGCAGAGTATATGTCAGAGAAAGGAATTAGGTGGCTCGGGATTTCGTAAATTGTATGCTTTCAACCAAGCTTTCTTGATGAAACTTGGTTGGGGCCTTATAAGTAACACTGATGCTTTATGGGTGAGGGTTCTCCGGAGTAAATATAAGTGTGGATCTAATGTCACTCCATGGGTTCAGAGATATGCTAATGGATCAAATGTGTGGAGAGGGATTTTCCTCACCTGGAACAATGTACTTCACTGTTTGAGATGGAATATTGGTAATGGTCACACAGTGAGCTTCTGGAAGGATATATGGCTCTTCTTCGGTGTAGTTCTGAAGGACATAGCTACTGGCCCTGTACCTCTCCACGAGCTTCCCCTTCCGATCTGTGACTTTACCAATAGTAGTGGTGCTTGGCGGATCCACATGTTCCAGCATCTACCACCTAACCATATTCTGATGGAAATCAAAGGCTTTTTTATTTCCCTAAGAGAAGATAGGGAGGATGTGGTTCGTTGGGAGAATACTACTAGTGGTGATTTTTATGTTAAATCAGCTTATATGCTTCTAGTGGGAGACACAGATGATCCAAGGCAACCGCAAATATGGAAGGATATATGGAAATGGCCAGGGAACCAACGTGTATGCTGCTTTCTGTGGAAGTGTGTTAAAGGTGGTCACATGACAATTGACTACAGGAGGTCGAGGAGCATAGGGTCTTGCGGGTTATGTCCTTTGTGCCAAAGGTATGAGGAGACAACTCTTCATATTTTAAGAGATTGTCAGGTGGTGCAGGCCCTTTGGCAGCGATATGGAGGTGGAGCTAATGTCCAAGGGTTCTTCACTTGTGACCTCAATACTTGGCTTGTAACCAACCTTAGTATTTCTCTTCTGGAGGCGTGGGGGCACAATTGGTGTATGGTCTTTGGGACTTTAGTGTGGCAGGTCTGGCACTTCCGAAATAAGCATGTTTTTGCCAACTAACAATTCATGGCAGAAGCTGTCCTACACGCTACTTTGTTTCACATAAAAGCATGTGAGCATGGGTGAAACAAAGCGAGTATTAGTAGGGTGCGGTACAGGGAGCAATTGGTGGCATGGAGTTTTCCTCCAAACCTTTGGGTTAAAGCCAATGTTGATGTCTCGGTTATGTCCAATGGTAATATGGCTTCTTGTGGTGGGGTTCTACATGATGTTACAGGTCAGTGGATTTGTGGGTTCGCCAGGAATTTAGGCACCTCAAATGTTTTGATGGTAGAGTTATGGGTCATCTTTACAACCCTTAATTTGGCCTGGGACAAGCAGGTTCCTAAGGTTTTGGTAGAAAGTGATTCCGAGGTGGCAGTGAAGCTAATCATAGAGGGTTGTCCAAGCAACCATCATTACCCCCCGGTGGTGTCTGCTATAGCGGAGTTACAATCTCATGATTGGGAAGTCCGGTATTCGCATGTTAGGCGTGAAGGTAACCGAGTTGCGGACTTCTTAGCTAACCTTGCCTACTCTATGGAACTTGGTCTCCATGTTTTGAACAGGCCACCTATTGGTTGCACTAATATTCTGGTCAAGGATGCGATAGGGGTTGATATTCCCCGTCTAGTAACTGTTTAGTCTTTCTTTGGGTTGTAACCCTCCTCGTTACCAAAAAAACAACTTTAAAAAAAACTAAATAAAGCAAGTCGGGGATTAGTTCCATTACTAGGGATGTTAACGGGGCTGGGCGGGGGCGGCCAATACTCCCACGTCTCCCAATTTTACCCCATTCTTCGCCATGAGGAGTTTTTCTCCCCCATCCTCGTTCCCTGCGGGAAGTTAAATTCATAAAAAGAGGTAATAAACTAAAATCCAATAAAATATAAAATATATAAAACTTAAAATTCATAAATTTAAAGTTAAAGAACTCTCCAAAATATTACAACAAGTTCAAATTCAAATCATACCAACATGAGATTCAACAAAAAATAAGACAAGATCTAAGACTACATCCATTTAATTCTTCTTATCATGTCCAACATTTAAAGTCTTTAACATTTTAGTGGTAGTACGATGGACAAGTGACACCACAGCGAGATATGGACGAATAAAGTTATTACTCAGATGGTGCGAGGGACTAGATGCGTGAAGAGCTAGAAAGAGAGGTCTGGTTGTTTGGAGGTGAAAGGTGAAGACTGTATAGGAGGAACTGAGAAACCAAATATGGTTAAGAAAGTTAGTCTTGAATTTTTTCAATATTATATTAAATTAATAAATAAAAAAATATATTTAGAATTACTAAAATATAATTATAATGTATATATTATACACATATATAATTAAAAGTATATTTTGTAATCTTATCAAGGACGGAGACCCCGCGGGACAGGGGATATGTTCCGCATCCTCGTCCCCGAAATGCCTTCGAGGGAATTTTCTCCTGCGTCCTCATCTCCAAAGGGAAAAAATCGCCGTTTGTGGGGCCCAATTCAAGACAATCCTCGTGGGGATCCCCACGTTCATATGAAAATTGCCATCCTTATCCGGTACCCATGTTATTGTTGTTTTCTTAATTTTGGAACACCTTTGTTTTTTTATTTTAATACAAAAACGTTATGCCAAATGGTACCCTATAAAAAATATAAAATCAATTAAGTATTGATCGAGTGATAAGCATGTCAACCCTATAAGGAGTAGAATGTAAGTTCGAATCCTGGTGATAGACACTCTAATTGGGAGGTTCCAAAAACCAAGTGTTAATTATCTGCTATAAGCATGTATGCAGCCGAAAAATGATTAGTCCCATAACCGGTCTACAAAATGGAAGCTTGTGGGAATACCACGTGATATGTCACCAAATAGTTAAAGATCTTAATTAAAGTGTTTCATTAAAAAAATGAAATACAAAAATAAAAACCTAAAATTAAAATGTAGTTATGGCATTGCTACGGATTAGATCCACGACTTTAAAATTTTTAAGAAAATTAAGTTGTTATTGGTAATAACGATTTCAATTTAATATTTTAAAAAAAAAAATAATAGGCGGAATAGGTAGATTGGTCCAATGCATTTATTTATTTTTCATATTGGTCATATAAGTTTTTTATTTTTCAAATCGGTCCAATGCGTTATGTTCTATTTCCAAGTTAGTTATTTCCGTCAATTTTCACCTAACGCCGTCAGTTTTGATCTGACGAAGCCATCACATTTGTTCGACGCGTATGTTAATTTATTTTATAAATGAATTATTCGATATATTATTATAAAATAATTAATATATAATTCGAGCATATTTAGAATTAAATATTACTGAAAATATAAAAGCAAATTATCAATTATGCATTTATCATTTTTTTAGGTGCGGGATGGAACCCAGGGTATCCCTACAACTGGAAGCCGTAGGACTAATCTCATGAGGATGTAGAGTACCAATTAAGGAGAAACTCCTCTATTCATATTACTAAGATACGAACTATGGACATATGATTAAAAGGTCCAAGCTACTAGCCACTTGGATCACACCTTATGTGGGTTATGCATTTGTCATTTTACTATAGTAAAAGTGTCTAAAAATATGCAATTTTAAAAAGCATTAAAGTAGTATACATTGTCAATGTAATAAGATTTACACTAACATTTAGTAATATTTTGCCATGTGTGCTTTTATGGATAAAATATAAAAATATTAAATGTTGAGGGCAGCAGTCTTGGTAATAATATTGATTTGATAATAATATTGAGTGCTATATTTATTGAATGTAATATAAAAATATGTATATTTATAACTATTAAATATTATATTTATTATATTTGATATATTAAATATTATAACACACATACATAAAGTTAACTTGAGACTTTTACCAAGAAAATAAATAAAGTTAACTTGATATTTAGAGAAATTAATGATAATATATATTTTTTTTATTACAGCATTAATGATAATATTGATTACCAAAATAAATAAAATATTACATAAAAGATTATAAAAGTTTTACATTTCATAAAAAATATCATCATAACATAGTATAATAAATTTGAATGATATTTTTACCCTATTTACATAATTTACATGTAACTATTGTATCAAATATATTAACATAAATTAAAATTTTATATAAGTATGAATTTTTTATAAAAAAATATATTAAATTTAAATTAATCTATTTATGAAATATGTTTATATAAGAAACATAACAATTAACTTGGTAAAAACAAATTGACAATTATTTTAACTGACTTTATGAAAAAATACATATATTACATAAAAAATATTGTTTAAAATGAATTATTTAATCAATTTTTTAACAAAATATTATTTTTCCCTTTATTATATTCTATAATTAAAAAAACATTTGTAGGTCTATTTTATATATATTTCTTTTATAATAAATTTCACTTAATTCTTAAAAATTGATTCCTATAAATATTATAAATAAATCGGTGCAATGCACGGGCATTATTTCTAGTTGACAACAATTTGTTAAAACTATTACTATAATGGAAAATACATTAATAATTAATTAATAGGATGGACTGGATGGTGGTAAATTGGTAATTATAATAGAGGTGGTGGGATTTTGGTTCATTAGTGTCAATGAAGTGAAAAGTACCTAGTTTGTCATCTTTTGTATGATTATTCTTATTCACATGATGTGACACCCTAAACCCGGCGTCACATGGTTACCCAATTGCGGAAATATTTCTGATTTACAATGCTGGTTACTTTCTGGAAGTATCATTTTCTCGATGGATGAGTACACTAAAAACGGTAGCTTTTTTTTTTGAGATGAAGGAAGATAAAGGTGATGAACACACAACATGAATTTAAGACAACATATATATATATATATATAACATGTCCCAATGAAAACCAAGTTTCAGTACATAAGGTAGGGCCTTATCAATGGTCATTGCAACAGATTTAGACATCTAGGAGTTACAACTTAAAAGAGAGTAGGTAAGACATAGGGAAAGAGGGTCCGGAACCACATCCAAAAGATAACTCTAAAAGTCGGATGACGGAAGATTGTCCACAAAATGCTCCAAGCTGGTTACTGACACTGGGTGCAAGCAGGGTCTCCACAAGGGATCCCTCGAGACGAGACCTCAGGTAATGGATCTATAACGTCGCCGCCCTCATCAACAGAATCGTCGTCGTCGTCGTGATCCATAACATGATCCTCCGGCTCAAGTTCCTCCATGACCTCATCGAAGTCCTCCTCAGGGTCCTCCTCAATCGGCGCTGCCAGCTCTACGTCTAGAGGTGGTGGTGCATGTAGCAGTCCGTGAGCTCGCAGTGTGTGAAGGTAATACCAGATCGGAGGCAGAGCTACCCTCCTAGTTTCCACAGTGTGGCTTCTACGGATTGGGTCCCCGTCAGCATTTAGATCAGTCGTGGTGATGGCTCCGTGGTATGTGGCAGATGTCGCCCCTGGGTGTATCTGCCATGCCCCAGCATCCCCTGCGTCATCGAAGACTTCAGTCTTCGAAGTTGTCGGCACCATCGGGATGTTGGGATCCATTTGGACTCATGTACATACGGCGATACCAAAAGGAAGAGAGAATAACAAGTAGAAATGAAAGAGTGAGATACCGACAACGGATATATCGCACAACAACCATACACATGATACATACAACACCTTAAACATTACTCATAGGTAAACAATAAGTATTATCTCAGTGGGTCTCATACCCGAATCAATCAATTTTATAAAGATAATGCATGACACTTCAATTATCAGGCTCTAATCTTAATCTCATGAGATACCATCACCGTTTTATCATTAAGAAAGAAAGAGTTGATCAGGCTCGTATGCCCCATTTGGCAAGTTGTCTCCGTCACCTCATGCGCCCGAATCAACATCATCACGAATCCCTTATAACGGCTGTAACACCCTGTATTTCACTGTTTTAAATAACAGTAATACATATAAATATGTTTATAGATTTATTAGAGTTTTAGAAAATTATTTTAAATAAACGGAGTTTACCACTCAATCCTACTTGAATGTTGGAAGCTACGATTAAAATTTAGGTTGGAAAGCTAAGCGAAACCCGGCCCGCGAATTCCATTGATAGTATTATTATATTGCTCAAAAGACCTAATTTTAATTCGTGAACGAAAGACTTAAGATTTTTATTTTATTTCCTACCATTCTGTATTTTTAGAATTATTTTAGAAAATAAAATAAAATAATTTACGTTTTACGAGCGAAACACGTAATCGGGTAAACGACAGAGTGGATTTCGGAGTTTCCAAGAGCAGATAAAGAGTTTATCTTAGGATTTTGAGATGATTCATGGGGATGAATCATACTTTTAAGTCTAGAAGTTTCTACAAGGTTAAAGTGACAATTTATGGATTTTACGTTTAAGTCCCTGAACTTCCTATTAATTACACTTTGGTCCCTAAGTTAGTTTCTATGTTTTTCTAAGTGAATTGGTCCAGAATCTTTGTTCCCAATCCATTAATGGACCGTGTCCAGGAAGCCCAAATTCCTTGTCCATGGATTAATTCCATAAAGCCCATTAGAAACCATATAAGTTTCCTATGTCATGTTAAGCCTTAAGCATTTTAGTGGGCCCCACATAAGTAAATCCAAGCCCAAATTTTAAGGCCCATGCGCAAGCCCAAAGAGGAGTAGGGGCTGCCCTCATCTTGTATGAGCCAAGATTATTCTAGAATTTTCTACCATGTTCTCACATATTCTCCAAGATTCTACTATATTCTACTACATTCTACTATGTTCTCCATCCTTCTAGGTTTTTCCAAAAAGTCTCAAGAAAATTCAACCAAAATGAGTCAAGATAAGAGCACATTTAATGTGGCACATGGTCATCATTTCAATTTATTGGCGATTTGTAAAATAGTCCTTATACTTTTGGAATCTTTGCAAAATGGTCCCTAGGTATTATTTGTACTTTAATCCTTTGAAAAGCCACCTCCTTTCTCTTAAATCCTTCCAAAGTGGCGCAACCAACTTCTATAAATACCCTCCCTCACATTTCATTTGGTTCCTATTGCCTTTTGTTCAAAAAAAACTCTTAAGTTCATAAGTCTTTTAGCATCAATTTGTGAAGCAAGTTCTTGGATTTCACTTGTCTTTGATCTTCAAGAGGTGAATCCTATTCTTCTTCCTTAATCATGTCTATGTTCTTCAATAAGTTTCTTGATTCAAAGTTTGTTTCATATTTGTTCGTCACTTTTAAGTTTCTAAGCCTAGAACTTTGAAAATTCATAACAAATTCTAGAAAAATCTCATGATGTTGAAACCACTTTCTATATTCTTGATATCATGCATATTATCTATATCCAAGAGCATGATGTAATCAAAAATTTTCTTCTTAATAAACTAGCTTTGGCCGAATCTATTAGAATAGGTTTGGTAGGATTTTGTTCATGTGTTGTCATGTATGATCATGTATTTTATATGACATGTATGTCTACACACTCTAATCCATGTTAGTTTATTAAAATGAAAATCTTCACTCAAAAATCTCTATGTTGGCCGAACCCTAGGTGAATGAGATTTGATGAGTTTTGTTCAAAGTTTTCATTAATGATCTTGGTAATCAAGCTATTAGTATGTATGCTTAATAAATCCAAGTTGGTTTATCAAACTAAAAACCCTAGCCCGATGAACATGTTAAGTCCGAATCTTGGTATATGAGAGTTAAGAAGTTTTGAGTTTCAAATTTAGTTGTTTAGTCATAAATCCTTGATCTTAGTTGATTAAGGACCATTAATCCATGACTTAATCATGATTAGAAATTTTAGTCACTCAAAAAAACCCTAGAGGCTGTGACCATGTAGTAGGGTTTAGAATGTTTTAGTTTCTTGATTTGTAATTATTTGATTGTAATGGTTGAAGGTTGAGTGAGTGCGACGTTTAAGCGATATCCGGACTTCCGAAGAAATTCAATAATTCACAAGAAGTCTCCTAAAGGTAAGGGGGAATACCTAAGGGATATATTCGATGGCTATATGCTATCCTGTGTTTGTTTGTAATTATTTGTCTGTTAGTATTTATTTAAGTTGTTTAAGTTATGGTATTTGTATCTGTGTGGTTTTAATTGCGTTTAATTGTTTATCTGAAATTATATTATGCTACTGTGATGCATGATCTACCTGGGAATATCTCTGTGATATTATTGTTGGTTGATGTTTAAGAAGCCTGGCAATGGTCAGTGCCCAATTAAATTAATTGGATAAAAGCTTTAAGAAGCTTCGCAAATTATATTCAATGTTTTAACGGTAAAATATTGATATATAATATTAATGGAAATTTTATTTGGGAAAAATAAGGAATTTTGGAAAATATTATTATTTTAATAATTTATCACTGTAAGAGTGAATTATGAGTCACAATGAGCGCGAAACCGTGAAAATATTTTTGCACTGCTAAATTTTACGTAAGAAATTCCGGAATATTATAAAATATTATTTTATGAAATTAATTGGTGAAAATAATTTAATTATGATTTTAGAAAATTGTTTAAGTGGAAAAAGTTAAATTTTGGCTTAAAAAGCTTTAAAAATAATAATTGACGGCAAATTTGGAAAAGTGTAGACGGCAAGTGTTTTGATACGGCAGTGCATATTTTGAGGAAGTTAAAACCTCAAGTGACTCATTTTTTTGTGAAAACCAAGCTTTATGATTTAAAGATTTTATTGATGAATTTCCAATTTTAAAAGATTTTCTGAAAACGAAAAATAAATTCAACTGTGTTAAAAGTGGTGTGGAACTTAGTAACCGAGACGTCGGGGTACTAAGGTTCTTTGTTGTTATGGACTTGAGGTCATTTGAACTTTGAGGTCCTGTACTGTATACGTTGTGTATACTGTGTTTAAACATTTAAGATGTTTTATATTACCACGAACCTATGACTGGTGCATCGGTCGAGAGGTGTCGTGATTGAGCACTCGGACTGTGAGGTCCTACGTTGTAATGAAAGTTTTAAAGATGTTTAAAACTATGTGAGTCGTAAGCCATTTTGAGCTTCGGAAAAGAAAGATTGAACACAAAGAAAAGAGTTAATAGCAAAAGTGTTTTGCATGCATTTAGCAGACGTGCCCGCGGTTCTATGTATCATTTACCTGCGGCGTCAGGTATTTCATACTGTGTTTTTCTAATTGTGCCTAGGGTGGACATTGAGACCCCATCTTGTTGCTATCACTGGTGCCCTGAGTGTGGACAGTGTGCAATGTGTTTTGGCCTGGGGCTGCGTGCCTGTGTGGATGGGTGTAGGCTGTGTGCCTGTGTGGCTGTGTGCCAGTGAGCCTGTGTGGCAATGGAGCCTGATCAACTCACCATGTGTTGGGATATCTCATGAGATTAGGACGAAATTAGATGATGAATATGAAGTGTCATGCATAATTTTAAATCGATGATGTTTGGGGTGTTGAACCCACTGATAAACTATTTGTTTATAAACGCTTGTGTTTGGTAAATGTGTATGTGTTTATGTGGTGGCTAGTATGTAGTTGTCGAGTCAAATCCATATATTGGTTTCTCACTCTTACATGTTCAGATGGAACCGGATATACCGTTGGTACATTCGAGGGTCCGAACGATCATGTTTGATCGTGCGCAGTATGGTGGTGCCTGGGAGATTAACCCTGGGGTACTCAGCGCCACCTATCACGTTCCCAGTAGAGAAGTTATCAGCACAGTGGAAGAAGGACCACAACAAAGGATACATGTCGTAGAGACTGTCGAGGCATCTCTACCTCCAATATGGCTATACCTGCAGTATTTGGATGAGCACGGGCTAATGGATCCGCCACCTCAGTAAAATCCTCTTCAGATAGTAGGACCTGACGAACCTCCTGTTGAGGTGGAGTTAGATGAGGTTGAGGAAGATCCCGAGGAATATATTGAGGACGATCTTGAGTTTCACCCTCCTGTTGCTGCTGATGAGGATTCTTCCGATGACGTAGCGGGAGCGAAGGCATCTTCATCAGGTACTTCTGTTGTGGGTGGGGTTGATCATCATGATCTCCCCAATGGTTTTCATTCGCTTGACCAGCTATAGGTGTAGTTCTGGGGTAGCGAGTCTTGTCAGTTTTTGATCTGGCTACTGAGAGCCATGAGTTTTGGTATGGTTCTGAACCACTCGTTACTTATATGTATATGTCTTTATTTTCTTTACTTATTTTGAAGGAGAATAGCCTATACTTATGAGGGCTCTTTTGTTATCTCCTATTATAGGTAGGGTGTATTAAAAGGTGATGCATATATATAGATATATGTATATGTTTGAAATAGTTCGATGTTAAAGAAAAAAAATTCAGCACTATTTTCGTAAAGAGACCGTTACTCTAAAATATATTTTCTGAAAGTAACCAGCGATAAATAATTTAATTTTCCGCTTTTGGGTAATTATGTGATGACCCTAGAAGGGGTGTCGCATTTGTGGTATCAGAACTGGTCGAGTCTTTCGGGAATGTTGGGAAATAGGTCTGTTATGTCTATGTTGTGTGATCTCTGACTTAGACTTGTTTTAATTACTTATTAGAAGTAATGTGTGGTAACGAGTAAGTTTGCGTTTCAGTTTCTGGTTTTGGTTTAACTGATTGTGATTTGTAGGTCAGTTATGGAACCAGTGGTTGAACCAGAAGCTGGAAGTGGACGCGGTCGCGGTCGTGGAAGAGGTCGTAGAGGTGGACCTGTTGGCGGTCGTGGTAACATGAATGAGGACTATGAAGAAGGAGTGGATTATGCGGCTCAAGCAATGGAAAATGTGGCAGCGGCGATTGAAGATCAAACTGCAGCTATGAATGCTCAGAATCTGCAAGCTGCGGAAGGCAAGGCTTTGATTGCGTTTCGAAGTCAAAATCCTTCACAGTTTGGTCTGGATGCGGATCATGAGAAGGCTGATTTGTGGATCCAGGAGCTGGAGAAAATCTTCGAGTTGGTGGTCACGCCGGCAGAAGTTAGGGTTACTTATGCTGCTTTCCTACTGGTGGGAGACGCGGAGTATTGGTGGAAAGGTGCTAGGATATTGTTAGAGGCTGATCATCAAGACATTACTTGGAACGTTTTTCGAACTGCATTCATGGATAAATATTTTCCGGAGAGCGTAAGGATCGAGAGAGAACAACAATTTCTGGGGCTACAACAGAGAGAGTTATCTGTAGGGGAGTATGCGGCTAAGTTTGAATCGCTTGCCAAATACTTCCGTTTCTTTCAAGCTCAACCGAATGAAAGCTGGAAGTGTGAAAGATTTGAAGCAGGACTGCGATTTGAGATTAAGGAGTTCGTTTTACCTCTGCAACATCGTAATTTCCAAGCTTTAGTGGAAATGAGTCGTAAGATCGAGCAAATGAGGAAGGGAAAGGATAATTGAGGGAGTGTTGGTGGACCCTCTCACTTCAAGAACCAGAATCAGAACTGGAAAGGAAAACAGAATCAGAGGAAACCTTATTTCCGTCCACAAGGAAATAATCAGAATCGACAACAAAACTGTTCGAATTTTGCTGCATCAGGGAGTGGAGGCCAAAGGAATCAGAATCAAGGCCAGATTAAGAGATGCTTTAATTGTGGAGACCCGAGGCACATGCTAGATACTTGCCCTATGAGGGGAGTAAGATGTTATAATTGTAATCAATTGGGACACATGGAGAAGGACTGCAAAGTACCAAAGCGTGAATCGACTGTCAATCACGCCAGAGCAAATAAACCGACAGCCAAAGGGAGAGTTTATACGATGAGTGGAACTGTGGCTTCAAACTATGACGATCTCGTACATGGTAAGTGCGACATAAACGGTAATATTTTAACTATACTTTTTGATTCAGGTGCAACGCATTCTTTTATCTCGATGGATTGTGTGAAACTGCTAAAATTGCCTGTTTCTTCCTTGTTGTGTGATCTTATTGTTTCAACTCCTACTGCTAAGCTAGTTTTAGTCACTTCTGTTTGCTTGAATTGTCCTATCATTATTCAGGATAAACATTTTCTTGTTAACCTGATCTGTTTGCCTTTAATACAGCTAGATGTAATTTTAGGCATGGATTGGTTGTCTTCTAACCATATCTTGATAGACTGTGCTCATAAAACTCTAGTTTTTCCTACGGATGAGATTTCTGGATTTTTAACTGCTAATCAAGTAAATGCTTCTTTAAAAGAGGGAGCGCAAGGATACATGCTATTATTTTCCTTAGACGTTAAGAGTGAGTTAGACTTGCAGTGTATACCTGTTGTCAATGAGTTTCTGGAAGTTTTTCCTGAAGATGTACCTGGATTACCACATGTTCGGGAGATTGAGTTCGCGATTGATCTGGTTCCAGGCACTGGACCAATATCCATAGCACCATATCGAATGTCGCCATCAGAACTTGAGGAATTAAAAGGACAACTAGTGGAACTGATGCGGAAGGAATTCATTAGACCCAGTGTATCGCCTTGGGGAGCTCCAGTTTTATTAGTGAAGAAGAAAGACGGAACTTCTCGTTTATGCGTAGATTTTCGTCAGTTGAATAAAGTGACGATTAAGAATAAGTATCCACTTCCAAGGATATATGACTTAATGGATCAATTACGTGGAGCAGCTGTTTTCTCAAAGATAGATCTACGTTCGGGTTATCATCAGATTCGCGTAAAGGCGGAGGACGTTCTTAAAACAACGTTTAGAACACGTTACGAACATTACGAGTACCTTGTGATGCCGTTCGGAGTTACGAATGCTCCAGCTATATTCATGGATTACATGAATAGGATTTTTCGTCCTTACTTAGATCAGTTTGTCGTTGTTTTCATAGACGATATTCTAATCTATTCTCCCAGTAAAGAAAAACACGTTGAACATCTCAGTGTGGTTCTCCAAATTTTAAGGGAGAAACAACTTTACACGAAACCTAAAAAGTGTGAATTTTGGTTAGACCAAGTTCAATTTTTAGGACACATAGTCTCAAGTGAAGGAATTGTTGTCGATCCGTCGAAAGTTGAGATTGTTTTACAATGGGAAAGGCCTAAGACGGTGACCGAGATTCGTAGTTTTGTGGGTTTAGCGGGATACTATAGAAGATTCATTGAGGGATTTTCCAAAATAGTAGGACCCCTTACCCAATTAACTCAAAAGGATCAAGCGTTTATATGGACTGAAGCATGTGAAGAAAGTTTTCGAGAGTTAAAACGAAGGTTGACTACTTCACCGGTATTGATACTACCTGATCCTCATGAACCTTTTGAGGTTTATTGTGATGCTTCACATCAAGGATTGGGATGTGTATTGATGCAAGACCGGAAAGTCGTGGCTTTTGCTTCAAGACAGTTGAAGATTCATGAAAGGAATTATCCTACACATGACTTGGAGCTAGCAGCAGTGGTATTCGCTTTAAAAATCTGGAGACATTATTTGTATGGAGCAACTTTTAATGTTTTTAGCGACCATAAAAGTTTAAAATACCTGTTTGATCAAAAGGAACTTAACATGAGGCAGAGGCATTGGCTGGAACTTCTAAAGGATTACTATTTCCAACTACAGTATCACCCTGAAAAAGCAAATGTTGTAGCAGATGCTTTGAGTAGGAAATCAATGCACATATCGGCAATGATGGTTAAAGAGCAACAGTTGTTGGAACAATTTCGAGATATGCGATTGACGATTAAGACATTGCCAGGAAAATTGTGTTTAGGTATGATTACTGTTTCAAATGGACTAATGGAGCAAATTAAAGAAAAACAAGAAAGTGATCAGTACCTACAAGGAGAAAGAGAATTAGTGCGACAAGGAGCTGTGTCGGAATTTAAAGAAGGAAATGATGGAATCTTAAGGTTTGGTGAAAGGATTTGCGTACCGAATGATGTCGAGCTGAGAAAGTTAATTCTTGAAGAAGCTCATAGGAGTAAGTTGAGTTTGCATCCGGGAGCAACTAAGATGTATCAGGATCTAAAGAAATTGTATTGGTGGCATAGCATGAAGAAAGATGTAATGGAGTTTGTAGCTGCGTGTTTAACTTGCCAAAAGGTTAAAGTAGAACATCAAAGACCGGCAGGAATGCTACAATCCTTAGACATTCCAGAATGGAAATGGGATGGTATTGCGATGGATTTCGTGTCAGGTTTGCCAAAGACTCGGAAAGGGTATGACTCTATATGGGTAATAGTTGATCGACTGACTAAGTCAGCCCACTTTTTACCAGTTAATATGAAATACTCACTGGAAAGACTAACCCAGTTATACATCGATGAAATTGTTAGATTACATGGAGTACCTTTGAGTATTGTCTCAGATCGTGATCCGAGATTTACATCAAGATTTTGGCAAAGTCTGCAAGATTCGTTGGGAACGAAACTCAAATTAAGTTCTGCGTATCATCCTCAAACGGATGGACAATCGGAGAGGACTATTCAGTCTCTTGAAGATTTATTGAGAGCCTGTGTGCTAGAAAATGCTGGAAGTTGGGATGAATATCTATCATTGATAGAATTCACTTACAATAACAGTTTTCACTCGAGCATAGGAATGGCACCCTATGAAGCCTTGTATGGTCGACGGTGCAGAACGCCTTTATGTTGGTACCAGGATGGTGCGAGTTTCATGGTAGGACCAGATATCGTGCAACAAACGACGAAAAAGGTGAAAATGATTCAAGAGAAAATGCGGACAACTCAGAGTTGACAGAAAAGCTATGCTGACAAGAGACGATGACCTCTTGAGTTTGAGGAAGGTGAGCATGTGTTTTTGAAAGTCACGCCAACGACTGGGGTTGGCAGGGTAATTAAATCCAGGAAACTCGCTCCTAAATTTATTGGACCTTACCAAATTCTTCGTCGAGTAGATCCTGTAGCCTATAAAATTTCTTTACCGCCTTTTCTATCCAATCTTCATGATGTTTTTCATGTTTCACAATTGAGGAAGTATATTCCTGATCCATCTCATGTAATTGAACCTGATTTAGTACAACTAAAAGAAAACTTGTCTTATGAGACTTTACCCGTACGAATCGCGGATAAGATGATTAAGCAGCTCAGAGGTAAACAAATCTCATTGGTCAAAGTTATTTGGGATGACGTGACTGGAGAAGCAACATGGGAAGTAGAAGACAAAATGAAGTTACAGTATCCTGATCTATTTACAGGTACGTAATTTCGAGGACGGATTTTTTTTTTAGTAGGGTAGTAATGTAACACCCTGTATTTCACTGTTTTAAATAACAGTAATACATATAAATATGTTTATAGATTTATTAGAGTTTTAGAAAATTATTTTAAATAAACGGAGTTTACCACTCAATCCTACTTGAATGTAGGAAGCTACGATTAAAATTTAGGTTGGAAAGCCAAGCGAAACCCAGCCCGCGAATTCCATTAACAGTATTATTATACTGCTCAAAAGACCTAATTTTAATTTGTGAACGAAAGACTTAATATTTTTATTTTATTTCCTACCATTTTGTATTTTTAGAATTATTTTAGAAAAAAATAAATAAATAATTTACGTTTTACGGGCGAAACACGTAATCGGGTAAACGACATAGTGGATTTCGGAGTTTCCAAGAGCAGATAAAGAGTTTATCTTAGGATTTTGAGATGATTCATGGGGATGAATCATAGTTTTAAGTCTAGAAGGTTCTACAAGGTTAAAGTGACAATTTATGGATTTTACGTTAAGTCCCTGAACTTCCTATTAATTACACTTTGGTCCCTAAGTTAGTTTCTATGTTTTTATAAGTGAATTGGGCTAGAATCTTGTTCCCAATCCATTAATGGACTGTGTCCATGAAGCCCAAATTCCTTGTCCATGGATTAATTCCATAAAGCCCATTAGAAACCATATAAGTTTCCTATGTCATGTTAAGCCTTAAGCATTTTAGTGGGCCCCACATAAGTAAATCCAAGCCCAAATTTTAAGGCCCATGCGCAAGCCCAAAGAGGAGTAGGGGCTGCCCTCATCTTGGATGAGCCAAGATTATTCGAGAATTTTCTATCATGTTCTCACATATTCTCCAAGATTCTACTATATTCTACTACATTCTACTATGTTCTCCATCCTTCTAGGTTTTTCCAAAAAGTCTCAAGAAAATTCAACCAAAATGAGTCAAGATAAGAGCACATTTAATGTGGCACATGGTCATCATTTCAATTTATTGGCAATTTGCAAAATAGTCCTTATACTTTTGGAATCTTTGCAAAATGGTCTCTAGGAATTATTTGTACTTTAATCCTTTGAAAAGCCACCTCCTTTCTCTTAAATCCTTCCAAAGTGGCGCAACCAACTTCTATAAATACCCTCCCTCACATTTCATTTGGTTCCTATTGTCTTTTGTTCAAAAAAAACTCTTAAGTTCATAAGTCTTTTAGCATCAATTTGTGAAGCAAGTTCTTGGATTTCACTTGTCTTTGATCTTCAAGAGGTGAATCCTATTCTTCTTCCTTAATCATGTCTATGTTCTTCAATAAGTTTCTTGATTCAAAGTTTGTTTCATATTTGTTCGTCACTTTTAAGTTTCTAAGCCTAGAACTTTGAAAATTCATAACAAATTCTAGAAAAATCTCATGATGTTGAAACCACTTTCTATATTCTTGATATCATTCATATTATCTAAATCCAAGAGCATGATGTAATCAAAAATTTTCTTCTTAATAAACTAGCTTTGGCCGAATCTATTAGAATAGGTTTGGTAGGATTTTGTTCATGTGTTGTCATGTATGATCATGTATTTTATATGACATGTATGTCTACACACTCTAATCCATGTTAGTTTATTAAAATGAAAATCTTCACTCAAAAATCTCTATGTTGGCCGAACCCTAGGTGAATGAGATTTGATGAGTTTTGTTCAAAGTTTTCATTAATGATCTTGGTAATCAAGCTATTAGTATGTATGCTTAATAAATCCAAGTTGGTTTATCAAACTAAAAACCCTAGCCCGATGAACATGTTAAGGCCGAATCTTGGTATATGAGAGTTAAGAAGTTTTGAGTTTCAAATTTAGTTGTTTAGTCATAAATCCATGATCTTAGTTGATTAAGGACCATTAATCCATGACTTAATCATGATTAGAAATTTTAGTCACTCAAAAAAACCCTAGAGGCCGTGACCATGTAGTAGGGTTTAGAATGTTTTAGTTTCTTGATTTGTAATTATTTGATTGTAATGGTTGAAGGTTGAGTGAATGCGACGTTTAAGCGATATCCGGACTTCCGAAGAAATTCAATAATTCACAAGATGTCTCCTAAAGGTAAGGGGGAATACCAGAGGGATATATTCGATGGCTATATGCTATCCTGTGTTTGTTTGTAATTATTTGTCTGTTAGTATTTATTTAAGTTGTTTAAGTTATGGTATTTGTATCTGTGTGGTTTTAATTGCGTTTAATTGTTTATCTGAAATTATATTATGCTACTGTGATGCATGATCTGCTTGGGAATATCTCTGTGATATTATTGTTGGTTGATGTTTGAGAAGCCTGGCAGTGGTCAGTGCCCAATTAAATTAATTGGATAAAAGCTTTAAGAAGCTTCGCAAATTATATTCAATGTTTTAACGGTAAAATATTGATATATAATATTAATGGAAATTTTTATTTGGGAAAAATAAAGAATTTTGGAAAATATTATTATTTTAATAATTTATCACTGTAAGAGTGAATTATGAGTCACAATGAGCGCGAAACCGTGAAAATATTTTTGCACTGCTAAATTTTACGTAAGAAATTCCGGAATATTATAAAATATTATTTTATAAAATTAATTGGTGAAAATGAGTTAATTATGATTTTAGAAAATTGTTGAAGTGGAAAAAGTTAAATTTTGGCTTAAAAAGCTTTAAAAATAATAATTGACGGCAAATTTGGAAAAGTGTAGACGGCAAGTGTTTTGATACGGCAGTGCATATTTTGAGGAAGTTAAAACCTCAAGTGACTCATTTTTTTTGTGAAAACCAAGCTTTATGATTTAAAGATTTTATTGATGAATTTCCAATTTTAAAAGATTTTCTGAAAACGAAAAATAAATTCAACTGTGTTAAAAGTGGTGTGGAACTTAGTAACCGAGACGTCGGGGCACTAAGGTTCTTTGTTGTTATGGACTTGAGGTCCTTTGGACTTTGAGGTCTTGTACTGTATACGTTGTGTATACTGTGTTTAAACATTTAAGATGTTTTATATTACCACAAACCTATGACTGGTGCATCGGTCGAGAGGTGTCGTGATTGAGCACTCGGACTGTGAGGACCTATGTTGTAATGAAAGTTTTAAAGATGTTTAAAACTATGTGAGTCGTAAGCCATTTTGAGCTTCGGCAAAGAAAGATTGAACACAAAGAAAAGAGTTAATAGCAAAAGTGTTTTGCATGCATTTGGCAGACGTGCCCGCGGTTCTATTTATCATTTACCTGCGGCGTCAGGTATTTCATACTGTGTTTTTCTAATTGTGCCTAAGGTGGACATTGAGACCCCATCTTGTTGCTATCACTGGTGCCCTGAGTGTGGACAGTGTGCAATGTGTTTTGGCCTGGGGCTGCGTGCCTGTGTGGATGGGTGTAGGCTGTGTGCCTGTGTGGCTGTGTGCCAGTGAGCCTGTGTGGCAATGGAGCCTGATCAACTCACCATGTGTTGGGATATCTCATGAGATTAGGACGAAATTAGATGATGAATATGAAGTGCCATGCATAATTTTAAATCGATGATGTTTGGGGTGTTGAACCCACTGATAAACTATTTGTTTATAAACTCTTGTGTTTGGTAAATGTGTATGTGTTTATGTGGTGGCTAGTATGTAGTTGTCGAGTCAAATCCATATATTGGTTTCTCACTCTTACATGTTCAGATGGAACCGGATATACCGTTGGTACATTCAAGGGTCCGAACGGTCATGTTTGATCGTGCGCAGTATGGTGGTGCCTGGGAGATTAACCCTGGGGCACTCAGCGCCACCTATCACGGTCCCAGCAGAGAAGTTATCGGCACAGTGGAAGAAGGACCACAACAAAGGATACATGTCGTAGAGACTGTCGAGGTATCTCTACCTCCAGTATGGCTATACCTGCAGTATTTGGATGAGCACGGGTTAATGGATCCGCCACCTCAGTCAAATCCTCTTCAGATAGTAGGACCTGACGAACCTCCTGTTGAGGTGGAGTTAGATGAGGTTGAGGAAGATCCCGAGGAATATATTGAGGACGATCTTGAGTTTCACCCTCCTGTTGTTGATGATGACGATTCTTCCGACGACGTAGCGGGAGCGGAGGCATCTTCATCAGATACTTCTGTTGTGGGTGGGGTTGATCATCATGATCTCCCCAATGGTTTTCATTAGCTTGACCAGCTATAGGTGTAGTTCTGGGGTAGCGAGTCTTGTCAGTTTTTGATCTGGTTACTGAGAATCATGAGTTTTGGTATGGTTCTGAACCACTCGTTGCTTATATGTATATGTCTTTATTTTCTTTACTTAGTTTGAAGGAGAATAGCCTATACTTATGAGGGCTCTTTTGTTATCTCCTATTATAGATAGGGTGTATTAAAAGGTGATGCATATATATAGATATACGTATATGTTTGTTTATGTTTGAAATAGTTCGATGTTAAAGAAAAAAAAAATTCAGCACTATTTTCGTAAAGAGACAGTTACTCTAAAATATATTTTCCGAAAGTAACCAGCGATAAATAATTTAATTTTTCCGCTTTTGGGTAATTATATGATGACCCTAGAAGGGGTGTCGCAACGGTCATTCGGATGTATACCTCATCGAATACCACATCTTAAGCGGGTATTCGGATAACTCAAGCACGTCTGCCAAGGGGAAATGCATATGAATAAAAGACTTTTTATTGACAAGACTTTTCTTTGTGTTCTCTCTTTTCCGTTTGTCGAATCCCAAAGCTAACGACTATTCACAATTTCTATCACTTAAAAATTAATTACACAGGACGACGCACAGTCCGAGTGTTCAATCACAACACCTTAGACCGCGGCCGCAGCCCAAGGTTGTGGTCGTAGAAATAGTTATAATTTTATCCATGTTTTATTTCAACATGATAAGGACTCCTAGCCCATAACAACGAAATTAGGACACACAGTCCTCAATTCCAAAATTAGGACTCCTAGCCCATAATATCACGATTAGGACCCTTGGTCCATAATTCTTGACACGGATCCCAGATCACGTACATAAACTGAATACTAGAGACGACGTCTCGCGAACTAGTATTCTCTTTCACATGTGCTTACTTTTCGCTCAGTGAAAATCAAAAACCAAAACAAAACCTTGGTCACTTATCCAAGTAACCGGAACGTTTCTAAATCATTTAGGAGAAAATATTTTCCTTTACAAATTCTTTTATAAAACATTTAGGAAATTCGTTTGCTTTTGAAATCCTTGATGAAATAAGGTCAACTATTTTCAAAGGGGTTTTCCTTCATAAAACACATAGTTCGAAAAGGTTTTCTCTCGTACCAACTTTGGGTCATAAAAAGGTAATTTCTATTGTCTTAAAAACACTTCAACGTTTCTTTTCAAAATAAGAATATCATTTTCTTGAAGTAAGCGTTTTAAACAATGAACTTTTATAACTGAAACCAATACTTTCAAAGTTCTATTCAAGGCTTATTAAGGCTTTTAATCCTTTATAATCATTGTGCACAGACTCAAGTCCAGTTTCTCAAACTTCAATCAACAGTAATATATTCTCAACAATAATATCACAGTTAACGATATATAATTCATAACACTTTTAAGCAAGTAATGTTCAACTTCAAGTAATAACCACAATAGTTCAAGTAAACAAGTTATTCAAGTATTGGCTCAATATCACAATAATATTCAAATCACTCAAGTAAACACATACACACATGCATATAGTCATTGAATATCCCTAGGCAATCCCCTCTTACTTTCTTTGAAGGTAAGAAGGTTAGATGCTCGACGAGGTAAGTCACGAACGTTCTCGTTTCCTCCGCGATGAAAGTTTAAGGTTATGAACACAAAATCACAAGTTAAAATCAAAACAAGAACACTAAACCACAAGGTATAGGTTCGGCCAAGACTAGTTCTTAGGGTTAGATATTCCCAAAAATAATACAACTCATGGATTTATGATCCTTAAGTGTTAGGAGTTCATAAACAATGATCTTTTGAATTAAAATTCCACTAAGTTAAAAACATAGGGCATTCGGCCAAGGCTTGTAAAATAGGCTACCATTCACTAAACTTTCCAATCTCTTAGGTTTAGCATCCATATGTGTTAATGAGCTCAAAACCATGATCATCTTGGAAAAATGGAAATAACACATACTAGCTTTAATAACATAAAATAAACAAGTTATAAATCCTTAAACTTTCCAATCTCTTAGACTTGGCATCCAAATATCTTATGGAGCTCAAGTCCATGATCATCTTGGAAAAATGAAAGTAACACATACTAGCTTTAACAACATAAAATAAACAAGTTATAAATCCTTAAACTTTCCAATCTCTTAGACTTAGCATCCAAATATCTTATGGAGCTCAAGTCCATGATCATCTTGGAAAAAATGAAAGTAACACATACTAGATTTAACAACATAAAATAAACAAGTTATAAATCCTTAAACTTTCCAATCTCTTAGACTTAGCATCCAAATATCTTATGGAGCTCAAGTCCATGATCATCTTGGAAAAATTAAAGTAACACATACTAGCTTTAACAACATAAATTAAACAAGTTATAAATCCTTAAACTTTCCAATCTCTTAGACTTAGCATCCAAATATCTTATGGAGCTCAAGTCCATGATCATCTTGGAAAAATGAAAGTAACACATACTAGCTTTAACAACATAAAATAAACAAGTTATAAATCCTTAAACTTTCCAATCTCTTAGACTTAGCATCCAAATATCTTATGGAGCTCAAGTCTATGATCATCTTGGAAAAATGAAAGTAACACATATTAGCTTTAACAACATAAAATAAACAAGTTATAAAGAGTTCTAAATCCATGATCAATACTTGGAAAGTTGAAACATAGTATCCTAGGCCTACTTATTCATATTTTTCAGCCATCATAGGAACAAGCTATCAAAACTTCCAAGATTTATAGATCCAAGATCAAGGGATAGTTAGAAACTCAAACACATTATCATATTCCAAAAGTTGAAACAAAAACTTCCTAGGTCACAAATGCAAGCATTCGGCCCTCATTGGAAGAGATGGATAGAGATTTTTGTTTTACACAGCCTCTTAGTATATGAAAATATAAGTTAATAGAAGACTATAGAAAGTGGTTTCAACTTAAAAAGGAGTTTTCTACCATTTTAGAGAGATTTTAGAAGTTTAAAGCATATAAAGAACACATAAAGTAAACTAAGAAATAAAAGATGAAACTTGCAAAAAGATTTATATGAGATCATTACCCTTAGTATAAGGAAGAACTTTAATGAAGAACTTAAGTAGAAAAGATGAATAAAAACTAAAGCTTTAAGAGCTTGAACTTTAAGAAGAAAGGAAGAAGATAAACTTTAATGGAGGTTGAAGGAGGAGGATGATGAAGTGAAAATGAAAGGGGTATATATAGGGAAAGGGGGGAAGTTCACGGCCAAAAGGGAGTGAGAGGGAGAGCTTGTTGAGCAAGCTTGGTGGTTTAATGTTTGATTGGATGGAAGAAGAGAGAGAAAAGACTTTTGAATTAGAATAGTATTATAATTTGAAAAGTGTGATGATGGTACTTTTAGAGTGTGTCATAGCCATTCCCATCATGTCTCCTTACTTCTTTTATGGTCCATAATCTGATCCATTTGGTACACGGTTGCATTTCCGATCGTAATTCTTCTGACGTTTTCGCCCGAATAAAATATTTTATTTTATTTTTGCACAAAAATTTTCAAAATAACCAAGGTTGAAGGAAACATAATAAAAACACTAATTGTTTCGTTCACTGGTCAAAATTAGGTTTTCTGCACAGTAAGCTTGTACCGACAGTGAAAACGCAGACCGACTTCCGTCTGAATTTTCAACCGAAAATTTTATCGTGACTTCATATGATATAACAATACAAGGAAATGATTTTAGTTTAATTAAAAGCATCATCTGAGTTTAATATAAAATAAACATATTTAAATATGTATTTATTGTTACATAAAATATAGGAAAAATAGGGTGTTACACATGATATTTTTTAAAGTTTGTGTCAATTTTTCTCTTTTTTGTGTTACATATGCTAGCTTTTTTAGCTAAATGGTCAAAGGGAAAGCCTTTGTCAAATGTCATTCTTAGCAAAATATTCTTTTTCTTGAGTATTTCACTGGCAAATTATAGTCATTATTTCCATTTGGCCAATGTTATTCTTTTGCCATGTTCAATATAATGATCCAGAACTAAAACTTTCAAAATTAGTTATGAGAACATGTTGTTCATTTATGAGCTATACATTTTATGTGATAAAAAAATTAAACTGATGGTCATCCATTGAATTCATATATTTAATTATAAAAAATACCTGGAATACTTAAATCACTTGAAATTCCTTATATGTTATTATCATAAATATCTTGAATATTTAAATCACCTAAAATTCCTAATTTTAATAAGACGGTATAAGAATGTATTTATTTCAATTAAATGATTTAAGTTAAACTTTCCTAAATTATAAATGCCTATTTAAATCAGTAATTTATTTTAATTGAATGATTTAATATATTATTATAGAATTGTTTATATGTTAATTTTGTTGTCACTAAATTATGCCTAAGACAACCCAGACACCTCTATAGTTCCTTACTTTTATATATATACTAAATTACTATTGTTATTATATTAATTAATTATAATGTTCACGGGTAGCAAGCAAGACAACTTGGAAAGTGGGTAAAAATGAAAGTGATTCGCACGGGGGCATTGCTAGTTCTAATAAGAAAATCTATCTACCTATCTGTATATGGGGAGTGTGTCTGTTTTAGTATCCAACTCCCGAGTCACCAACACAACACAACACTGGTCGTTGAAAGTGCAAGTGTTCCCTACTGACATGGCACTGCGCTCCATCTACCCGTCTTCTTTGAAGCGCTTCTCTACTCACATTTCCAATGCTTCTCAACCTCAAGGTATTAATTCTTCTTCTTCTTCTTCTTCTTGGGGTCTACATAATACGTTATCCTCCTTTCTCCCCTGCTTTCAGTAATTCAGACTCCCTCTCGGGTTGGCTTTTTGGGCATCGGAATCATGGGCTCCCCAATGGCCCTTAATCTCATTAAATCTGGGTATCTTTCTTATTTCTTTTCTATCTCCCAACCTCAACGTTACATTTACTATTGTTCCTCAATTCTCTTAATTTTTCCTGTTGTAGAATTGACCTGACTGTTTGGAATAGGACCAAGAGCAAGTGTGAACCTCTAATCAGTTTGGGAGCCAAGTAAGTCCTTCCAATTTTAATGTTTCTTTTTCAATATCAGTCTAAGTTGAATCTCCACAGCATTATTATTAAATAGTCGTGTCATCAACCAACTCTTTCAAAAGCTTATGCTGTTAGGAAAACGCACACAAATTACTTTTAATATGTCTCTAACAAGTTGTGCACCTGTGGATGATACTTATATTTGAAAAGGCACATAGAGAGAAGAATTAAACTATAAATTTCAAAGTGTGTTTGAAACCATGTGCATTTTTTTCTGCAGATATGAATCATCTCCTGAGGAAGTAGCGGCTTCTTGCGATCTCACATTTGCCATGCTTGCTGATCCTCAAAGTGCAGTGCGTATATTTCAGATTAGTTTTTAAAGCTCTTATCTTAGCTCTGAGCTTGTTATCTTTGTTCCATATCAGGTTGATGTTGCCTTTGGGAAGCATGGAGCTGCAAATGGAATGGGTCCAGGAAAAGGGTGCTTTATTTAAATTTTAAAATCAAAGTTTCAAACTATTTCCAGTATATTACTACAATTTGACAGATAATGACATTTGAAATGAATATTGATTCTTCTATACATCAGAGACAGCAATTCTTCCCTCTTTGGCTCTCATCGTGCCTTATCTGCTAACTATTTAAAACTTGTATCTCTAGTTTGATCCATAGTTGTCAAGACATTGCATTATCTTTCTTAATCACATTATTGATGTCTGTAAGCCATATGTGCTTATTTGATTGTTTACTTTTTTAAATAACAATGTGAAAGACATTATCATTTGCCAACCAATGGTGAATGTTGCGTTGTGCTTCTTTTGTCTGATGACAAGTTTAATACCTTATATATTTCAGATATGTGGATGTTTCAACAGTTGATGGGGAGACTTCTAAATTGATTAATGGGCACATAAAATCCACTGGAGCATTATTTTTGGAGGTGCAGTTTGTTATACTCTCAGTTTCCTTTCTATATGGCATATACAGGGTGCCATGTATTTAGGGTATGCATTATTGCATGCATGCTTTAGTGAGATGGATATTGTAAGTTGTAACACCTATGAAGCCATTTCTGTTACCCACAGGCTCCGGTTTCAGGTTCCAAAAAACCAGCAGAAGATGGGCAGTTGATATTTCTTACAGCAGGTGAATATTTTTCTTCATGTACCAATAACTTACTTATTCAGTTTAGCATGGGAAAAGAGTTAGTCAAGGATTACTATTATTATTTACATGAAGAAAATTCAGCTGTGATGTGTCATGAAAGTTGTAACCTGTGGACATTAGTTCCAATACAAGGTAGGTGCAGATATTTGAAATTCTGAACTCATGAAGGTCTTTAAACAGGTCATAATGGAAAGATTTTTCCCCTATGTAACTCCCATTTATTTAATTATCAGGACATAACATCGTGAATGCATTCAGACTGTATGTCACAAAAAAGTAATGGGACTTACAGTTGCAGTAACTGAGGCGATGTATGTGATATTTCAGGTGACAGAAATCTTTATGAAACTGTTTCTCCTCTCTTGGACATCATGGGGAAGGTATACATATGATTGTTCATGTAAAAAAATATATTCCCTGATCTTTATAGCAAAGCAAACAATTCCTTATGGATATTCTTTATGCTTCTATACAGTCAAAATTTTACCTTGGGGATGTTGGAAATGGAGCTGCAATGAAACTCGTTGTCAACATGATCATGGGCAGGTTATTTTTCACAATTTTATGCCTGCTATTTTGCTGCCATTGTTCCTTGTACTGATGGTTAAGGTGACACAATTTCTTTCTGTATTTTCCAATGGTCCATCCATAGTATGATGGCGTCATTTTCTGAAGGCTTGCTTCTCAGCCAGAAAGTTGGGTTGGATCCAAATGTACTAGTGGAGGTATTTACTAGTCCATGAAATGATTACCACCATGTATAGTCTATGATAGATTTCCTTGAATTCCACATTTGTTTCATGAATTCTTGTACTTCTTACTTTTCATCAGATAAAATTTTGATTAAAAATGTCTTCCAAGTTTTTTAACTAAGATCTACATGATCTACATGTTTTTAATTAAGATCTACATGATCATCCCATGGTTGGATAAATATGAACATAAATTGTGGTTTTTCTTGCTAAAATCTGCTATTATATATGTATTTGCTGGTCGTCTCATTATTATTAATGCAGTCGAAGTGTTTCATCTATCACCTTGGGATGCAGTAAATTTGATAGTTGAGACATATCATTGGCTTCTGTTGATAATGGGATTCACTACTCTGCAAGAATTATTAATATCAACTGGATGTGAACGATGGATATTAATTATTAACATGTCAAAGAGAAATCATTGTGCAAATAAATGTAGTTCCACACGTGTGGTATCATGAATGCCTCTGGTTCCAGGGCTAAGTTGAAGCTCCTTTACTTAAAATCATATTCTTTTCAAGACATAAGATGCCAAGACTTTTGCTGATTTTTTCTTTTCTAATGTTCATAGTTCATACTGTTTCTTGCTGGTTTTGCTAGTTTATATTCAATGTATTCCTATTCCTAGGAGAACTAATTGCTGATGATCTGTCTTTCTTTCTCTTTATTTGATGTTAGGATTCATATTCTTTCCCATGAGTACTGAAAGAACATTCGGTAGAGCCTTTACAAAATTGCAATTTTGCAGGTAGTTTCACAGGGTGCCATTAGTGCTCCAATGTACTCAACCAAAGGCCCATCCATGATACAATCGCTTTACCCAACTGCATTCCCCCTAAAGCATCAGCAGAAGGTGTGTGAATGAACATTCCTGTTTGCTATAACACTTACATGTGACTACTGATTTTGCTCTTACACAAAATTAATGGTGACAGGATCTAAGACTTGCCCTGGGGTTAGCAGAGTCTGTTTCCCAACCTACTCCAATTGCAGCAGCTGCTAATGAGTTATATAAAGTTGCAAAATCCCATGGCCTTAGTGATCAAGACTTCTCAGCAGTCATTGAATCATTGAAATCCAAATTTCAGCACTCAGAAAACTAGTGACATTTTCATTTTACGAGAGACGGGTTCAAGTTGAAAATGGTAGTAAGCTAAGCTACTTGAATAGTTGAATCAAGTTGATGTACATTGTGGGGCTTCTAAGCATTTTAAATGCATTCCTGAAATGTATAATATTTTTTGTGAAAATTTGTTGACAATCAATATTCTGTGTAGAAGTCCTCCTGTTACCTGTTTTTCCTTGGATGTTCTTGCATAGCATGCCTACTTTCAGCAACTTCATGTAGAGACAAACGATTAATTTGTTGGGATTTTTTGTTTCATATACCCACTTTCAGTTGTTAGATTTCCCTCTCTGTTTTCAGTCTTCTCGTTACAAATTACAGCCTAAGATTTTACTAATTTTTAGAATCTCAGTGGGAAGCCAAGGAATCAATTTTGCACGATTCTAGGACTATTTGAAAGTGTATTCATAAAAGAGGAAAAAAGACCTGAAAATGCACAAGAACTTGCAATAATCAATTATCTGCTGAGCCAGAGTATGAAAGAACTAAGAAGAGAAGAGCCCTTTATAACCTCAACATCAAATTCAACAATGAGAAGAATAAAACTAGTTTACTCCAGTGCCATCTTCAGTCTCCACCCCAAAGTCATGGCTTCCTTTCATTATAATTTGAAATTGAAATTTTTGTTTGCAAAATAATATGTCATCAATTCGTGTAAATATTTACTCATAAGAATCCGTAAAGAGTATAAACTAAGGCCATGGGAAGTGGGAACATTGATGTTTATATATAAAAAATAGTATTAAAAGTTGATCATAAGAAAATGTATATCCTTACAATCAGTCGGCCTAATAATTACCAACATGTGGGTGGTCAGGGAACACCTTAAACAAGTGGCTAACCATATCACTAAAAGAATTCAATAATAAACATTTTTTGTCTTTTTTTGTTTGTTTCTTCTCATGTGAAAAATCACCTGAAAGGATGTCAGAATGAAAGAAGATTACCATATTTTATAATCCATCTATCATTGTCAGAGCACCCAAGTAGTTTACCATATTTTATAATCCATGTACCATAAATTTTATTGCAATCATTACCATTGTCAGAGCACCAAAGAAGTTTACCATATTTTATAATTCATATATTACAATTTTTAAATCTCTGGTGTAAATGTGTAATAGCTACCAACGTACGTATATCAATATTGTCAGAGCACCAAAGTAAACTTCATGCTCTTGATTTGTTTAAGAAATACAAAAATATGAAGCTTAAACAATGCATATATATGAAAATAAAAAGAGGGTGTGTTTATATTTTAAAAAAATCATAGAAACAGTATATCTTTCAAGCCCTGTGTTGCAATCTTCCAGTTTCCAATTTGGGGAGGTGGAAAGATGAATTCCTTGCATTGCTGTTTCGGAGATTGTGCTTCATTCTGATCTGAGTATGCAACAAACCTTTTAGTTGCTATAGACTGCAATGCCAATTCCAGCTCCATTTGTTTGATAAAATCATGATATTCTGAGTCGTAAATTGGACACACTCCACACCCTTTTATCATAATATCCCTCTTCTTTTCCCAAGTACTTTCAGTTTGAGCAAAGAATTCAAACAAAACCTTTGGATTATAGCTAGCCACGAGTTCTTCCATGCTTTCATTTTTGCACTCACGGTTTTGCAGACAACATTTTTCATCATACCACATGCACACATGGTCAGATAAAAATTCACATGCATGTATACTAGACCATGCATTATTCATGTTCCCAATGCCGACCCTTTCACCATTACCAGTTTCCAGGTAGCAGTCACATCCAATGAAGTTCTTGTCATTTGATGGGAAATGACCAACAATGACACAGAAGATGAACCCCATAACCTTGGAATGTGGAGCAGAAGAGAGATCAATGGTTACTGAAGCCTGTGTTGCCTTGTTCATGAACCACTTTGGAACTTCACTTCCTGGATAGATAACATAAACTGGACCATCAAGGAACTTGCTTCCTATTGTTGAGAGATGTTCATATGCCATTTTCTTTATGTTTACATGAGCATTTACTCCAATAGCATTGAGTGAATGTTCATCCAACTTTATGCAATTTTGGAATGTAGTGTTTGTTTTATATCCATGTACTAGTTCAGCAGCACTCAAAGTGAACATTACACTCTCCAAAGATGAACAGTTAGTGGCATATAACTCTTTTATGGATGGTGGAAGTTCTGGTAGAGAATGAAGCCTTTTGCAACCACTTATGTCAAGCTTTTCTAGCTTTGAAAGATGCTTGATGCTTGAAGGGAACCTCTCAACATTTGTTCCTTTTAGTAACAAATGATGCAATGAACATAGGAGGCTTATGTTGTCTGGAATTTCATGCAAGTTAAGACATTCTTCTAGCAGTAAAGTTTCCAAAGACCTTAAACCATTAAATAGGACATGCAGATTTGATGCATCAAGTTGTATGCAACCATATATTCGAAGAACACGAAGTGATCTAAGGTTAGCAACCTTGTTTGGAAGATTGTTTAGGCTTTTGCAGTGATCAAGAGTCAAAGTTTCAAGTCTTCTGAGTCTCCCAATTGATGATGGCAATTCATTGATAGCAGTTGAATTCAAGTTCAAGTCTTTCATGTTCTCTGAGGTCACTGAAAACTCCTTGAGCCTTGAGCAGCCACCAAGGAAGAGATCACGGAGGGATCTTAAATGGGTATTACTTCGAAGACTGGTGAGTGCTTTGCAGGAGAATAGGTTTAATCTCACAAGCTTGTGGAGAGATAAAATAGATGGATGAACATTAAGCAATTTTGTGCAACCAAATAGTTCCATTTCTTCAAGATTTTTGGCCTTTGAAAAATCAGGTAGCTCTAACAAATGTTTGGAATTACTAAGGTCAATTTTCTTTAAATGTTCAAGATTCTGTGACAAACAAAAGAGAGACATTACATTAGCTAAAATACTTAATATCATAGTCCAAAATTTGAGTCAAAACAAAAACAATATAATAATATATATGATGTGTCATTGTGCCCCTACCTGGATTCCATCCCAAAGTTTTTCCACTCGGCTCCAAGTCATTTTGAGCTCAACAAGATTTTCTGCACAGAATGTCACAGGCAAGGATTTCAAAGGATAACTAACCCAATGAAGAAGTATTAGGTCATTTGGCAAAGATTCAAGGCCTTGAGGAAGATACAGGATTTTCTCATCGCCATAATGTTGGGAAAAATTAAGAAATTTTAACTGTTGCATCCTAGCAAAGACTTGAGGACTTAAGCACAGCTCATCAAATTTTGACACGTTCAGAGTTATGCTTTTAATGGCTTTAGTTCCCTGGCAAGAAAAAGTAACATTTATAATGTAAAATATTATTCAAAAAGATATTGTACAAAAGATATTTTATTTTATACAATTTGAGTTATGGGTCTTACCGTGTTATTTATCAATACTTGATGTATATCACTAGGATCCCATAACCTGCTTCGTTTCCCAGGGTCTTCAGTAGATTCTTCTCTAACAATTTCCCAACCCATTTCTTGTATCAAGTCATGCATTGATACAATTGATCTTCCAGAGCCCTTGGCTTCAACTATAAGGGCTTTATCTTGAAGGACTTTTAACCCAATAATTGTTGAGAAGCCACAAGAATCAAGCAGAACTATTATTCTGTGTGATTCATATCCTTTCAAAAAACATGCAATATATAGAAATATGTTCTTCTCTTCCCTATCTAGCTTATCATAAGTCAGTCTCAAAACATTCTGAATTTTTGCATGAGGCATTTTCTTAAGTTTCTGCAATTGGCTTTCCCATTCTATTTTGCTTTTACCATAAAGAAAGGAACCCAAAACTTTTAATGCTAATGGATTTCCATTAGCATACTGAATCACCCTTCTTGATAGCTCAACCCATTCCATGTCAAGACAACTTTGTTTGAAGGCATTCAGAATGAAAAGCTTAATAGCTTCATCAAAATTTAATGCCTTAGCCTCATATATACTATCAACTATTTTACCAAGCACTTGTTTATCTCTAGTTGTTACAATAATTCTGCTACCAGAACCAAACCAATCGAGTGCTCCAACTAAATTTTCTAGTTGCTCAGAATCAGTGATATCATCAAGAACAACAAGAACCTTTTTCCGAAGCAGCCTTCTCTTAACATAAGGGGGAACTCCATTAGGTGTACCAATATATAGATCATTTTCCTTTAATAGTATAGAGAGAATTTTATTCTTCAGATAAATCATTCCATGTTTCTCTGATTCTTCTCTTATGTTTGCCATAAAGCAACACCCTTCATATTCAAAACACAAACGGTTAAATACTGCAGCTGCAATAGTTGTCTTGCCAATACCCCCCATGCCCCAAATTCCAATGACACGTACATCTATTGTGGACCTTAGGCACAATAGTGACTCTATATCTGCAATCCGTTCTTCAATTCCAACAAGGTCTGTTAACTCACTTTGGTACATGAGATTCAACCTTGCTGACAAACATTTGACAATTTCTTCTATAAGCTCAACTTCATCCCTACACAAGAAGAAAAAAGGGAAAGCGTATCAAGCTTAATACCATTATTATTAATACTATTTTTTTATTAGCAAAGACAATTTTATAAATAAGATTACAAGGATACTCTAACTCGTATACAAGAAAGATATAAGAAAGAAACAAACTACATCACTCTCACATGCAAAAGGGCTAATATCTGATTCGACTAATTAAGCAAGGTTTTACTCCATGATTCTCAACCTCCCAATGGGGTGACTCCACAAGGATTCGAACTCAGGTTTCCCAGGAACCCCTCCTTATGAAGGCATGTTGCTTCGACTTGACCAACACCCCTTGATATCATAATACTATTTTATTATTGTTATTATTAAGTCACATCATGACTATCATTAACTTTATCACTTGAACTTTCATAGACCATTATTAAAATAATAAAAAGTGAGATAAGTTGATCGCCATATACATGCCAGTGTGTGAAACTGAAAACTTGCCAAAGATACCATGAAACTTAAATGGAAGAACATAGCATTGCTCTGCCGTTGTAACCCCTAAAATGGTTTTGAGGAACAACAAATGTTGTGATGAAAAACAATCTACTATCTAGCTAGAAAAATAAAGTTTAAACTGGTAGTCCTTGTTTCAAGTTGCATAACCTACCAAAATATGCATAATATAAAATCAACAAATAAATAAACAGTTAAATATATTAATCATGCATCAGATAAAAACAAGAGTGCTTACCCAAAAGTTGATGAATGAAAGCCAGAAAGATTAGCTGCTATATTCAAAGCAGATCTCCAATTTTGCACCCTGGACGTGTTTCTTTTATTTTTCTCATGTTTAGCAAATGCATCTCCATAAGTCCCTTTCTGGTGCCGTACATCCGATGGATCCACGTTGTAGAAAACAGGAATAACAATTTGTTTATTTCTGGCCATGCATTCAATTATTTTCACAAGCTCTTCCAAACACCACTTTGAAGAAGCATAGTCTTTGGAGAATATGATCAAAGAAATAAGTGATTCTTCAATGGCTTTGACAAGGGCAGGTGATATTTCATCCCCTCTCTCAAGTCTGTCATCTACAAAGGCATCCACTTGCTTCTGCCGTAGTTCCTTCTTCAAATGGCTAAGAAAACCATAGCGTATGTCTGTGCCTCTAAAGCTAACGAAGACATCATATTTGATTTGAAGAACACGGGAGGAAGATGAAGACGCCATTGGATAGCAACAAACACAAAAGGGTATGTGTCTATAGATCTCTATACTCTAGTTCTTCAAAAACAAGTAAACATCACTGTTGCTGCATATGTGCCAGAAAGAAAGAAAAGTAAAGAAGGGAAAATAAATAATAGCTTCAACTAATTAAACTATGACTATATATTTAAAAAAAATGGACAAGTTTATGTTGTTCTAGTCTAGTCAACAAAATTGATATTACTCGCATCATTATCAAGATATTTATACCTGCAACCAGTCTGGTTATGAATGGAGATCAGATCAAGGTCTTCCTGTAGGAGAAGAAACAATCAACAGAAGTGCAACTTTTAGTTTAAGGCCAAAATGAAATTGAAATGTAGAACAAAATCGTAAAACTTAACAGGCTTAGGTTTCTAATAATTGAGGTTATGTGAATGCAACTTCTGGGAAGCTTTAGATCAGTACAGATTCGCCTTGGAATAAACAGAGGCAGCCCCACCAAGGTAGACTTTTACTTTGCACTGTGAAGAATAGTCACTAACGAGTCTTCTCTGCTGTCATGTCAATGCCACCGACCTCAGTTTTCATACTCGTATATATTACATTACCAAAAATCTATCTCCACGTTATGTTATTTTTAAGTTTTGAGGAAAGAAATTTATTCATACAATTTGAATATTTTATATAAAAATCATAGAATTTATGAATATTATGGGAGTGATAAATATATAATGAGAGAAAAATAATAACAAATAAGCGGGGAAGAATATTATATCTTATTGGATATAATTTTTATGTCCAAATATCATTACTCTAAATTCGTCTCATTTTGTAGGACAAATTCTAAGAAAAATGACATCTCTTCGGTAAATTGGTTGTATGCATTGATGAAAATTGTAACATAAGTTGATAGAATTTTACATATAAAATGATGAGTTATACAATGATAGGATACTGGGCTTGTGAAGGTTGGGCCCAAACACTAATAAGGAGGAAAAAGCATGTAATAAATGGGTGAAGAAGAAAAGTTGGTTATGGCTTTAAGTTATGTGGGACAGAAATCAGATCTCTAGTTAAATAGATATGGCGAATCACAATGGGAATGGGAATGGGAATGGGAATGGTGAATTGTATTTTGGATTTTCTACTTTCGGCCAGGAGCATTATAAATCTCTACTTTTGGTTGAGAGAAGGAGATGTGAGAGACTTTGATTGAGAGGACGAGAATAATAATTTTCACGTTTGGTTCATAAGAGGGACAATTTTAATAGTATTTTATTTTTACTCTAGAAATTTTGGATTTCAAAATATATAAGTAAGGATATTTTAGTCAATATATCTAAATTGTTTTAACGGAATAGGTCCTCCATCACGTTCTTGACTTTGCCCGACTAATATAATTTGTATATCTGCTCAAACGACTAAGTTATGGGCCAAACGATTAACTGTCCATCAGTTGACCATGTTCTCCATATCCCTATTTTTAAGGGAGTGGGTGTTCATGCATATTTTTGACTTGGTCAACTCATAAACTGTCCTTGATTGCAGCTGATCAACCTTTTATCTTCACTTTCTCTTTCCAAAACCACCCCTAACTTCATCCAAAAATCTAGGAAAGTGTTTATTTTTTATTTCTTCCTTTTTTGAATATTATTAAAGCCTTGGACTCATTTAATCAACATCTAAACGAGCGCATTAAGACCCAATAACAGTCTCTAAGTCCATTTACGTTCAACTGATTCTGCAACGACTGATTCTGCACTGGCTAAATTTCCTCAGCTAAACCTAACACAACTACTGGTCATCGGCTACTTATCTCATCTCCGCAGTCGCATTCAGCTTATCCTGATTCAATCGACCTTGGTTCAGTCGTTCTTCTCAGCTAAATAAACAACTAGGCTAATTACCATAATCGACTATCAACTAAATTATTTTTTTTGTGATAACATATGCCCCCTGCATCTTTTAGTTGACGATGATAAGAGGAAGGTGAAAGATGCATCATACCAGCCGAATCAACTTGTCGATTTTGATACTCTACCTATCGATTGCACTAGTTATCAGCTGATGTGATTCATATACTTGTAGGATCTTCTTTCTGCTGCCCTTGCTCTCGACTAACATGACTCTGCTGCATGTAGAAAATTGAATCTCCTGGAACTACTAGGTTTGCAGATAGTAGACATGATGTCTAAATGCCCCCCACCCCCCACCCCCCCTGTTTTAACTGATTTAGCTAATCCAAGACACTCTAACCTTCTAAAGAGACTGGGTTTACATATAGTAGCCTCATCTTGTCTTGTTGACACGGTTAAGTGTCACCCCATTCTATCTTATTCGGTTGATCTTGGGAACTCCAACCTCTTAAAGACATTATGTTGGTAGTTAGTAGACTTATATTGCTGATTTGACACATAGCTAAATATCTTTCCACTTTGTCTCGTTCAGTTGGTATTCCTTTCTATTTCCACTGCTTGCTTATGCCTCGGCTATTTCCATTCACCTTTTAATGTAGGAAATGGTGAGCCGTACACTGTGCGCCAGCTATTTCCACTTACCTATTAATATAGGAAATGGTAAGTCGTACACTGAAACCATGTTAGTGAATGCAGCTGAGAATGAGTCTTTATCGGTTGTCATCTTAGCTACATAATTCTCGTCAAATTTGGACTTTTCACCCTTCAAAGTCTTTTAGGGACAACATTCCCTCAAGATATCGGCTGCCATGACATTAGCTGCCTAATCACTGTAATAATCGGTTGCTTCTTCAGACTCATCATAATCTTCAACCGATGCCAAGTGTTGCATATCTAGAATGAATTGTTCAACCACAGAAGCTTTGGTTGCCAGTTGACTCAAGTTTGACAATTCTTGGACTAACAACTTTTCTCTCAACTTAGAGTGCATGTTACCTACAGCTATTGCAGCATATTCTGCTTCTGGAAGATGTCTTGTACATCTTCCACTCAACTTCTTGAATCTTTCTATGAAGTCAGCAGCCGTCTCATCCTCTTGTTGTTTCAAATCCATCAAGTCAGCTGTTGTAACTTCAAGCGGAGGTCTATGGAACTTACCATGGAAGCACCTTTCATGTCTGCTCAATTTTGCACAGAATTAGAAGGTAGAGACAAATACCAAGTGAATGTTATACCTGTCAATGACAAAGGGAATAGCTGCAGCTTATAGTACTCATTCTGGTTTATCTCTCTACACTGGGCAGTAAATCTGCCAATATGCACAATGGTAGACTTGCCATCTTCTACTGAGAAAGTTGAGAATTTTGCGGTCTTAAACCCTTATGGCAATGGTATCATTCTGTCCACCCATTCAGGATATGACTTTCGATATTCAAGCATATTTAATGACCTTAATTGCACGCGGAAGTGCCTTTGCATAACCTCAGCTACCATGTTGGGATCAATTAGCTGAGGGACAATCGGTCTATTCTCAACCGTTGTCGACTGGGCACAGTTTAACACTAGAGCTGGAGCAAGACCTGATTGTCTGACCGGCATTTGGTACATTGGCTCCGGCATGTTTGGAATCACTGTTTGATTAGCCGCAGTAGGTGGAACTAATATCCATGACTGCTCTGCCGCACAATTACCAAGATTCATATATTGAGTCCTGTTGACAGCTGATTGATTAGTCGAGGTAGGTGGAATTATACTCCATTGCTGATCCCCAACATAATCATGAGGCACCCTATACAAAATTCCTCGAGGAGGAATTGAACCCATCTGAACATAAGGCGACTGTTCCGGGGCTAGCTGGTAGTATGGTATATTTTCCAAGGTAGGTGGAAAAATGTTCCATGACTGCTCCCCTGTACAATTTCCAGGAAACTTTGTTTGAATTGCCCCATAGCCCGTGGTAGGATACGTCATAACCCCAAGCATAGTCACCTGCGAGTTTGCACCAATAGCCGTAGCATTTGATACAAAACACGGCATACCAAGCTCGCCTAACGTGTTTGATGGCCTTTTAGCTGAGTGAACCTGCCTGTACTGTAACACTGGTTGAGATACAACATCATTCGCAACCACTTGCCCCCCAAGGTTAGCAGCATTAAGACCAGTAATTTGGACTCGGCTGCATTTGTTGTGCATTACCAGCTGATATATGTTGTGTAGGATTCAGCCGTCTTGATTGCCCAAAAATAGAAGAAGTCAACAAATTTTCTCCAAAATTCAATTCTTGCTCCCTCACCCGAAGCACTTCGTTATGCACCATTGGTTTAACAATGTTTGCCAGCTGGTTAGAAACATGGTACAGAATGTCACGTACTCCTATATCTATTTACTGGCGGATAAACGAAGCGGTCATCACTAGCGGCTGATTTTGATCAGCCGTATAAGCTGCTATTGTTGAATGTCCACCGGCAGTCGATACCGATGCAATAGACATTGATGCTTGCTCTAATTGAGTAGACATAGTTGTTGATGATGGTTGAGAAGATGGCATGCATAAGGAAATTAAAGTTGAAGGTTCAATTGCTATACAACTGCCAATCTTCTTAGAAGTTGCTTGAGACGGTTCTAGGCTAAAATAATGTAACTGTGACCCGAAGAGGTAAACTTCCCAATGAGTTCACCTTCTAGCTGGGTCCCACCGGGCGTGCCAATTGTTGTCTTCGTGCGAAAATTTTTGGTGCTCAGTCGTTTGAACGACTAATTCACACATTTGACAATGATTCCCATTTTGTGTTCAGATGATTACACTGAGAAAGGGACTCCGTTTCTCAACTATGGGTTCCTAGACTACTAAAGAAAGTGTCTAGTGTAGAAGATGAAATAGGAAGCTATCTAGAGTTGCATGAAAGCTAGAAAAAGCGATAAAAGAAAGCAATAAAGGAAAGTAAAGTAAATATAAGTTGTGTATTTGATTGGATGTGTGTAAAACTGTCATGTACAACTTGTATTTATAGGCAAAATTGTAGGTTATGCCAAAGCCACTCCTATTAGCCACTAACTCTTATTTTCTAGAAATAATAAACATCATGACTGACAAAAACGATTAAGCATAATGTCCCCTAAAACTACAACTACTGGCATTGGCTACTTATCTCAGCCCCACAGTCGCATTCAGCTTATCCTGATTCAATCAACCTTGGTTCAGCCGTTCTTCTCAGCTAAATAAACAACTCAGCTAATTACCAAAATCGACTATCAGCTAAATTATTTTTTTTGGTGATAACAGGGTCAAAATCAAGTAAGAAGATCCCCCCCCCAAAAAAAAAAAAAAAATTGAACGAAGACTGGCAAGAATGCTACAATCCTTAGATATTCCAGAATGGAAATGGGATGGTATTGCGATGGATTTCGTGTCAGGTTTGCCAAAGACTCAGAAAGGGTATGACGCTATATGGGTAATAATTGATCGACTGACCAAGTTGGATCACTTTTTGCCAATTAATATGAAATACCCACTGGAAAGATTAACCCAGTTATACATCGATGAAATTGTCAGATTACATGGAGTACCTTCGAGTATTAAGATTTACGTCAAGGTTTTGGCAAAGTTTGTAAGATTCGTTGGGAACGAGACTCGGATTGAGTTCGGCGTATCATCCTCAAACGGATGGACAATCGGAGAGGACAATTCAATCACTTTAAGATTTGCCGAGAGCCTGTGTGCTGGAAAATGCTGGAAGTTGGGATGAGTATCTATCATTGATAGAATTCACTTATAATAACAGTTTTCACTCGAGCATAGGAATGACACCCTATGAAGCTTTGTATGGTCGATGATGCAGAATGTCTTTATGTTGGTACCAGGATGGTGCAAGTTTAATGGTAGGACCAGATATCGTGCAACAAACGACAGAAAAGGTGAAAATGATTCAGGAGAAAATGCGGACAACTCAGAGCCGATAGAAAAGTTATGCTCACAAGAGACGATGACCTCTTGAGTTTGAGGAAGGTGAGCATGTGTTTTTGAGAGTCACACCAACGACTAGGGTTGGCAGGGTAATTAAATCCAGGAAACTCACTCCTAAATTCATTGGACCCTACCAAATTCTTCGTCGTGTAGGTCCAGTAGGCAGTAGCCTATAAAATTTCTTTACCACCCTTTCTTTCCAATCTTCATGATGTTTTTCATGTTTCAAAATTAAGAAAGTATATTCCTGATCCATCTCACGTAGTTGAACCTGATTTAGTACGACTAAAAGAAAACTTGTCTTATAAGACTTTACTTGTACGAATTGTGGATAAGATGACGAAGCAGCTTAGGTAAACAAATCTCATTGGCCAAGGTTATTTGGGATGATGTGACTGGAGAAGAAGCGTGGGAAGTGGAAGACAAAATGAATTTACAGTATCCTGATTTGTTTAGAGGTACGTAATTTCGAGGACGAATTTTTTTTTAGTGGGGTAGTAATGTAATACCCTGTTTTTCACTGTTTTAAATAACAGAAATATGTTTATATGTTTGTTTGAGTTTTAGAAAATTATTTTAAATAAACGGAGTTTACCACTCAATTCTACTTGAATGTAGAGGGCTACGATTAAAATTTAGTTTGGAAAATCACGCGAAACCCGACCCGCGAATTTCACTGACAGTATATTTATACTGATAAGAAGACCTAATTTTAATTCGTGAACGAAAAACTTAAGGTTTTTATTTTATTTCCAACGATTGTGTATTTTTAGAATTATTTCATTGAAGGTGAAATAATATATGTTTTATGGGCGTAATACTCAATCGAGCGAACGACGGAGCAGATTACGGGAGTTTCGGGACTCGATGAGTGGATAAACCCTATATTCTCTTAGGAATAAGTCATCCGTGTGAGAGGTTTAATGTGGCTTAAGGTTATGTTAGCAATTTTTTATAATTGCATTTTGACCCCTAAACTTTCTATTGATTTCATTTTGGTCCCTAAACTAGTTTCCATGATACACTAAGTGAAGTGGGCCAATTTCTTACCATCCAAACCCATTAAGGGCTGCGGCCATAGAGCTCAATTCCATGACCAAGAATTCATTTTCCATGAAGTAAATTCTAGTCTTAAACTTTCCTATGTCTTCATTATGTCTTAAGTTATTTTCATGTTACAAATACTTGGACCTTGGTGTACTTTCCAAGCCCAATTGCGCAAGGTCCATGGCCTCTTGGCTTGCTCATAAATTCATGAGGCAACTAGAGCATTCCACATTCTTCTTGAACTTGCCATCATCTTCTACATTTCTCTCCATTCTTTTTTCTCTCTTAAGCTTCCATTGTTGATTTGTGAAGGAGCTTGGTGATACTTGTACATTTCTTCATTTCCAATAGGTGATTCATGTCCCTCATCATCTCTAAGCTATAGTTTCTTCAATTCATTTCTTGAATTCATTTCTTGTTTTAAATCTTATTTCATGATGTTCATCTTAGTTGTTCTTAACTTTGATAAATCATAGAAAATCATCGAAAAATCATAAAAATGTGAAACCAATTTCTATGTTCCTATTGTCATCACTTCTATCATAATCCAAGAGTATGTTGAAAACCAAAATTTCCTCCCCTAATTTCTTATCAAGGCCGAACTTTAGGGAAAAAGGGGTGGAGGAGTTTTGTTCAAATTTTAGAAAAATGATCTTGTATTCTATCCTTCTAGCATGTATTCATGTTGAATCCAAGATATGTTATCAAACCAAAATCTCTTGCCATATTTTTGTCTCATGGCCGAATCTAGGCTTTTAGAAGTTTGGAAGTTTTTAATTCAAACTTTGTTGATTTATCACTAATCCATTGTCTTAAGTACTTAGGATCATTAATCCAATGACTTAGGGCAATTTTAGAAATTTTTAACCACTAAACCCTATGGAGGCCGTGGCCTATTATAGAGGATTAAGAGATTTTAATTGTTTGATTAGCAATTGTTTGATTGTAATTGATGAAGGTTTAGTGAATTGATTGTGTACGTGAGACCGGACTTCCGACAAAGCACTTAGTAAACCGCTGAAAAATCTTCGAGAGGTAAGAGGGGATTACCTGAGGGATTTATTCGATGGCTACGTGCTATCAAGTGTTTGTCTGTAATTATTTATTTGTTGGTGTTTTTTTAAGTTATGTTATTTTTATCTGTGCTGATTTAATTGCATTTAAATTGTTTATTTGCAATTATATTATACTGTTGTGATACATGATCTGCCTGGGAATATTTTTGTGTTATTGTTGTTGATTTTTGTTTGAGAAGCCTGACAGTGGTCAGTGCCCAATTCAATTAATCAGATAAAAACTTTAAGAAGCTTTACAAATTATATTCAATGTTTTAACGGTAAAATATTGGAGTATAATATTAATGGAAAATTTTATTTGGGAAAAATAAGTTTGAACCTCAAGTGACTCATCTTTGTGAAAACTAAGTTTTTGTGTTTAATGATTTTATTAAATAATTTCCCATTTGAAATGATTTTCCGAAATCAAGTTTATCTCAACTGAAAGTGGTGTTGAACTTAGTAACCGAGACGTCGGGGTACTAAGGTTCGTTGTGTTATGGACTTGGGGTCCTTTGGACTTTGAGGTCCGGTAGACTTGGTGTCTATTGTATACGTGGTGTATACTGTTGAAACATTTAAGATGTTTTCTATTACCATGAACCTGTGACTGGTGCATCGATCTAGAGGTTTCGTGATTGAGCACTCGGACTTTGAGGTCCCGTGTTATTAATGAAAGTTCTAAAGATGTTTAAAACTATGTTAGCCGTAAGCCATTTTGAGCTTCAACAAGGAAAGATTGAACACAAATAAAAGTGTAAAGAGTAAAGTATTTTGGATGCATTTGGCACACGTGCCCACGGTTCTATGTGTGATTACCTTGCGGCGTCAGGTATTTCATGCTACTATTTTCTTCATTGTGCCCGGGTTGGACAATGAAACCCCATTTACGATTTTGTCACCGTGCCTTGGTTTTGGACAGTGTGCAATGGGTTATGGCTGCGCGCCTTTATGCCATGGGATGGCAAATCGAGCCTGATCAACTCATCACGTGTTGGGATATCCCATGAGATTAAGTTCGAATTTAGACGATGTATATGAAGTGTTCATGCATAGTTTTTCAGATGTTGACGTTTGGGGTGTGAAACCCATTGATAAACTACTTGCTTGAATATGAATGCTTATGTTAGTATACATGTATATGTGTATGTGTCTAATCTGGTGTCGAGCATGTAGTTGTCGACAAAAATCCGTATATTGGTTTCTCACTCTTGCATGTTTTATTTGTGGTTTCTCTACTTGTGCATATATATTTACGTCTGAGATTAGATGGACCCGGATTTTGTGACACCCTTCTAGCCCGCATGTTAATATAAAACATTTACTTAAAAGAGGTAATTATAAAACATGCATTTATTTGAAAAAAACAAAAACTTGGATAAAAAGGTTTCACATCTCAACAAAAACAACACGGAAACAAACTAAACAACTAACAAAACTAACAACTAAAACTCAGCATTCTAACTAGAGTCGCGGCTCCTCAGAGTCACTCCTTCGCTGGCTGCTCACTGTCCTCTGCATAAGGAAATACATGCAACAGCAGAAACAAAAAAACAGGGAGTAAGAAATCATGTAAACACAACGGCATGGGAATAAGGAATAAGATGAACATACATCATAGCATGGCATAGCAATATAATAACATACAATATTTATAATCATCATGTAATTCCATAACAACATGTTAATCATCCAACATATGCTATGTAGTACAATGCAACCCCCAGCATGGTCGTGCTGTCACTTAAGTGGAGCACGGCCGTGCTCACTGTCCTGCACGACCGTGCTCAATGCGCGGCCTGTTTTCCAGAATTTAACTGGGAACATGGTCGTGCTCCCTGTTCAGCACGGTCGTTCTCCTGGGCAGAGCAATACTGTTATGGGCAGAATTTAACGTGTTCTTGGAGTTTAGGCTCCCTAATTCTCTCAAATCAGATCGTAGGGTCTTAACTAAAACATTCGGCATGAAACTTCACCCCTTACTAACACAGTTCATGTCTTATGAAGCTTCGGGAAATTAATCCCTTAATTCCTATGTTAACTAAGAGTCCTAATTAAGTCAATTAGAGTCTTATTAACATATTCAACATAACAGTAATATCATCATCAACAACATATCCAGTCGATGTGATCGACATAATCCATGTCATAACAACAACATTCATAATCATGGGTATTCATACCAATTCAACCAAAACTCACGACATAAGACAATTCAATAGGCATACCACATCATGAACAACTCAAAAATTATAACAAATAGGCATACCAATTAATCCAAGTAAACATATAAACAATTCAGTCATACAACCAGGCAGGTCATGGCATCAATACATTATAACGACAATAAACGGGGCTATGGGAACCACTCATCTTACGCTACTCCCTAGCCTAGTGTATACACTATTCTTCTCCCATACTTGGTACGAGATTCGCGTTTCAAAATAAGAAAGAAGATCCACTAGGGTCTCGTCTCACTAGCGCTTGTCTACGACCTCATGGACGCCAAAGAGACACTTTGGTTCAACTCTAAGATCAAGAAATCAAAAGTAAGAGATCAAGAACTTGAAAGAAAGAACACAGGGGACAAGGTGCACGAATTTTACCTTTTCTAAAGTCCCAAACAGTAAGCACAACGAACCCCTATTCGTAGCGATGTTCTCCTATAAAGAAGTAGTGAAGAACGGTGCAAGAACGGGTTCCCTAGAGAGAGTTTTAAGGAGAAAAACCATAAGGATTCAAAAGGGAAGGGGGGAGGCAGTTTTTGTGTTGGGGTCGTGTAAACTAGGTTTAGGTCGAGTCTAATGGTATATATATGAGTTTGGGTCATAACGGGTTCATATTTCAGCCCAAACTGTATACGGTTCGGTATTTTGACCATAACTTGAGATACAAGTTTCCAATTGAGGCGTTCTTGGTGTCGTTAGAAAGCTCAGAGAAATATCTACAAATTAATGTCGAATCCTAAATCGGACTCTAAGATGGTCAAAAGTTTGATGGAAGTTTAGCGACAGATTTGGTAGTTATTCCTAGATAGGATCCTTAGGAGATTATGATAAGATATTAAGATATAAACAAAAAGAGGATGATCCTATATTGATAAGGACTCAAATCTGATTGTTTGAGGGGCTAAAATCTAAGAATAACACTATCTTTATTTAAATACTAAATCACACGATATCTTATCATATCATTCTTAATCGCTTATTATTAATAAAATCACATATCATATATTAACATATAAAATCAAACATTAAGAGACACACTCTCATATTAATGCAAATAATCATATATTAATATACATATTATCATATGCAATAATATATACATATATATATATATATATATATATATATATATATATATATATATATATATATATATATATATATCAAACATATATATACTATAACTAACACATATAAACATAAGGGTAAATCTTGAGGTGTTACAATTCCACCCCCTTATAAAAATTTCGTCCTCAAAAATTCTATCACCTTAACTGGTTAAACTTTCATCAATTAGGCACATACGTTGGGTTGAGTCCACGGACTTGGAGGCTCCAGCTCCACTACGCTTTCGCTATGGACTCTGATTCCTGCTAGCACTCTGTGGTTCTGACTTTTCTCCTTTACAGTTCCTGTTGACATGACCATATTTGCCACACTTTAAACAGATGATGTTCGGCTCCTTGCATTGATGGGTATAGTGACCTTCTCCACCTTTTCCAAACCTGACATGTTTAAGAGAATCCCAATCTTTGGGCTTACCTGCTAAGAACTGTGATTCCTTGCCATTCTGCTTGAAGTCTATGCCGATGACATTGTCTCACCTCGTTCTTCTGATCTTCGTCCTTAATGCTCTGGATCTATGAACTTTTGCGGCTTGCGATCCTAGCCTCGTAAGCATCCTCTAAGATTTTGCACTTGTTCACCAAGGTAAGAAAGACTCGGATCTCCTGATAACAGATGGCTTGCTTTCTTTCATCCCTCTACCAACCGCAGTCATTGGAGTAACTCTCAAGAACACATGGTCACCTTCCTGGAATTCGAGCGCCTTCCTCATTTTGTCATGGTAGCTCTTTTGCCTACTCTATGCCACTCTCATATTTTCCTGAACCATCCCGATCTTTTCTGTTGTATCCTGGACTATCTCCGGTCCTAGCACCACACTATCACTAGGTTCACTCCAACACAAGGTGTCCTACATCTCCTCCCAACTACCAGACTGTTCTAGCACACAAGCTCTTAACAAGTCCTCTAAGGACTGGATGGTTCTCTCAGACTGACCATCAGTCTGAGGGTGATAAGCTGAACTTAGCCTAAGCTTGGTTCCTAAAGCCTCTTACAAACTGTTCCAAAACCTAGAGGTAAACCTTGGGTCTCCGATCTGAAACTATGCTAGAAGGTACACCATGTAGCCTAACTATCTCCCTGATGTACAGCTTAGCCAACTTTTCCAAAGAGTATTCCATGTTCATCAGGATGAAATGGGTGGACTTAGTCAGTCTGTCCACGACAACCCATATAGCCTCAAAACCAGCTGGAGTCCTAGGGAGTCCAGACACAAAATCCATGAAAATACTGTCCCACTTCCATTCTGGGATACTTAACGGTTGTAACTTTCATGATGGCTTCTGGTGTTCTATCTTAGCCTTTTGACACACTAAACAAGCATACACAAACTCAGTCACATCTTTCTTCATCGTAGGTCACCAAAACATGCGCTTTAAGTCCTGATACATCTTAGTGGCACCTGGTTGCACACTCAGTTCACTCCTATGTCCTTCTTCAAGGATCAACTTTCAAAGATCTGGGACGTCTGGTATACAGACTCTCTCTTTGAACCTCAAGACTCCATCGCTTCCTTCCTTAAAACTAAGGTCTCTACCCTGCACAAGCAACTCTCGCTGATCTAAGAGAAACTTGTCTAACTTCTGACCCTCTCTAATCTGATCCATCAAACTGTTGGTAACCTTCAAGGTTCCAAGACTAATGCTTTTAGGGGTAACTTCCCAAGCTAAACTCATGTCTCTAAACTCCTCAATTAGATCCATCTTCCTAACCATCAAAGTGGAGGTGTGCAAGGTTTTTCTACTTAAGGCATTGGCCACTACATTGGCCTTTCCTGGGTGGTGGGTTAGATCAAACTCATAATCCTTTAAAAATTCCATCCACCTACGCTGCCTCATATTCAACGCCTTTTGATCAAAGAGATACCTCAGACTCTTATGATCACTAAAGACCTCAAACTTCGCTCCATACAGGTAATGCCTCCAAATCTTTAAGGCAAACACCACAGCTCCTAACTCTAGATCATGGGTAGGGTAGTTCCTCTCATAGGTTTTCAATTGCCTAGAAGCATAAGCCACTACCTTACCATCTTGCATCAACACGCCACCTAAACCTTGCTTGGAAGCATCGCAATATAATACGAAAGGTTTACTAGGATCGGGCAACACTAAAATTGGTGCTGATGTCAACCTATTCTTAAGGGTTTGGAAACTCGCTTCACACTTAGAGTCCCACACAAACAGTTGTCCCTTCTTGGAGAGACGGGTTAAGGGTAAGGCTAACTTAGAGAAACCTTCTATGAACCGCTTATAGTACCCTGCTAAACCCAAGAAACTCCTAATCTTGGTCACTGACTTAGGCGCTTCCCATTGGAGCACCGTCTCAACCTTACCCGGATCGACGACTATCCCACTTTTTGAGATCACGTGACCTAAGAAACTAACCTCTTCTAACCAAAACTCGCACTTAGACATCTTGGCATACAACTGCTTCTCCTTAAGGGTCTGTAAGACAACCCTCGGGTGTTCCTCATGTTCCTCCTTACTCTTGGAGTACACTAAGATGTCATCTATGAACACCACCACAAACTTATCCAAGTAAGGGTGAAAGGTCTTGTTCATGTAATCCATGAAGACCGCAGGAGCATTGGTCACACCGAAGGGCATAACCAAGTACTCATAGTGACCATATCACGTTTTGAACGCTGTCTTCGGGATGTCCTCAGACTTAACCCGAATCTGATGGTACTCTGACCTCAAGTCTATCTTAGAAAAGACGCAAGCGCCTATCAACTGGTCCATGAGATCATCAATCCTAGGGAGGGGATACCCATTCCTAATGGTCACCTTGTTGAGCTGTCGATAGTCGACGCACAACCTCATACTACCATCCTTCTTATTCACCAACAACACAGGAGCTCCCCACGGAGACACACTAGGCCTAATGAACTGCTTCTTCATCAGGTCTTCCAACTCTTCATTCAACTTAGCTAGCTCTAGAGGAGACATCCTATAGAGTGCTATGGAGATTGGCCCGATGCCAGACACTAAGTCTATGGCAAACTCAATATCTCTCCGGGGGTAAGTTAAAAACATCCCTCGAAAACACTTCAGGAAAGTCTCGCACAACAGGAAAGCTGGCGACATCAGGAGGGCTGCTCTCTACTTCCAAGGAAGCTATCATCATGTACACTTGGGCTTCGTCTTTCGTCGAAGCTTGAACTTGGTTGGCAAAGAGAAGGTCCGGATTCTTAGACTCCGTTGGAGTTCTAAAAACTAAGGTCTTATCAAAACAGATAAAGGGAACATGGTTGGAAGATAACCAGTTCATCACAAGAATAACATCGAGCGGTTTTAAAAAAAGTAAGCGCACAAGATCAATTGCAGATTTCATATTATCAAGAGATAATAGAACAACCTTCCTAAACACAAGAAGCACCCGAAGGCTCCTTGGATCGTTCAAGACAAACCGCCAAATGCAGTAAGTCAAGCCAAAGCAAAGCTATATGTACTTAGTACCACATAACATTGTCTATATAAATATAGACAATTCAAATAAGAGTCACACAACAAACTCACGACAGACTCATACCACGTACGGACAGGGCTGAACTGTTCTGATACCACTAAATGTGACACCATTCTACCCCGCATGTTAATATAAAACATTTACTTAAAAGAGGTAATTATAAAACATGCATTTATTTGAAAAAAATAAAAACTTGGATAAAAAAGGTTTCACATCTCAACAAAAACAACGCGGAAATAACATAGTTTTAAAACAGTAAAACATAAACAAGACAGATAAAGAAAAACCCAACCCGATGTCACATACAGAGCTGGTATAACCAAAATCCGGATACATCAAGGAAACAAACTAAACAACTAACAAAACTAACAACTATAACTCAGTATTCTAACTAGTGTGGCGGCTCCTCAGAGTCACTACTCTGCTGGATGCTCACCGTCCTCTGCATAAGGAAATACATGCAACAGCAGAAACAGGAAAACAAGGAGTAAGAAATCATGTAAACACAACGGCATGGGAATAGGGAATAAGATGAACATACATCATAGGATGGCATAGCAATATAACAACATACAACATTTATACATCATCATATAATACCATAACATGTTAATCATCCAACATATGCTATGCAGTACAATGCAACCCTACTCCACTACTCCATCAATGCATGTGGATCCAACTAACTCAGGAAGTCAACTTCGAAGTTACATATTCGTATTGGTCAAAAAGCACCAATACCGATAGTTCCCCAAACCATGGAGGAACCCCTTTGATAGTCGACGTATCATAACTGGATAGGCCACCTCGGGAGCGCACGATTCACCAAACCATGGGTGAACCACCCGAGACTTGGGTCAGATCATCATAACTAGAAACAAAAAGACTATGCAAGCATTGCCATGGTCATAGCAAGCTTGATTAACAAAAGCATACAAGAAAACCTAAGAAAGAAGAATATATTGGAGAAGAAGAGAAATCCTAGTTTTTACCTAAGGTAGCAGCCTCGTTCCCCCTATTTTCGAGCCTAATTGCTATATTTATAGAGTAGGGTAGCTTGAATCCCAAGTAATTACAAAATTAGATCAAATCAGGTTTTAAAATTCCAGATATTGCGCGTCACGGCCGTGATGCCTGTCACGGCCAAGCCATGATAGATTCTGTCTTGGAAAACTTGGCACTGATGGCCTGTCACGGCCGTGATGGCCATCACGGTCTGGCCATGACAGGTTCTGACTTTGTGTTCTTCTTTCTTTTTCAGCCCTGCTCGATCGTGGCCGTGATGCCTATCACGGTCAGGCCATGATAGGCTCTGTTTGGCTCATTTTTCTTGTATTTCAAGCTCCGCCTTCATGCAAACTCCAACATAATTGGTCTTGAGCATTTTAATCTTCATATCCAAATCAATATCTCCAAATTAATTACCAAATCTTATCACATCCTTTATTGTTGTGATAGGGAATTATTATCCAAATCCAAATTGGTTTGGATTCAAATCCATCATGTGGACCCTTGAAATTTACTTGGCAATCTTCAATTTAATTGATTTCCATTCTTTTCTTCTTGATTTCCTAAAAATCAATAATAAGAATAATATCAGAAAATTAATCAAAATCTAATTAAAATTAATTAAATACACACATTGACTCTAAAATAACCAAAATAGGAAAACAAAGTCTAATTTAGGCTAAATCAAGCATTCAACAAAATTTAATTGATGAAATCCGTTCTAAAATAATAGATAAAACATGATAAGACAGTGGATTATCAAAATACCCCAAACTTAAACTTTGCTTGTCCTCAAGCAAACTAAAACTCAAAAAGACTCAGAATTGGGTAAGCTCAATGGACTCATTTAATTTCGCACAAATTTCAAGCAATTTTATCAATTTAATTTTTCTTCAATGTTTCCCCATTTACATCAATGTAATCCCCACATTCATTTACTTTAAACAATTGAGAATTTTATCATTCATGCAATTATTTAATCTAAGCAAAGGGTTCAAGTTACACACAAAAGGGAGATCACCAATTTCAAACATTTGCATTCCTCACAAGAGCATTTAATAATTCACTCATTCGCTCAATTTGTCTAGGCTATCAACTTTCACTCAATTTCACATTTCAAGAGCACTTTCCATGAATTTGATTTTCATCTCAAACAAAGTTCCCACGAAAACATGCATTCATCATCAAAAGGCCTTTCATAGGTTGTAATGTAGCCTGGCTAAAGGTAGGATATACAAAGGTGCTAGGCTTTACATCCCTAGGAATTAAGAGAGCATAAAACTTTTTACACTATTATTTTCACTCTAATTCCTTTTTCCATTTTTATTTTTGATGCCTTGGGTGGCTACAACCTATTTCCTTTGACACCCTTTTATTTTGCCCCTTTTTGGCAATTTTTTATTTTTCTTATTTTTCTTTTTCCCTTTGCCTTTGGCTTCAACCTATATTTTTTTCTTTTTCTCAATCCAAAGCAACATATCATATCCTTGTAGCCACCCCAAACTTAGTTTCCTTCAACCCTTGTCTTGCTAAGCATCCATGCTCTCCTAAATCCTAAGATTGGGTTAACATGGTTTTTCCGGATTTTTGGCTTATAACATAAGGTCATCAAGAAACGATAGGCTATTAGGCTCAATGTGGCTAACTAGGGAACATGCATTATGGATGATTATTTTTAGGTCAAGTAGCTATTTCAAAGAAAATTGCCTAAATCATTTGATGCAAACATATAACCATGCAAACCATGAAGAGATTCAAGCAAATCTAGGAAAGTGCAACTTAAAAGTGATTCACACAATTTAAAAACAATGTTGGAGGCTCAAATTCCTCATCTGGACATTTTTCGCAAATTGTTTGACCGAGATACAATCCCTAATGTGTGCATCCCTTCACCCCCGAACTTATCATAAATTATGCAATCACAATAAAATTTCTCAAAGTTCAATTTTCAATTTTTCACATGGGGATCAATTTTCAATTTTCAAATCATTAGGGGAAATCATCAAAAATCAATATTTATCATGCAATCCATTTATGCTAAATTTAATAAAATCCATTCAAGCTTACCGACATAAGACTCACACACATATGACTCAAGTAAAGAAAATCAAAATACTTAAAAAGAGAAGGGTTTAGAAAAACTCATTGAAGACGCTTCCACCCGGATCCCATAGCCTGTGGTAAAAAGACCAAGAGATGCCCAAGATGTAAGACCTTCCTCCCGGATCCCATGGCTTGTGGAGTGGAGATGGAAGAAGCAAGTGTGATGAGATTCCATTGACTTCTTTAAGTGATATGATGAGCTCACTTCCTCCTGGGTCAAATGGTAAGTTACCTACTCCAAGAATGGCCTTTATGTAATTAGTTTCTCCATGAAGCACTAGAACCATAACTTTTTGAGGCGACCTTGGAGCCTTTGCTGCTATTGATGAAAACTCCCAATTCTCAGGCAATGATTTGAACTCCAAAGTTGGTATTTTCACAAAGTAATGTTGTAGACAAATAGAAGGTACCAACTTTGTTATATCCAAACATGCATGCAAACCAACATACTTATCCAACTCAGAATTTTTAGGCTCATCCACAGGAATGGTGAGAGGAGTATTTTCCACATGATTGGTCTCTTTTGTCTCTTGCAAAGGAACAATAGAAGATATTTCTTCCTTGCACTCCTCTTCATGATCCTCTCCTATTGAATCATCTTCCACGACCACTTCATCTTCATTCACGTCCATGCTAGCAAATAGATTCTCTTCAATTTGAATTCCATGTTACTTTTCTGCTAGCAATTTTGAAAATTCATTAGCTTGTTCTTCTAACTTTTGAAAGTTGTTACTTAGCATCTCTGTTACCAATTGAGAACGTTTCTTACGCATTTTATGCCTTTGAATCATGCCACTAAATTCCTCCTTGCTACGCTCTATGCTCTGGATCAAATGTTGAGCATCTATATCCCAAAGTGATCCCAGCACCTCGGGATCCAGCTTAATGTCTGGTGGTGGTTGTAAGGATGACAAATAGGATCTCCATTCCTCTTTGGAGTATATCTTCACCTGCTTATCAGTGATACCATCAAACACGATCCAATCAAGTTGATATTTCCAAGTTGGATAGTAACGATACTCCATGTGTTTCATCAACCTTGCACAAACATAACTCAAAAGAAAAGGTCAAATATATACAATTAAAAAATCTAAAGTAGTTGCCTCCTTTGTTACTAATGATATTGGTATTGCCAATCCCCGGCAACGGCGCCAAAAACTTGATGTGGTCTCCGGCAAGCGTACCGGATCGAAGCAAGTAATAATAAAACGGTGAGAAACCGAATATCGAACTCAGGGATTGGAAAACCAAGTGTCACTTCACAAATTAAACAACTATTTAGACTAAGAAATATGTGTGAAAATATTTCAAGAAAATAAAAGAAACAATAAAATCAAATCAAATATTTTTGGGATTTTAAATATGAAAAAGAGATTTCCAGGAATTGGGTTACCAACAAGACTGCTCACGTTACTAAATTGACTACCCCTCTTGTTAATTATCAAAATTGCTTTGAAGGTGAATTTATCCTAAATAAATTAATGTTCCCTCTCGGGATACAAGAACCGTGCCCAAGTAAACCAACCCCTACTCTCGTGGTAATTGAATTTAAATCGAACCCTTTAAGCTTTGTGACAATTCAGTGAACCCTCGAAGGACCGCTTCTAACTCTCGTGATTTAAGTCCTAAGTTTGATTCTTATAGATCCGATACCTAAGTTCACCGCTAAGTTCGTCCTTAGAGTATCTATGACATGCAAATAAGTGCGCACCAAATTCACAAGTAATTCATGTAATAGGAATCAAATCGAAAGCGAATTGAAATTAACAAGAAGTAAAACGTCAAATCATAACATAAAACAAATCTTGGGCATAGCCCCAATACCCAGAAACAAAAAGACTACGCAAGCATTGTCATGGTCATAGCAAGCTTGATTAACAAAAGCATAAAAGAAAACCTAAGAGAGAAGAAGAAATCGGAGAAGAGAAATCCTAGTTTTTGCCTAAAGTAGCAGCCCCGTTCCCCCTATTTTCGAGCCTAATTGCTATATTTATAGAGTAGGGTAACTTGAATCCCAAGTAATTACAAAATCATATCAAATCAGGTTTTAAAATTCCAGATATTGCGCATCACGACCGTGATGCCTGTCACGGCTTGGCCGTGACAGATTCTGTCTTGGAAAACTTGGCATTGATGGCCTGTCACGGCCATGATGGCCATCACGGCCTGGCCGTGACAGGTTTTGACTTTGTGTTCTTCTTTCTTTTTCAGCCCTGGTCGATCATGACCGTGATGCCTATCACGGCCAGGCCGTGATGGGCTCTGTTTGGCTCATTTTTCTGGTATTTCAAGCCCCGCCTTCATGCAAACTCCAACATAATTGGTCCTGAGCATTTTAATCTTCATATCCAAATCAATATATCCAAATTAATTGTCAAATATTATCATATCCTTTATTGTTTTGATAGGCAATTATTATCCAAATCCAAATTGATTTTGATCCAATCTTTTATCTCAATGCCAATTGAATTATCTTTTAATCATAATAATCCAAATCCAAATTGATTTGGATTCAAATCCATCATGTGGGCACTTGAAATTTACTTGGCAATCTTCAATTTAATTGATTTCCATTCTTTTCTCCTTGATACTTTCCTAAAAATAAAAAATAAGAATAATATCAGAAAATTAATCAAAATATAATTAAAATTAATTAAATACACACATTGACTCTAAAATAACCAAAATAGGAAAACAAAGTCTAATTTGGGCTAAATCAAGCATTCAACAAAATTTAATTGATGAAATCCGATCTAAAATAATAGATAAAACATGATAAGACAGTGGATTATCAGCATACCACACCATGAACAACTCAAAAATTATAACAAATATGCATACCAATTAATCCAATTAAACATATAAACAATTCAGTCATACACCAGGTAGATCATGACATCAATACATTATAATGACAATAAACGGGGCTACGAGAACTCCTCATCTTACGCTACTCCCTATCCTAGTGTATACACTATTCTTCTCCCATACCTGGTACGAAGTTCACGTTTCAAAAGAAGAAAGAAGATTCACTAGGGCCTCGTCTCACTAGAGCTTGTCTACGACCTCAAGGATGCCAAAGAGACACTTTGGTTCAACTCTAAGATCAAGAAATCAAAAGGAAGAGATCAAGAACTTGAAAGAAAGAACACAAGGGACAAGGTGTACGAATTTTACCTTTTCTAAAGTCCCAAACAGCAAGCACAACGAACCCCTATTCGTAGCGATGTTCTCCTATCAAGAAGCAGTGAAGAATGATGCAAGAACGGGTTCCCTAGAGAGAGTTTTAGGGAGAAAAACCATAAGGATTCAAAGAGGAAGGAGGGAGGCAGTTTTCTGAGTGTTGGGGTGGTGTAAACTAGGTTTAGGTTGAGTCTAATGGTATATATATATGAGTTTGGGTCATAACGGGTTCCTATTTCAGCCCAAACTGTATACAGTTCGGTATTTTTACCATAACTTAAGCTACAAGTTTCAGATTGAGGCATTCTTGGTGCCGTTAGAAAGCTCTGAGAAATATCTACAAATTAATAAGATCGAATCCTAAATTGGACTCTAAGATGGTCAAAAGTTCGATGGAAGTTTAGCAACAGATTTGGTAGTTATTCCTAAATAGGGTCCTTAGGAGATATGATAAGATCTTAAGATATAAACAAAAAGAGGATGATCCTATATTGATAAGGACTCAAATCTGATTGGTTGAGGAGCTAAAATCTAAGAATAACACTATCTCTATTTAAATACTAAATCACACGATATCTTATCGTATCATTCTTAATCGCTTATTATTAATAAAATCACATATCATATATTAACATATAAAATCAAACATTAAGATACACAATCTCATATTAATGCAAATAATCATATATTAAAATACATATTATTATATGCAATAATATATACACATATATATATAAATATCAAACATATATATACAAGAACTAACACATATAAACATAAGGGTGAATCTTGAGGTGTTACAGATTTTCCTCTGGCACATTCGAGGCTGCGTTTGATCATGTTTGATCGCGCACATCACGGTGGTGCATGCGAGATAAACCATGGGGCACTCAACGCCACCTATTGTGGCCCTAGTAGAGAAATTATCGATGCACAAAGAGAGGCAGGACCGCAGCAGAGGACACATGTTGTGGAGACTGTTGATGTATCTCTACCTCCGGTATGGCTATACGTACAGTACTTGGCTGAGTCATAACTCTTAGAAATAAGAGTTATTACTATCCTTTTAGCTTTATCATGGTTCTTGTTTTGATTAATTTTAGAAATAAGAAATTCGAGTTTTGTCTTATTTAGCAAATATCTGTGTTGAATTGTTAAAATGCTGAACAAGATGTGAGATCTTAATTGTTTTTGCTGAAGGTGTGTTTAAGTTTTGAGCAGGAATTAGAAGTGAAATTACTATAGGAGTTGCTCTTGAATGTTATGGAATGCCGCAGCATCTGGGAAGAGAATCTCTACAAAATCAAAGAGTTGCCAGCTCAGCTGACCCTCACTAAATGACAAAGAACCTGCAGCACGTCCCACAACAAGGAAAGAGAAATGCAACCTTCAGGTAGTTGTACTTGGGAATTGGGCCAAATACTATTTTATTCTTTGAATTTTTGTAAGCCCAAAAAGTGAGGCAAGAGAGAGAGTGTAACCCTACTTTTGGGAGCTAGTACAAATAGGATTGTGACCTTGCTTTTAGGGTAACTCGTACTGTAGCAGATGGGTACTGTAGCGGCTGTCAGCTCATTGTCCTCTCCGTAATTTTCATTTTTGCATTATGCCTTTATTTTCCATTTCTTTTGTTGGTTTTGTCTTTAAGCTTAATATGAGCTAAATTCTCTTAGCTAGGACTCTATGAATTTGTAATTGATACTTAAGGGTGATTTATGCAAATGGATGTTATTCATTTTCTCCTTTTCTGTTTGAAAGCTTAGTTTCATTTTAGATTGATCAACTAATTTGGAATACTAGTTAGTTGGGTTTGGAAAAACTTGGACTTGTTTAGAAGATAAAGATAGAACAATTAATTGGAAAATTAATTGTGTTGAATGAGCTAGGAATAGCATTCAAGTCTTTAAATAGCTGGACGCAATTATCTGATAACTGACGGAAGTTAATATGAACTTAGGAATAAGAAACGTTTAATGAACTCAGTTTTACTGCTGGAGAGCAAACTTTAATTCCTGGACTAAATGCTGTAGCATCCTGAAGCATCGATTACTCTGAAGTTAAGATTACAAAGGATTAGAATCCTAGCCGTATCCTTCTCTGTTCTAAACACCCATTTATTGTTTCTATTAATTCCTTGCATTTATTACTTCATTGTTCTGACACCCAATTACTCCATTTAATTTACATGCTTAAAGTTACGTTTTATTTTGTTAAGCTAAATAGGGAAGGTTAATTATAGAATTTATATTCAATACATTTAAATCCTCGTGGGAACGATCTTTACTCACTCTTTATTACTTGTTTGACTGTGTACACTTGCACATCTCATTTACGAGAACAACAAGTTTTTGGCGCCGTTGTCGTGGATTGACAATGGTGTTGAATATCTAAATTCTTTTATTAACTTTGACTATTTAGCTAGTTCTGAACATTGTGTGCACTTTGCTTAGCAACAGGGTAACATTTGCATGCATTGCAAGGGTACACCCGAGTTTCAAATAGACTTGGAGATAAAGAAAACCGCAAAGAGGTTAAGGAAAAGAACTAAAGAACAAAAAGCTAGAGATCAGAACTTCGACTTAGGCGTCATGACTCACCTTCTGGACAATGAGGATGAAGATCAACCCTGGATGATTGAATTGGCAAATGATAGGGATAGGTCCATCAGGGACTATGCTGTCTTTGATCCCTAAACCATGAACACTGGGATTGTGAGACCAGAAATAACTACCCAGTAGTTTGAGTTCAAACCAATGATGTTCCAAATGCTTCAAACTGTTGGGCAGTTTAGTGGTGCCCCTATTGAAGATCCACACTTACATCTGAGGCAATTTCTGGAAGTAGCAAGAAATTTCAAGATTCTTGGAGTGAGTGATGATGGTTTCAAGCTAAGGCTTTTTCCTTATTCTCTGAGGGACAGAGCCAAGACTTGGTTGAATTCTTTAGAATCCAACTCCATTACTTCATGGAATGACCTAGCTGAAAAGTTCTTGACTAAGTACTTTCCTCCTACTAAAAATGCCATAATGAGGAGTGATATAACGTCATTCGGGCAAAATGATGATGAATCATTGTATGACTCGTGAGAAAGGTTCAAGGAGCTGTTGAGAAGATGTCCTCATCACAACATCCCTGTATGTATCCAAATGGAGACCTTCTACAATGGACTCCTGCCTCCTTCAAGATTGATGTTGGATGCTTCATCTGGAGGTACATTCTTGACAAAATCATACAATGAAGCTTATGCATTGGTTGAAAGTATAGCTTCGAATAGCTATCAATGGCCAACTGTGAGGGCCAATTCTGCTAAAACACCTGCTGGGATGCTTGAAGTGACGGAAGTAAATGCCCTATCTGCTCAGCTTGCCTCCATCACTAACATGCTGAAATCTGACTTCTACTAATGCAAGTAAAGAACCTGCTATGATTGAACTAGTGGCTCTTGTAAATGCAGTGTCCTGTGTATTCTGTGGAGAAGGGCATATTTTTGAAGAATGCCCAAGCAACCCTGTTTCAGTGAACTATGTGGGAAATAGGGGAAATTATGCTTACAACAACAATTACAACTCTGGATACAAACATCCACATCCAAATCTTAGCTACAGCAATTACAACATTCAGAATCCACCTCCTGGTCATGTTTCACAGCAAAATCAGCAACAAGGACAGAACACTCAGCAGCAGACTCAAGCCCCAGCTAAGGAATCTTCTCTGGAAGCCATTTTGAAAGCCTTCATGACTGAAACCAAGGCCCAAATTCAGAACCAAGGGGTAGCTATGAGGAACTTGGAGAACCAAGTAGGCCAGTTGGCCACTGCACTTACAAATAGGCCAACTGGGACCTTACCTGCATCTACAGAACGTCCATCAACTTCTACCGATAAAGGGAAGGAGCAAGTTAAAGCTATAAATTTGATAAGTGGTAAAGAGCTACCAGATGCTGTAGCATTTAAGCAACCAGCAATAGGAAAACTGATACAACTGAGCCAGAATAGGAAAGTCCTGCTGTAATTCCAAAGAATCTGTAAGAACCGGTCTGCGGGGAGATACCCAAGCACAAAGAGGTTAAATTGATTCCAGAAAGGCCACCTCCTCCATTTCCACAAAGGTTGAGGAAAGCAGCTCAAGAGAAGCAGTTTAACAAGTTCTTGGAAATTCTGAAACAGCTTCACATTAACATACCTCTGGTTGATGCTCTGCAGCAGATGCCTAACTGCGCCAAATTCATGAAAGACATTCTTACCAAGAGAAAGAGATTGGGAGAGTTTGAGACAGTGGCAATGACAAAAGAATGTAGTCAGTTGTTGCAAAACAAGGTTCCTCGGAAAATGAAAGACCCGGGCAGTTTTACAATTCCTTGCTCTATAGGGAATACTTAATGTGGAAAAGCCTTGTGTGATCTTGGAGCTAGCATTAACTTGATGCCAATGTCCATTTTCAAGCAATTGAAGATTGGAGAAGCCAGACCTACCACTGTCACTTTGTAACTTGCTAACAGATCCATTGCTTATCCAGAAGGAAAGATCGAGGATGTTCTGATTAAGGTAGACATATTTGTATTTCCAGTGGATTTCATTATTCTTGATTTTGAAGTTGACAAAGAAGTCTCAATTATTCTTGGAAGACCCTTTTTAGCAACTGGAAAAACACTGATAGATGTGCAAAAAGGAGAGCTCACTATGAGGGTGAATGATCAACAAATGACTTTCAATGTTTTTAATGCATTACACTATCCTGATGAAGAGATGGAAAACTATTCTGCTATTACTGGTATTGAATCTCTAGTGCAAGAGCAACTGATAGAATCTGGGCACGATTTGGAGCATGAGTTTAATCTGAATAAGGAAATTGATTTTGGAGCTGAAGAGTTGAAGCAGCTAGCTGAAGGGAATGTGGCACATATATCTTGGATCAGAAAATATGAGTCCTTAGATGTATCTGCAGATACCTTCAAGGAGAATATACCCTCTATTGAAAAACCTCTCACCCTTGAACTGAAGCAACTTCCTTCTCACCTAAAATATGCTTATCTTGGAGAAAAGGAAACTTTTCCCATCATCGTCTCTTCATTTCTAACTTCTAAACAAGAGGACAATTTCATTGCACTTTTGAAAAGGCACAAGAAGGCTATTGGATGGCAAATGGCAAATGGTAGATATTAGAGGAATCAGTCCTAGTCTCTGTATGCACAGAATTCTGTTAGAGGAAGACGCTAAGAACAGTATTGAAGGCCAGAGAAGATTGAACCCAATAATGAAAGAAATTGTGAAGAAAGAAATCATCAAATGGCTTGATGCAGGAATCATTTACCCCATCTCAGATAGTGTGTGGGATAGTCCTGTGCAATGCGTTCCAAAGAAAGGAGGAATCACTGTGGTGAAAAATGAGAAGAATGAGCTGATTCCTATAAGGATAGTCACAGGTTGGAAGATATGTATGGACTACAAAAAGCTGAATAAATCCACAAGGAAGGATCATTTTCCATTATCATTCATTGATAAAATGCTTGATAGTTTATCTGGGAGAGAATTCTAATGTTTCTTAGATGGCTATTCAGGTTACAAACAAATAGCAGTTGCACCTGAAGATCATTAGAAGACCACTTTCACCTGTCCATATGGTACATTTGCCTTCAGAAGGATGCCTTTTGGGCTTCGCAATACTCCAGCAACTTTCCAGAGGTGCATCATGGCTATCTTTTCAGATTTCATTCAAAAAAACCATGGAGATTTTCATGGACGATTTCTCGGTTTTTGGAGATTCATTCATGGGGTGCTTGGACAATCTATAGCAGGTGTTGGAGAGATGTGAAGAAACCAACTTGGTCTTGAATTGGGAAAAGTGCCATTTCATGGTCAAGGAAGGCATAGTGTTAGGCCATAAAGTGTCAAAGAAAGGCCTTGAGGTGGACAAAGCTAAGATTGAGGTGATTGAAGGACTTCCCCCACCTAACTCTGTCAAGGGCATCATAAGTTTTCTGGGATATGCTGGGTTCTATAGAAGATTCATCAAAGATTTCTCAAAAATTTCCAAGCCACTGTGTAAATTGCTGGAGCATGATAGTGCATTTAACTTCACAGATGAGTGTTTATCAGCTTTTAAACTGTTGAAGAATGCTTTGATTACTGCACCTGTAATAGTAGCTCCTGACTTGGAAAGACCATTTGAGTTGATGTGTAATCTTTGGTGATTTTGCAATGAAAGTTGTGCTAGGCCAAGGGTATAACAAAGTCTTCCAGACCATCTATTATGCTAGCAAGACTCTCATTGATGCTCATATCAATTACATCACTACAGAAAATGAATTGTTGGCTGTGGTGTTTGCTTTTGACAAGTTCAGACCCTATCTGGTGGGAACCAAAGTAGTGGTATATACAAATCATGCAGCCATTAAGTATCTCATTGACAAGAAGGATGCAAAGCCAAGACTTATTAGATGGGTACTTTTACTTCAAGAATTTGATTTGGAAATCAAAGATAAGAAGGGTATTGAAAATCAGGTAGCTGATCATCTCTCCAGAATTGTTAAAGGAGGGGAATCAGAGTCTCAAGGAGAAATTAAAGAAAATTTTCCTGATGAACACCTGCTAATGCTTGAAGATGCTTCAACACCCTGGTACGCAGACATTGTGAATTTTCTGGTCAGTGGGGGTAATACCAATGGAGATGAATTCTCAACAGAAAAGGAGGTTTCTGTATCAGGTTAAACACTTCTACTGGGATGAACCTTTTCTGTACAAAAGATCCCAATACCAGATCATGAGGAGATGTGCTGCTGAGGAAGAAATGCAAGACATCCTTAGTGATTGCCACTTTGCTCTCTATGGTGGTCACTTTGGAGGAAAAAGAACAACTGCAAAGGTCTTGCAATCAGGATACTTCTGGCCCACATTATTCAGAGATGCTCAAGAGTATGCCAAGAATTGTGATAGATGTCAGAGGATAGGGAATATTTCCAACAGACAAGAGCTACCACTCAACACCATTTTGGAGATTGATCTGTTTGATGTATGGGGAATAGATTTTATGGGGTCATTTCCTATTTCTTATGGGAATGCCTATATCTTAGTTGCAGTGGATTACGTCTCCAAATGGGTAGAGGCAGTAGCATTGCCTTCCAATGATGCCAGAGTAGTCACAAAGTTCTTGCACAAGAACATATTCACCAGATTTGGCACTCCTCGAGCTATAATCAGTAATGAAGGGACACATTTTTATAACAAGTTGTTTGCTAACTTGCTTGCAAAATATGGAGTGAAGCACAAAGTGGACACTGCGTATCACCCTTAGACGAGTGGGAAAGCTGAAGTGTCCAACAGAGAGATCAAAAGAATTCTTGATAAAAATGGTAAATCCTTCCAGGAAGGATTGGCCTTTGCACCTAGATGATGCTCTCTGGGCCAATCGGACAGCATTCAAGACTCCTATTGGCATGTCCCCTTATAGATTGGTTTATGGCAAGGCCCGCCATTTACCAATTGAGCTGAAACACAAGGCATTTTGGGTCATAAAGAAGTTGAATTTTGATGCACAAGCAGTTGGAGAAGCGAGAATGTTGCAGCTGAATGAACTTGAAGAGTTTAGGCTCTTTGCCTATGAAAATGCTGAAGCATACAAGAGCAAGGTCAAGGCCTGGCATGATCAGAAAATTCAACCTAGGGAACTAGTTGAAGGCATGCAAGTGCTCTTGTTCAATTTCCAGACTGAAACTGTTTCCTGTGAAGTTGAAGTCTAGGTGGTTTGGACCTTTCAAATTGGTCAAGGTGTACCCTCATGGAGCTGTGAATTTGTTAGATGAAAGTTCTAGAAGGGAATTCAAAGTAAATGGCCAAAGGGTGAAGAAATATTGGGATGAGCCTGGTGCAAAAATGAAGGCCACCACCCAGTTTTGTATCATTTAATTAGTTAGTTTATTTTAGCTTTTAGTTTTACTTAGTTAGTTTAATTTTAAATAAATATATGCTGTTAACCCCTGTAACTGCAGGCTGTAGCAATATAGTCGTTGGGTTGTGCTAGGAGTTGGGTCAATTCAGTTTCAGCCCATTGTTCAGGTGCTGGGGGTTGTGTCAGTTGAGTAGCCCCAAGTCCCAAGTTCAACTGCAAGCATTTTGAAATTCTAATTCATAAAGCTGAAAGGTTTTAGGGGGAAGAAGTATAGGAAAACGTGGGTGTTAAGTCTCTAAAATGTCTGATGTACATTTTCCTAAGTTTTGATGAGAACTAAACATTGGTTAATGATTTAATTAACCCTCATATTGGTTTCTAACCTGTCTATCTAGTGTGCAGATTAAAACAATAAGAATCATCTGTCTGCTCATATAGATGACTACCTGTCTAGATAAGCGAAAGTCAACCTGTCTGCTGACTAGGATGATTGACTTCTTTCAAGAGGCGTTTTCAACATGTCTCTCCATGAGTTCCTACACTCGTCTGAGATTACTCGTTGAAGAACCAAGGACCTAACAAACTTTTGTTGGCTGTCCCATCAGAAAGAGACTTGAAGCCTTCTTTCCTTCTTAGTCTCACACTTATCAAGAAAAGTCAGAAGTTACTCTCTCAAGCAATCTCGGGTATCATAACCAAAGACCAGTTAAAGAATGCTTCCAACGTGCTTTATTCCCTAGTACCTCTGCTCCTTTCACGAAAAGGGAATTGTACTAAGCAAAGTACAAAAAGCTCTCTGCACAACTCTGTTATGGCTGTTTCACGATGCATAAAGCCATGATCCTTCATGTTAGACTACAACCAACGTTCCTATTGCATTAATGACTGCCCAGAATGACTCTATTGCATTTAATGAAGTTCTGCTTGAAGCCAACATCTGAAGGAATGTCTCTAACAGATCTTAAATGCTTGAAGGCTATCAATACAGAAGTCATTAAAGATGAAGACACAGAATACATATATCATTAAAGAGCCATTACTCTGCACATTAATATATTCATTCTTTCATTATGTATTCTTCAATCATTTGAAATTATTACGCAGACTTTCCTAAGCTTTACATTTAAACCACTCTGAGTATTAGTGAAAGATCTGTCTGTTTGAAGTTGTATTTATTACAAACCAAATTTCTCAAACAAATCTGAGCGAGCTTGAAAAGGCTATGTGTGCAAAGAATACTTGTCTTGAAGCCTGAAGAGGCTAGGTGTGCAATCAATACTTGGAGTATGTAACCTAATCAGTTATAGTGGATAAATCTTGGTGCTGCCAAGGACTGGACGTAGCTCTTTGCTTTGAAGAGTGAACCAGGATAAATAACTGTGTCAATCTCTCTTTCCTTAAACTCTTTAGTTTTCTTATCCGTTTATCAAGTGGCGTGTTTGTCTTAGTCTACGTTAAAATCCCATCAGACAGGTCACCTATCTGTCCTGTATCCTTCCACTCTTCTGAACCAAGCTTGTGTGCGAAAAAGATTTCAACTTTATTTAAATTCTGATAAACACAATTCAACCCCCTTCTCATGTTTATAGTTGTCTATTTCAGTGGGGAGTAAATTTTGGCATTAACTACCCATTAATTACCACCCTCTCACTCCACCACTCACATCCATCTTCAACCTCTCACCTCAACCACTCTTCCCTATTAAAGCTACTGTCCTTTCTGCCCTAATTCCACAATTGACCCTACCACTCTCTGTTTCTGCCATAACTAGAGGTGTCAAAACGGGCTGGCCCACTTATTCGGGGCCGCCGTTCGGTTAAGACAGATTCGGCTGGCTGGGTGGGGTTGGGCCAAAAATCAACTGGGCTGCTAATTTCCTAGCCCAAATTGCCCTATGCGGGTCATGCAGACCAACGGATCGGCCATGGGCCGATAACATTTTTTTAAAATTATTTTTATTGTTTTTTAAAATTCATTTTGTTAACTAGAAAATTTCATTACCATTCCATTCATATGGTTATGACTTATGAATTAACATAGGAAATGTACCATAGTTATAATAAATATCCATCGTCATAAAAAAAATATACAGATAGTCCTTCCTAAATCAGGAAATCTATGGCTATTATCCCTCCAATAATCTAAAACATCTAAATCCTTGTGACCCACAAGTTTTGATTCTTCCAAGTAGAGGTCAGGTTCAGATTTTCCATTCAACAAAGTTTCTTTACTCTCTTCTACTTCAAATTCCTATCAAATAATTACTAAAAGAATAAAACAAGTAATCAAAATTGAAATAGTTAAGATGGCATCAAGGACATAAAGCAAGGGCATTAAGCAAAAGAGAGTTGAAAGATGAAAGAACCTATGAATAATTACATACAATAAATGAAAGATGAATAGGTTTGTTTAAGTATAATAACTTACATCATAGTCTGCTGGTAATGTTGAAATACTTGTCCCTTCTTGATAAGTTTGAGTGGAAGTACTTGCATCCATCATAGAAGTATGAACTTCCACATTGTTGGCATAATGATTAAAAAATTCATACAAAGCATTCTTCATAACACTCAACTTCTCATCAACCAAGAGTTTGTTGGAATAAAGTTTAGAGTAGGCATATTTAAGCATTCACAACTTCAACCTAGGATCCAGAACACATCCTAAAGCAAGAATTGTGCTACACTCATTCCAATACTTATCAAACTATTCCATCATTCTTAAAGACATATCACTAATCACATAATCTTGACTTGATCTACTATTTTTCAATAGAACCTCAATCTTCCATATTTGCATGAAAAACAAATTGGATGTAGGATATTTAGAACCGGAAAACATTTTGGTGATTTCATAAAATGGCTCTGAAAATTCATAAATCTTTTTTCCTCTTTCACAATCTTCATTTTAACTTTCAAAATGTTTATTTGTTTTTGGTATTTAATTTTTTTTTGTTAAAAAATTTGAAGCAGTCAGCCAATGGTTTACGGCCCGTTCGGGCTAGATAATGGTGGGCCAACAGTTTTTTGGGCAGGGCCAAAATTTAACTGGCTCTATTTTCTCAGAACTCCACCCGTCATTTATATCGGCAAGAACGGGATGCTTGTCGGTCGCCCATTTTGACAGCTCTAGCCATAACCATCCCTTTCTGTCAATATCAGCCAGCCCCACCCCTTCATACTTGAAATACCATGGGGAAATCCAATATTCGCATTTCCAAGAAACACGCAACTGTTATGACATCTTTTTCCTCTGAAGATGGGGACCAGACGTTCGTGGATGAGGAGAGCCGGTTGAAATATGAAAAGGAAGTGGTTAAAAGGAGGTTCCATCTGGAAAAAAAGGTTTCTTTCTCCTTGACATTGATCATTACGGCCTTACTGAATAGGTGGCCTCTCTGATTAACACCCATCAGTGGAAGAAATTCGCTGCTCACCCCCGAGACCCAATAGCTCCGTTTGTGCGTAAATTCTATGCTGATCTGACCTCACCATAGCAAAAGCATGTCATGGTGAGGGGCTCAAAGGTTTTGTTCTCTACGGCTACATTGAACAGAAGGTGGGGATTCAAGGATGTCCAAGATGAGTATACAACTGAGTTGAAAGGGGCAGAAGAAACTACAATTAATGACATGATGAAAGAGATCACTGTGGAAGGGACTGAGTGGATTCAAAGTGATGAAAATTGGAAGATAGCAAGACCTGACCTAACCCCTTTAGCCAAGGTTTGATATCACACCGTTAGAACCAAGATTCTTCCCACTGCCCATTTAGAGACTGTGAACAAAGAAAGGTTGGTTCTTTTATACTGCATTCTCAAGGAGAAGAAAGTGGATCTTGGTCAGATAATAGAGAGGGAGATTATTTCTTGTTCTTTTAAACCCAAAGGATTACTGTTCTTTCCGTCACTGATCACATCATTGTGTTTAAAGAGTGAAGTGAAGACTAAGCTTGGGGAGGAGGTAATAGCAAATAAGGGCACTATTGATTGCCTTGCAATCAAGCAATTCGCAGGGTCAACCTCCAAGGTGACTGCACAAGAACCACCTTCTGGCAGCAGGATCACCCAGAGGATTGGGAGATGAAAATCGACCTGTGCGACCAAATGCTGCAGCATAACATGTAGCAGCAACAACTCTTCTGGGAGTTTTTCGAGGAGCAGCATTTGTGGCAGCAGAGAACCCTGGGAATCAACAAGATGAGACTAGGAAGTTATCCTCCGCAGTTCCCTGAAGCATTGTTTGAACCCTTCAAATACCAAGCCCCTGAACCCGTGAAAAAAGATGTTTCTGCCAATCCCAAGGTACCAGACCCTGTTCCTGACAATCCATCTGCACCGGATCAAAATCCTGAAGCCCCTCTGTAAATCCCACAACAAGTGAGCATTCTGTGAACAATAATGAAATGAGCTCTGGCTGGACACCACCACCACCAAGGGATCCCACCCCACCTCCAACACAACCCAGCAGCAAAGACAAAGGCAAGAAGAAGGTGGCTGAAGCTGAGCCTGAAGGCCCTCCTCCATCCAAAAAGGGCAGAGTCAAGCACACAGCTCCCCCTAGGGCAAGAAAAACAAAGGCAGAATTGGCGGCTGAAGTATATTCTGACTCTAGTGAAGAATCGAAGGATAACATACCTCTGAGTAAGAAAATTGCAAAAGGGCAAAAGCTAAGGCAAAGACTGGTGGAGGAGTGGTTGAAGATGTTGAAAAAGAGCCTAGTGTGGAGGTGGTGATAACAAAGGAAAATCCGGCAACCAGCAGGCCCACCATGAAGCATATGGTAAGAGGAGGAAGCACCAAGAGCAGTGCCAGATTAGCTCAGCCTTGAGTAGAAGTTCCAACCCAAGGTGTTGCAACTTGTTGCAGCACCAGATGACCAAGACCCTTTTCAAACTTCTCTTTAGTGTTATTAGTTTTCGTTTTTCATTTTTGTTATTAGCTGCAATAGTTTGTTTCTGTAGTTGTTTGAAGTTTGCAATGCCCCCACTCTTTCAAAAGAATTGTGATTAATGGAAAGTAGGGCCTTTTTGAAAGAAAAAGTAAATGCATGAATGAATGGTTTATCTTTCCATGTGCATCTGATGAAGACCCTTTGTTTGTGTGTGCTGTGATGCATGTAAAATACATGAATACCTTGAATTAATCCTTTCTCACCACAAAATTCCCTAACTCAAAATGGATTTTAAAAAAGGATTTCATTCAAAGACACCAATCAATTGGGAGAATTGGGTTGAAAATACCCTTATCCAAGGAAGAGAGGGTGAAGTCTGAATTAGCTTTCCACCTAAGTTAACTACTTTCCAAAAATTCCACACCTGAGCCTTAGCCCCATTACAACCCATTAAAGTCCTCTTGATGTGTACAATTTATGTTTGTGCTTTTGATTGTTAGAAATTTGACAAGCCTATGATAGAGTTGCATATGAATGAAGATTGAGTGAAACACCAACACAGAATATAAAGTAGAGTGAATTAAGTAATATGACAAATCCAATAGTGTGTTAAGCCCCTGTTCTTAGGAAGATGATCTGGTGAGTCTTCACCCTTGCATCCAAAGGATATTTGGAAAATGCACCAAAGACTCTATTGAGAGGTGGTTTGGCTGGAGTCTTTTTGATAAAGTTGAATTGAGAAGAAAGGGAAATCACACACACACTTTGGAAGGTGATTAAGAAAGGGTGTTTTGTGTTGAACATGTCTTTGAAAAATGCATCTGAAGACTGTCATGGACTTTGCTTATGCTGTTCTGAGTTTGTTCTTAGTTTGCTCATGCTTATGAGTGTCATTACTTGAGGACAAGCAATGGTTCAAGTTTGGGGGAATGATAACTCTTAGAAATAAGAGTTATTACTATCCTTTTAGCTTTATCATGGTTCTTGTTTTGATTAATTTTGGAAAAAAGAAATTCAAGTTTTGTCTTATTTAGCAAATATCTGTATTGAATTGTTAAAATGCTGAACAAGCTGTGAGATCTTAATTGTTTTTGGTGAAGGTGTGTTTAAGTTTTAAGCAGGAATTAGAAGTGAAATTACTGCAGAAGTTGCTCTGGAATGTTATGGAATGCCGCAACATCTAGGAAGAGAATCACTACAAAACCAAAGAGTTGCCAGCTCAGCTGACCCTCACTAAATGATAAAGAACCCGCAACGCGTCCCACGACGAGGAAAGAGAAATGCAACCTTAAGCTAGTTGTACTTGGGAATTGGGCCAAAGACTATTTTATTCTTTCAGCTAGGTACTGTAGCAGCCATCAGCTCATTGTCCTCCGTAATTTTCATTTACGCATTATGCCTTTATTTTCCATTTCTTTTGTTGGTTTTGTCTTTAAGCTCATTATGAGCTAAATTCTGTTAGCTATGACTCTATGAATTTGTAATTTATACTTAAGGGTGATTTATGCAAATGGATGTTATTCATTTTCTCCTTCTCTGTTTGAAAGCTTAATTTCATTTTAGATTGATCAACTAATTTGGAATAGTAGCTAGTTGTGTTTGGAAAAACTTAACTAGTGGACTTGTTTAGAAGATAAAGATAGAACAATTAATTGGAAAATTAATTGTGTTGAATGAGCTAGGAATAGCCTTCAAGTCTTTAAGTAGCTGGACGCAATTATCTGATAATTGAGGGAAATTAATATGAACTTAGGAATAAGAAGCGTTTAATGAACTTAGTTTTACTGCTGCAAAGCCAACTTTAATTCCTGGACTAAATGTTGTAGCATCCTGAAGCATCGATTACCCTGAAGTTAAGATTACAAAGGATTGGAATCCTAGCCGTTTCCATCTCCGTTTTAAACACCCATTTGTTGTTTCTATTAATTTCTTGCATTTATTAGTTACTGTTCTGAGACCCAATTACTCCATTTAATTTACATGCTTAAAGTTACAATTTATTTTGTTAAGCTAAATAGGGAAGGTTAATTCTAGAATTTATATTCAATACATTTAAATCCTAGTGGGAACGATCTTTACTCACTCTATATTACTTGTTGGAATGTGCATACTTGCACATCTCATTTACGAGAACAACACTGAGCACGGGTTACTTGACATGCCACCTCAGCCGATCCAGCCGCTTCAGATAGCAGGACCAGCAGGACCAGCAGGACCTCCTGTCGTGGTACTTTGAGGATGATCTTGAGTTCTACCCTCCTGCTGTTGAAGATGATGATTCTCCCGACGAGGTAGCGGGAGCAGAGGTATCTTCATTAGATACATCTGCTATAGGTGGGGTTGATCATCATTATCTCCCCATTGGTTTTCATTAGCTTGACCAGCTATAGGCATAGTTTTTGGGTAGCGAGTCTTGTCAGTTTTGATCTGGCTACTGAGAGCCATGAGTTTTTGGTATGGTTCTAGGCTGCTCGTTACTTTATATGTATATGTCTTTATTTTCTTTACTTAGTTTTATGGAGAACAGCCTATACTTATGAGGGGTCTTTTGTGATCTCCTATTAGTGATATAGTGTGTATTTAACTAATGACGCATATATATATATATACACACACACACGTTTGTTTATGTTCTCGATGTTTTAAAAAAATTATCACTATTTTCGTTATGAGACATTTAATTTAAAGTTTATTTTCCGAAAGTAACCAGCGATTATTAATTTAATTTTCCGCTTTTGGTAACTATGTACCCTAGAAGGGGTGTCGCAAGCTTGATGTAGTTCACTTCTCTTATTTTTCTTGTAGATACTGGTCATAGAAAATTGGCAGCTCTTTTGGTGCTTGTCTCTTCATGCTAAGTATTGTTCTGTTTTTAATTTCAATGCCAACTGTAAATATTAAATAGACAACAAAATCAGAGAATACATAATAGAAACAAAACTAAAGAATCGATGTGTATCAAAAACCATCAGATACCTTAGTCATTTTCATTTAATTTTCACAAACTTGAAGATTTTACCTAACTCTTCCATTTCCAACATGTCACTCACAAACTTGCAACAGTGTTTTTTAAGCTTAAACCCCCAAAATAAGTAAGACCATGAATCCCCACAAACATAAAGGACAAATCCATGAGCTTAGTAACATATGCCGGGTAAAGTCATTTTCTGTTAAGATGACAAAACAAAAGTCAACGTAAATCTTTCTACATTCTCCAATCTCCACTGTTTTTATTGAGCCAAAGGGATAATACAGTTAGTATACTGCTATATCCCCCACAACATTAAGATTTCTTTTTCTAATAAATTTAATATTTAAGCATAAATGAAAATACAGTTTGGCATAAAGTGAGTGTATCGGGAGTAAATATTTGTTTGGCATAATATAAAATCAATTTATTTTAAAAAATTATAAGCTATAGTTTAATTAAGAAGAAGGATATTTGCAGCCACCCACCAAGGGGCTTTAGACAAGAGAATTGATGCCATAACCAAATGTAGTAAGGTAGCACAAGCCATTTATGATTGTCATGTGAGAAGGTTCCAGATGATAGTTATATGCTTACTAAAATGAGCCATAAGGTCTATGAGGGATAAGTCACGGAAGCTAGTAAGCTACCTTATGGTGATTGCTATCTGTGGTACCTGAAAATCATACCATTTTCACTGTCAGACAATCTCGAGCAAGCAACAGATAGTAATGTGTTAATTTAATAGTATGTTTCGCTATCAACACTACGATTATGATAAAAAAAATGTATTGCTTCAAAACATCCTCTTTGTAAACTACCCTTTTAATGAATGGCATATGAAGTATGAAGAACCATGTAAAGGGTTATGATCAATGATCAATATTTAAAAAACATAAAACCTTACTATTAATGTGCTGCTCTCAGTGTGCAACAAAAAGAGAATAAATAAGTAGAGATAAAAGAGTATGATACAAATCAGTTTAAACCTGAAATAGCAACCTTAAATTCTTCACCTATTTACATTCAACATGACAACCCAGAATTTCAGGAATTAAGGGATATATAGCAATAGAGAAAGAGATAGTGTTTAGTGTTGCCTGAAAAATTGTTTAATTGACACCATGTGAGAAAGAACATTGATCAAGTTGTGGATTTCATAATAACACATTCCAACAACAGAAACTATCAAATTCTAAGTATACTTCCAGCAATGGCATGCAACAACAGTTTGGTCTATCATTGCACTTTGTTAGCATATACAATATAACATCTACTGAAATTTAACGATTTCCGTATACTGATGATAGGGAAAGGACAATATAGAGCATTTCTTCAATAATGGATAGGAAGCACAAGAGCTTTATGAATTATGTAGAAATAAATTTGTTCGCAAATAAATTTTTATGAAAGAATTAGAACATTCACTTAGCAAAAGTAGCAGGCCAACCAAAAAAGAGACAAGCAATTGATGGAAAGAGCAGATATTGAAAATAACAGGCAATCGAAAGACAAACATGAACAAAACCAAATAAATCTATATAATGTAAATAAGCAATTTAAAGAGTCATGGCAGTAGAAGTTACTCACTATTTCAGAACTCTACCATTGCCATAGGTAAGAGGCGTAAAAAATAATCTGCACATTTTCTACATACCAACAAAAAAGAACGCTAATCGTTAATAAAGCTCCAATGGCATGTGCTCTTCACGAATCATGTAAATTGGTAAAATAATTTAATCCTTATGAAGCCTTGCATAGATAATAAGTAAATAAAAACCTATTTTAATTTGGGTTATCTTCATCTCTATAGCTTATATCAAATAAAAATAATTTAATATGCATAAAAACCATGTGCAGGAAAAAGGGTTTTCATCATGCATATATAAAAATGAAATTAGAAGGAAACAAATGAGTACCTACCTATAAAAAATGAGAGCTTCACTTGATAATTGATTTTCTGTGAATACCAAGCCGGATGATAAAATGCATATCAAATCTTCAAACGGATTTTTCACATGGCTACTCAATGTCCTTGCAAGTTGCAACTCAATACTGCTGCAAAGTTTTTCATCTTTCAATAACATTGCCACGCCAAATCTAGAATTTCAGGTCAATTTTCAATCAAGAAGCATATTTTGGTTTAGCTATTTGAGTTCTCATGGAGAGCTGACAGGGCCAAAAGCCACACTGACAAAATTACAAAAGTGATATTGCTAGTGGTTAATAACAATAGCCAACACAGAAAGAATCATAATTTTTAAGTCTTTCTATACGATATAATCAACCCCTCTTTTGTATTTTTATCGGTGGATTAAAAAACCAAATTCATAGACCACAAAACACTTATCAACATCACCCTCATATTTAATATAACCCCTCTTTTAAGGACCAGAGAATGTACAGTAATTAGTAAACATGTGTGTGGTGGTAATTGAAGGGAAAGAAGAACTTACTTTCAATATTAGCAAGACTTTGATCACAGGGTGAGAATTCATCTAATCCAACCTGAAGAACTGAAACTGGACTCTAAAGAACTGAAACTTGGCAAGTTAAAATTTCATGTTAAGATTACATGCTAATGTTGATAAAATAACCCTGTCACTCTTTAAACTTGCCATCATCCTCAAAATGGAATATTAACTATGAAAACCAAAAGCCAAAAAGATAAGCTGATAAAATCAAAAAATAAGTAAATAAAATAGTTGGTTCTTAATCACACAAATTTGGAGAAGAGAGATGCCAAAAGACAAATTACAAATAAAATAATTGAATTAAAAGGTAGGTTAGTGGAATGGGGGAAAGACTATTACACTGATATGAAATTATAATGAACCAAGCACTAAGTAATAAGCTCAAATCACAATACTTTCAAAACAAAGACTGCAGCAGAAAGAAATAAATTGTGTAGGAAAATAACAAATAAAAATATGTTTAAACATAAATACCAAATTGTAATATACCTGAGTATAAGAAAATGAAACCATTTTGGAATTTCCTAGCCATCGTAGTCCCCTAACAATACCATTATGCACAGATAAACTTGATGTAACAACATTGGCAGAAACATCAACAACATATAATCTCCTACTCTTTGTTCCTAAAGCAACCAGGGAACAACTGCTGCAGGATAATTTCCTCCAACTTCAAATAACATTATCTCATCAATTAACACAAAAATGTGGTACACATAATAACCTCTATAGGTAATTATAGATCCAAACAAATAAGTTGGTGGGAGGACATTTGCACAGGGAGTAGCTTTTAGATTCATAAAAAAAAAGGGAGTAGCTTTTAGAGAAGGGGTTTGCACTGCCAGCATAGTCACTATAGAACATAATAATGAACAAATTAAACTCATATTTATTAAATAAAATATGTGGCATCATTTTTTTAAAATAGAAGAAATGTAAGGAAACGAGTAAGAAGTATCAAAACATTATCACAATTTCTATGGCCTTCCAGCGGCAGCCACCTCTTGTATTGGAGAAGTACCATAATCACCTTCATTTTGAGTTTTTTGTGTCACAAAACCAAAAAAAATCCACCCAATAGGGAGCGCAAGTAGAACCACAACAAAAATAAACAACAATTAATTATAATATTTTAAGGTGAAACATTGAAATTCAATAGCTTTCACCGTCAAGTCTTGCATAATGGTAGAAATGGTATAGATGAATTCAGAGAAGTAAGATCATCAGGACTGAAATATCGTGAACCTGCCACCGCCGCCTTTACTCCCATTTAGTCTTTTATCAAGAGCATCTCCATCATCTTTCTCCCTCTCTATAAATCCCG